>JARQOD010000005.1:281123089-281371155 GCA_033576555.1 Oophaga sylvatica
TTTGGATTGCAGACTTTGATGGAATGGTCTGGGGAGTCATGTCGCATTTGGAGAGCCCCTGATGCGCCTAAACAGTGGAAACCCCCCACAAGTGACCCCATTTTGGAAAATAGACCCCACAAGGAACTTATCTAGATGTGTGGTGAGCACTTTGAACCCCGAAGTGCTTCACAGAAGTTTATAACGTACAGCCGTAAAAATAAAAAATCCTTTTTTTTTTTACAAAAATGATTTTTTCGCCCCCAATATTTTATTTTCACAAGGGTAACAGGAGAAATTGGACCCCAAAAGTTGTTGTCCAATTTGTCCTGAGTACGCTGATACCCAATATGTGGGAGTAAACTACTGTATGGGCACACGTCGGGGCTCGGAAGGGAAGTAGTGACGTTTTGGATTGCAGACTTTGATGGAATGGTCTGGGGGCGTCATGTCGCATTTGGAGAACCCCTGATGCGCCTAAACAGTGGAAACCCCCCACAAGTGACCCCATTTTGGAAAATAGACCCCACAAGGAACTTATCTAGATGTGTGGTGAGCACTTTGAACCCCGAAGTGCTTCACAGAAGTTTATAACGTACAGCCGTAAAAATAAAAAATCCTTTTTTTTTTTACAAAAATGATTTTTTCGCCCCCAATATTTTATTTTCACAAGGGTAACAGGAGAAATTGGACCCCAAAAGTTGTTGTCCAAATTGTCCTGAGTACGTTGATACCCAATATGTGGGAGAAAACTACTGTATGGGCACACGTCGGGGCTCGGAAGGGAAGTAGTGACGTTTTGGATTGCAGACTTTGATGGAATGGTCTGGGGGCGTCATGTCGCATTTGGAGAGCCCCTGATGCGCCTAAACAGTGGAAACCCCCCACAAGTGACCCCATTTTGGGAAATAGACCCCACAAGGAACTTATCTAGAAGTGTGGTGAGCGCTATGAAGCCCCAAGTACTTCACAGAAGTTTTATAACATACAGCCGTAAAAACAAAAAAATCATTTTTTTTTTTACAAAATGATTTTGTCGCCCCCAGTTTTTTATTTTCCCAAGGGTAACAGGAGAAATAGGCCAAATTGCACAATAACTCTTGGGGTCCAGAGTATGCTGATACCCCATATGTGGGGTAAACTACTGTTTGGGCGCATGGCAGAGCTCAGAAGTGAAGGAGCACCATTTGACTTTTTCAACGCAGAATTGGCTGGAATTGAGATCAGACGCCATGTCACATTTCGAGAGCTCCTGATGTGCCTAAACAGCAGAAACCCCCCAATTCTAACTCCAACCCTAACCCCAAACACCAATAACCCTAGTCCCAACCCTAACCACAAACCTAACCCTAACACACCCATAACCCTAATCCCAACCCTAATCCTAACGTTAGCGCCAACCCTAACCCTAATACTAACGTTAGCGCCAACCCTAACCCTAACTTTAGCCGCAACCCTAACCCTAACGGGAAAATGGAAATAAATACATTTTTTTAATTTTATTACTTTTCCCTAACTAAGGGGGTGATAAAGGGGGTTTGATTTACTATTTATAGCGGGTTTTTGTGATTGGCAGCTGTCACGCTAAAGACGCTTTTTATTGCAAAAAATAGTTTTTTGCATCACCACATTTTGAGAGCTATAATTTTTGCATATTTTGGCCCACAGAGTCATGTGAGGTCTTATTTTTTGCGGGACGAGTTGACGTTTTTATTTGTACCATTTTTGAGCACGTGACATTTTTTGATCGCTTTTTATTTCGATTTTTGGGTGGTTAGAATGAACAAAAATCAGCAATTCATGAATTTCTTTTGGGGGAGGCGTTTATACCGTTCCGCGTGTGGTAAAATTGATAAAGCAGTTTTATTCTTCGGGTCAGTACGATTATGGCGATACCTCATTTATATCATTTTTTTAGGTTTTGGCGCTTTTATAGAATGAAAACAATTTTATATAAAAAATCATTATTTTTGCATCGCTTTATTCTGCGAGCTATAACTTTTTTATTTTTTCGCTCATGATGCTGTGTGACGGCTCGTTTTTTGCGGGACAAGATGACGTTTTCAGTGGTACCATGTTTATTTATATCGGTCTTTTTGATCGCGTGTTATTTCACTTTTTGTTCGGCGGTATGATGATAAAGCATTGATTTTTTGCTTCGTTTTTTTTTATTTTTTTTTAAGGGGTTCACTAAAGGGGTTAACTAGTAGGACAGTTTTATAGGGGGGGTCGTTACGGACGCGGCGATACCAAATATGTGTGCTTTTATTGTTTTGTTTTTTTATTTACAGGAAAAAATGAATTTATTGGGGAATATTTTTTTTTTTTTTATGATTTTTTTTTACACTTTTTATTTTTACTTTTTTACTTTGTCCCAGGGTGGGACATCACAGTATTTTATCAGATCGCTGGTGTGACAGTGTGCACAGCACTCTGTCACACCAGCGATCGCTCTGGCATCGCTGCAGGCTTCCCCAGCGCCTGCTCTCAGCAGGCACTGAGGAAGCCGCCTCCCTGCAGGACCCCGGCGCCATCTTGGATCCGGGGACCTGGAGGGAGGACGGACCCTCAGAACAGCGCGACACATCGCGCTGCTCTGAGGGTCTCAGGGGAGCGCGCAGGGAGCCCCCTGCCTGCGCGATCCTCCCCTGTGCCCCGGGTACACCGCGATCATGTTTGATCGCGGTGTGCCAAGGGTTAATGTGCCGGGAGCGGTCCGTGACCGCTCCTGACACACAGTCACGGGTGTCAGCTGTGATAATCAGCTGACACCCGGCGGCGAACAGCTGCGCTCCCCCCGGGAGCGCAGCTGATCGCCCATGACGTACTATTCCGTCCATGGGAATTAGGTCCAGGGTCACATGGATGGAATAGTACGTCTGATGGCAGAGAGGGGTTAATTCAGGCAGAAGTTGGCAAGTCGGTAAAGGAGTTGCAGATAGCGGACAGGGATGGCAGGTCTAGAGACAGGTCCAGTCCCTCAGTAGTATCCCAAGAAAACTCCTCAGGAACAGAGGAGGACTCCGATAAGTCCCGGTATTCGGAAAGTAGCTCGGAGGAAGAAGACACGTTTCCTGTGGAAGCTACAGATAAACTTATAAAATCGGTCCATTCCACCATGGGTTTGGTAGACGAAAAGGCAAAGAAAACAACCCAAAGGAAAAAGCGGAGATCTTTTCCGGTAAATGAGCAATTACAGGAGCTCATTAAAAAGGAGTGGGAAAAGCTGGAAAAGAAGTCCCACGTAGTTAATTCTCTAAGGAGAAAATACCCCTTTGAAGAGGAGGAATCCTCATCTTGGGATAGACCCCCAAAGATTGATGTGGCGGTATCAAAAGTCGCCAGGAAGTCCTCTCTACCCTTCTATCTTTTTAAAAGAACCCCTGGATAGAAAGGTGGACAGTTGTCTGAAGACAGCCTGGGAGGCCTCAGCGGGAGCACTGAGACCAGCCATAGCAGCCACTTGCGTGGCTAGGTCTCTTAAGATGTGGATAGACAACCTAGAGGACCAACTAGAACAAGGAGTCCCCAGGAAAGCTATCCTAGAGGCGATACCAACTTTAAGAGCCGCGTCAATATTTCTAGCTGAAGCTTCAGCAGACTCGGCAAGGTTAGCGGCAAAATCAGCGGCACTATCCAATGTAGGATGCCGTGCAGTATGGCTTAAATGCTGGCCAGGGGATACGCAAGCAAAAATGAAGCTTTGCGCGCTACCATGTGATGGCAATTTCCTGTTCGGACCGGCATTGGACGAAGTACTGGAGAAGGCCGGAGATAAGAAAAATAACTTTCCGAGGCAGCCATTTCAGTCCTTTCGGCGTTCATTTCAAAAGAGGCGGAAGTTCAGAAGGCAGCAGTTCAGGGAGCGTGACAGAAACAACGCGGACAAGAGATCCAACAGAGGAGGGAGAGGTTTCTACTTTGGTAGGACCCCCAAAGACTTTAAGAAATCCTCACAGTGACGGTCCTTCTCAGGTGGGAGGAAGGCTCTCTCACTTCCTCCCAGCCTGGGAGAGGATCTCGTCCAGCGCTTGGATCCTGCAGATTGTAGGATTAGGCCTGGACTTAAGATTCCATCATTGGCCTCCAAGAAGGTATATGCAGACTCCGGTACAGTCCTCACGGGAAAAGCAGAAGAGTCTAGAAGAGGAGATAATATCGCTCCTACACAAGCGGGTTCTGGAAGAGGTTCCAGTGGAAGAAAAGTACAAAGGGTTTTACTCCCTGCTATTCCTGGTAAAGAAGCCGGACGATTCTTGGAGGACAATTATAAATCTAAAAGGCCTCAACAAATATCTGGTAATCCCATCCTTCAAGATGGAGACAATAAAGACGACAGTGAGACTCCTTTTTCCTCAATGTTACATGGCGGTCCTGGACTTCAAGGACGCTTACTACCACATCCCAATTCGACAGCAAGACCGCAAATACCTCAGGGTAGCGGTCCAAGTGGGGTCACAGTTACGTCACCTGCAGTACAGGGCTCTCCCCTTCGGGATAGCCATTGCCCCACATGTCTTTACGAAACTGATGGCAGAGGTCACAGCTCATTTCAGGGAAAAGGACACTCTAATAATACCCTATCTGGACGACTTCTTGATAGTGGGGAAAAGCTTTTTTCACTGTCAGGAACAAGTCAAGGTAGTAATGGAGACACTACAGATACTAGGATGGCAGCTCAACCTCAAAAAATCCAGGCTGGAACCAGCAACATCCCAGAACTTCTTGGGGATACCAATAGACTCAGTGGCACAGGAATGTCGCCTCCCAGAAGAAAAAGAGGAAAAAATAAAGCAAATGATCAGGACAACAATAAGAAAGCCAGAAGTCACGCTAAGAAGGGCCATGTCAGTATTAGGGTCTCTGACCGCATGCATACCGGCGGTGAAATGGGCCCAGTTCCATGGAAGGGAACTACAGTGGTGTGTGCTACAGGGAGACCAGGATCTTCAGGGACAGCTAGATCGGAAGATCACCCTATCGGTCTCTGTACTCCAGTCACTTAGGTGGTGGTTACAGATAGACTCATCTCCAAGGGGAGTCCCATGGACATTCACTGCTTCCAAGGTGGTCACAACAGAAGCCAGCCCTTGGGGGTGGGGAGCCCACCTAGATACACTATTGCTCCAGAGTCCCTGGGCCCAGGAGGAAAAGAATCTATCCTCAAACGACTGGGAGCTTTTAGCAGTCGAAAGGGCACTAAGAGACTTCTATCTCAGCTGACCGGGCATCATGTGAGAGTCCTATCGGACAACCGGGTACCCGTTCTCGATCACTAATGACGATAACAGAGAGGATTATGACTCTGGCAGAACATCATTTCCGCTCATTATCGGCCCTGCATATCCGAGGTGTAGACAACCAGAAGGCGGATTTTCTGAGCAGGAACCACTTGAGGCAAGGAGAGTGGTCACTAAAAGAGTCCGTTTTTCAACGGATAGTGCATATGTGGGGAAAACCCAGCATAGATCTTTTTGCCACAAGAACCAACAAAAAAGTGCAGAAATTCTGTTCCCTGAATCCAGCAGACAAACCTCTGGCAGTGGACGCTTTTAGGATAGACTGGTCAGCGGGACTCCTGTATGCCTTTCCTCCGATATGCCTGATTCCAGCAGTTCTGAGGAAGGTCAGGGAAGACAAGGCCAGGGTGATCGTAATAGCCCCCTTCTGGCCAAAGAGGTCATGGTTCTACTGGCTGAGAGTGATGTCCATCACAGACCCATGGATACTCCCGGAAGACCAGGACCTTCTGACACAGGGTCCCTTCAGTCACCCTCAGAGATCCGGGCTGCATTTGACAGCCTGGAATTTGAAAGGTCACTGTTAGAAAAAAAGGGGTTTTCGGCTGGGCTAATATCCACCTTACTTAGTAGTAGAAAGCCAGCGACTACGAGAATTTACGGCAGAATATGGAAAAAATTCTTGTCTGTCTCGGGACCAGTACGGGAAGGGGAGGTCCCGATAGTGGCGATACTGGAATTTCAGCAGAAGGGTTTACAGCTGGGATTAGCTGTCAATACCCTCTAAGTGCATGTCTCAGCCCTTGCAGCTTTATTTAACTATGACCTGGCAAACAATAGATGGGTGGCTAGATTTATCCGGCCTGTAATAGAGCTAATTCTGTCCCATCCCCTGCTCCTCCACCGTGGGACCTAAATTTAGTTTTGACAACCCTGACAGAAAGCCCCTTTGAGCCATTAAACGAAACATCAGATAAAGTACTGACATTGAAAACAGTGTTGTTAGTGGCGCTCACATCAGCACGTAGAGTTGGAGATTTGCACGCGCTATCAGCAGACCCTCCCTACACGCAGGTCATGGAGGATAGGGTGGTGTTGAAGTTAGACCCAGCATATCTTCCGAAAGTAGTGTCAAAATTTCATAGGGCTCAGGAAATAGAGTTACCATCCTTTTGTCCTAAACCTAACAACAGAAAGGAAGAAAGACTACACTGCCTAGACGTTAGGAGATGTATCCTGCAGTATCTAGAGAGGACAAAACACTGGAGAAAACAGAGGGCTTTATTTGTATCATACCAGGGGGCAAGGAAGGGCCTAAAAGCCTCAAAGCAGACTATAGCTAGATGGTTGAGAGAGGCCATTATGCTAGCGTACAGTAGTGCAGGCAAGGCTGTTCCAGATGGTCTAAAAGCCCACTCTACAAGAGCTATGGCGACATCTTGGGCGGAGAGAGCAGATGCCACAATCGACCAGATCTGTAAGGCGGCCACTTGGTCCTCTCCGTCAACCTTTTACAAACATTACAGACTAGACTTATCTGCTACCTCTGATCTCACATTTGGGAGAAGAGTGTTACAAGCAGTGATCCCTCCCTAAAGAGAATACAAATCTCTGTAACTCTCTCGTGGTGCCATCATGTATGATGGAAAAACACGGGTATTACATACCTGGTAATGTGTTTTTTCATGAGACATGACGGCACCCTTATATTCCCGCCCTTTGATCACGTCACTAGTTGGGTGCATTATTAGTGTTATACACTCCCTTGGGTGTGGGTGATTAGAATTGTAAAGAATGTATTATTTATATGTAAACTAACCTGCGGAGTTCCTCTCGTGCTCTGTAAAACAACTGATGCGGAGAGAGGAGCCGCCCCTTTTATCTTGAAGGTTTCCTTGAAGGGCGGATCCCCTCTCTCGTTGTGCCGTCATGTCTCATGAAAAAAACATTACCAGGTATGTAATACCCGTGTTTCTCTCTTGGTTATGCTTTTTCCTTATGGTATGTTGTTCCTATGACCGAAAGAACACCGTCCCCACTGTCAAGCATGGAGATGGAAACATGTTTTGGGGGTGTTTCTCTGTTAAGGGCACAGGACTACTTCACCGCATCAATGTTAGAATGGATGGAGCCATGTACCGTAAAATCCTGAGTGACAACCTTCTTCCCTCCGCAAGGGCATTAAAAATGGGTCATGGCTGAGTCTTCCAGCAAGACAATGACCCAAAACATACAGCCAAGGCAACAAAGGAGTGGCTCAAAAAGAAGCACATTAAGGTCATGAAGTGGCCTAACCAGTCTCCAGACCTTAATCCCATAGAAAACTTATGGAGGGAGTTGAAGCTCCGAGTTGCCAAGCGACAGCCTCAAAATCTTAATGATTTAGTGATGCTCTACAAAGCAGAGTGGACCAAAATTCCTCCTGACGTGTGCAAATCTCATCATCAACTACAAAAAATGTCTGACTGCTGTGCTTGCCAAGAAGGGTTTTGCCACCAAGTATTGTCTTGTTTGCCAGAGGGATCAAATACTTCTTTCTCACTGCAAAATGCAAATAAATTTATATAATTTATACAATGTGATTTTCTGGATTCTATTTTTGATCTTCTATCTCTCAGTGTTAAAATTAACCTACCCTTAAAATTATCGACTGTTCATGTCTTTGTCATTGGGCAAACTTACAAAATCAGCAAGGGATCAAATACTTATTTTCCCCACTGTATATATGTATATATATATCCCTACAAATAACAGCTTAGTCTACTGTATATGTATAAGAATAAAAACAGAAAAATAGCAAAGCAGCAATAATTCACAAAATGGCAGTGACCACTGGATCTCAAAGTACAAAAAAAAAGGCAGCAGTTGTTTCAGAGAAAGAGTTACTTATTCCAAGCCAGAGTATGCAACATGTTGCCTCCATCAATAAGCCCCTTTTTAGTAAAAATTAAGGGGCTTCAGTATGGTCACTATTTCTGTGTACTTGCCACAATACACATCCATCTCATTGTCTTTAAAATTGGGAGTTCTGACCATGTAAATGCACCTATGTGCCGTGACCCCGCCATTTTTTCTTTATTTTTTTTTTGGTTCAGAGGAGGAGACGGCAATTAAAACTTTGGACTTACGGTCTTGTGATATTTTTCTACGCTCCTGGTACAAATAAAAAATGTACACACATAAACGCATGCATATCCCTAATATATTATATATATAATATGTATATATATATACATACATACATATACTGGACTAGTACCGTGTTACCCATAACGTTTTATATCACATACCAGTTATACTCACTCTGTGTTACTATAAATGTGAACTCTTATAAATGACCACTCTCATGGTTTACAGGTTACCAGAGAGTAAGCTGATATGGGTAATACATGCTGTGCTTTACTCTTTAGCTTCAGGCGCTGCCTAGCTACCAGCCTGTAATCTGGGGGTGAGTCTCATTAGAACACCGCATGCTGCACTGCCAATCCCAAGGTGGTGGCTCCCATAAACTGTGATTCTCTCAATATAATTCTTTAATTCACAGATATTATGCTTTCTAAGGTTATTTATTCCATGTTTATTGATACATACAGTCTCCTTTCTATGATATATTCTAGTATGTGAGAAGGCAATAGGTCCTCTTTAAGTTTCATCCAAATGTTGAGGAGACATGACCGAGATAAGGCCAAGTGTTGGATAAAAATCTATAATGCAAGTCTATGGGTTTGCGAAAAAATCGGACAACACTCGAATCCCATCCAAATTCTGTCCATTGTTCACGGGCTGCAAGATAGGAGAAGGTAAAGAACCTTTTTTTTAATGAATTTCGGACCAAGCTCAGATGAAAATCTGACGGAACTCTGAAATAAAACACTGATGAAACTAGGACCCTTCGTTTTTCTCGTACTTGAAAAGACTGGACTTCTGAATGCACACAGAGTGATGGGGACCTCTTCTGTGATATTGGGGGAATCTTCTCAGAGATTCTCAGAAACTGCACAGTACAAATGTGCGGTGAATGTAAAGCGTAGAGTGCGTGGACCAGCTGCACATGCGGTATATACGCCCTTCTTGTGGGATAGCTTTAATATATTGTACCACATCTTAAAACATTTTATTACCACCATGCTAGATATGATCTTAGGTTAATCCAATTAGTGGCCATCAAACAGTCAAGAATAACAGCAAGATGTTTATCTGAATTTAGGAGGATGTAATGTCGGGAGAGAGGAATCTAGCAAAGGAAGAAGTGTAGGACTCGTAGGTAACCGCACATCATTGTTTCTTTAATCTATGTGAGAGAAAAATAAAATACAATTGGTTCCCGCTATGTTTTTCTTCTTCTTGTGGAAGAAAAAAAAAAAGAATGAAAAAAAAAAGGAACTAGAAAGGCTGCTGTGAAGGTCACTGAGTGATAGAACTTCCTCAGGGCAGTGAATAAATTAAATCCAGTAGAGAAAAAAAAACTAAAATGTGATTTCCAGAGTGTAAAGCACAAAGTCTAAATGACAGTGATTGGCAGGCAAACTATATCCATGCAATATAGAAGACTGCACGTTCTCATTTACCTCAGTGTAGGCAGCGAGCGCCCATTAAACATCCGTCTGATGCCCAAATTAACCTTCTTGGCAAACTGAAAGAGGCACAAACTATCATAATCAACCTTTCATTATCACAGCAGCCTCTAGTTAAAGGGTCAGAATAATTGTGCCATCAGAGCACTGATTGTTTTCAATCAACAGAAGGCTCGAGTGACAGCTCAGTGATAGAGTAGTTTGATGAAACCGCACCAAGCCTAATCAGAGCAGATGAAAGGAAAGCATGATTGGTGCAAATGAACAGTCGTGCCTCTCTTTTTTCATTTACAATGTGAAATTACTCTTAAAATCATGGCTCCCCCACGTCCTCGCTGTAAAAGGACCTCTAGAAAAATCTTTGACGTGTTATGAGTTTTGACACAACAGACTTATAAAAGCCCAGGTATGGTTATCTCCTGCAGATGTAAGTGGATGTCGACTAATTTCAACAAATTTGCTTTATAAAAGCGCAAAATGAGTACGGATTTACCGTATGTAACCTAATGTCTTACTGTGGTTTCATTAACAGAACGTTTGTCACTCTGTATATCTTGTGTAGTGAGCTGGGAGGGAAACGTAACGGAAATTATTGCTTCATTTCAACAAAGTGACGTGAGATAATTATCTATGGTAATCAGTGAAGGTGTCTGAAGATCGGGTTAGGTGTGAAAGGGGTTTCCGGCTAAATAGGAATCATAAACCTTCTGCTGGAATTGGCATGCTGAGAGATGAGTAATGCTTGCAAGAAGGAAGACATTGCCTACATTGTGTCCAAGAGAAAGCTTCCTACCACAAATTAGCAGCTTCTTAGCACACGTGTACACCCATTTAAGCCAGTGTCACACTTGCGTGTGTGATGTGAGAAACGCGTGCGAGTCTCTCGCATCAACACCCGACACTGCCGCCGGTACTCAGACCGGAGTGTGCGGCTGCATAGAAATACATGCAGTTGCACGCTCCAGTCCGAGTGCCGGCGGCAGTGTCGGGTGTTGATGAGAGAGACTCGCACGCGTTTCTCACATCACACACGCAAGTGTGACACTGGCTTAAATGTATTTGTATCAGGCTTTTTGTCAGTTTCCAAAGCCCCAACTATGCAATTAGAAACAGCTGCCATTTAAGAAGTTTCACCAAATTGTATCTCCACATATGTTGGATGCACATGTAGCATTTCGGCACATCTTCGGTGACTGTGGCGTCTTTTTTCATAAAAAAAAATTGTGCAATCAGATCTTACAAAATACCATAAAGTCTACATACACATAATTTTGGTCTTTTGCACGTTTTGTAGCCTTTTGGAGCTGAGTGGAGTTGTTTCATTAAAAAAAGTTACAGAAAAACGCCTACATACACAATTTTGTAGATTTTTTTAGGGTCATATTCGTTTTTTTCTCATTTTTAAATAAACTTGTTATTAATGATTTAATAATGTATGCTCGCCAGCTCTGGCCCATCACTCCGGTGCATGAAGCTCAGGTGCTCTCAGGTGGGACAGAAAATTACGTTTTGCTTTTCAGTCACCTGACTGCTGAGGCCTACGATTGGCCTTAGTGTTCAGTAGCCAAAAAATGGTACATTATACAATAAACAGACAATGACATCAATGCAGACACAGACTGTCCTCATAGAAATTACCAGATTTTGAATGTTTTTGAACGATCACCTTAAATGGCACAAATATGGCAGTGATGAAGCACATTACCACTATGGTCACTGATTCTCTGTTGGGATCACATGCAGGCAGCTGGTTAACACAGATATGGAACACCGCTGAAGCATGCGTGCTGGATCACCAATGAAAATAGAAGTGAGTACTGTGTATTTTTGTTTGGTATGTTTACAGATTCTTACATTTTTTAGAAGTTACATAACCACTTTAATCTCTTAATGACCAGAGGTATATTTGGTTTTGCAGTTTCATTTTTCGCTCCCCTTCTTCCCAGAGCCATAACTTTTTTATTTTTTGTTCACAATGGCCATGTGAGTGCTTGTTTTTTGCGGGACGAGTTGTGCTTTTGAACGATACCATTAGCTTTAATACATCATGTACTGGAAAACGGGAAAAAAATTCAAAGTGCGGTGAAATTGCAAAAAAAGTGCAATCACACAGTTATTTGTTTGGCTTTTTTACTATGTTCACTAAATGCAAAAACTGACCTGCCATTATGATTCTCCAGGTCATTATGAATTCATAGACACCAAACATGTCTAGGTTCTTTTTTATCTAAGTAGTGAAAAAAAATTCCAAACTTTGTTACAAAAATGTGCTATTTTTCGATACCCGTAGCGTCTCTACTTTTCGTGATCTCGAGTTGGGTGAGGACTTATTTTTTGCACGCTGAGCTGACGTTTTTAACGATACCATTTTGTTGCAGATACGATCTTTTGATTGCCCGTTAACGCGGCGATACCAAATATGTGTTTGTTTGATTTTTTTTTTATTGTTTTATTTTTAATTGGGCGAAAGGGGGGTGATTTGAACTTTTATATTATTTGTTATTGTTTTAAAATTTTAAAAACATTTTTTTTTTCACTTTTGACATGCTTCAATAGTCTCCATGGGAGACTGGAAGCTGCCATAATCTGATCGGGACTGCCACATACAGACGATGATCAGATCTCCTATATGTAAGCAGAATTGCTGACTTGCTATGAGTGCCGACCACCAGGCGGCGCTCATAGCAATCCACCACTGACAACCATAGAGGTCTGCAGAAGACCTCTGGTTGTCATGCCAACCCATCAGTGACCCGCGATCACATGATGAGGGTCACCAATAGGTGGATTTCCGGCGCGATAGCCAGAAGTGCATATTAAATGCCGTTGTCAGACTTTGACAGCGGCATTTAACGGGTTAATAGCCATGGGTGGATCACGATTCCACCAGAGGCTGTTCCGGGCACATGTCAGCTGTTCAAAACATGTGCCAGGAAAGATGTGGGCTCACCGCCGGAGCACACATCAAAGGGAGGGAGTCCGACATTGGCGTACTACTACGCCCGATGTCGGAAAGGGGTTAAGGGCTCACACTCATCAGCGTCCAATGTTGTTCCTGAAAAGTAGGATGAGTGTCATACAAGTGTTATGTGAGTACAATGTGATTTTTATCACCTAGCATCAGTATGACATCCGTATGATATCCGTGTGCAATGCCTTTTTAACATCAGCTTTAACATACATTCATTTTCTATGTCATTTCAAGCTAGTTTAAAAACTAATAAAACAATCTTATATACAGCGATAGATAGATAGATAGATAGATAGATAGATAGATAGATAGATAGATAGATAGATTAGGGAAAGCCGACAGCTGGGGAGTAATACCCTTGGAGCTTCCCAAGCTATTAATATCAGCTCACAGCTGTCTACTTAGCCTTTACTGGTTATTAACAAGGGGTGAATCCCCCAAAAAATGATGTAGTGTCCCCCTATAATAATACCCAGCAAATGCTAGCCAGACAGCTACAGACTGATATTAATAGCCAAGGAAGGGGCCATGGATATCGGCCTCTTCCCAGACTAAGAACAGCAGGCCTCAGCCACCCCAGAAATGCCGCATGCATTAGATGCACCAATTCTGGCACTTAGCCTCCGTTCTTCCCACTTGGCCTGGTGCGGTGGAAAGTAGGGTAATAGTATTGGGGTTGATGTCACCTTTGTATTAAATTTAAAGGGTGTGATTGTTGGTGCACCCATACACTGGCTTCGGTAGGCCCCATGAGAACTGTAATTACAGTTTATAAAAATGGATAAATAGCACTCTCACAATGCAGGGCTCGAGTAAGGGTTCTACTCCATATAACAAGTAATGTGAAGTACTCGGCACTCCAAATTTTCAATCGGATGAATATTTCATTTATAAGGCAATCCACAAAACGTGACGTTTTGACCCTGCAGTACGGGTCTTTCTCAAACTCTGTGTGATATGAAAAATAGAAACACAACATCAAAAAACACATCTAAGCTCATTCTCGGAATATGTCGTCGGGGGTACCTCCTCTCTACCGCGTCATCATGAGGCATTTTCTTTACACCAAGGTTGGTGCCTCCCTCCCCCATTAGAATGCAGAATGTATAGAGGCATTCTTTCACATAGGTGATCAACTAAAACAAATACACCCCTTGCCAGCACAGCGTGATGTGTACATACTAACTTCATTGTTGCTCTTCTGGAGGTTTGATTACGATTTATATATATAATTACATTCAGTATGGGGGCACACTTCCATCCACATGAAACCTCATCATAAAGAGTTCGTATAGGATAAGACTTGAATCCTTTGGGATATCTTCTTTTTCGCTTTTCCCTTTTCTTCGATGTATTCCCCTTTTTTACTCTATATTTAACTGAAAGTGACACCTACAGCTTACTAGATTCATGCCTTTCTGATTCAGTATTCTATTTTTTATTTTTAAACTGGTCACTTCATAGTATGTTGAAAATGAGCACTCTATCCTACTAATGTATTTGATTACATAACCCTAGACTAGAATGATTTTTGTTATCGACATATGTTGGACTAAGTAGTATCGATAGAACAGAGTGTGATACATTCACTGATCTATGTGGATTTTTGTTTTCTTGCAGCAGAGTTGTGAGATGATTTACAGAAGCATGTGTTTTTCTTTTCATTTTTATTTATTTTTTTTTTTATATTGTGCTTCTATTTTTCATGTCACACAGAGTTTCAGAAAGACCCGTATCGCAGGGTCGAAACGTCACCTTTTGTGGTTTGCCTTTTAAATAAAATATTCATCGTATTGAAAATCTGGAGTGCTGAGTACTTTATATTACTGTAATTACACTCTATACTGCAATACTGTAGTGGGAACAAAATAAATATAAAAAATATAAGCATAAAAATAAAAATATAATAAAGATTAAAACAGGCTCCAAAAAAAACCCAAAAAACTAAAAAACAAGTTTATCTTAATATGCAGATTAAGATGCTTACCGTTCCACCCACTTAATTAGATTACTGCCAATGCTTCTAAGTTAATTGACAGGACTGGCTGACCAGAGTTAGCGCTGTCTGAGGATAATCCTTAGTTACCTGATCCCTGTTCCTATACAGGAGAGAATACTCAAATCACTCTCTCCTTGCTTCTGACATTGCTTGCTTCCTCTTCTACCACTTCAGTGTAAGAGGGAGCACAAAAATCACTCTCTCCTCGCTGATGACATTCTTCGCTCGCTGCAAGACTTCTTCCCAATATCCTTCATCCTTTGGAATTCTGTGCCCCAACAGGTCAGATTATCCGCCACATTCAGAACTTTCAGACCGAACTTAAAAACCCATCTTTTCAAGAAAACTTACAGCCTACACTGATTGCGCTGCCACCTCACCACCACCGGAAATGCTGCAAACCCCAAACTCACTGTCTCCTTCCCACTGTCCTGTAGAATGTAAGCCCACAAGGGCAGGGCCATCTCCCCTCTGTACCAGTTTGTTATTGTTAGTTTGTTCTCTGTCATTTATATCTGTATTTTTAAGTAACCCCTTCTCATGTGCAGCACCATGGAATCAATGGTGCTCTAAAAATACGGTAAATAATAATAATTTGTGTGCTCTGTGTGCTCTCTCCTGCACTGAAGTAATAGCAGAGGAGACGAGAAATGTCAAAAGGAAGGAGAGTGATTAGTGTGCTCTCTCCTGCACTGAAGTAATAGCAGAGGAGACGAGAAATGTCACAATCGAGGAGAGAGTGATTAGTGTGCTCTCTCCTGCACTGAAGTGGAGACGAAAAATGTCAGCAGTCAGGAGAGCACGATTTGTGTACTCTGTCATGCGCTGAAGTGACATCAGAGGAGACAAGCAATGTCAGAAGCAAGGAGATAGTAACTTGTGTACTATGTCCTGCACAATAATAGTGATCACATAATGGAAGTTTATCATCAGAGCAAGGCAGCCCCATCAATCAAAAGAGAATCAGTGGCAGTAATCTAAATAAGTGGGTGGA
Source organism: Oophaga sylvatica (assembly GCA_033576555.1). NCBI lineage: Eukaryota > Metazoa > Chordata > Amphibia > Anura > Dendrobatidae > Oophaga > Oophaga sylvatica. The sequence continues at coordinate 281,138,847 of JARQOD010000005.1, forward strand.
ACAGAGCACCGAGGCATTTAACCATGCCAAAGGTTCACTGAACACCTCCATTTGCATATTACAACATAACTGTTTTGGGGGACAATGGTGAAAAAGGTTTAAAATGAAAAATAACAATTTGTATTGTTGCTCCATCTCCTACAAAGCTATGTGGTTAGTTTGAAGTGTAAATATGGGGTGACAAGACTTCAATCCAAAAAAGTGTTCCATGCAGCTCACAGTACTACCATTTCCCATTCATCTTTCATAATCAACACAGGTTCACTTGCAGAAGGTTTATTGTAGAAATTGTTGTAACTAAAATCCCATCTATGCGTAGTATTGAATGGAACAGTCAAATCAAAATTGGTTTTAGAGGTAAATATTCATTACCCCATCAAACAAAATTCAGAAGTGCTGAGAAGAGCTGCTTTTGACCCACCAGACTTAGATTACCTAGTTATTAGGACTTATTTTAACATCAGATGGGAAAACTATCAAAAAAAGATTATACAGCCATTCTGGCATGGATTTTCACCACCTGACCTAAAGACCTATTGAATATGGTATACTATTTGTATTGTGAAATCCAATGACAAATCACATTAATAGTTCCAGAATAAAATATAATTTTATGAAGGAAGCTTGTAAGTAATTAAAAAATAATAAGTCATTTTTCAATATATTATCTTTTTTCAACGATGTAGAATTTTGGCTAGAAGCAGGCAGTAATGTGCACAATGGATATTTTCATTTCAGTTTTCACAGTTACATCTAGGGACATACTACATATATCCATGCCCATAGACGCATACATGGCAGCCACAGAAAAAAACATATGATCAGCTCATTATTGGGGGACCTTACAATAAAAAATAGATTGTCCAGAGTGGGCAACCCAATTATTGAATGATTACATACATTTTTAAAAAAGTTTCTCTGTAAAATCAAACAATTCTAAGAACTTCACAGTGCAAAGAAAATAACATTTTCAGAGCAGTTAATATCTTTTAAAGCAAAACTGATAGAAAAATGATCTTTAACAAGACAGGTTAAGAGAAGTCTAACGCTTACCGGCACCATACTCATATAAGTCTGAGTCCAACTGCTACATTAGTGCAGCAGGTGGCCGTACCCATGGCACTAACCAGGAAAACTTCAATATCCTGACTACCAGGCTCTGATTGCAAAACTCCATTCCCAACATACTTTAGCAGCACTAGGCTGGCGGGATACAAGAACACACTGCAGGGGCTGATTAAGAGAATGTCAGGCCCAGTCATATCAATCCCATGAACATTCATACATCTGCTCCTTTCCAATTCTTTGCACTTATGCTCTATCTTATTTTGATTTTCGGAGATCTCTGCTCAGCATACTTCTTATAGAGAACACCTGTTGGCTTGACAATCGTCACATTTTAAAGACGTACGAATAAAGGTCAGCCTCATATATGAACCAGATTTACAGGCATTAAAATGTGGTTCTAGCTGCAAGTTTTTCATGACTTGAGATAATCTGAAACTCTATTTGAAAACCTGGGAACACGTTTTTATAAAAGTAATGAAGAGCAGGAACAGACATTTATTTAGAGAATATATGCCAATGTAGATTTTTTTTCACTGTTTTTACACGTCAGGTATGGGATAGTCAGTTCTTTAGAAGGATCTCTTTGTGGTACTACTGAACTTGTATAAATGTCTCATGACAGATTCAATGCAACTGCTACACTAAGTCCTGTGACAGCAAACATACAATATCTAATCTTGTGATTTCTTTCAAGTCTGTAAGGTTATTTTTTTTCTATTAAAGAAGGCTCATAGAACCAAATATGCGTCACTGTGTAGGGATGTGGACTGTCTTACCCTGTTCATGCCCCTGAAGACAACAATTGTGCAGTGTTATATGGTTTTGCATGTAATGTGAATAGTAATGTGAGTCTAGTATAATGCGTTATGGTAATGTACAGCATGTACTGTAGGTAATGTAAGGTGTTGATGTATAATGTGAGTAGTGCATAAAGCCCGGGTCTCACATAGCGATACACCAGCGATCCCGACAACGATCAGGATCGCTGGTGTATCGCTATATTATCGCTGCTGAGCTGCCAAACAGGCAGCGATGCGTGCCTGTCAGCGGGAGACCAGCGATCAAAAAAATGTCCTGGCCTTTCAGCGACGATCAGCGATTCCCGGCAGGGGGCTGATCGTCGCTGAATGTCACACACAGCGATATCGCTGGTGAGCTCGGTGCTGCGTCACAAAACTAGTGACTCAGCAGCGATCTCGCTAGCGATATCGCTATGTGAGACGGGGGCTTTAGTGCAGGGTAAGCACAGGATTAGATTATGGATAAGATAAGTACTGTTTATATAGTAAAGGTATAGGACATGGGATAAGAACAATAGGTTTAGTCGATAGGACATAGTTAATAACAGAACTAGCCCAGTGGGTGGGAGCTAGTGTTAATAAAAGGTAGACACTTCAGATAGTAAAGAAGAAATAGAAAAGAAATGACAAGTCCAAGGTCAAGTCCAGTGGGCTGCTAGGGTCAGCACGTAGCTACCATTTGAGGCAGAGGTACGCCATACTGGAATCCCAAGCGTATTCTCCTGTCACGCCTGGGGCCCAAGGTCTGACACCCGGGCACATTGTGGACATGGGCCCGCCAAGACGGAAGGTAATGGATCCCAGATACACTGCTGAATGGGAAGGGAGATCTGTTATGTTACGGTAGCTGAGGAGTGCAGGTAAAAAAGGAAATACACCAGAGCAGTTGGAATCTATGAGATTGCAGTACCCTGACTAACCACCGCAACTAGAGGCAGCCGTGGAGCGTTCCTACGTTGGTCCTAGACGCCTCGTCACAGCCTGAGAAACTAACTACACCTAAAGATAGAAATAGGAAAGCTATCTGCCCCGGAGCAGAACCCCAAAGATAATAGAAAGCCCCCAAACATGTAATGGCGGTTAGACAAGAGGAAATACTGACACAGAAAGAAAATAGTATGAGCAAACGCTGGGGCCCAAACTATCTAAATAGAAAAGGACAGGAAGGGTACTTACTGCAATCCCAGAAAACCCTGAAAAAACACCAACTCTACTAATTTCAAAATCACCTGAGATCACACGACCTCTACCACCTAAATTAGTTCTCTGGTGTAAAAAAAATCAAAACAGCAGCCACTGAAAAAAAACTGGAAAAAGCAAAAGTACAAAACACAGTGGCTGGACTAAACTGAGAGGGCAAAAGCCCCCGGAGGGGACCCTGAAGGCCCCCACAGAAGTGCAGGACAAAATGCAAAATATAGCAAAAACACAAAATAAGAAATTGTCTTATCTGATAGCAGGAGATGCAGACACGACACAGCAGGCTACAAGGGAAACTGGAAAGAAGGATTCAGACCAGAACAATTGATCACCGGCAACCCTGATGGGAAAATGACTCCCTTATATAAGACCAATCAGTAACACCCGATTCCCAGTCCCCACAATCCTCACTAGTACCGCTTGTAACCACCAGAGGGAGCCTCTGCTCAGAACTCATCTCAAACCCATTCACAACAGTACCCCCCCCTTGAGGAGGGGTCACCGAACCCTCATTTGAGCAACCAGGTCGGTCAGGATGAGTTCTATGATACGCACGGATAAGTCTCCTAGCATGGATGTCCGAAGCAAACACCCAAGAATTGTCTTCCTGACCATAACCTCTCCATTTAACCAAATACTGGAGTCTTCGTCTAGAAAAACGAGAATCCAATATTTTCTCAACCACATACTCCAGATTGCCCTCAACCAAAACAGGGTCAGGAGGCACAGCAGCAGGAACCACTGGCTCAACAAACCTCTTCAACAAGGACTTGTGGAACACGTTATGGATCTTAAATGTCCCTGGAAGAAGCAAACGAAAAGAAACAGGATTAATAATCTCCATGATCTTATAAGGTCCAATGAACCTAGGCTTAAATTTAGGAGATGCTACTCTCATAGGAATATTCTTTGAGGACAACCAGACCAAGTCCCCCACTTTAAACCGAGGACCATCAGTCCTATGCCGGTTAGCAAACCGCTGGGCCTTCTCCTGAGAGAGGACAACCTCTCCACTACCTGGTCCCAAATCTGCTGCATACGCTCAACAACAGAGTCAACACCTGGACAGACAGAAGCCTCCGTCTGTCCTGAAGAAAATCGAGGGTGAAACCCAGAATTACAGAAAAACGGAGACATCAAAGTGGCAGAGCTAGCCCTATTATTAAGAGCAAACTCAGCCAAAGGCAAAAAAGAGACCCAGTCATCCTGATCAGCAGACACAAAGCATCTTAGATAAGTCTCCAATGTCTGGTTTGTTCTCTCAGTTTGACCATTGGTCTGAGGATGAAATGCCGAGGAGAAAGACAATTGAACACCCAGTTTAGAACAAAAAGTCCTCCAAAATCTGGAAACAAACTGGACTCCTCTGTCAGACACAATGTTCTCAGGAATGCCGTGTAAACGAACCACGTGCTGAAGGAACAACGGCACCAATTCAGAGGAGGAAGGCAACTTAGGTAATGGCACAAGATGTATCATTTTGGAAAACCTATCACAAATTACCAAGATGGTGGTCATTCTCTGAGAAACAGGAAGATCGGAAATGAAATCCATAGAGATATGGGTCCATGGTCTCTTGGGCACAGGCAATGGCATCAACAAACCACTAGAGCGAGAGCAAGTCCCGCAGGACTGCACAAATTCCCTGACATCGCGAGACAAGGTAGACCACCAAAAGGACCGACTAACCAAGTCTCTGGTACCAAAAATTCCGGGATGCCCAGCCAATGCGGAACAATGAATCTCAGACATCACACTCTTTTTCCATTGGTCCGGGACAAACAATTTTCCAACAGGGCAGCGCTCGGGCCTATCCTCCTGACACCCCTCCAGAGCAAGTCTCAAATTGGGCGAGATGGCGGAAAGAACTACACCCTCCTTCAAAATAACAGAGGGATCAGATAGCTCAGGAGAGTCCGCAAGGAAACTCCTCGAGAGGGCATCCGCCTTAACATTCTTAGTGCCAGGAAGAAAGGAAACCACAAAATTAAAACGTGTGAAAAACAAGGCCCACCTGGCCTGTCTAGGATTGAGTCGCTTGGCAGATTCCAGATAGACCAGATTCTTATGGTCCGTAAGGACCACCACCTGATGTTTGGCTCCCTCCAGCCAATGTCTCCACTCTTCAAAAGCCCACTTCATGGCCAATAACTCCCGATTACCCACGTCATAATTACGTTCAGTAGGAGAAAATTTTCGAGAGAAAAAGGCACAAGGGTTACTTTTAGATGTCTCTGGATCTTTTTGGGACAAAACGGCACCTGCCCCAATTTCAGAGGCATCAACCTCCACCTGAAATGGCAGAGAAACATCAGGCTGCCGTAGAACAGGAGCAGAAGTGAATCTCTGCTTAAGTTCCTGAAACGCAGAGACTGCCTCAGGAGGCCAATTCACCACATCAGAACCCTTTCTGGTCAAATCAGTTAATGGTTTAACAATAACCGAGAAATTACCAATAAATTTACGATAAAAATTGGCAAAACCCAAAAATCTCTGAAGAGCCTTTAATGAAGAAGGTTGGACCCAATCACAGATGGCCTGAACCTTGACCGGGTCCATTTCAATAACAGATGGGGACAAAATGAATCCCAGAAATGAGATCTTCTGTACGCCAAAAAGACACTTTGATCCCTTCACATACAGAGCATTCTCTCTCAAAATCTGGAATACAGTTCGAACATGTTTCACATGAGAGTCCCAGTCATTAGAAAAAATCAAGATATCATCCAAATAAACAATCAGAAACTTGTCCACAAAATCCCTGAAAATGTCATTCATGAAGGACTGGAAGACGGAAGGAGCATTAGTGAGCCCAAAGGGCATCACAAGGTACTCAAAATGCCCTTCAGGGGTGTTAAATGCCGTCTTCCATTCATCCCCGTGCTTAATGCGAATAAGGTTATACGCCCCCCTGAGGTCAAGCTTGGTAAACCAAGTAGCGTTTTTCACCCTGGAAAACAGGTCAGAAATCAAGGGTAACGGGTATTGATATTTCACAGTAATATTGTTCAAGAGACGATAATCAATACACGGCCTTAATGAACCATCTTTTTTGGCCACAAAGAAAAAACCGGCACCTAAGGGTGAAGAGGATGGTCTGATATGACCCTTCTCCAATGATTCCTTGATATAAGACCGCATAGCGTCATGTTCAGGTACAGACAAGTTAAAAAGGCGACCTTTAGGGAATTTACTACCTGGCACTAATTCAATAGCGCAGTCATAGCTCCTATGGGGAGGTAAGGATGCAGATTTACTTTTGCTAAACACATCAGAAAAATCAAACAAAAAGTCAGGAACATCCTCAGCCTGGGGGAGGCAGAAAAAACAGGAGTGTTGGTATTAACACATTGGCAGCCCCAACTGGTTACAGACACAGATTTCCAATCCAAAACAGGATTATGAGACTGTAACCAAGGGAAACCCAGCACGATAATGTCATGCAGATTATATAGAACCAAAAATTTGCAGCACTCCTGGTGATCAGGTTCAACCCTCATTATCACCTGAGTAGAAAACGGGTTTATTCTCAGCCAAAGGGGTAGAATCGATCCCCAGTAAAGGAATAGACTTCTGTAGGGGTATCAAGGGAAACCCACAACGTTTAGCAAAATCATAATCCATCAGGTTAATAGCTGCTCCAGAATCAACGAAAGCCTGAGCAGAAAATGAGGACAGAGAGCATATCAGAGTGACAGTTAATAAAAACTTAGTCTGAACACTACCCAAGACAACTGAGCGTGCAAAATGTCTTCCCCGCTTAGGGCAGACTGAAATAGCATGAGAGGCATCACCACAGTAGAAACATAACCCATTGCGCTTTCGAAACTGATGACGCTGTGCCCCAGACACCACTCCATCACACTGCATGGGCTCAGCAGCTGGCTCACAAGGCAACACCACTCCACGCATACTTCTCCGCTCACGCAAACGTCTGTCAATTTGAATCGCTAATGACATAGAATCATTGAGACCAGAGGGGACAGGGAATCCCACCATAACATCCTTTACATTATCCGACAGACCCTTCCGGAAAAGGGCCGCCAAAGCGTCGTCATTCCATTTGGTCAGGACTGCCCACCTACGGAATCTCTGACAGTATAACTCAGCGTCATCAAGCCCCTGATTTAATGCCAACAAGGCTTTTTCAGCTTGATCAGTGACATTAGGCTCATCGTACAATAACCCCAAAGCCTGAAAAAATGCATCAACATCACTCAAAACAGGATCCCCAGGTGTCAGGGAAAAAGCCCAATCCTGAGGATCGCCGCGCAGGAGAGAGATGATAATTTGAACCTGCTGCGCTGCGTTTCCTGAGGACTTAGATTTTAAGGCAAGAAACAATTTACAATTATTTTTGAAATTCTGAAACTTAGCTCGATCCCCTAAAAACAAATCTGGCATGGGGATCCTAGGTTCCACAACAGGCAACCTAGCAAGATATGCAGCAATACTCTGAACCTCAGTGGCAAGCTGATCCACACGGCCAGACAACTGTGCAAACTCCATTGGGAGAAAAGATCCTCCCCAGCACCCAGAGATACAGAGGGAAAAAAAAAAAAAATGCAACAAACAGAAAAATATCTCTGACAACTTTTCTTCCTTCAAAATATTTTTTCCCTTCTGTGAGTACCATACAATTTTTATGGCCGGTGATACTGTTATGTTACGGTAGCTGAGGAGTGAAGGTAAAAAAGGAAATACACCAGAGCAGTTGGAATCTATGAGATTGCAGTACCCTGACTAACCACCGCAACTAGAGGCAGCCGTGGAGCGTTCCTACGTTGGTCCTAGACGCCTCGTCACAGCCTGAGAAACTAACTACACCTAAAGATAGAAATAGGAAAGCTATCTGCCCCGGAGCAGAACCCCAAAGATAATAGAAAGCCCCCAAACATGTAATGGCGGTTAGACAAGAGGAAATACTGACACAGAAAGAAAATAGTATGAGCAAACGCTGGGCCCAAACTATCTAAATAGAAAAGGACAGGAAGGGTACTTACTGCAATCCCAGAAAACCCTGAAAAAACACCAACTCTACTAATTTCAAAATCACCTGAGATCACACGACCTCTACCACCTAAATTAGTTCTCTGGTGTAAAAAAAATCAAAACAGCAGCCACTGAAAAAAAAACTGGAAAAAGCAAAAGTACAAAACACAGTGGCTGGACTAAACTGAGAGGGCAAAAGCCCCCGGAGGGGACCCTGAAGGCCCCCACAGAAGTGCAGGACAAAATGCAAAAATATAGCAAAAACACAAAATAAGAAATTGTCTTATCTGATAGCAGGAGATGCAGACACGACACAGCAGGCTACAAGGAAACTGGAAAGAAGGATTCAGACCAGAACAATTGATCACCGGCAACCCTGATGGGAAAATGACTCCCTTATATAAGACCAATCAGTAACACCCGATTCCCAGTCCCCACAATCCTCACTAGTACCGCTTGTAACCGCCAGAGGGAGCCTCTGCTCAGAACTCATCTCAAACCCATTCACAACAGAGATCCCTGGGGCTAACAGAGCCAGTGGGCGAAGGGATGCTCAAGGAGGCACAAACGGTAGGACTGAAGTTATGATGTGCTAAGAAAGTGAGGAATATGAAGTGCTCTCCCCTATCCACGTGTTACCACTTGATGAACTTGGACTGACTAGTAAATGTTTGCTTGTTGCAATGAATTTGGTGTCCCCTGAGTTGTGTGCTTTTGAGGATGGAGGCCTGGAGACAGCGTAGGCCTGCAGCCTGCAAGTGCGTGTGATGCACCCCACACCTGACAGCACAGTGGGACTGGAACACTGTTTGTAAAGTGCCAGAGCACAGCTGGCCAACAGCTCAGTCATGACTACTGCTCTTGAGCACTTTACAACTGCATTGAAGGCGACACTAGCAAGAGCAGATAATGAAATATAAGTAAATATTAGTAAAAGCTCCATCGTAATTTCTGTTAAGAATCAAATCTTTATTTCTTGGATTTTGCAAATCTTTTTTACATTTTCTTGTTTCCGCTGGAATTGTTTGGGAAAAACAAGACTAGGACGAAGTGGACCCTTTGTGGTGAAGGACCCTTAAGTAATAGCCAACTTTGCCCTCTATACAATTTTACTATATTTGATACATGACTTAAAGTTCTTTAGCCTTTTTTGTTGTTTTAAAAGAAAGTTTAGTTTACATATGTTTTGTATAAAAAGTGCTATCATAAAAATCATGTATGACTTTAAGAAAAAGAACCAAGCGAATAAAATGATTTGTTAGTCCATCTGGTGGTTGACAACTCATATACTGTAGCCATGTGACCAGGTCATAAGCAGAGTCTACATGTCCACTACTAGTCACAGCTTTGAGTGTGCAAACACCAAAAACGTGTTGACTCTGCTTATGACCATGATATACAGTATGTCTAGATGTATTTTTACCCATAATTGAATCCACAAATCATGGAATTTTAACTTATCTTATTTACCATTACTCGCTGACTCAGATACTTCAGTGTACCTGATACTATGATCAGTATTCTAGACCCTCTAAAAGACAAGCCAGTTAACTGGTGAGCTGTATTTCCTCTCTTTTCTTCATATATCCATCTGGTGGCTGGGAATGCATTATTTTCATATAAATTATCAATTTTATGCCTTTTTTTATTTTTCTTCCAATATACAAAATAATTTTTTGAACACAGTTGGGAATGAAAATTACTTGGCTGAGTGTTTTTTTTTATTGTAAGAATAGAAACCCTCCAGGAAGACAACCATATATCAAATGCCCACATAAAATGATCAGACTCATAACTGAGTATCTCTGCAAATGATCTTCTGCGTCTGATCTTGGGAGCTTGCAGTTGCGCGTTTGAAATAACTAGCAGAAAATCAGAATTTCTTAGTTGCTGGATTCAAAGAATCCAGGAAAATACACCCTTAATGAGCAACTCGCACATAAACTCTACAGAGTGAGATCGGGTATATATAGATAATATTTATTTCTTATGTAATTTTTTTTATCATACATATTTTAATACAAAATTTTTTGAATCTAAACTGAGCTAACAATAAGTACATTATTTCAATCATTAGTTGTGAAGAAATGGGTGATAATTAGGTTAAGTATTAAAGTAACTGAAAGTCATGAAGCCTGTTTATTAAGAACCATCAACTACTCAATGAAAAAACTGCATGTGTCTTTACAAATTTAATTTATTATACATAGAATGGAGATTTGTCAAAGTCAATGACTTCTTTATTTTACTGAAAATAGTCAGCAATGAACAATCCTGCAATTTAATGAGATTCTGTAGATCTGTCTCCAGCCTGTCCATCATGTACCGCTTATATAAAACACCCTGACACTAATCCTCAGTTCTCTCCAATCTTCACCTCTGTTGCATATTATATTCATCCATGGTATATTGCATTACTAGTATAACCTTTGCAAAAATGATAAACTTGGCTACACTTCTGGCAATAAAATAGTGCTAAATTTGATTTTTTTCTATTGAGTTTTTATAAAAGGGGAATTACTCACCGTATTTACTAAGATAAAGCAAAATAGATCTTTATTGCTTTCTGAGCGCTCTCCTATACTGGTTGATATTTATAGTCATACTTAATTTATTTCCAATGACCATTAATAAAAGAAAATACCCTCCAGCAATAAAATAGTTCTAAAAGCTATGCCTAATCGTATTAGCAACCCTCAGCTAGATAGCAATGATAACTAATAAGAGGACACTGTACAAAAGGCTGTCACTCAGTGGGTATATATATATATATATATATATATATATATATACATATATGTATATATGTATATATATATATATATATATATATATATATATACAAACACAAAAGAAAAAAGACAAAAGCAGCACCAGCATAGTAGGCTGGGTGCTTATATATATAGATATAGATATTTAAGTATATAGATAGATATAGATATGGGATAGATAGACATAGATATTTGGGTAGATAGATATAGATATGGGATAGATAGATAGATAGATAGATAGACAGACAGACAGACAGACAGACAGACAGACAGACAGACAGACAGACAGACAGATAGATAGATAGATAGATAGATAGATAGATAGATAGATAGATAGATAGATAGATAGATATCAGAGAATATAAATGATAACACCAAAACTTTTTCTTCACTCATGGTTTGTGATTGGGTGAAGCCATTTATTGTCAAACTACTGTGGTTTCTCTTTTTAAATCATAATGACGACCCAAAACATCCAAATGACCCTGATCAAAAGTTCACACACCCTGGTGATTTTGGCCTGATAACATGCACAGAAGTTGACACAAATGGATTTGACTGGCTACCAAAGGTAACATCCCAACCTGTGACCTGTTTGCTTGTAATCAGTGTGTGTGCATAAAAGCTGAGTGAGTTTCTGGGATCCAGACAGACTCTTGCATCTTTCATCCCGCCACTGACGTGTCTGGATTGGGAGTCATGGGGAAAGCAAAAGAATTGTCAACGGATCTATGGGAAAAGGTAACTGAACTGTATAAAACAGGAAAGGGATACAAAAAGATATCCAAAGAATTGATAATACCAGTCAGCAGCGTTCAAACTGTGATTAACAAATGGAAAATCAGGGGCTCTGTAAAAACAAAACCACAGTCAGGTACATCAACAAAAATTTCATCCACAATTGCCAGGAAAATTGTTCGAGATGCAAAGAAAAACTCACAAATAACATCAGCTGAAATACTGGACTCTCTGAAAACTAGCGGTGTGGCTGTTTAAAGATGCACAATAAGGAGGAACTTGAAGAATAATGGGCTGCATGGTTGAGTCACCAGAAGAAAGCCATTACTGTGCAAATGCCACAAAGGATCTCACCGACAATACACAAAACAGGACAGAGACAAGCCTCAAAACTTCTGGAACAAGGTAATTTGGAGTGATGAGACCAAAATTTAACTTTGGCCACAACCATAAACATTATATTTGGATAGAGGTCAACAAGGCCTATGATGAAAGGAACACCATTCCTACTGTAAAGCACGGAGTTGGATAGCTGATGTGTGAGCTACAAAGGCACAGGAAATTTGGTTAAAGTTGAAGGAAAGATGAATGCAGCATGTTATCAGCAACTAGAGGCAAATTTGCAATCATCAGCCCGGAAGCTGCGCATGGGACGTACTTGGACGTTCCAACATGACAGCGATCCAAAACACAAGGCCAAGTCGACCTGTCATTGGCTACAGCAGAACTAAGTGAAGGTTCTGGAGTGGCCATCTCAGTCTCCTGACCTCAATATCATTAAGCCATTCTGGGGAGATCTCAAGCACACAGTTCATGCTAGACAGCCCAGGAATTTACAGGAACTGGAGGCTTTTTGCCAAGAAGAGTGGGCAGCTTTACCATCTGGGAAAATAAAGATATTATTGATGTTAGAGGGGGCAATACATGGTATTAAGAAATAGGGAATGTAAACTTTTGATCAGGGTCATTTGGATGTTCTGGGTTGTCATTATGATTTAAAAAGAGAAAAAACAGTAGTTTGACAATAAATGGCTTCACCCAACCGCTAACCATGAGTGGAGAAAAAGTTTTGGTGTTATCATTCATATTCTGTGAAAAAAGGCCAAGAAAGCAAAAATTTTGATGAGGTATGTAAAATTTTGAGCACAACTGTATATACATATAGATATTAGATAGATACATAGATAGATAGATAAAAATGGAACAGCACAATCTACTAGATGGGTGCTTACAGGCCTTCCGGCAACTAATCCATATACTTGCCAAATGTATAAGAATAAAAAATGGGAAGCAGCACTCCAAATTTTTCAAAAGTTAAAAGTGGATTTCATTGGGTCCACATGGTGTCAGGGCCGGTTTTAGACAAAGTGTGGCCCTGGGCAAAAGTTTAAAGTGGGGCCCCAAATGCTCACATATTGCACTATCACACAGAAACATTTCTGTTGTATTTACAAGCGCTGAGTTCAGGCTGGTAAATGAGAGTGATCGACAATATTGAAGTCGTTTGACGCTTGTTTCCCGTCCATTTTTAGGGTATGTGCACAAGTTTAGTAATTGGCAGCGCTTTGGACGCAGCACATGTTCGCTGCGTCCAAAGCACTTCCGGCTATTGAACGCAGGTGAATCTGCATGTGTTCATTGAACCGTGCAGATTCACCGCATCCAATACATTGTATGGGTGACATTTATATTGCGGATACAAGATAAATACCCTTACCCTTACCTTTACTCTTGCTGAGGAAGAATGATGGGTACAGATAGTCCTCGATACAGTATAATGCAGGTCCCATATATAGTACATATAGTATAATGCACTCCCCATGGTCTTGATAGAGTATAATGCAGCCCCCCTCAGAGTATAATGTAGTCCCATCATAGAGCATAACGCAGCCCCCCTCGGAGAATAATGCAGGCCCTCTCAGAGTATAATGCAGCCCCCTCAGAATATAATGCAGCCCTCACAGAGTGTAATGCAGCCCCCTCAGATTATAATGCAGCCCCCCACACACAGAATAATTCAGCCCCCTCAGAGTATAATGCAGCCCCTTCAGAGTATAATGCAGCCCCCTCAGAGTATATTGCATAGATAGGATACATATGGGATAGATAGATAGATAGATAGATAGATAGATAGATAGATAGATAGATAGATAGATAGATAGATAGATAGATAGATAATGGATTCAAATCAATGACTGCATATAAGTAAAGCAGGGTAAAATGACAGTACTTAATATGGATCTTTAATGTATCGGCATGCCTGAATTTTTTCAGCTTCTTTCGTTTCACTTTTCCCGTGAGACTAAAATGTCTCTGCATAATCAGATGTGACATAGATTTTATCGTTTCAAGCTTAAATATACTATGAAATATTCTTTTAGGAAAGTTAAAAAAGCAAAATTCTAAAGAATATTATATGCTGAGAGGGCATAAAAGCAATCTCAAAGAGCAACCGTCGTTTTAATTTTAATTTCATAAAGGAATAGTACACATGAAAGTAAGCATTTTTATAATATATCTTCTCTAATATTCTATGTAGACGGGAGGAGTGAGAGTTAGAGACAGAGCTCCTCCTTCTTGTGTCCTGCCCTCTCCATAGAATCTTATCAGGAACACCTGCCATCTCTTATATCATTGATGGGATAGCCCATCTTCACTGAATACAGATTTTACCTCAGAATTGAGAATGTTGGTAATGACTGACCAATTTTGGAAGAGAAAGAATCAGATTTCTCTGGTAAGATATAGTACAAAGTTGCATATTTTTATGTGTACTATTGATCTATGAAATAACAATTAGAACGACAGTTATGCTTTAAAGAAACACTCCCATGTATATATTTTTTGCTAAATGTGTGTACATGTACATGCAATGTAGTGTGACTATTAATGTACTCACCTATCGCTGCTCTCTGTTCTCTCCAGTGTCCAGCTTTGTTCTTCTCATCTGAGTGATGTCACCGCTCTGTAAACTCTATGGGACACGCTGCGCTCTGCTCTTTTGTAAGTCTATGGAGCATCAGAGCAAGGCTCCATAAGCTTACATTGTAAAATAGACTTCTGACTCACGCATAACCCCTTTCCGACATCGGGCGTAATAGTACGCTGATGTCAGACTCCCTCCCTTTGATGTGTGCTCCATCGGTGAGCCCACATCTTTCCCGGCACATACCAGCTGTCAAGAACAGCTGACATGTGCCAAAAACAGCCGCAGGTGGAATTGCAATCCACCCACTGCTATTAACCAGTTAAATGCCACTCTCAAACGCTGACAGCGGCATTTGACATGCGCTTCTGGCAATCATGCCAGAAATCCGCCCACCGGTGACCCCGGTCACATGATCGCAGGTCACCGGTTAGTTGCACTGACAACCAGAGGTCTCCTGGAGACCTCTATGGTTGCCAATGTCGGATTGCTATGAGCGCCGCCTGTTGGTCGGCGCTCATAGCAAGTCAGCAATTCTGCTACATACAGGTCAGGTGATCTGATCATCGCCTGTATATAGCAGAGTCGACTGGGTTATGGCAGCTTCTGTGGTTCCCTTGACCATGGTAGATCATATGCAGTGCAGTGTTTCTCAGCTGGCTTCCTGCCATCATAGAGCTACTCTCCCTCCTCTTTGCTCTTGTAATACTATCAAGGATGATTTAAGAATGTTTCCAAAAATGTTTTTTTGCTTTTTTTTTTTTTTAGATTTTCATACCACTATCCAATATAAAGTGATGTTTCCAGCCTTTGTGTTTTGAGGAACTGCATAACCCAAATTAATCCCTATTCTAAAATATATTTAAAAAAAAAATTGCAGGGCTATTACCTGTGATGTTTTCTGTAAATGAAACAATGACTAAAATATAAATAACACAAAGCTATTTTTGTTTTTACATATTTTATGTCCTATGACATTGGAAACCTTTCCCATTGAACACGCAGTAATATGTATGTGCAACATGTTGGAGAGCAGAAGGAGCTGAACTAATTGATATAATTTGTGGGAAAAGATCTGTTATAACTTGTAGTCCCTGCTCCTGGTGGGTGGTCCTAATTAGTGATTGATGCAACCTCTGCAGGCTGACTCATATAGTGAATTTCTTGAATGTTGGAATCAAACACTGCCATGTAATAAAGGTAAATGATTGTATAAAGCTTGACATACAGACAAACAGAAAAGTCTAGTATCTTTCGTACAACTTTCTGTATCTCCACAAGGTTTAACATTACTCACCTGCCAAATCTGCTCTTCACTAAGTGATGTTAGTTGGTCACTTTCCAGGACTTCTCTGAGCAGACGGAAGGGGAGTGCAAGAATTTCTTCGGGGTGACTTTTCAGAAGCTCAGACAGGTGCTTTACTAGAAAGTCCACCACCGCCGTCTCCAGCAGTGTCAGATTGAACAAGTCAGCCAATTTATACAAGTCCAAGTAATTAAAGCTATTTAGTTCCTGAAAGATAAAAGAATTATGAACAGTTAATAAACTGC
Source organism: Oophaga sylvatica (assembly GCA_033576555.1). Classification (NCBI taxonomy): domain Eukaryota; kingdom Metazoa; phylum Chordata; class Amphibia; order Anura; family Dendrobatidae; genus Oophaga; species Oophaga sylvatica. Next base: position 281,154,893 of record JARQOD010000005.1, read on the forward strand.
AAAGTGGAGGAAAGGTATGCTATGGGATTTCAGCTTGACTTTTACATTGCATTAACTGTTTAGAATCCTAGTTCTATTTCGATAACGGAGTGCATGTTTCTCACTTGTGCCACATTTTGCTGATGTTTCCTATTGCACCCACCATAAACCATGGCAATGATGCTTGTGATAGAATTTGTGATGGAATTTGATTTTCATCAAAAAAGTATCATTGGGAGTAATAATAGTTTAGGAAGCGATCTTAAAGACATTGTATTGTTTTAACTGTTACAGGCTCAGACACTGATGACATAACAAAATTGAGCTTTTTCTCAAGCTCCATAGCTCCAACCATGCTTCTTTGTGGTTGCTCGGTTCTTTGTTGACCTGAGGCAGTGGTAACGCCACACTTTCAGCCCTTCTAACAACTGTAGCAAATCCTTGGGTTCAGTTGCTCTGTCAATGAAGAACGCATGAGTCAATGAGACTAATGTTTGCTGTAGCGGCACTGACATGACGTCAGCGCTCCAGCCAATCATCAGAGGCTGCACCAAGGAGAGGCGATTAAAAACTCAGTATGTTATTTTATTAGTTTCTCTAGAGTAATACAAGTTAAAACAGAACAACACCTTTAATGAGGAGAAAAGGAAAAAGCTAAAATAATAATAGGTAGACAGATTTAATAGATAGTTAAAACCGATAGAGCTTCCTAATTACAATGTGTTTCTGTTAGAGCATCGACTCATATGTCAGTGTGTAGATTAACAATTCTAATTTATTTATTTATTTATATCACTCACTTATATAGTCATATTAATTCCACAGCGCTTTACTTACATTATCATTGCTGTCCCCGATGGGGCTCACAATCTAAAGGCCCCATCTCACATAGCGAGATCGCTAGCGAGATCACTGCTAAACAGCGATCTCACCAGCGATCTCGCCATGTCTGACACGTACCAGCGATCAGGCCCCTGCTGTGAATCGCTGGTCGTGTCAGAAATGCCTGGACATTTTTTTGATCGCTGGTCTCCCGCTGGCCAGCACGCATCGCTGCGTGTGACAGGCGGGAGACCAGCGATCAGCTGGTAACCAAGGTACACAGCGGGTTTCCAGGCGCGGGGCTGTGCCTGGAAACCCGAAGTGTACGTTGGATACCAGCGCGCTGCTGCAGGGAAGCTGGTAACCAAGGTACACATCGGGTTTCCAGGCACCGCGCAGCGCCTGGAAACCTGAAGTGTGCCTTGGTTACCAGCTCCCTGCATCAGCGGGCTGGTATCCAACGTACACTGCGGGTAACTAGGCGACGTTACCCGCAGTGTCGCTGTCCTGATCGCTGCCTGAGCTGCCTGTTTGGCAGCTCAGCAGCGATCATGTAGTGACACACCAGCGATCCTGATCGTTGTCGGGATCGCTGGTGTGTCACTATGTGAGACGGGGCCTTAAATTCCTTATGAGTTTATCTTTGGAGTGTGGGAGGAAACCTGAGAGCCTGGAGGAAACCCATGCAAACATGGGAAGAACATACTGTACAAACTCCTTGCAGATGTTGTCCTTGGTGGGATTTGAACCCAGGACCCCAGCGCAGCAAAACTGCAGTGCTAACCACTAAGCCACCATGCTGCTAATCGGTAAATTAATAAGTGTGCAGCGCTAGAGATGGTACGAGTCAATTCACAGGACCTGTTCCAGAAGCCATCGGCCATCAGACAATAACAATGCGAACTGCCTTCTACCTGCCAGCATCTGTGGCTTTTCTTTTAATTAGTTGGCGTGATGTCATATGTGCGTCACTCCGCAATGACGACATCACTTCCAGCAGGATAATCCAAAGAGCAATTGGGGATGCCATCAAGTAAGAGGCAGTTTGAGGACTTCTTCTAGTAGCCACCGATTACTAACCTAGCTGCTGGACCAGGGTTCAAGCATTCTCTATTTATTGCTCTTTATTCATTTAGGCCGGGGTCACACTTGCGAGAAACTTGCACGAGTCTCGCATCTCAATACCCGGCTCTGCCGCCGGCACTCGGACCAGAGCGTTCAGCTGCATAGAAATACATGCAGCCGCACACTCCGGTCCCGAGTGCCGGAGGCAGTGTCGGGCATTGAGGTGTGAGACTCGTGCGAGGTTCTCACAAGTGTGACCCCGGCCTTAGAAGCAGTATACCAAATGCATTTCATAATGAGGCAAAGTAGTAGAAGATCTGAATTACAGCATCATAAGCACTGACTTGAAGTAGGCAGTTTTATAGTCCCAACACATATTAGACTAATAAAAGCCAAACCCAACGGTATCAGTGGGCTTAGCTTACAGTCTAATGTGTATAGGGGGTATCACGACTCTTCCCGACAGATGATGTTGGAGATGAGAATCTGGCATATCTGATATTGGCCTACCGATCGTTTTGTTTTTGATGTGATAAGCTGTCATCAAAGGAGTATGGTAGCGGCTATCTTGTAGAGAACGTTTGAGCATTCGGTAGAGTGAGCGCCGCGCTCCTGTGTGTGAAGGTTTTAGGAGAGATTGATCCTAACAGAAACAACGTCTGAACTATCATTTTATCGGCAATTATCTATTGTGTACGCAGTTAGGGTATGTTCCCAGGGTCAGTAAACGCTGGGGGTTGAATGCTGCATACACCCGCAGCGTCCAACCCGCAGTGGCCAGATGCTACAGCATAGTGGATGGGATTTAAAGAAATCCCATCTCCACTATGCGTGCTCCGGCACCGGTGACTTCCCTGCAGAAATAGACATGCGGCACGTCTTTCCAGACTGCAGCATGTCTATTTATCTTGCAGAGACGCTCAGTCTCGGCAAGATAAATGTCTCCGTACAACAATGTATTGGAAGTGGTGATTCCGCTCAGTTCAATGAACACATGCGGAATCACCTGCATTCTAAAGTCGGCAGCACTTTGGATAGAGCGGACATGTGCTGCTTCCAAAGCACTGCCTAATACTGAACGTGGGAACATACCCTTACACTGTGGCAAAAGTAAGAGCTAACAGGCCATACTCTATCATAACGACTTCACAATGAAACATTGCCTAGGAAAGAAGACAAACAATATTGCACATCACAAAAGAGGAAAAAATAAAAATACTACTATTATCATAACAATAAAATTCTGCCAGGGTATAAAGACAGTGACTGCATCAGTACAATATAATACAGCCTAGGAAAAAAGTCAAACTTTATTGTGAAATAATCAAAATCCAACACTACCTAGGAATATAAACAAAACTATTGGGAAATTATTGCAGCAGAGCAAAACAAATAAAAAGACAAAATGTACTGTGATGTCATAACAAAAACAAACACTATTATCTCATGATATCAATAATTACATCTCAGGATTTTGCTTACCAATGAAAACAAATAATATTATGAGATCATCACAATAAAGCTGTGTCAAAATAAAAACATAAACGGTACTGTGACATCATAACAATGAAATTCTGCCAAGGTATAAGGACAAATGGTATTATGATATCATTATAATAAAACACCGCCTAGGGATGAAGTAAAACACTATTGTGATATCATCATAAAACAACGCTGCTTATTAATAAAGACATTTCTGACATCATCATAATGAATTACAACCAAGGTAAAAAGTCGGCCTCTACTGTGACATGATAACATGGATAAACTCTCTGGATGGATAAATAAATAAATTACAAAGCTTCTTCTATTCTATTCTTTGCAATGTTAAATACGGACAGCACACAGATGGCACATGGATGAAATTCATGCAAAGTCTGTGTTTTGCATAGACCCATAGACTTGTATTGGTACTTTTCTTCCGTGATAACGGAAAAAAAACGGACATGTCTCCATGATTTTTGTATGGACACACAGTCTGTGAAAAAACACAGTCATATGAATAGTACCATCGGTTATACAGTAATAAGTACATGTTGTATCAGTGAATAAAATGGATAGACCATGGACATGCAACACGGACGTGTGAATGAGGCCTAACACAACATTGAATTAAAGCCAACTATGGAGCTTTGGTTAGCATAAAGGTCAAGACTATTTTCACATCATTAGGATGGAAGTAGGAAGAAAGAAAAACACTTTTGTGACATAATCATAATAAAATATCTGTCACGATGCTGTAGAAGGATTTTCAAAGGCAATTGGCTCCTTCCCTGTCCCTCAAGCTAGGAGGACCCTAGGCTATCCCTGTTACCCAGATACCTCTGTAAGTGGTGCTGCTGGGGTCTTAAACCTCACTATGTTCCTATATGCACGCTTAACTGTTCCCTCCCGAACCCAGGGTAGTATGGAACTGAAGTGTATAGAATAAAACAAACCTGACAGACAGGGGAAACAGACCGGGTTAAAAGAAAATCACAATCATTCAAATACACACCCAAAACAAACAAATGGAAATCAAAGAAACAGTAGGAGTGACAAACCAAATGGGAAGAGGATTAGGATAACCACACCAACCAAATCCAGGCAGAACTCTTCTGAAAACAACACACCAAACCAGGAAGTGTGAGTTATCACTGGCAACTTCCAAGTGCCAGTGTTGAGCATGTATACCAGAGGGAAGTGGCCAACACAGAACAGATGAGACAATTCAAAACAGAAAACTCCAGGAGATAAACAGGACTGATTAACCCTTGCAATAACAGAACAAGGAAAACCTGCACTGCTAATAGGAACGTGAAGCAGATCTAATCAGTGCAGGGGTTTGGGTAACCAGATGCCGCTATCTTCTGGCCCCTCTGTCGCGGTATCCCCATGACAATATAATTTTATATTATTACATTACACACATAAACAGATCTTTAGAAAAAGTATTTCTAAAGCCTGTTTATGATATGTAAATGAGGTCTTTGACTAGTCAATGAGACGTTAGTGTCCAAAGACTAGTAGGCCCACTTAGCATGTTATCACGCCCCTATGGGCATGATAACATGACTTACAAATGCTGGTGTCATCCCTAATGCTATACATTGCCCACAGGAGCGTGATAACATGCTAAGTGGGCCTACTAGTCTTTGGACACTAACGTCTCATTGACTAGTGTGGGGACACTAATGTCCCATCAAATAGTCAAAGACCTCATTTACATATCATAAACAGACTTTAGAAATACTTTTTCTAAAGATCTGTTTATGTGTGTAATATAATAAAGGGACTATTAGACAGGGTATTTAGCTATCTAGGCACAAATGCTACTGGTTCTGGGGGCACAGAGGACCTGACAGGTTCCCTTTACTGACCAGGCAAAATTTTAGAAAACTGATCAGTGTCACTTTATGTGGTAATAACTCTGGAAAGCTTCAACGGATCCCAGTGATTCTGAGAACTTTTTTTTTGTAACATATTGTACTTCATGATAGTGGTAATATTTGTTTGATATGACTTGTGTTTATTTGTGAAAATATCGCAATTTTTTTAGGGACCTACTCAGATTTATAAGGACTCTGTGGGTCCTATATATTGTAAACCTCCAAAAATTAATACCATTTTAAAAACCGCACCCCTCAAATACTTCAAAACTGTTATAAGGAATTGTTTTAACCCTTCATGCGCTACACAGGAATTAATGCAAAGTGGAATAAAAAAAATGTAAATGTTACCTCTAAAATGTTGCTTTAGCCCCAATTTTTTCACTTTTGCAAGAGGTAACACCAAAAAGTGGGCCCCACAGTTTATTACCCACTTTCGTTCAAGAGAATTCCCACATGTAATCAAAAAGTTCTGTCTGGGCAAATGGCAGGTCTCAGAATGGATGAAGCAATATTTGAATTTTGGAACACAAATTGGCTGAAATAGGCAAACAGAAAAATTGGCATGTCACATTTGCAGAGCCACTGGTGTGCCTAAACAGCAGAAACCCCCCATGTGACCCCATTTTGGAAACTAAACCCTTCAAGGATTTTATCCGGGGGTACAGTGAGCATTTTGAAGCCACAGGTACGACACAGAATTTGGTAACATTAGGTCATCATATTAAATATGTCGTCATTAGTTGAGCGCAAGTGCTCACTACTTGAGGTTGCATCGGGCGCTCGGGTATGCTCCAAATATTGGGGGTACTCGAGTGACATGCTTGAGTCCCCGTCATGCATGTTTTGTAGCTGTTAAACAAAAAAATGCAGGGATTGCTTGTGTATTGCAGGCAATCCCCACATGTTGTTTTTGTGGGGTTTCTAACAGCTGCAAAACATGTCACTCGAGCACCATCGATACTCGGTGAGTATCCGAGCACCCGATGCAAACTTGAGTAGAGAAGACTTGTGCTCAACCCTAGACATCATATCGTCATAATTTTTTTACTTTTGAAAAAACCCTAACCCCAACTCTAGGCCTAACCCTAAGCCCAACTCTAAACTTAAGCCTGACCCTAATCCTAAACCTGACCCTAACCCTAAGCCCAACCCTAAACCTAATGGCAAAGAATAAAAGAAATAAAAATTCTAAAACAAAAATGTTACCAGGGGATGACACAGGGATGACTTACTAATTATTGGGCTTTTGATCACTGTGATACAGTCTATCACAATGATCAAATGTCAGGAACAAACAGGAAAATTCGCTGCTGTTGCCGGATGCCAGCCAGCAGGTCTCAGATGGTGAACTGTGCATTTGTCCGTCATTTTTCTTCATGAAAAGGAAGTGGAGGGCCAGGAGATGGAGCAGAAAGGCCCAGGGGATGTTGGAGGTACTGAGGAGGGTTTGGGGACATCATGTCTCTCTCCTCTGACATGTTATATCATGTGTGAAGAGAGAGAAATTATTTTTATAGTGGACACACTTTTTTTGTGTAATCGCCGTTATTCAATGAATATCGGTGATTACGTGATCAGGGACCAGAAAAACCAGCCCTGATCATGTTCTCCAGGGTCTCAGCTACCCCCAGTAGCTGAGATTCCAGAGAGTGTCGGACTCTGGGGGGGTACTATAGGGTTATTCTCATTCGCAGATTTAAAACAGCGATGAGGGAATAAGGCCCCTTAAGGGTTGCCATTTTACTTCTTATTAACGGTTGTTAAGGGGTTATACCAAGTTTTTATTTTAAACTTTATTTTTATTATTGTTTGGTTATTGTAGTGTTTTAGTTTTCATATCACAATATAAAAAATCCTTAAAGGGAACCTGTCAGCAGGATTGTGCACAGTAATCTACAGACAGTGATTATAATGATACCTTGGTTGATTAAATCTGTCTTGTAGTTGTTGTTTAATCTTTATTTTCAGTTTTGAGTTAATGATATGATCGTGCTCTGGGGCAGGGCTGTGAGGGGGGTCTTCATGTGGTGCTCTGATTAGGTATTCATCTGTATGGCTTCTGACAGGTCAATCATCCCTCAGTGACCTGTCCCCTAAATTGCATTTTAAATATATGTGCATACTGCAAAAAAAACCATGGCACCTGCACTGCAGCATAATCACATGTTCAATGTGTAGTTAACAACTGTGCTTGAGGTTTTCCTGAGTGGTATATAAAAAAAATCAATTTGAAAATGGCACCTGTGCAGTAGCAGCTATTGGAATATATACAGTACAGAACAAAAGTTTGGACACACCTTCTCATTTAAAGATTTTTCTGTATTATCATGACTATGAAAATTGTACATTCACACTAAAGGCATCAAAACTATGAATTAACACATGTGGAATTATATACTTAACAAAAAAGTGTGTAACAACTGAAATTATGTCTTATATTCTAGGCTCTTCAAAGTAGCCACCTTTTGCTTTGATGACTGCTTTGCACACTCTTGGCATTCTCTTGATGAGCTTCAAGAGGTAGTCACTGGAAATGGTCTTCCAACAATCTTGATGGAGTTCCCAGAGATGCTTAGCACTTGTTGGCCCTTGCGGTCCAGCTCACCCCAAACCATCTCGATTAGGTTCAGGTCTGGTGACTGTGGAGGCCAGGTCAGGGGTGGGATTCAGTCGGTTCTCCCCGGTTCGATGGAACCGCTTGTTAAAAAAGTAGCCGGTTCCCCGAACCGGGGAGATTCAGGGCTGCGATCCGGTACTGGCCCCACTGCCCCAGCACATGTACAGGGCTGGCCGCACACAATTTGCGTTGTGCCTGTTGTACTGTGACGCAGCCGGCAGCAGACACAGCCGCCCGCGTGACACTGTATTGGGCTGGGAACTGTGCACAGCCGTCACCTTGATGGCTGTGTGCAGCTCCTTCCTGGCTAAATGCTAGACTGTATGGGCTCCTTCCAGGTGTGACGTTGTTTCTGGAGGCGCGTCATACCAGGAGGGGGCGTGTTCTGCCAAAGCCAGGAAGAGAAGCGTCCATTGGTCTCTGCAGTCTGATGCCGGCGTCTGTAGCTGCAGGAGGGAAATCACAGGTCAGAGTCCTCAGTGACACCGAGGAGGATTTATTAACAGGTTGGGGGCAGATACTTGGGGCTGTATAGTGGGGTTTCAGGGGATGATTGCACCCTTGAGGGGGTCTGTGTGTGCTCCTAGGGGGTTCTGCACACTTGTGGGGTCTGTGTGTGCTCCTAGGGGGTTCTGCACACTTGTAGGATCTGTGTGTGCTCCTAGGGGGTTCTGCACACTTGTGGGGTCTATGTGTGCTCCTAGGGGGTTCTGCACGCTTGTGGGGTCTGTGTGTGCTCCTGGGGGTTCTGCACACTTGTGGGGTCTGTGTGTGCTCCTGGGGGGTTCTGCACAATTGTGGGGTCTGTGTGTGCTCTTAGGGGGTTCTGCACACTTGTGGGGTCTGTGTGTGCTCCTAGGGGTTTATTGCACACTTGTGGGGTCTGTGTGTGCTCCTAGAGGTTTGTATATGTTTGAGTAAAAGATGCGTGTAAATGGGTGTGGCTTAAAAATTGGTGTGGTTTAAAAATGGGTGTGGTTTTCCTACACACAAACACAGAACCTGTTGTTAAAAATTTGAATCCCACCCCTGGGCCAGGTCATCTGGCGTAGCACCCCATCACTCTCCCTCTTGGTCAAATAGCCCTTACACAGCCTGGAGGTGTGTTTGGGGTCATTGTCCTGTTGAAAAATAAATGATGGTCCAACTAAACGCAAACCGGATGGAATAGCATGCCGCTGCAAGATGCTGTGGTAGCCATGCTGGTTCAGTATGCCTTCAATTTTGAATAAATCCCCAACAGTGTCACCAGCAAAGCACCCCCACACCATCACATCTCCTCCATGCTTCACGGTGGGAACCAGGCATGTAGAGTCTATCCGTTCACCTTTTCTGCGTCGCACAAAGACACGGTGGTTGGAACCAAAGATCTCAAATTTGGACTCATTAGAACAAAGCACAGATTTCCACTGGTCTAATGTCCATTCCTTGTGTTCTTTAGCCCAAACCAGTCTCTTCTGCTTGTTGCCTGTCCTTAGCAGTGGTTTCCTAGCAGCTATTTTACAATGAAGGCCTGCTGCACAAAGTCTCCTCTTAACAGTTGTTGTAGAGATGTGTCTGCTGCTAGAACTCTGTGTGGCATTGACCTGGTCTCCAAACTGAGCTGCTGTAAACCTGCGATTTCTGAGGCTGGTGACTCGGATAAACTTATCCTCAGAAGCAGAGGTGACTCTTGGTCTTCCTTTCCTGGGACGGTCCTCATGTGAGCCAGTTTCTTTGTAGCGCTTGATGGTTTTTGCAACTGCACTTGGGGACACTTTCAAAGTTTTCCTAACTTTTCAGACTGACTAACCTTCATTTCTTAAAGTAATGATGGCCACTCGTTTTTCTTTACTTAGCTGCTTTTTTTTTGCCATAATACAAATTCTAACAGTCTATTCAGTAGGACTATCAGCTGTGTATCCACCAGACTTCTGCACAACACAACTGATGGTCCCAACCCCATTTATAGGGCCAGAAATCCCACTTATTAAACCTGACAGGGCACACCTGTGAAGTGAAAACCATTTCCGGTGACTACCTCTTGAAGCTCACCAAGAGAATGCCAGAGTGTGCAAAGCAGTCATCAAAGCAAAAGGTGGCTACTTTGAAGAACTTAGAATATAAGACATAATTTCAGTTGTTACACACTTTTTTGTTAAGTATATAATTCCACATGTGTTAATTCATAGTTTTGATGCCTTCAGTGTGAATGTACAATTTTCATAGTCATGAAAATACAGAAAAATCTTTAAATGAGAAGGTGTGTTCAAACTTTTGGTCTGTACTGTAAATGCCAAACATGTGGGCTCTAAATGTTGTATAGGCACACTGGAGCTCAGAAGGAAGGTGGCATTTGGATTTGGGAGCGGAAAATTTGCTAAATTTCTTTTGGCGGGTGAGGAGCCATTTCGCTTTTCCAGAGCTTTCCAGCTACCAGTAACATGGAAGTCCCCTATATTTCCATAAACAGATGACAGATCTGAGTGGGTACTTGCTTTTTTTGTGGATTGAGTTGAGGCTTTTATTGGGAATATTTTACATAACGTTTGGGACCACATTAATCTGGCGATCTATGCTGACCTCTTACTTTGGGGTTTCCATCTAAATCTCTGAGTGATGTGATTCAGATGAAACCCCCAAGGGATCCATTCACTATAATATTACTCTGGACTCCGTCTGGCCTCTGTTCAGTGGTGTCCTTCTTCCAGAAGTGCACAAAACTGTGGCCGACGGCACTTTTATGCAATCATAAAAAGACTGACTTTTTTATACCGTTCCATGTGTGGTAAAATTGGTTAGGCAGCTTTATTCTTCGTGTCAGTACGATTACAGCGATACCTCATTTATATCATTTTTTTATGTTTTCTCCCTTTTACACAATAAAAACTATTTTGTAGAAAAAATAATTTTTGCAGCGCTTTATTCTGAGAGCTATAAAGTTTTTATTTTTCCGCTGATGGATATGTATGGTGGCTTGTTTTTTGCGGTACAAGATGACGTTTTCAGCAGTACCAATTTTATTTACATCTGTGTTCTATTGCACTTTTTGTCGATATGATGATAAATATGATGATAAATAATTGTTTTGTCCTTTTTTTTTTTTTTTAAGGAGTTCACCGGAGTTAACTAGTCGGACAGTTTTATAAAGCTGGTTGTTACAGACACGGCGTTTCCAAATATGTGTACTTTTATTGTTTTTTTATTATTTACATAAATAAATGTATTTATTGAAAAAAAATATTTATTCCTTTTTTTTCTTTATTTAGGGATTTAAAAAAATATATTTTTACATTTTATAATATTTTTTTAACTTTACTGCATTGTCCCAGGGTGGGATATTACTTTATAACATCAGATCGCTGATCTGACACTCTGCACTGCAGAGTGCTAGTACTGCTGTTTGCGGGAACGCATCTCCTACAGAGCAGTACTAGTACGGCACAACGGGAAGGGGTTAAACAGCTGTAAAACATGGCGCAACTCCACTTCAGTCCCCACTGGTGTATTTTTCAGTACACTAATATTTTTCATAATTTTTGAGCCATCTTGCGAAACGAGCAACTTTTGGTGCCGAAAGTCACAAAAACGTTTCGAAAACAGACCATTTTTGACTTTGTGCCAAATTTATGAATCGTGGCACCATTTTTAAGAATTTGGCCCAAAAAACGGCAACTAATACAGCAAGACAAAAAAGGAAAGGAACTTATAAAAAAAGTGAACATTAAATCTAGGCTCATGTTCTTTTGACAACAGAACAAATTACTGTTCATAGATTTCAAAAGCATTGTAAGTTTAGGACAGTTCTCCCTAACCTGTGGCTCTCCAGTTGTTTTAAAACTACAACGGCCATAATTTCTTAGCATCGCTGCAGACTGTCAAAGCATGACAGGAGGTGGTTGCAGAAGCATGAAACAGCTGATTCCCTTTAAAGGGAATCTGTCAGCAGTTTTTTGCATTGTAATCTGGGGATAGCATAAGCTAGGATTAGAACACAGATTTCAATGATGTGTCACATGTCATGCTATGTGGTGTTGTTTACATACACTGAAGATTTTATCACTATGTGATTATCATTGAAGGGACTACAACAGAGAATGCATGCTATAACGACCACGCCCTCTCCTGTGATAAGCAGCTCGCTGCCAACAAACTATGTACATACAGAGTCTGGTATGGGTGGGGTTAGCTTTTTCAGCTTTGCTGCAGTCTGTACTTAAAAACTCTGATTGTGTCAGAACCGCTGCACCAAGTAAACTAAGTGATACATCTTTGGATTCAGGATCTTGTTGACTATATCAAGTTGATCTCAGATGAGGTAGTAAAAGTCTGCTGACAGATTCCTTTTAACATAAATTCTAAGAAATTGAAATGATAGTATTATATTTCAGTTCTCATAAGTGAACTGTATAAAGATGGAAAAAAGATCATTAGCCAATTCTCTGCATTTGAGTTGAAAATGTTATGAATTGGTACTATGGTATCCTACTGACATTGTCATATTACACATCAGGAGCTGAAAATGAGTATTATTACATATATTTATTACATATATTGGTATTATGTAAAGTCTTGGAGTCAGCTGTACAGCTAAATCGTTATACCTATTTTTTTTTATAAATTAGAGGAGATAACACCAAGATCAATATTTTTCACAGACTGAGGTCATCAACTGTTAGGTACAGTGCAAGAAGTGAATGTTGGGGCTCATTATCTAGAAAACTGGGAGAACTTAGCATATCATTAATTAGTTTAGGTAAAAAGCAAGTGTGCATGTGGATTGGCCCATTAATTCTATAGCACAAAGAACAAGTATTTATTCCTAATTGAGGAGACTGATAAATTATCATTCATACACCAACTCCACTTCCTTTTTTTCACTTTGTGAAGTCATGCACATGAATCTCAATATCAGTTACTAATTTACACAATGTGAAATGTGCTCAGTCTTTCATTTAATAATTACTATAATATGAGTTACAGAAACATTTCAACGCAAATCTTAATGTACTTATTATATGTTTGGCTGAGAAGCAGAACATTATCATCTGTGTGATTAAAATGAAAAACTTTTGTTTTGTGTTTTGATTTTGGTGGAAAATTATAGAGAATTCATTTTTCTAATTGTCTATAAACTACATAATGTGTTGGCGTTAGATTGTCAGCTCTATTTTTCACTATCACAAAATTTGTAATTTCAACTCTTCAGTCTGTTTAAGTCGAGGTGGCTTGTGAAAGTATTGGCTTTTTACCTATTTTGTAACATTACAACCTGTGTTTAAAGCAAACACGTCAGGATTGTGCTCAGTAAACTACAGACACTGTCAGATTGGCACAATTATACTGAAAAAAATGATAACTGGGTTGATGAAATCCAAATTTCGGTTGTTTAATCTTTATTTGTAGTTTTCAGTTACCGTATATACTCGTGTATAAGCCGAGATTTTCAGCACATTTTTTTGGGCTGAAAGTCCCCCTCTCGGCTTATACGCGGGTCATATACGGGGGTCGGCGGGGGATGGGGAGCAGGGGTGTCGGATTTTACTCACTCCTCCGCCGGCGTGGTCTCTGCAGCCCCCTGCTTCTCCCACGATCTCCGGCTCCTTCCTGCAGCGGTCACATGGCACCGCTCATTAAAGTCATGAATATGCACATATTCATGACTTTAATAAGCGGTACCATGTGACCGCTGTAGGAAGGAAGCACTGCGGAGACCGCCGGGAGAAGAGGAGAGGCTGCAGACCGCGCCGGCGGAGGGGTGAGTATAGCAATATTTACCTGTCCCGTTCCACCGCTGCACGCTGCGTCCTCGTCTGACTCCTCTGGCTGTGAATGATCAGGCAGAGGGCGCGATGACGTAGTTAGTGCGCGCTGCGCCCCCTGCCAGATCATTCACAGCCAGAGGAGTCAGACGAGGACGCAGCGTGCAGCGGTGGAACGGGACAGGTAAATATCTCAGGTGCCGGGGTCCTGAGATTGCGGTGACAACAGCACTTGTCCCCCATAGCGCTCCGGTATCACCGCCTGCTCAGGACACCGGCACCTGGCCCCCAGCGACGAGAGGTGAGTATGTCATTTTTTTTTTTTTGCAGCAGCATATGGGGCATAATTGTGCAGCATATGGGGGCATAATCTGGAGCATATGGGGGCATAATGTGGAGCATATGGGGGCATAATATGGAGCATATGAGGGCATAATCTGTGGAACATATGGGGCATAATATGGAGCATATGGGGGCATAATCTGTGGAACATATGGGGGCATAATCTGGAGCATATGGGGGCATAATCTGTGGAACATATGGGGGCATAATCTGGAGCTTATGGGGGCATAATCTGTGGAACATATGGGGGCATAATCTGGAGCATATGGGGGCATAATCTGTGGATCATATGGGGGCATAATCTGTAGAATATATAGGGGCATAATCTGGAGCATATGGGGGCATAATCTCAAGCATATTGGGCATAATCTGGAGCATATGGGGGCATAATCTCTGAAGCATATTGGGCATAATCTGGAGCATATGGGGGCATAATCTGTGGAGCATATTAGGCATAATCTGTGCAGCATATGGGGGCATAATCTGTGGAGCATCATATGGGGGCATAATCATTTTTCACCCTAGGCTTATACGCGAGTCAATAAGTTTTCCCAGTTTTTTGTGGCAAAATTAGGGGGGACGGCTTATACATGGGTCGGCTTATACATGAGTATATACGGTAATGAGATTCTCGTCCTTCGGGGTTACTTGTGGGGGGGGCTTTATGTGGTGCTCTGCTTACATATGCATCTGTATGGGCTTATAACAGGTCACTGATCCTTCAGTGATCTGCCACCTATTTTACATACTGCATAGAATATTGTGTGGAAAAAATCAGGCAGGCGACAGCACCTGTGCTGTATAATAATACAATGGATAATATGCATATATGCATTTATTATTTAGTCATATAATATTGTGGCAGAGGAAAAAAAAAACATGTATATTTTCATCAAAATGACAATACCCCATAGATTTTTAATGAGGTTAAGGTCAGGTGAATTTGCTGGCCAATCAAGCACAGTGATACTGTTGTTTTTAAACCAGGTATTGGTACTTTTGACAGTGTGGACAAGTCCTGCTGGAGAATGAAATTTCCATCTCCAAAAAGATTGTCGGCAGAAGGAAGTATGAAGTGCTCTAAAATTTCCTGGTAGACGGCTGCACTGACTTTGGTCTTGATAAAACACAGTGGGTCTACACCAGCAGATGACATGGCTCCCCAAATCATCACTGATTATGGAAATTTCACACTAGACCTCAAGCAGCTTGGATTGTGTGCCTCTCCACTCTTTCTCCAGACTCTGGGACCTTGATTTCCAAATGAAATGCAAAATTTGCTTTAATCTGAAAACAACACCTTAAACCACTGGGCAACAGTCCAGTTCTTTTTCTCCTTGCCCAGGTAAGACGCTTCTGGCATTGTCTATTGGTCATGAGTGGCTTGACACAAGGAATACAACACTTGTAGCCCATGTCCTGGACATGTCTTTGTGTGGTGGCTCTTGAAGCAATGACTCCAGCAGAAGTCCACTCCTTGGGAATCTTCCCCAAAATTTTTAAATGGCTTTTTCTTAATAATCCTTTCAAGGCTGCGGTTATCCCGGTTGCTTGTGCGCCTTTTTCTACCACACTTTTTCCATCCACTCAGCTTTCCATTAATATGCTTGGATACAGCACTCTGTGAACAGCCAACTTCTTTAGCAATGACCTTTTGTGGCTTACCCTTCTTGTGGGTGTGCCAATGACTGCCTTCTGGACATCTGTCAAGTCAGCAGTCTTACCCATGATTGTGGAGCCTACTGAAACAGACTAAGGGACCTTTTTAAATGCTTAGGAGGTCTTTGCAGATGTTTTTTGTTAATTATTCTAATTTACTGAGATAATGACTTTTGGGTTTTCATTGGCTGTAAGCCATAATTATCAACACAATCAGAAATATGGGTCGATACTGAGTACTAAGCGCCAGTGCAACCCCACTCCTTGGTATGATGAAAAAGCATAGCTTGTCCCAGTTTTTATTTTTATTTTTTTATGATGTTCACTGAAGGGGTTAACTTGTGTGCCACTTTTATAGATCGAGTCTTTCTGGAGGCGGCGATACCAAATATGTGCACTTTTTTTACATAAAAATGTGTGTTTATTAGTGTAATATATATTTTTTAAATTATATTTTAATTTTTATTTTATTTTTAAATAATTTTGAAAAAAATGTTTCACGTTTTGACAACTTTTTTTTACTTAGTCCCTCTATGGGACTTTCACTTTTTCTTTGATCACAAGGCTAATGCATTGCATGCTTTTTGTGAAAGGCCACAGAGGTTGCAATACCATTAAGCAAATGCCACCACTGACCAAAAAACACCATGATGACCAAGGAGATCTCCAAACAAGTAAGGGACAAAGTTGTTGAGAAGTATAAATCAAAGTTGGATTCTAAAAAAAATCCTATTCTCTGATGACCCGATGGAGCACCATTGAATCCATTATAATCAAATGGAAAGAACATGGTACCACAACAAATCTGCCAAGGGAGGGCCGTCCACCAAAACTCTCAGCCTGGCAAAGGAGGGCATTGATCAGAAAGTCAGCACAGAGACCGAAGGTAACCCTGAAGGAGATGTAGCATTCCCAAGCAGAGACTGGAGTATCTGTCGATACGACCACGTATACTCCATAAAGATGGCCTTTATAGAAGAGTGGCAAGGATTTTGTAATTTGTTTTAAATAATTTTACAATTTTTTTTTACTTAGTACCCCTATGGTATATTCACTTTTTTACTTGGGCACAAGTATAATGCATTGCAATGCGTTATGCCTATACAGAAGCTTCTTAGACCATGCTTTGTGCATGGTCTGAGATGCTTTGCATAGCTTGGTGACCCGGGGATCTTTGTGATGACCCAGAGTCACCATGGCAGCTGTGATGGAATTGCGTGGGCACCAATCTGAAGGCAGAGGGAGCTCTCTCCCTCTGCCTGTCTCCTAAATGTTGTGACAGCTCCTGGCTGTTAGTGCAGAAGCTCGGCCAGTAGCAGTGCTGAGCTCCTGCTGTAATAGGGTGGAAGGTGCTGATATTTCAGCACCTCCTGCACGATCATGCTGTGATCAGTCAGATTGACTGACCAAACACAGCTCCCTAAGTGCAGGGACCGACGGCATGGGTTCACGCACCACTTACTATGTTGGTCAGCTGTCACTGACAGCTGTCGGCACAAAACGGTCACTTCGTGTTTGCCAAAAGACATGTAGGAAACTCACCAAATGTGTAGAGAAAGGTGCTGTGGCAATTTACCTTTTTAGTCACCATGTTAAGCACTATGTTTGGCACCAAACCAACACAGCTCATCACCGCAAGAACACTATCCCCACAGTTAAACATGGTGGTGGCAGCATCATGCTGTGTGGATGGTGCTGAATTTGAGATTCGCTAACTTTTTCCGAACAAGTTCATTCATCTTTAGTGGTAGCATCAAGCTGAGGGGATGTTTTTCCGCAGTAGGGACAGTGGAAATGGTCCTAGTCAAGGGGAAGATGGATGGTGGGAAATACAGGGATAATCTTGAATAAACCCTGTTTCAGTCTGTCAGTGATCTGAGACTGGGATGGAGGTTCACCTTCCAACAAGACAATGACTCAAAACATAATGCTAAAGCAATACTCTAGTTGGTTAAGGGGAAACATGTTAATGTTTGGAGTGGCCTAGTCAAAGCCCAAATCTTAATCAAATTGAAAATCTGTGGTCAGGTTTGAAGATTGCTGTTCACCAGAGGAAAACAACCTAACTTCCAGTGCAACTGTGTCGTTTATTGATGATGTGGCTAAATAGAGAAGCAGCCATATGAATTCTAAAGTGTACTGGGTTATACTTTCTGCTCATATTAACTAAATGCAGCAAGGTTGATTGGACGGCGCTTCACAGTACAGATGGACAATGACCCAAAGCATACTGCGAAAGCAACCCAGGAGTTTTTTAGGGCAAAAAAGTCTATTATTATGCAATGGCCAAGTCAATCCCCAGATCTCAATTCCATAGAGCATGCATTTCACATGATTAACTCCTTCACGATATCCGCCACACATTTAACAGTGCCGCAGGAGGTATGTTCCCACAAACTACTTACTTGCAAAGTCGGCATGATCATCAGTGGGTGTTAGCTATATATTATAGCTGACACCCTGCAGAAACACCTAAGATCGGTGCCAGCACCAATTGCAAGCGTTTAACCCTAGTTATGACACTGTGAATAATGACAGTAACATCGATCAGCATAGCAGGGGGAGGAAGATCCCTCTCTACTCTGATTGGTGCCAATGATTTCCATGTTTATCCTAGGCTGAAAGATGGCAACGAAGTCTATTCAAGACATAACAGACCAGCACTGTTTTCCTGAGTCCCTATGGCTCAAGCTAAAGCTTTTGCAAGCTGTAAATTATATTTCAGGCTCTGCTCTCATTTCTGAGGGAGTGAGGAACAATGAGTGGGGATTGTAGTCTCCCTTCTTGGGGCTGATCCCCAGTCCTGGGCCTTCTCCTTGCCGACCGACTCTCCATCTTTGTGGTCAGTGGACAAGTTTTTTGCAGCTTTGGACCTGGTGTATGGTAAACCTGATGGCGTCTCCCTGGCTGAGTCTAAACTCCATAAGAAGGTGACCCAGCCGGCTGAGGAGTACTGCTCAGAGTTCCGAAGATGGGCCCCTGACATTCAGTGGAATAACCCTGCCCTAAGGAGTCATTCTTGTCAGGGTCTGTCAGCTAGGCTTCCAGATTCTCTGGTTCAATTTGCTACTCCAAGGTCATTGGGAGGCCACCATGGCCATTGATATCAGGATGGAAATATGCCTCAGGGAGAGACTTACACTGACTCTGTCCCTTGTTGTTCTTCCTAAAGAGGAGCTCACACAGGAGCTGTCTGATGAACCCATGCAGTTTGGAGGTGTCTCCTTTCATAATAGGTTGCCTGCATTCACCATGGGATGGGGGCATGCTTTTAATGTGGTCTTATAGATCATTACATTAAGATCTGTCCATCCTGCGCCAAACATGTTACTCCGTCTCATAAGCAGCGTTCCCCTAGTTGTGTGGAGGGAGACAACCAGGATGTGTACATTTCCTCCATTTTTACGTCTCCGTACACCATTTCTGCTGAAATAGTGGTTGGAGGGAAAACTGAGACTATTCCGGTTCTTGTGGAACTGGAGCTGGAGTCAGTTTGGTGGATTCTCGCTTTGCTCAGACTCACTGTAATCAAATTCTGGGAAGCATCTGTGGATTCAAAGTACTCACTATAGCTCTAGATAAATTCCTTGACGGGTGTACTTTCCATAATGTGGGAAATTTTAACTGTTTAAGCACATCTGGGGCTCTGTAAACGCGAAATGGCATCCAATTCTACTCCAGCCAATTTTGCACTTCAAAAGTCAAATGGTACTTATTCTCTTCTCAGCCCTGCCATGCACCCAAACAGTAGATTTCCATCACATAGGGGTATCGTACTTGTATAGCAAATTTTATGATCCATTTTCTCCTGTTTCCCCTGTGAAAGTGCAAAGTTTGAGGCTAAAGCAACATTTTTGTTGGAAAATTTTATATCTTCATTTTTCCTACCACAAAGCCTGTGAAGCACCTGAAGGGTTAATAAACTTCTCGAATGTGGTTGTAAGGGGTTCAGTTTTTAAAATTGTGTCACTTTTTGGTATTTTCTGTCGCATATCGAAGGTCACTCACAGATAGTTCAAACGGGATGTGGTCCGTACAAAATGATTTTGCAATTTTTGCTGGAAAAATGAGAAATTGCTGATAAACTTTTAACTTTTCTAACTTCCAAACAAAAAATAAAGTTTTAAAAATGATGATGATGTGAAGTAGACATGTGGCAAATGTTATTTATTAACCGTATTGTGAGATATAACAAAACAGGGCATAAAAAATAAACGTTTTAAAATTGTGACATTTTAGCCATATTTCTTTTATTTTCACAAATTTACGCAAAAAATATTGACCTAAATTTACCACTACCATAAAGTACAATATGTCACCAAAAAATCAATTTCAGTATCAATGGGATACGTTAAAGCGTTCCAGGGTCATTATCTCAGAGTCATAAAATAACACTGGTCAAAATTGGAAAATTTGGCCAGGTAAGGAAGGTGAAAAAAGGCTTCGTGATAAAGGGGTTACGACTAGAGTTGAGCGATACTTTCCGATATCCAAAAGTATCGGAATCGGAATGGTATCGCCGATACCATTAAAATATCGGCGATACCCGATACCGATATCGGAAGTCCCATGTAAGTCTATGGGAACAAAATATCGTAACTAAAAAAACCCCATTCTTTCCTTGTAAACACTAAATATACACACATAGAATACATATATATATATATATATACATGTCATTGTGACATATATATATACATATATGTATAGTTTATACACTTCTACATAGTAAAATATCCTCTGATTCAATTGCCGGGTAAAGCCGGTTTCTGTGAAAAGACAGAAGCACCCGACATGAAATGACACTTGGTGTACATAGGGTTAACCATGTCTTTTCATGTCCTTTGCTATCTGATTTGCACAAACAATTAAATCAGTCTATGTTTGCAAAATTTCACACCTGTAGGGGTTAATTAAAGGTGTAAATTCGTTGTAAAAAAACCGGACTTTTTTGCTACGAATTTACACCTTTAATTAACCCCTACAGGTGTGAAATTTTGCACACATAGACTGATTTAATTGTTTGTGCAAATCAGATAGCAAAGGACATGGTTAACCCTATGTACACCAAGTGTCATTTCATGTCGGGTTCTGCATTTTCACAAAAGCCGGCAATTGAATTAGCGGCTATTATACTATGTAGAAGTGTATGAACTATAAATATATATATATATATATATATATATATATGTGTCACAAACTCAATGACATGTATATATATATATGAGGTGTAAAATTGCTGAAAAAAAATGCGTGGGCTCCCGCCCTATTTTCGCAACCAGACAGACAAAGCCAGTGAGTGGGGGCAGATAATAATAGCCCAGAGAGGGACCATTATTTTTGCCCCCCCCCCCGGCTACTAACATCTGCCCCCAGACACCCCAGAAAGGGCAAATCTCTAATTAGATTTGCCCTTTCTGGCACTTTGCCCGTCTATTCCCATTGCCCTGTAGCGGTGGCGAATGGGTTAATAAGGGGTTAAAATGACCTTGCAATTGAAAGGTCACTTTAAGCCAGGTTAATAATTGAGAGCTGTCAATTAGACAACTATCAATTATTAATCCTATTGTATGAAAGAAAAATCAAACACACACACTTTAATAAAAAAGAAGTTTAATGAAATAATCACACAGTTTTTGACCATATTTTATTTACCTGCTAAAACCATTTCCTGTAATAAAAATAAAATAATAAAGCAAAATTATTCTTACCAATCCGATGCACAGTCAGGTCCCACGGTGTAATCCTTCAGAAAGGGTTAATGTTTACTGCAGGGACCGCAGCTAATGCAGCAGCCTCACAGTAAACCCCCAAATGAATGAGTTCCTCTCCTGGCTGACAGGAGAGGAAGTGGAAAGCTTAATTGATTGCTTTCCACTTTCACTTCAGGTCAGCCAGGGACACCATCAGTGACGTCAGAGGGAACTGATTAACAAAAATAGGGGTTCCCTTCGAAAAAAAAATGGCGTGGGGTCCCCCTATTTTTGTTAACCAGCCAGATGAAGCAGACCGCTGAGGCCTGGATTTTCAGGCTGTTAAGGAGCCAAGATCCATGGACCTGCCAGCCTGATAATACCAGGCCACAGCAGTCTGCATATCTTGGCTGATTAACAAAAATAGGGGATCCCCTCGAAAAAAAAATGGCGTGGGGTCCCCCCTATTTTTGTTAACCAGCCAGATGAAGCAGACCGCTGAGGCCTGGATTTTCAGGCTGTTAAGGAGCCAAGATCCATGGACCTTGCCAGCCTGATAATACCAGGCCACAGCAGTCTGCATATCTTGGCTGATTAACAAAAATAGGGGATCCCCTCGAAAAAAAAATGGCGTGGGGTCCCCCTATTTTTGTTAACCAGCCAGATGAAGCAGACCGCTGAGGCCTGGTTTTTCAGGCTGGTAAGGATCCAATATCCATGGACCTTGCAAGCCTGATAATACCAGGCCACAGCAGTCTGCTTAGCTTGGCTGATTAACAAAAATAGGGGATCCCCTCGAAAAAAAAATGGCGTGGGGTCCCCCCTATTTTTGTTAACCAGCCAAGTAAAATGCAGACTGCTGCGGCCTGGTATTAAAAGACTGTCAAGGCCCATGGATTTTGGCCCTCAACAGCCTGATAATACCAGGCTACAGCAGCCCCACATTTGGCGCATCAAAAGATGTGCCAATTGTGGCACTTTACCCGGCTCTTCCCACTTGCCCTGTAGCGGTGGCAAGCGGGGTAATAAGGGGTTATTGTCACCGTTGATTGCACGGTGACAATAAGCCCGGTTAATAATGGAGAGGTGTCAATAAGACACCGATCCATTATTAATCCCAAAGTTTTTAAATGTTTAAAAAAAAGACACAGCAAGAAAAAAGTCTTTTAATGAAATAAAAGAGACAACACAGTTTTCATTTTTTTTATTACTCTCTCATTCCTGCGACGCCATCGATCTCCTGTAAAAAAATAAAAAAAACAAACCAACAGTATACCACCTGTCCGACGCAGTCCATAGTAACGATTGTCCCACGACGATCCAGCTCTGCTACATCGGAATGACAGGCAGAGCCTGACATCCCGGCGCAGCACAGCTGCTTACCAGCTTCCCCGGCGGTGACGTCATCGGACTGCTTTACGGCCGCGATTACCCAGCAGTCACTGCAGTTATCGCGAGATACTGCATGTGACCGCCGGGGAGAAGAGGATGGCGGCCATTAAGCAGCCCGGGATGTGACCGCCGGAGATCTTCTGCCGGGTAAGTGCCGCTGACTCCTGACAGACCCGACGGACACTGACAGTGACAGTGACATTCCGATTCCGGTATTCGATATGACGAAAATATCGGAACTCGGAATCGGAATTCCGATACAGCCAATATCGGCCGATACCCGATACTTGCGGTATCGGAATGCTCAACCCTAGTTACGACAAACAAGCGGCAATTGAAGTCAGCTGCAGTAAAGGTATGGAAAAGCATCACAAAAGAGGAAACCAAGTGTTTGGTGACATATATGGCTTCCAGACTTCAGGCAGTCATTGTCTGCAATGGATTATCAACAAAGTATTAAAAATGAACATTATATTTATGGTAAAGTTAATTTGTCCAATTATTTTTGAGCCCTGAAATGAGATGGTTTTGTAGAAATTTGGTTGCAATTTCTAAATGTTTTAACAGGATAGTTTTGTTCATCTCCTTTAATTACATACCGTATATACTCGTGTATAAGCCAAGATTTTCAGCACCTTTTTTCGTGCTGAAAATGCCCCCTCGGCTTATACACAAGTCATAGGGCAGAAACCAGCGGGGGAGGGGATGCCGCGGCAGGAGCCGGTGGCTGGGATCATACTCACCCCTCCCTGTGCCATCGCTGAGGGTCCCTGCAATCCTGCGTTCTCCCGGCTTCCTGCAGCTCTCCAGCACTGAGCGGTGCTGTAATACCCGCTCATTAAGGTCATGTAATATGGACGCGACGCCACTCCCATGGGCGTGGCCTCCATATTCATGGCCTTAATGAGCGGTATTACATCACCGCTCAGTGCTGGAGAGCTGCAGGAAGCCGGGGAGAACGCAGGATTGCAGGGACGCTCAGCGATGGCACGGGGAGGGGTGAGTATGATGGAGGAGAGGACAAGGAGCACGGAGCTGGACTGGGGATAGAACGGTGGACGGGGGAAGCATGGGGGAGGACGGGGGGAGAAGGGAGGACGGGGGAAGCATGGAGCAGGACGGGGGGAGGACGGGGGAAGCATGGAGGAGGACTGGGGGGAGAACGGAGGACAGGGGAAGCATGGAGGAGGACAATGAGCACGGAGCAGGACGGGGGGAGCATGGAGGGCACAGAGGAGCACGGAGCAGGACGGGGGGAGAGGATGGAGGGCACAGAGGAGCACGGAGCAGGACGGGGGGGCACAGGAGGATGGAGAAGGAATGGAGGAGCACAGCGGAGGACGGAGCAGGAGGGGGGGAGTACAGAGGAGAATGGGGGAGCACAGAGCTGGATGGGGGAGCAAGGAGCAGGACGGGGGCAGCACAGAGCAGGAGGGCAGTTTATACACCCGGCTTATACACGAGTCAATAAGTTTTCCCAGTTTTTTGTGGCAAAATTAGGGGGGTCGGCTTATACACGGGTCGGCTTATACACGAGTATATATGGTACTTCAATTCAGTTGTTTCATTTTAAATCATAAACAGTGGCATACAGAGCCCAAATCACAAAGATTCAGTCACTGTCCAAATACATAAATGTACTAGCTACTGAACCTGTTCTACGCCCGGGTGACAAGGATTTGTACTGATACATTTTTGTGCTATGTTAAAGGGAACCTGTCAAAAGAAATACCTGTTAACCTGCATATATTTGGTTAATCAACAGGTTAACAGTATTATTATGCAGACTGGCGCCTGCATGCATCCGAATGCAGCATAGAGAAAATTAACATTATTCCCACCAGCATTCAGTTTCAGTCATGGAGGTGGTGGCGGTACCGGTTCAGTCATCGTGTCAGTCAACTCTGAGTGTCAGCCAGTGTCAGTCAGGGCCAGGGGCGTGGTTGTATACTCTGAACAGTGAATGAACCAGCGCTGCCCCTGTGATTGAAACTGAATGCTAGGGGGAGAAAAAAGTTCATTCAACAGTGCAATTTGACAGTTGAATACATGGCACCTCAGTCAGCGCATGCCGCGACTATGCACAGTGAGAGTCCTGTTGACGGTGTATTTGAATGCGCCACGAAAATGAAAGAGTCTCTCTCCTCCCTCCCACCAGTGAAGCAGCTGCTGCTCCAACTGATGTTGCTCCAACCAATGTCCTGGCATGCACCAGAGGCTTCATACAGAAGGACACATATCTGGTTATATTATAGATATACAGCATATGTATATCTATATATACACTGCTCAAAAAAATAAAGGGAACACTCAAATATCACATCCTAGATCTAAATGCATGAAATATTCTCATTGAATACTTTGTTCTGTACAAAGTTG
Source organism: Oophaga sylvatica (assembly GCA_033576555.1). NCBI lineage: Eukaryota > Metazoa > Chordata > Amphibia > Anura > Dendrobatidae > Oophaga > Oophaga sylvatica. Next base: position 281,179,953 of record JARQOD010000005.1, read on the forward strand.
AATGTGCTGTCAACATAATCACACAAAAATCATCAATGGAAATCAAATTTTTGAACCAATGGAGGCCTGGATTTGGAGAGACCCCCAAAATGAAAGTGGAAACAAGTTGAAATGAAAATCAAAACAAGACAAAATTAAAGTGGAAATAAGTCAAAATGATGCTCAGTATTGTGTGTGGCTTCCACGTGCCTGTATGACCTCCCTACAATGCCTGGGCATGCTCCTGATGAGGTAGCAGATGTTCTCCTGAGGGATCTCCTCCCAGACCTGGACTAAAGCATCCGGACAGTCTGTGGTGCAGCGTGACGTTGATGGATGGAACGAGACATGCTGTCCCAGATGTGCTCAATCGGATTCAGGTCTGGGGAATGGGCAGGCCAGTCCATAGTTTCAATGCCTTCATCTTGCAGGAACTGCTGACACACTCCAGCCACATGAGGTCTGGCATTGTCCTGCATTAGGAGGAGCCCAGGGCCAACCACACCAGCATATGGTCTCACAAGGGGTCTGAGGATCTCATCTCGGTACCTAATCGCAGTCAGGCTACCTCTGGCGAGCACATGGAGGTCTGTGTGGCCCTCCAAAGTAATGCCACCCCACACCACTACTAACCCATTGCCAAATCGGTCATGCTGAAGGATGTCGCCGGCAGCAGATCGCTCTCCACGGCGTCTCCAGACTCTGTCACGTCTGTCACATGTGCTCAGTGTGTACCTGCTGCCTGCAACATCCTTCAGCATGACTGGTTTGGCTTTCTTATGGCGACTTGACCATGCAGCCCAATTTTCTTTAAGTGCCTCCTTATTGTGCATCTTGAAACAGCCACACCGATAGTTTTCAGAGAGTCCAGTATTTCAGCTGATGTTATTTGTGAGTATTTCTTTGCATCCCAAACAATTTTCCTGGCATTTGACTCAGGTCACAGGTGAGGATGTTACCTTTAGTGGCCATTCAAACCCATTTGTGTCATCTTCTTTGCATGTTATCAGGCCAAAATCACCAGGTTATGTGAACTTTTGATCAAGGTCATTTGGATGTTTTGGGTTGTCATTATGATTTAAAAAGAGAAAACACAGTAGTTTGACAATAAATGGCTTCATCCAACCACTAACCATGAGTGAAGAAAAAGTTTTGGTGTTATCATTCATATTCTCTGAAAAAAGGCCAAGAAAGCAATTATGCCGGTGTATGTAAACTTTTGAGCACAACTGTAAATGTGTCATCTTTAACTTAAGCCCTTTTACAGATCATTTCATCTTCAACTTGCTTAACTGTTTACAATAACAGTAAGCTTGACCAGGGAACAATCAGTGAACAGAGTAAGGCATCATGCAGGCATCAATTTTTATGATGTATGTGAAAAACGGGACAAGTTTCATCACTGATATTCATCAGAGTTTGAGCTGAGTTTCATCAGTATTTCTCACTGATGAGAGACAAAAGTTTATCCACCATCTCCTGTCAGTGAAAAACAGACAGCATACAGATGGCAACCGAATGCTTTCAAATTTTTTCACAGACCTATAGACTTGCACTGCCGATTTTGATATGACACTTAGATCTATATCTGACATATCTTCACAATTTTGTACGTACCGCTCGGTCTGAGGAAAAATCTAACATGTGAACAACCTCATAGACTGTCATAGGTAAGCATGCTATCCATGAAAAAAAACATCACATCTACATGAAAAACTGACATGTGTATGAGACCTTACACTCTGGTCTAAGAGGTAACGTTTCTCCTTGGGGATAGTGACATGCCTGATATGCCAATGTAAGGAGACTTCTAAGCCATGCAATTAGTTTAACGTCAGTTCAGCTTGCTGATAAGGGCGGGATTAGCCGCAAATTTGTATAAGGCATTAAATATCCCCTGACAAATAATGTCAGGAGAGTTAAGGGTTGACTCTTGGACAATAGCTGCTGTCAGAGCTTTTTGGCAGCAGTTTCCTCATCTATTCCGTTTAAAACATTGAGTGTTATTATGCGTGGGAGTTTCAGCACAGATAGCTTTCCGCCAAACAAGAATTCTGCTGTCAGCTATCAGATGGTCAACTTAAAATGGGGAAAATGTCAACTCTAGTCAATAGGAGTGGAGTTCGGTATTAACCCCTTTGTGACAGAGCCAATTTGCAGCTTAATGATCGGGCCAATTTTTATAATGTTGACCACTGTCACTTTATGAGGTTATAACTCTGGAACGCTTTAACGGATCCCGCTGATTATGAGAAAGTTTTTTGATGACATATAGTACTTCACGTTAGTGGTAAAATTTCTTCGATATTACTTGTGTTTATAAATGAAAAAAGTGGAAAAATGGGTAAAACTTTTTAAATTTTGCAGTTTTCAAACTTTTAATTTTTATGCCCTTAAATCAGAGAGATATGTCACACAAAATACTTAATAAATAACATTTCCCACATGTCTACTTTAAATCAGCACAATTTTGGAAACAAATTATTTTTTTGGTAGGAAGTTCTAAAGGTTAAAAGTTGACCAGCGATTTCTCATTTTTACAGCAAAATTTACAAAGCCATTTTTTTTTAGGTACCACCTCACATTTGAAGTCACTTTGAGGAGTGTACATGACAGAAAATACCCAAAAGTGACACCATTCTAAAAACTAAACCCCTCAAGGTGCGCAAAATCACAATCAAGAAGTTTATTAACCCTTTATGTGCTTCACAGGAACTGAAGCAATGTGTAAGAAAAAAAATTACATTTAACTTTTTTTTACAAACATTTTACTTCAGAACCATTTTTTTTTATTTTCACAAGTGTAAAAAGAGAAAATGAATCACAAACTTTGTTGTGCAATTTCTCTTGAAAACACCGATACCCTATATGTGGGGGTAGACCACTGTTTGGGCGCACGGCAGAGCTTGGAAGGGAAGGAGCGCAGTTTGACTTTTTCAATGCAGAATTGGCTGGAATTGAGCGGACGCCATGTCGCGTTAGCAGAGTCCCTGATGTGCCTAAACAGTGGAAATCCCCCACAAGTGACACTATTTTGGAAACTATACCCATTAACGAACTTATCTAGATGTATGGAGAGCACTTTGAACCCCCAAGAGCTTCACAGAAATGATTTTTTAGCCCGCAATTTTTAATTTTCATAAGGGTAACAGGAGAAATTGGACCTCAAAAGTTGTCCAGTTTGTCCTGAGTACGCTGGTACCCCATATGTGGGGGGGAACCACTGTTTTGGCATACGTCGGGGCTCGGAAAGGAAGTAGTGACCTTTTGAAATGCAGACTTTGATGGAATTGTCTACGGGCGTCATGTTGCATTTGCAGAGCCCCTAATGTGCCCAAACAGTAGAAACCCCCCACAAGTGGCTACCCCATTTTGGAAACTAGACCCGCCAAGGAACTTATCTAGAAGTGTGGTGAGCACTTTGAACCCCCAAGTGCTTCACAAGTTTATAACGCAGAGACGTGAAAATAAAAAAATCATATTTTTTCCACAAAAATGATCTTTTCACCCCCAAAGTTTTACTTTCACAAGGGTAACAGGAGAAATTGGGCCACAAAAGTTGTTGTGCAGTTTGTGCGGAGTACGCTGATACCCCATATGTGGGGGAGAACCACTGTTCGGGAGCATGGCAGAGCTTGGAAGGGAAGGAGTGCCGTTTTGGAATGCAGACTTTGATGGCACTGTATGCGGGCGTCATGTTGCGCTTGCAGAGCCCCAGATGTGCCTAAACAGTAGAAACCCCCCACAAGTGACCCCATTTTGGAAACTAGACCCCCCCCCCGAGCTTACCTAGATGTGTGGTGAGCACTTTGAATCCCCAGTTTTTAGCCCCACAATTTTTTATTTTCCCAAGGGTAACAGGAGAAATTAGACCTCCAAAGTTGTTGTGCAATTTTTCCAGAGTACGCTTGTGTGGGGGTAAACCACTGTTTGGGGGCACGGCAGAGCTCAAAAGGGAGGGAGCACCGTTTTACATTATGAATGCAAAATTGGCTAGAATCAATGGTGGCGCCATGTCGCGTTTGGAGACCCCCTGATGTACCTAAGCAGTGGAAACTCCCCAATTCTAACTCCAACCCTAACCCAAACACACCCTTAACCCTAATCCCAACCCTAACCATAACCCTAATCACAATCCTAACCCCAACACACCCCTAGACCTAATCCCAACCATAACCACAGCACACTACTAACCCTAATCCCAACCCTAACTATAACCCTAACGACAATCCTAACCCTAACCATAATTCCAACCCTAACCCTAATCCCAACCCTAACCTAAAACTTTAGCCCAATTCACTTTAGCCTATCCCTAACCTTAACTCTAAAACTTTAGCTCAACTCACTTTAGCCTAACCCTAACCCTTAAACTTTAGCCCAACTCACTTTAGCCTAACCCTAAAACTTTAGCCCAACTCACTTTAGCCTAACCCTAACACTTTAGCCCAACTCTAACCCTAAACCTATCCCTAAAACTTTAGCCCAACTCTAACCCTAATGGAAAAATGCAAATAAATATATTTTCTTTATTTCATTATTTTTCCCTAACTAAGGGAGTGATAAATGGGGGTTTATTTACTATTTTTCTTTATTTTGATCACTGTGATAGGGTCTATCACAGTGACCAAAATGAACTAATAGGAAAAATCTCCCTATTGTTGCCGGGTGGCAGACGGCAGATCTCGGCAGGTGCACTGCACATTCGCCCGCCATTTTCTTACCGGAAGAAGATGCTGGCAGCCGTGGGGGGAAGGCGGAGGACCCAGAAACACCGGGAAGTATCAGGGGGATCGGGGACCCTATTTCTCTCTCCTCTGATGTGTGATCGCATCAGAGGAGAAATTAAATGGCAAATTGGAATTTTCTTTTTTGCCGTAGCCGTTATACGGTTAATATCAGCGATCGCAACATTGGGGTCGGTAAAAACCGACCCAAATCACGTTCTCTGGGGTCTCGGTTACCCCCGGCTCTGGGGGGGGGCGCTATACACTTTTTCCACAGCGTCGTGAATTCACGGCTCTGTGATTTAAGTACCCTTAACTGCCGCCGTTAAAAGGTGTACTGGTGGTAGTTAAGGGGTTATTAGATTCAGAAACACCTGCACATTTTTGCATATTACGATATCTTCAAACTACTATTAACAGCAACTTTTCCACCTCAGGGAAGAAGAGCCTAGACCTACATTTTCACATGAAATGTGACTTTTTTTAAAGTCAAAATCCCAAGAATCTGTCTTCTTATAGGTAACCTTTAATTATTGTAATGTTTTTTGTTCATATTATTTGGAGATGCTAAAATGAGAAGTATCTATGAACATCAATATAGTCAGTTGTATCAACAGTTCATGGATCATGGAGAATGTAATTATCTTGATAAACGAAAAAAGAAATGTTAGCACTAGTTTTATTATTGTTATTTCATTTGAGATTTTTACTTGTCAGAGAAGTGCACACATGTATTTCACAGATATAACAAATTAAATACAGTCGTTCAAAAAGAAGAAAAAGTCTAACCATATAACACTATTAAACATGAACCAAGATGCATCAAGGTCAAATATCCACTCTAATCTTGTTACCTCCCTGAGTGTAAGTAGATGACAAAACCAAAATATACAAGGATTTGTATAATTTCCAAACACAAATTAATGAATTAAACTTGATCATAAGTAAACAAAGATATGCATGTTACTCATGGCAAGGGAGCCCAAGAAGAACCAAATAATATAACTGCACTTCCATACAACTGCCTTTGAAAGATAATCTCCTTGGGGAAATACAATTTATTCATATTATCAGTGCCCTGCTGTGCAAATCTACAGTCTGGGAGCACACTACAGAGATCAAGAAAATATTTACTTTATTCAGTTGAGTACAAAAGCTTTTAATGAATGCATAATTAAGATAGAATAAAAGTGCACATACTTGTAGCTTAGAAATGTGACTGCCAAGCTCAGCCATCAATAACTGCACCAGAATCATTTGTGGCTCCAGCTGTTTGCATTAAACACAATTATTGTAAGATATATATATATATATATATATATATATATATATATATACACACAGTTGTGCTCAAAGGTGTACATACCCCTGCAGAATTTTTGCTTTCTTGGCCTTTTTTCAGAGAATATGAATGATAAAACCAAAACTTTTTCTCCACTCATGGTTAGTGGTTGGGTGAAGCCATTTATTGTCAAACTACTGTGTTTTCTCTTTTTAAATCATAATGACAACCCAAAACATCCAAATGACCCCGATCAAAAATTCACATACCCCATTTCTTAATGATTTCATTTTAATACCAATAAAAAAAAATTGTTCTTATTTTACGAGTATTCCTTATCATTTTTGTGCATATTTTCCAAATCCAAGCTGATGTGTATAAATTTGAATTCTTATTTGACACATATCAGGTGATGTGTATTTGGGTAATGAGTGAGGGTGTGACCTAAGGATATCAACATCCTTCATCATGGTGTGCAAAATTATTAGGCAACTTATGTTGCTCTGTCAAAGTGAGCCAAAAAAAGATTTAACTGGACTATGAAAAGTCAGAAATTGTTAGTCTAAGGCCGGGATCACACATGCGAGTAAGTCGTCCGACACTCGCATGTGAAATCCCAGCTCTGGCGCCGGCACTCGGGAGTGGAGTGCGCGGCTGCATAGAACTACATGCAGCCGCGCGCTCCACTCCCGAGTGCCAGCGCCAGAGCTGGGATTTCACATGCGAGTGTCGGACGATTTACTCGCATGTGTGATCCCGGCCTTACAAAGCGATGCAGAACTCTTAAAATTGCTAAGTTACTGGGCGTGAGCATACAAGCATCAATTGTTTTGTTGCAAATAGCCAACAGAGTCACAAAAAGAGTTTTGAGAAAAAAAGAAGCACATTAATAGGCAAAAATTTGAGAAGAATCAAATGTGAAGCGACCAGGAACCCATTATCCTTCAATGATTTCATATTTCAGATCTGCAGCCTCCCTGGAGTGCCCAGAAGTACAAGGTATTCAGTGCTCAGAGACTTTATGGATTAGATGGATGGGTCTATGGTGGAACCATAACAGGCACAGACTTCCACTTTGACTCAGATGACAGCAAGGTGGAGATGAGGTACTGCTATGGGAAGTATTATTAACAATGAAGTAGTTGGACCTTTTCAGGTTGAACATGGATTCAAAATAAACCTCTAAAAGTACTACAAGTTTTTAGGGGACACTTTCTTCAAGCAGTGGAACAGGAAAAAGTCAGCATATTTAAAAAAAAACCAAAAACATTATTTTTATGCAGAACAATGATCTAGTCTATTGCATTAATCAAAATGCTCCACTGCTTGGCTAGTCAGTAAAGGCTTTACGGATGAAAGAATAATTACATGATCCCTCCCTCAACTGACCTAAACCCTATTGAGAATTTGTGGGCCCTTCTTAAATGGGAGATTTAGGTTAAGAAAAACAGTACATCTCCCTGAACAGTGTCTGGGAGGATGTATCCTTGCAATGTAGAGAGGTCCTGGGTTCAAAGGACATCTCCAAGGAATTTGTATGTTGTCCCCTTGTTTGCATGGGTGTCCTACAGGTACTCCGGATTCCTCCCACATTTTAAAGGCATACTGCTAGGGAACTTAGATTGTGCCAATGAGGTCTGCGAAGCACTGTGGAAATTAATGGCTGTATATAAGTGATAAATAAATAATAATAATAAAATGGCGCCAATAAAGGAGGTAAATATATGTTGTTGCTTTATAATTTTACAATTGGCAATTAAGCTATTAAACAGGGGTCTTCCAGTAGTGAATAATCCCCTTATTGGAACTGGATTGTGATTTTTCAAATATTCATGATAGCAATCAGCCATATGAATCCTTGATAGGTAACATAAATAACAATCATTAAATGGGTAATCAGAAGGCAAAGTCATTTCTCTTTTCTCAACTCTCCATCTACAGTATTTGATGCTTCCTGTGAGGACGATTTGTTTGAGTATCCCAGTGCATGCTGGCATACTCAAAATATCATCAGCTGACAGAGGCTACAGCCTCTGCACTCTCCCTGAAACTGCCGCACTACTGAGCATGTGCATAAAGTGCAGCACAGATTCATCTCACCTCCGACCACACAGCACTGCCTCACTACTGAGCATGTACATAATGTGCAGCACAGATTCATCTCACCTCCGACCCCACAGCCCTGCCTCACTACTGAGCATGTACATAAAGTGCAGCACAGATTCATCTCACCTCCGACCCCACAGCCCTGCCTCACTACTGAGCTTGTACATAAAGTGCAGCACAGATTCATCTCACCTCTGACCCCACAGCCCTGCCTCACTACTGAGCATGTACAGTCATGGCCAAAAGTTTTGAGAATGACACAAATATTAATTTTTACAAAGTCTACTGCTTCACTTTTTCTAATGGCAATTTGCATATACTCCAGAATGTTATAAAGAGTGATCAGCTTAACAGCAATTACTTGCAAAGGCAATATTTGGCTAGAAAATGAACTTTATCCCCCAAAACACATTTCAACATCATTGCAGCCCTGCCTTAAAAGGACCAGCTAACCTCTTTTCAGTGATTGCTCCATTAACACAGGTGTTGGTGTTGATGAGGACATGGCTGGAGATCAATCTGTCATGATTAAGTAAGAATGACACCACTGGACACTTTAAAAGGAGGCTGGTGCTTGGCATCATTGTTTCTCTTCTGTTAACCATGGTTATCTCTAAAGAAACACGTGCAGTCATCATTGCAATACGCAAAAATGGCCTAACAGGGAAGAGTATCGCAGCTAGAAAGATTGCACCTCAGTCAACAATCTATTGCATCATCAAGAACTTCAAGGAGAGAGGTTCCATTGTTGCCAAAAAGGCTTCAGGGCGCCCAAGAAAGACCAGCAAGCGCCAGGACCGTCTCTTAAAAGTGTTTCAGCTGCGGGATCGGGCTACCAGCAGTGCAGAGCTTGCTCAGGAATGGCAGCAGGCAGGTGTGAGTGCATCTGCACGCACTGTGAGGCGGAGACTCTTGGAGCAAGGCCTGGTCTCAAGGAGGGCAGCAAAGAAGCCACTTCTCTCCAGAAAAAACATCATGGACAGACTGATATTCTGCAAAAGGTACAGGCAGTGGACTGCTGAGGACTGGGGTAAAGTTATTTTCTCTGATGAATCCCCTTTTCGATTGTTTGGGACATCAGGAAAACGCCTCATTCGGAGAAGACAAGGTGAGCGCTACCACCAGTCTTGTCTCATGCCAACTGTTAAGCATCCTGAAACCATTCATGTGTGGGGTTGCTTCTCAGCCAAGGGAATCGGCTCTCTCACAGTCTTGCCTAAAAACACAGCCATGAATAAAGAATGGTACCAGAATGTCCTCCAAGAGCAACTTCTCCCAACCCTCCAAGAGCAGTTTGGCGATCAACAATGCCTTTTCCAGCATGATGGAGCACCTTGCCATAAAGCAAAGGTGATAACTAAATGGCTCAGGGAACAAAACATAGAGATTTTGGGTCCATGGCCTGGAAACTCCCCAGATCTTAATCCCATTGAGAACTTGTGGTCAATCATCAAGAGACGGGTGGACAAACAAAAACTTAAAAATTATGACAAAATGAAAGCATTGATTGTGCAAGAATGGACTGCTATCAGTCAGGATTTGGTCCAGAAGTTGATTGAGAGCATGCCGGGGAGAATTGCAGAGGTCCTGAACAAGAAGGGTCAACACTGCAAATATTGACTTGCTGCATTAACTCATTCTAACTGTCAATATAAGCTTTTGTTACTCATATGTTTGCAATTATTATATTTGTGTTTGTGATAAAAACATCTGTCAAACACACATAAAAACCAGAGGGCAGCAGATCATGTGAAAATATAATATTTGTGTCATTCTCAAAACTTTTGGCCATGACTGTATATAAAGTGCAGCACAGATTCATCTCACCTCCGACCCCACAGTACTGGTCACTACTGAGCATGTGCATAAAGTGCAGCACAGATTCATCTCACCTCCGACCCCACAGCACTGGTCACTACTGAGCATGTACATAAAGTGCAGCACAGATTCATCTCACCTATGACCCCACAGCACTGGTCACTACTGAGCCTGTACATAAAGTGCAGCACAGATTCATCTCGCATCTGACCCCACAGCACTGGTCACTACTGAGCAAGTACATAAAATGCTGCACAGATTCATCTCACCTTTGACCCCACAGCACTGGTCACTACTGAGCATGTACATAAAGTGCAGCACAGATTCATCTCGCCTCTGACCCCACAGCACTGGTCACTACTGAGCATGCACATAAAGTGCAGCACAGATTCATCTCACCACCGACCCCACAGCACTGCCTCACTACAGAGCATGTACATAAAGTGCAGCACAGATTCATCTCACCTCCGACCCCACAACACTGGTCACTACTGAGCATGTACATAAAGTGCAGCACAGATTCATCTCACCTCCGACCCCACAGCACTGCCTCACTACTGAGAATATACATAAAATACAGCTCAGATTCATCTCAGTTCCGACCCCACAGCACTGCCTCACTGCTGAGCATGTACATAAAGTGCAGCACAGATTCATCTCACCTCCGACCCCACAGCACTGCCTCACTACTGAGCATGTACATAAAGTGCAGCACGAATTCATCTCACCTGGCTCCACAGCACTGGTCACTACTGAGCCTGTACATAAAGTGCAGCACAGATTCATCTCACCTCCGACCCAACAGCACTGCCTCACTACTGAGCCTGTACATAAAGTGCAGCACAGATTCATCTCACCTCTGACCCCACAGCACTGCCTCACTACTGAGCATGTACATAAAGTGCAGCACAGATTCATCTCACCTCTGACCCCACAGCACTGCCTCACTATTGAGCATGTACATAAAGTGCAGCACAGATTCATCTCACCTCTGACCCCACAGCACTGCCTCACTATTGAGCATGTACATAAAGTGCAGCACAGATTCATCTCACCTCTGACCCCACAGCACTGGTCATTACTGAGCATGTACATAAAGTGCAGCACAGATTCATCTCACCTTCGACCCTCCAGCACTGCCTCACTACTGAGCATGTACATAAAGTGAAGCACAGATTCATCTCACCTCCAACCCCACAGCACTGCCTCACTACTGAGCATGTACATAAAGTGCAGCAAAGATTCATCTCACCTCTGACCCCACAGCACTGGTCACTACTGAGCCTGAACATAAAGTGCAGCACAGATTCATCTCACCTCTGACCCCACAGCACTGCCTCACTACTGAGCATGTACATAAAGTGCAGCACAGATTCATCTCACCTCTGACCCCACAGCACTGCCTCACTACTGAGCATGTACATAAAGTGCAGCACAGATTCATCTCACCTCTGACCCCACAGCACTGGTCACTACTGAGCATGTACATAAATTGCAGCACAGATTCATCTCACCTTCGACCCCACAGCACTGCCTCACTACAGAGAATGTACATAAAGTGCAGTACAGATTTATCTAATTTCCAACCCCACAGCACTACCTCACTACTGAGCATGTATACAAAGTGCAGCACAGATCATCTCACCTCTGACCCCACAGCACTGGTCCCTACTGAGCATGTACATAAAGTGCAGCACAGATTCATCTCACCTCCGACCCCACAGCACTGGTCACTACTGAGCATGTACATAAAGAGCAGCACAGATTCATCTCACCTCCGACCCCACAGCACTGGTCACTACTGAGCATGTACATAAAGTGCAGCACAGATTCATCTCACCTCCGACCCCACAGCACTGCCTCACTACTGAGCATGTACATAAAGTGCAGCACAGATTAATCTCACCTCCGACCCCACAGCACTGCCTCACTACTAAGCATGTACATAAAGTACAGCACAGATTCATCTCACCTCTGACCCCACAGCACTGGTCACTACTGAACATGTACATAAAGTGCAGCACAGATTCATCTCACCTCCAACCCCACAGTACTGCCTCACTACTGAGCATGTACATAAAGTGCAGCACAGATTCATCTCACCTCCGACCCCACAGCTCTGGTCACTACTGAGCATGAACATAAAGTGCAGGACAGATTCATCTCACCTCCAACCTCACAGCACTGCCTCACTACTGAGCATGTACATAAAGTGCAGCACAGATTCATCTCACCTCTGACCCCACAGCACTGCCTCACTACTGAGCATGTACATAAAGTGCATCACAGATTTATCTCACATCCGAATCCACAGCACTGCCTCACTACTGAGCATGTACATAAAGTGCAGCACAGATTCATCTCACCTCCGACCCCACAGCACTGCCTCACTACTTGTTAGAACCCTCTTGTTAGGTTTTGTTTCACTTTGCTGGTAACATGACCTTTTTACCCTATTTGGTCTGGTTCCGCCCTTCTGGCCTTGCTGGACTTCATTGTATTATCTACTCTTAAGCTAGCCGGGTGCTTAGGTGCCTTACTCTGTCAGTTTTGCTAGATCTTAGTATCTCTTAGTATTTGTTTTCTGTTTTATTTTCCCTGCTACACTTTCTGTTAGGAGGTGTCCACCTTTTAACCCAGTCCCTAGATCTTGTAGGGATTCCTCCCTCGCAACTATAGGTCTTCGTTCAGACTAGCTGAGGACTTTAGCGGGTCTGGTCGCAGGATCAGGTTCCCCGTTACATCGTAGGGATCCAGCTCAGTCCTATTGTAGGGACAGAATTCCCACCTTTCCTTAGTGCTTGTAGCAGATCATAACAGTAAGTCCAGCCAAAAGAAAAAAAAAAAAAAACTTTCCAAAAATCCTGAAGAGGTACAGGTAACTCCCCCTTAACTACAGCAGCAATACGCCCGTTACAACACTTGTCATAACAATTGGGACTCCAGGACTTAATTTCATTGGTAGACCAATCCAGTACCGGATTGTGCAATTTTAACCAGGGTAACCCCAAAATCACCGGTGAGGGCAAATTATTCAAAACCTCCAAATCCAAATTCTCTTGATGAACACCATTAATAGTAAGAGGAAATTCACAGATATGGTGAGTAACATTTTTCAAGTGAGAACCATCCACAGACACCACATTAATAGGGGAAGACAGAAGTTTGGGTTTTAATTTTAGTTTTTCCAAAAATTTCCCATCAATCACATTGAGAGTTGAACCACAATCCACAAATACCCGAAACTCCATTAATTCCTCCTCAACAGCAGTGGTAGCAGAAAGAAAGACACCTTTATTGTTTAAACAAGCTATACGGGCGAAACTGACCTCATTTTTTTGTCTCTCTTTATTCATTCGAAGCGCACAGTTCTTAATAAAATGCTCAGATTTACCACAGTAGAAACACAAACCTTGAGTAAATCTGCGTTCTTTTTCCCGAGAGTGAAGTGTCATTGCTCCAATTTCCATCGGCTCTGCAATGTCAGTACATTCCTTCTCCAAACTTGGAGCTGACAAGGCAGATTTACTCTCATTAACCCTTGCACGCAGTCTCCTATCCACCCATATGGCTAATTGCATAGCCTCTCTAGGCAAGTTACCAGGTATAGGATAAGCAATCAGCAAATCTTTAACCCTTTCACTTAACCCTGCAAGAAATAAACTTTTCAAAGCTGAATCGTTCCAGCCCACCTGTGTGGACCACCTTCTGAAGTGAGTACAATATTTCTCCACATTACCTGATCCCTGTCTCAAACGTCTCAATTCTGTCTCAGCTGATGAAACACGATCCGGATCGTCATATAACAACCCCAAAGCAGAAAAAAAACTATCCACTGATATAAAGCATGGATCACTAGGCTGCAGAGAAAAGGCCCAATCCTGAGGTTCTTTGCGCAAAAGTGACATTATGAACCCTATGCGCTGTGATTCCTCACCAGAGGATCTGGGTCTCAAACGGAAATACAACAAGCAAGCATTTTTAAAATAAAAAAATCTTGTTGTTCACCAAAAAATAAATCAGGCAAACGTACCTTTGGCTCCACGAAATGTGCTCCAGAACAACTACTCACGTGCTGCTTTATCTTAGCCACCTCCAGAGAAAGTCCCTGCAGGCGCTGAACCAAATCCTGAACCGACACCATGATGGAAAACAGAAAATCTTTCCTTAGAGATTTTTTTTTCTCTCTTTATTCATTCGAAGCGCACAGTTCTTAATAAAATGCTCCGATTTACCACAGTAGAAACACAACCCCTTAGCAAATCTGCGTTCTTTTTCCCGAGAGTGAAGTGTCATTGCTCCAATTTCCATCGGCTCTGCAATGTCAGTACATTCCTTCTCCAAACTTGGAGCTGACAAGGCAGATTTACTCTCATTAACCCTTGCACGCAGTCTCCTATCCACCCGTATGGTTAATTGCATAGCCTCTTGCAATTTTAACCAGGGTAACCCCAAAATCACCGGTGAGGGCAAATTATTCAAAACCACCAAATCCAAATTCTCTTGATGAACACCATTAATAGTAAGAGGAAATTCACAGATATGGTGAGTAGTGTTGAGCGATACGATAATGCAAATATCGGCTATCGGCCGATATTAGCTCTATCGGCCTTTCGATAATTTGTTTCGATATTTTCGTCTTATCGAATACCGGAATCGGATTTGTCACTGTCACTGTCAGTGTCCGTCGGTCGGGTCTGTCACTGTCAGTGTCCGTCGGTCGGTTCTGTCAGGAGTCAGCGGCACTTACCTGGCAGAAGATCTCCGGCGGTCACGTCCTGGACTGCTTCATGGCCGCCATCCTCTTCTCCCCGGCGGTCACATGCAGTTTCTCGCGATAACTGCAGTGACTGCTGGGTAATCCCGGCCGTAAAGCAGTCAGTCCGATGACGTCACCGCCGGGGAACCAGGTAATCAGCTGTGCTGCGTCGCGATGACAGGCTCTGCCTGTCATTGCGATGTAGCAGAGCTGGATCGTCGTGGGACAATCGTTACTATGGACTGCGTCGGACAGGTGGTATACTGTTGGTTTGTTTTTTTTTCTTTTTTTACAGGAGATCGATGGCGTCGCAGGAATGAGAGTACAATAAAAGAAATGAAAACTGTGTTGTCTCTTTTATTTCATTAAAATACTTTTTTCTTGCTTTGTCTTTTTTTTATGCATTTAATAACTTTGGGATTAATAATGGATCGGTTGTCTTATTGATGCCTCTCCATTATTAACCGGGCTTATTGTCACCGTGCAATCAACGGTGACATTAACCCCTTATTACCCCGCTTGCCACCGCTACAGGGCAAGTGGGAAGAGCCGGGTAAAGTGCCACAATTGGCACATCTTTTGATGCGCCAAATGTGGGGCTGCTGTAGCCTGGTATTATCAGGCTGTTGAGGGCCAAAATCCATGGGCCTTGACAGTCTTTTAATACCAGGCCGCAGCAGTCTGCATTTTACTTGGCTGGTTAACACAAATAGGGGGACCCCACGCCAATTTTTTTCGAGGGGATCCCCTATTTTTGTTAATCAGCCAAGATATGCAGACTGCTGTGGCCTGATATTATCAGGCTTGCAAGGTCCATGGATCTTGGCTCCTTAACAGCCTGAAAATCCAGGCCTCAGCGGTCTGCTTCATCTGGCTGGTTAACAAAAATAGGGGGGACCCCACGCCAATTTTTTTCGAGGGGATCCCCTATTTTTGTTAATCAGCCAAGATATGCAGACTGCTGTGGCCTGGTATATCAGGCTGGCAAGGTCCATGGATCTTGGCTCCTTAACAGCCTGAAAATCCAGGCCTCAGCGGTCTGCTTCATCTGGCTGGTTAACAAAAATAGGGGGGACCCCACGCCATTTTTTTTCAAAGGGAACCCCTATTTTTGTTAACCAGTTCCCTCTGACGTCACTGATTGTGTCCCTGGCTGACCTGAAGTGAAAGTGGAAAGCAATCAATTAAGCTTTCCACTTCCTCTCCTGTCAGCCAGGAGAGGAACTCATTCATTTGGGGTTTACTGTGAGGCTGCAGCATTAGCTGCGGTCCCTGCAGTAAACATTAACCCTTTCTGAAGGATTACACCGTGGGACCTGACTGTGCATCGGATTGGTAAGAATAATTTTGCTTTATTATTTTATTTTTATTACAGGAAATGGTTTTAGCAGGAAAATAAAATATGGTCAAAAACTGTGTGATTATTTCATTAAACTTCTTTTTTATTAAAGTGTGTGTGTTTGATTTTTCTTTCATACAATAGGATTAATAATTGATAGTTGTCTAATTGACAGCTCTCAATTATAACCTGGCTTAAAGTGACCTTTCAATTGCAGGTCATTTTAAACCCCTTATTAACCCATTCGCCACCGCTACAGGGCAATGGGAATAGACGGGCAAAGTGCCAGAAAGGGCAAATCTAATTAGAGATTTGCCCTTTCTGGGGTGTCTGGGGGCAGATGTTAGTAGCCGGGGGGGCAAAAATAATGGTCCCTCTCTGGGCTATTATTATCTGCCCCCACTCACTGGCTTTGTCTGTCTGGTTGCGAAAATAGGGCGGGAGCCCACGCATTTTTTTTCAGCAATTTTACACCTCATATATATATATATACATGTCATTAAATTTGTGACACATATATATATATATTTATAGTTCATACACTTCTACATAGTATAATAGCCGCTAATTCAATTGCCGGCTTTTGTGAAAATGCAGAACCCGACATGAAATGACACTTGGTTTACATAGAGTTAACCATGTCTTTTCATGTAGTTTGATATCTGATTTGCACAAACAATTACATGAGTGTAAGTGTGCAAAATTTCACACCTGTAGGGGTTAATTAAAGGTGTAAATTCGTAGCAAAAAAGAACGAATTTACACCTTTAATTAACCCCTACAGGTGTGAAATTTTGCACACATAGACTGATGTAATTGTTTGTGCAAATCAGATTGCAAACGACATGAAAAGACATGGTTAACCCTATGTACACCAAGTGTCATTTCATGTCGGGTGCTTCTGTCTTTTCACAGAAGCCGGCTTTACCCGGCAATTGAATCAGAGGATATTTTACTATGTAGAAGTGTATAAACTATACATATATGTATATATATATGTCACAATGACATGTATATATATATATATATATGTATTCTATGTGTGTATATTTAGTGTTTACAAGGAAATAAAGGTTTTTTTTAGTTTCGATATTTTGTTCCCATAGACTTACATGGGACTTCCGCTATCGAAATCGGATATCGACGATATTTAGTGATATCGGCGATACAATTTCGATACGATATTTTTAGATATCGAGCAATATCGCTCAACACTAATGGTGAGTAACATTTTTCAAGTGAGAACCATCCACAGACACCACATTAATAGGGGAAGACAGAAGTTTGGGTTTTAATTTTAGTTTTTCCAAAAATTTCCCATCAATCACATTGAGAGTTGATCCACAATCCACAAATACCCGAAACTCCATTAATTCCTCCTCAACAGCAGTGGTAGCAGAAAGAAAGACACCTTTATTGTTTAAACAAGCTATACGGGCGAAACTGACCTCATTTTTTTTTTCTCTCTTTATACATCCGCTTCTGCTGGTTGTTCGCCTTTTTTTTGTTGTACTGGAGACATCCGTCGTTTGGGTCATTTTCCAAGTTGGGATCGGCTGTACCTGAAGAGGAGAATTTTTCTGGTCTTTTGGAGAGAGTTTGGACTGATGTGCGTGGTAATCTTCAGGAGGCTAACAAAAGATCCAATGTGTATTTTGATAGAAAAACGACAAGAGGTTTTGTTTGCTATTGGTGACATGGTTTGGTTGTCCTCTAAGAATCTGCGCTTGAGGATTCCGTCTAAGAAATTGGGTCCCAAGTTTGTAGGGCCCTTTAAGGTGCTTCAGGTTATTAACCAATCTGCTGTTAAGTTGGAGCTTCCCACCTCCTGGAAGATTAATCCGGTGTTTCATGTTTCTCTCTTGAAAAAAGCTGAGGTCTCAGATGGAGACGTCTCGGCCACTGTTCCCCTGGTGGTGGAGGACGGGCAATATGAGATTTCCCGCATCCTAAATTCTAGACGGTATAGAGGGAGTTTACAGTACCTCGTCGCTTGGAAGGGTTATGGACCCGAGGATAACTCATGGGTGAGGGCGGATGATGTTTCTGCGTCTAGACTTGTCAGAGCGTTTCACAAGAGGTTTCCGGATAAGCCTAAGTCCTAGGGGATCCGGAGGATCCTCTTAGAAGGGAGAGTACTGTTAGAACCCTCTTGTTAGGTTTTGTTTCACTTTGCTGGTAACATGACCTTTTTACCCTATTTGGTCTGGTTCTGCCCTTCTGGCCTTGCTGGACTTCATTGTATTATCTACTCTTAAGCTAGCCGGGTGCTTAGGTGCCTTACTCTGTCAGTTTTTGCTAGATCTTAGGATCTCTTAGAATTTGTTTTCTGTTTTATTTTCCCTGCTACACTTTCTGTTAGGAGGTGTCCACCTTTTCACCCAGTCCCTAGATCTTGTAGGGATTCCTCCCTCGCAACTATAGGTCTTCGTTCAGACTAGCTGAGGACTTTAGCGGGTCTGGTCGCAGGATCAGGTTCCCCGTTACATCGTAGGGATCCAGCTCAGTCCTATTGTAGGGACAGAATTCCCACCTTTCCTTAGTGCTGTAGCAGATCATAACACTACTGAGCATGTACATAAAGTGCAGCACAGATTCATTCACCTCTGACCCCACAGCACTGCTCACTACTGAGCATGTACATAAAGTGCAGCACAGATATCTCACCTCCGACCCCACAGCACTGCCTCACTACTAGCATGTAATAAAGTGCAGCACAGATTCATCTCACCTCTGACCCACAGCACTGGTCACTACTGAGCATGACATAAAGTGCAGCACAGATTCATCTCACCTCCAACCCCACAGATCTGCCTCACTACTGAGCATGTCATAAAGTGCAGACAGATTCATCTCACCTCCGACCCCACAGCACTGCTCACTACTGAGCATGTACATAAAGTGCAGCACAGATTCATCTCACCTCTGACCCCACAGCACTGCCTCACTACTGAGCATGTACATAAAGTGCATCACAGATTATCTCACTCTGACCCACAGCACTGCCTCACTACTGAGCATGTACATAAAGTGCAGCACAGATTCATCTCACCTCTGACCCCACAGCACTGCTCACTACTGAGCATGTACATAAAGTGCAGCACAGATTCATCTCACCTCCGACCCCACAGCACGGGCTCACTACTGAGCATGTACATAAAGTGCAGCACAGATTCATCTCACCTTCGACCCCACAGCACTGCCTCACTACTGAGCATGTACATAAAGTGCAGCACAGATTCATCTCACCTCGACCCCACAGCACTGCCTCACTACTGAGCATGTACATAAAGTGCAGTCACAGATTATCTCACCTCCGACCCACAGCACTGCCTCACTACTGAGCATGTACATAAAGTGCAGCACAGATTCATCTCACCTCCGACCCACAGCACTGCCTCACTACTGAGCATGTACATAAAGTGCAGCACAGATTCATCTCACCTCCGACCCACAGCACTGGTCACTACTGAGCATGTACATAAAGTGCAGCACAGATTAATCTCACCTCCGACCCCACAGCACTGCCTCACTACTAAGCATGTACATAAAGTACAGCACAGATTCATCTCACCTCTGACCCCACAGCACTGGTCACTACTGAGCATGTACATAAAGTGCAGCATAGATTCATCTCACCTCCAACCCCACAGTACTGCCTCACTACTGAGCATGTACATAAAGTGCAGCACAGATTCATCTCACCTCCGACCCCACAGCTCTGGTCACTACTGAGCATGAACATAAATTGCAGGACAGATTCATCTCACCTCCAACCTCACAGCACTGCCTCACTACTGAGCATGTACATAAAGTGCATCACAGATTTATCTCACATCCGACACCACAGCACTGCCTCACTACTGAGCATGTACATAAAGTGCAGCACAGATTCATCTCACCTCTGACCCCACAGCACTGCCTCACAATTGAGCATGTACATAAAGTGCAGCACAGATTCATCTCACCTCTGACCCCACAGCACTGGTCATTACTGTGCATGTACATAAAGTGCAGCACAGATTCATCTCACCTTCGACCCCACAGCACTGCCTCACTACTTAGCATGTACATAAAGTGCAGCACAGATTCATCTCACCTTCGACCCCACAGCACTGCCTCACTACTGAGCATGTACATAAAGTGCAGCACAGATTCATCTCACCTCTGACCCCACAGCACTGCCTCACTACTGAGCATGTACATAAAGTGCAGCACAGATTCATCTCACCTCCGACCCAACAGCACTGGTTACTACTGAGCATGTACATAAAGTGCAGCACAGATTCATCTCACCTCCGACCCAACAGCACTTGTCACTACTGAGCATGTACATAAAGTGCAGCAAAGATTTATCTCACCTCCGACCACACAGCACTGCCTCATTACTAAGCACATAAGTAAAGTTGCTGTACAGATTCATCTCACCTCCGACCCCACAGCACTGCCTCACTACTGAGCATGAACACAAAGTGCAGCACAGATTCATCTCACCTCCGACTCCACAGCCCTGCCTCTGTTATGATTCGGTAGCTGAGGAGTGCAGGTAAAAAAGGAAATACACCAGAGCAGTTGGAATCTATGAGATTGCAGTACCCTGACTAACCACCACAACTAGAGGCAGCCGTGGAGCGTTCCTACGTTGGTCCTAGACGCCTCGTCACAGCCTGAGAAACTAACTACACCTAAAGATAGAAAGAGGAAAGCTATCTGCCCCGGAGCAGATCCCCAAAGAACATAGAAAGCCCCCAAACATGTAATGGCGGTTAGACAAGAGGAAATACTGACACAGACAGAAAATAGTATGAGCAAACGTTGGGGCCCAAACTACCTAAATAGAAAAGGATAGGAAGGGCACTTACTGCAATCCCAAAAAAACCCTGAAAAGCACCAACTCTACTAATTTCAAAAACACCTGAGATCACACGACCTCTACCACCTAAATTAGTTCTCTGGTGTAACAAAATCAAAACAGCAGCCACTGAAAAAACTGGAAAAAGCAAATGTACAAACAACAGTGGCTGAACTAAACTGAGAGGGCAAAAGCCCCCGGAGGGGACCCAGAAGGCCCCCACAGAAGTGCAGGACAAAATGCAAAAATCAAGCACAAAAACAAAAAGAAGAAAATGTCTTATCTGTTAGCAGGAGATGCAGACACGACACAGCAGGCTACAAAGGAAACAGGAATCAAGGATAGAGACCAGAACAATTGATCACCGGCAACCCTGATGGGAAGGCGACTCCCTTAAATAAGACCAGTCAGTAACACCTGATTCCCAATCCTCACAATCTTCACTGGACAGTCCAGTACCGCTTGTAACCACCAGAGGGAGCCTCTGCTCAGAACTCATTTAAAGTCCATTCACAACATGCCTCACTACTGAGCATGAACACAAAGTGCAGCACAGATTCATCTCACCTCCGACCCCACAGCACTGCCTCACTACTGAGCATGAACACAAAGTGCAGCACAGATTCATCCACCTCCGACCCCACAGCACTGCCTCACTAACTGAGCATGAACACAAAGTGCAGCACAGATTCATCTCTACCTCCGACCCCACAGCACTGCCTCACTACTGAGCATGTACATAAAGTGCAGTACAGATTCATCTCACCTCCAACTCCACAGCACTGCCTCACTACTGAGCATGTACATAAAGTGCAGTACAGATTCATCTCACCTCTGACCCCACAGCACTGCCTCACTATTGAGCATGTACATAAAGTGCAGCACAGATTCATCTCACCTCTGACCCCACAGCACTGGTCATTACTGTGCATGTACATAAAGTGCAGCACAGATTCATCTCACCTTCGACCCCACAGCACTGCCTCACTACTGAGCATGTACATAAAGTGCAGCACAGATTCATCTCACCTCCGACCCCACAGCACTGGTCACTACTGAGCATGTACATAAAGTGCAGCACAGATTCATCTCACCTCCGACCCCACAGCACTGCCTCACTACTGAGCATGTACATAAAGTGCAGCACAGATTAATCTCACCTCCGACCCCACAGCACTTCCTCACTACTAAGCATGTACATAAAGTACAGCACAGATTCATCTCACCTCTGACCCCACAGCAATGGTCACTACTGAGCATGTACATAAAGTGCAGCACAGATTCATCTCACCTCCAACCCCACAGTACTGCCTCACTACTGAGCATGTACATAAAGTGCAGCACAAATTCATCTCACCTCCGACCCCACAGCTCTGGTCACTACTGAGCATGAACATAAAGTGCAGGACAGATTAATCTCACCTCCGACCCCACAGCACTTCCTCACTACTAAGCATGTACATAAAGTACAGCACAGATTCATCTCACCTCTGACCCCACAGCAATGGTCACTACTGAGCATGTACATAAAGTGCAGCACAGATTCATCTCACCTCTGACCCCACAGTACTGCCTCACTACTGAGCATGTACATAAAGTGCAGCACAGATTCATCTCACCTCTGACCCCACAGCACTGCCTCACTACTGAGCATGTACATAAAGTGCAGCACAGATTCATCTCACCTCCGACCCCACAGCACTGCCTCACTACTGAGCATGTGCATAAAGTGCAGCACAGATTCATCTTGACGCGCACCAAATACTGGGGTTCCAGGGCTTATGGGGTACTCGGCACCGAGCCCATGGAAATCTATGGGGAATGTCACTGGCAGCAGGACTCGGTCCGTGACCCTGGGCGGTCATGCAATGGGGAATATTTACAGGGGATTATAAAGATAGATAGTTTGTGACGCCACCTGTGGTTTCTGATCAATTTGACCAGCGCTGCAATATGAATCTTCTGAGGGGATGTTATGGGGCAGCTGGATGTTAAGTCCCCCACAGGTGGGACTGTTCCCTCAAAGTCTATGGTGTTGCAGGGTGCAGAGAATAATGCAGTCACACACAAGTCAGTCTCTTTCCATACCTTTACTGATGTTGTTGGCAGGTATGTCCCGGGAAGCTGGTCAGGTTGAAGAATGCACATTCAGGGAATTGCTGAGCAGGTGTAAGGCCTCCTTTCTCCTTGAAGTGTATGTGAGTCCTAACTTGCATGAAGTCAAGTTTAACTCTTAATGTAGCAGCTACTCCCGGCCGATATTGTGGTAGGGCCTTCTCTGTCTCTGATAATCAGATGTTGGAAAGAACGAAGTCCTCCTATTGCAGCGTCCTGCTCAATGTCCTTGTTCTCCCTGACTCCAGTTACGTATCGACACTTAGGGCTACCTTCTGTGACTTGAAGTCCAGCAAGGATTCCGGTGTTTTCTATCACTAGCCGTGAAGTACTAGCAATGCCTCGGACCCCGGTGTCCGGTTAACTAAGTGAAGGTGATCTGTCACCTAGGTCACTTATCCTTCTTTCTCCACTCGCCTGTCGCCCTGCTCTTGCCCTTAACATAAGCACAGGTAGCAGAGGGTGAAGTTGTCAGCTTTCTTTCCAAGCTCACTGACCTGTTCTCAGTTGCCTCGTTGTTATAACTGCTGTAGTTCCCTTCCTTCTTTCCTTCCAGACTCTGTCCAGAGCAGCTCACAGGACGTTCCGTCAGACTGTATACACGCTGTAGCTCCGAGAGTCACTTTCCACTTTCTAGTGAACACAGGCAGCTGACTCTGAGGTAAATGCTTCAGATTCAGATGTAACTCTGACTAGGCTAGAGTGATTCCTTTACCCACTCGTACTAGCCTCCACTTCTGTACAAGGTGAGCTACCAGAGCTCTGTCAGGTCTCCGTCTTATCTCCTCTCCCTCCGAGACTAGACTCTACTGTCTGATCTGCTGACAGGAAGCATACTACTCCCTACTGCTACCGTCACACTGACTTAAATAGTCTAATAGGCCCTCTGGTGGCCGTGTTGGGAAATGTGTGTGATGTGAATGAATATCAGGCTTCACAATTACCTTTCCTGTGCATTCTCCTGGAGACATGTGTGTCACGCGCAGCTGGGCCACACATCCCCCCCTAGTTAATCTCAGCACTCCCGGGCTGGAATAGAAAAGAAAAAACATTTTTGCATAATAATAACATTAACAATTTAACTCATCCCTTGCGGGAGGTAAGGACTCTTGAACGTTACAATTTGTACATTGTCAAGTAGAAAAATATCAAAACATTTTCCACATAAATATATATAAGACAAGATTCTTGTGGAGGACCCTCACCAAAAACCTCCCACGTAGGTCCTGGGTGGGCTGCAGGACTTCATTGCTGCAGACCTCACTCAAGGCCACACCATACGGGTTTTTCTTCAGAGGTAGATTAATATGGCTTTATGTAAAACCAAGATGGGGCACCAAAGTGCGAACTATTTACAATAAAGTTTTTGGTCTGGCATAGTCCACAGCCACGCAGTCCTTGCATGTGAACATATTTCAAGTAAAATCACATTATAATAATAATACTACATTCCTTATTACCCAACTGGGGAATTCTATGCATACTATGCAAACATCATCACATTTGGCAAATAACATTATCAAACATCTTTCACAATATTAATAAAGTGCAACTTCTTCATCTAACTTCTTCAACTTTATACAGGTGCAGTAAACCTGATCTGGGTCCTACTGGTTTTCTTCTTTGCAAATGGTAGTGACATCTTCCACTCCTGGGGCTGGAAGTGTACGATGTCCTCTGGAGTTCATTACCAGAAGGTCATGGCCTGCGATCTGGGTTTGCGTAGCTACAGTCCTTGTCGCATTTGAGCGATCTTCTTGGGACTCCACGGGTGCCTCATGCAGGTACAAATCTTCCATTGAAGACGCAGGCTTGTGCTGTGATTTAGCTGAGGACGCACCATCCGGTTGCGTTGCAGAATAGGACGCACAACCCTGTTGCACTTCAGAATGGGATGCAGGTTGCGATGCAGATGCGGTCGCAGGTTGTGGTGCTGGATAAGATCTTGATGCAGAGGAGGACGCAGGTTGCGATGCTGGTGCACGGCCGGGTGCTGATGCTGCTGAGGCTTGGGACACTGAGGCATGATGTACATTACCGGCGTCGGGGACGGGGTCGCTGACACGGGAAACATTTAAGGCATACCACCCTTTAAGTCCCCAGTGCCGCGTATAGCTGACGATGTCCCCATTCATAAGATCCCTTCCCGGGTGTCCCATGGGCAGATGCGACTCCACATCTCTGCGACTAACGAATACCCCTTGGTAGAGGCCTGGCTCATGGATGAAGTCCCAGCCCTTGCGGAGTTTAAAATCGCTAACGCACCCCTGACGCCGCGGCTCCCGGAGCGTACCTTTATCCCTCCGGACATTCTCCTTGTCGGCGAGGAACTCCTCCTGGTACCGCTGACGGAACTGCTGCACCTCTCTCTGCTCCTGCTGGCGTCGCCGCTCCTGCTCACTGCGTCCCCATTCGTTATCGGTCTGGATGTCATAAGTCACATCGTCCAGATACTCCATCACGTCCCAGTCGACCTCCATCATGGACGGCTGGCTTCCCTCCGGTGTCCCTACCGGGGGACTGCATTCCGCTGCGGCCTCCAGGCCTGGCTGGCATTCCGGAATGAGCAGGGCCTCCTCAGCCTCCGTCTCTCCGACCGGATCATTGGTGGAGTCGGGATCAGCTCTTTCGGGGCCGGCCTCCGGTTTCTCATCAGCCGCTGGCTGTGGTGGCACAGGGATCACAGGTAATGGCTTCGTTCCTGGGGAGAGAGCATTGCGTCCCACAGCAGCCGCAGTTTCCGGGCACGCCAGCTTCTCTCCATCTCATCCATCTCTTCACGGCGCTGAATCATGTCCCTGAGCACCGCATTCACCTCCTCCAATTCCAGCATAATCTGGTCGGTGTCCCGACCTGGGGACGGCTCCGGTACAGGCGGCAGCTTTTCTGGGGAACGGGGCCTGCGCGCCGCCGCTCCTCCACACAGCGTCTCCTGTCCTTCCGCCATCTCTCTCCAGGCCAGACTGTATTTTCCATCTGGAACAGTCTGGTCTCTTCCGTGGAGGCGGGATTTGCGCTTCCTCTTTTTAGCATAGAGGATGAAGAGGAGGCGGATCTCCCTTGCTGTAGGGCAGGCTCTGGTATTATAATAACATTTGGATAAGGCGCCCATCACTTTCGCGCCACAGGGGGGGGTACACCCACAAAGGCACGCCCACCTTCTTCACCAGCGCCTCAGGGCGCGAATATGGCGGTAAAATGGCGCCAAAAATTACAAAAACAGCAAACAGTCTTTTTGCACAAAAACAGTCCAATAGGCACACAGGACTCACAATTCAGTAAGCTTCGGATCCTGTTCGTGACGCCAAAGATGACGCGCACCAAATACTGGGGTTCCAGGGCTTATGGGTACTCGGCACCGAGCCCATGGAAATCTATGGGGAATGTCACTGGCAGCAGGACTCGATCCGTGACCCTGGGCGGTCATGCAATGGGGGAATATTTACAGGGGATTATAAAGATAGATAGTTTGTGACGCCACCTGTGGTTTCTGATCAATTTGACCAGCGCTGCAATATGAATCTTCTGAGGGGATGTTATGGGGCAGCTGGATGTTAAGCCCCCCACAGGTGGGACTGTTCCCTCAAAGTCTATGGTGTTGCAGGGTGCAGAGAATAATGCAGTCACACACAAGTCAGTCTCTTTCCATACCTTTACTGATGTTGTTGGCAGGTATGTCCCGGGAAGCTGGTCAGGTTGAAGAATGCACATTCAGGGAATTGCTGAGCAGGTGTAAGGCCTCCTTTCTCCTTGAAGTGTATGTGAGTCCTAACTTGCATGAAGTCAAGTTTAACTCTTAATGTAGCAGTTACGCCCGGCCGACATTGCGGTAGAGCCTTCTCTGTCTCTGATAATCAGATGTTGGAAAGAACGAAGTCCTCCTATTGCAGAGTCCTGCTCAAAGTCCTTGTTTTCCCTGACTCCAGTTACGTATCGACACTTAGGGCTACCTTCTGTGACTTGAAGTCCAGCAAGGATTCCGGTGTTTTCTATCACTAGCCGTGAAGTACTAGCAATGCCTCGGACCCCGGTGTCCGGTTAACTAAGTGAAGGTGATCTGTCACCTAGGTCACTTATCCTTCTTTCTCCACTCGCCTGTCGCCCTGCTCTTGCCCTTAACATAAGCACAGATAGCAGAGGGTGAAGTTGTCAGCTTTCTTTCCAAGCTCACTGACCTGTTCTCAGTTGCCTTGTTGTTATAACTGCTGTAGTTCCCTTCCTTCTTTCCTTCCAGACTCTGTCCAGAGCAGCTCACAGGACGTTCCGTCAGACTGTATACACGCTGTAGCTCTGAGAGTCACTTTCCACTTTCTAGTGAACACAGGCAGCTGACTCTGAGGTAAATGCTTCAGATTCAGATGTAACTCTGACTAGGCTAGAGTGATTCCTTTACCCACTCGTACTAGCCTCCACTTCTGTACAAGGTGAGCTACCAGAGCTCTGTCAGGTCTCCGTCTTATCTCCTCTCCCTCCGAGACTAGACTCTACTGTCTGATCTGCTGACAGGAAGCATACTACTCCCTACTGCTACCGTCACACTGACTTAAATAGTCTAATAGGCCCTCTGGTGGCCGTGTTGGGAAATGTGTGTGATGTGAATGAATATCAGGCTTCACAATTACCTTTCCTGTGCATTCTCCTGGAGATATGTGTGCCACGCGCAGCTGGGCCACACAATCTCACCTCCGACCCAACAGCACTGCCTCACTACTGAGCATGTACATAGAGTGCAGCACAGATTCATCTCACCTCTGACCCCACAGCACTGCCTCACTACTGAGCATGTACATAAAGTGAGGCACAGATTCATCTCACCTCTGACCCCACAGCACTGCCTCACTACTGAGCATGTACATAAAGTGCAGCACAGATTCATCTCACCTCTGACCCAACAGCACTGGTTACTACTGAGCATGTACATAAAGTGCAGCACAGATTCATCTCACCTCCGACCCAACAGCACTGGTTACCACTGAGCATGTACATAAAGTGCAGCGCAGATTCATCTCACCTCTGACCCCACAGCACTGCCTCACTACTGAGCATATACATAAAGTGCAGCACAGATTCATCTCACCTCTGACCCCACAGCACTGCCTCACTACTGAGCATGTACATAAAGTGCAGCACAGATTCATCTTACCTCCGACCCAACAGCACTGGTTACTACTGAGCATGTACATAAAGTGCAGCACAGATTCATCTCACCTCCGACCCAACAGCACTGGTTACTACTGAGCATGTACATAAAGTGCAGCACAGATTCATCTCACCTCCCACCCAACAGCACTGGTTACTACGGAGCATGTACATAAAGTGCAGCACAGATTCATCTCACCTCCGACCCAACAGCACTGGTCACCACTGAGCATGTACATAAAGTGCAGCGCAGATTCATCTCACCTCTGACCCCACAGCACTGCCTCACTACTGAGCATATACATAAAGTGCAGCACAGATTCATCTCACCTCTGACCCCACAGCACTGCCTCACTACTGAGCATGTACATAAAGTGCAGCACAGATTCATCCCACCTCCGACCCAACAGCACTGGTTACTACTGAGCATGTACATAAAGTGCAGCACAGATTCATCTCACCTCCGACCCAACAGCACTGGTCACCACTGAGCATGTACATAAAGTGCAGCAAGATTTATCTCACCTCCGACCACACAGCACTGCCTCACTACTGAGCATGTACGTAAAGTGCAGCACAGATTCATCTCACCTCCGACCCCACAGCACTGCCTCACTACTGAACATGAACACAAAGTGCAACACAGATTCATCTCACCTCCGACTCCACAGCACTGTCTCACTACTGAGCATGTACATAAAGTGCATCACAGATTCATCTCACCTCCGACTACACAGCACTGCCTCACTACTGAGCATGTACATAAAGTGCAGAACAGATTCATCTCACCTCTGACCCCACAGCACTGCCTCACTATTGAGCAAGTACATAAAGTGCAGCACAGATTCATCTCACCTCTGACCCCACAGCACTGGTCATTACTGTGCATGTACATAAAGTGCAGCACAGATTCATCTCACCTTCGACCCCACAGCACTGCCTCACTACTGAGCATGTACATAAAGTGCAGCACAGATTCATCTCACCTTCGAACCCACAGCACTGCCTCACTACTTAGCATGTACATAAAGTGCAGCAGATTCATCTCACCTCTGACCCCACAGCACTGCCTCACTACTGAGCATGTACATAAAGTGCAGCACAGATTCATCCCACCTCCGACCCAACAGCACTGGTTACTACTGAGCATGTACATAAAGTGCAGCACAGATTCATCTCACCTCCGACCCAACAGCACTGGTCACCACTGAGCATGTACATAAAGTGCAGCAAAGATTTATCTCACCTCCGACCACACAGCACTGCCTCACTACTGAGCATGTACGTAAAGTGCAGCACAGATTCATCTCACCTCCGACCCCACAGCACTGCCTCACTACTGAGCATGAACACAAAGTGCAGCACAGATTCATCTCACCTCCAACTCCACAGCACTGCCTCACTACTGAGCATGTACATAAAGTGCAGTACAGATTAATCTCACCTCGGACTCCACAGCACTGCCTCACTACTGAGCATGTACATAAAGTGCAGCACAGATTTATCTCACCTCTAACCCCACAGCACTGCCTCACTATTGAGCATGTACATAAAGTGCAGCACAGATTCATCTCACCTCTGACCCCACAGCACTGGTCATTACTGTGCATGTACATAAAGTGCAGCACAGATTCATCTGACCTTCGACCCAACAGCACTGCCTCACTACTGAGCATGTACATAAAGTGCAGCACAGATTCATCTCACCTTCGACCCCACAGCACTGCCTCACTACTGAGCATGTATATAAAGTGCAGCACAGATTCATCTCACCTCCGAACCAACAGCACTGGTCACCACTGAGCATGTACATAAAGTGCAGCACAGATTCATCTCACCTCCGACCACACAGCACTGCTTCACTACTGAGCATGAACACAAAGTGCAGCACAGATTCATCTCACCTCTGACTCCACAGCACTGCCTCACTACTGAGCATGTAAATAAAGTGCAGCACAGATTCATCTCACCTCTGACCCCACAGCACTGCCTCACTATTGAGCATCTACATAAAGTGCAGCACAGATTCATCTCACCTCTGACCCCACAGCACTGGTCATTACTGTGCATGTACATAAAGTGCAGCACAGATTCATCTCACCTTCGACCCCACAGCACTGGTCACTACTGAGCATGTACATAAAGTGCAGTACAGATTCATCTCACCTCTGACCCCACAGCACTGGTCACTAGTGAGCCTGTACATAAAGTGCAGCACAGATTCATCTCACCTCTGACTCCACAGCACTGCCTCACTACTGAGCATGTACATAAAGTGAAGCACAGATTCATCTCACCTCCAACCCCACAGCACTGCCTCACTACTGAGCATGTACATAAAGTGCAGCACAGATTCATCTCACCTCTGACCCCACAGCACTGGTCACTAGTGAGCCTGTACATAAAGTGCAGCACAGATTTATCTCACCTCCGACCACACAGCACTGCCTCATTACTAAGCACATAAGTAAAGTTGCTGTACAGATTCATCTCACCTCCGACCCCACAGCACTGCCTCACTACTCAGCATGAACACAAAGTGCAGCACAGATTCATCTCACCTCCAACTCCACAGCCCTGCCTCTGTTATGATTCGGTAGCTGAGGAGTGCAGGTAAAAAAGGAAATACACCAGAGCAGTTGGAATCTATGAGATTGCAGTACCCTGACTAACCACCACAACTAGAGGCAGCCGTGGAGCGTTCCTACGTTGGTCCTAGACGCCTCGTCACAGCCTGAGAAACTAACTACACCTAAAGATAGAAAGAGGAAAGCTATCTGCCCCGGAGCAGATCCCCAAAGAACATAGAAAGCCCCCAAACATGTAATGGCGGTTAGACAAGAGGAAATACTGACACAGACAGAAAATAGTATGAGCAAACGTTGGGGCCCAAACTACCTAAATAGAAAAGGATAGGAAGGGCACTTACTGCAATCCCAAAAAACCCTGAAAAGCACCAACTCTACTAATTTCAAAAACACCTGAGATCACACGACCTCTACCACCTAAATTAGTTCTCTGGTGTAACAAAATCAAAACAGCAGCCACTGAAAAAACTGGAAAAAGCAAATGTACAAACAACAGTGGCTGAACTAAACTGAGAGGGCAAAAGCCCCCGGAGGGGACCCAGAAGGCCCCCACAGAAGTGCAGGACAAAATGCAAAAATCAAGCACAAAAACAAAAAGAAGAAAATGTCTTATCTGTTAGCAGGAGATGCAGACACGACACAGCAGGCTACAAAGGAAACAGGAATCAAGGATAGAGACCAGAACAATTGATCACCGGCAACCCTGATGGGAAGGCGACTCCCTTAAATAAGACCAGTCAGTAACACCTGATTCCCAATCCTCACAATCTTCACTGGACAGTCCAGTACCGCTTGTAACCACCAGAGGGAGCCTCTGCTCAGAACTCATTTAAAGTCCATTCACAACATGCCTCACTACTGAGCATGAACACAAAGTGCAGCACAGATTCATCTCACCTCCGACCCCACAGCACTGCCTCACTACTGAGCATGAACACAAAGTGCAGCACAGATTCATCTCACCTCCGACCCCACAGCACTGCCTCACTACTGAGCATGAACACAAAGTGCAGCACAGATTCATCTCACCTCCGACCCCACAGCACTGCCTCACTACTGAGCATGTACATAAAGTGCAGTACAGATTCATCTCACCTCCAACTCCACAGCACTGCCTCACTACTGAGCATGTACATAAAGTGCAGTACAGATTCATCTCACCTCGGACTCCACAGCACTGCCTCACTACTGAGCATGTACATAAAGTGCAGCACAGATTCATGTCACCTCTGACCCCACAGCACTGCATCACTATTGAGCATGTACATAAAGTGCAGCACAGATTCATCTCACCTCTGACCCCACAGCACTGGTCATTACTGTGCATGTACATAAAGTACAGCACAGATTCATCTCACCTTCGACCCCACAGCACTGCCTCACTACTGAGCATGTACATAAAGTGCAGCACAGATTCATCTCACCTCCGACCCCACAGCACTGGTCACTACTGAGCATGTACATAAAGTGCAGCACAGATTCATCTCACCTCCGACCCCACAGCACTGCCTCACTACTGAGCATGTACATAAAGTGCAGCACAGATTAATCTCACCTCCGACCCCACAGCACTTCCTCACTACTAAGCATGTACATAAAGTACAGCACAGATTCATCTCACCTCTGACCCCACAGCAATGGTCACTACTGAGCATGTACATAAAGTGCAGCACAGATTCATCTCACCTCCAACCCCACAGTACTGCCTCACTACTGAGCATGTACATAAAGTGCAGCACAAATTCATCTCACCTCCGACCCCACAGCTCTGGTCACTACTGAGCATGAACATAAAGTGCAGGACAGATTAATCTCACCTCCGACCCCACAGCACTTCCTCACTACTAAGCATGTACATAAAGTACAGCACAGATTCATCTCACCTCTGACCCCACAGCAATGGTCACTACTGAGCATGTACATAAAGTGCAGCACAGATTCATCTCACCTCCAACCCCACAGTACTGCCTCACTACTGAGCATGTACATAAAGTGCAGCACAGATTCATCTCACCTCTGACCCCACAGCACTGCCTCACTACTGAGCATGTACATAAAGTGCATCACAGATTTATCTCACATCCGACTCCACAGCACTGCCTCACTACTGAGCATGTACATAAAGTGCAGCACAGATTCATCTCACCTCCGACCCCACAGCACTGCCTCACTACTGAGCATGTGCATAAAGTGCAGCACAGATTCATCTTGACGCGCACCAAATACTGGGGTTCCAGGGCTTATGTCACCTAGGTCACTTATCCTTCTTTCTCCACTCGCCTGTCGCCCTGCTCTTGCCCTTAACATAAGCACAGGTAGCAGAGGGTGAAGTTGTCAGCTTTCTTTCCAAGCTCACTGACCTGTTCTCAGTTGCCTCGTTGTTATAACTGCTGTAGTTCCCTTCCTTCTTTCCTTCCAGACTCTGTCCAGAGCAGCTCACAGGACGTTCCGTCAGACTGTATACACGCTGTAGCTCCGAGAGTCACTTTCCACTTTCTAGTGAACACAGGCAGCTGACTCTGAGGTAAATGCTTCAGATTCAGATGTAACTCTGACTAGGCTAGAGTGATTCCTTTACCCACTCGTACTAGCCTCCACTTCTGTACAAGGTGAGCTACCAGAGCTCTGTCAGGTCTCCATCTTATCTCCTCTCCCTCCGAGACTAGACTCTACTGTCTGATCTGCTGACAGGAAGCATACTACTCCCTACTGCTACCGTCACACTGACTTAAATAGTCTAATAGGCCCTCTGGTGGCCGTGTTGGGAAATGTGTGTGATGTGAATGAATATCAGGCTTCACAATTACCTTTCCTGTGCATTCTCCTGGAGACATGTGTGTCACGCGCAGCTGGGCCACACAATCTCACCTCCGACCCCACAGCACTGCCTCACTATTGAGCATGTACATAAAGTGCAGCACAGATTCATCTCACCTCTGACCCCACAGCACTGGTCATTACTGTGCATGTACATAAAGTGCAGCACAGATTCATCTCACCTTCGACCCCACAGCACTGCCTCACTACTGAGCATGTACATAAAGTGCAGCACAGATTCATCTCACCTCCGACCCCACAGCACTGGTCACTACTGAGCATGTACATAAAGTGCAGCACAGATTCATCTCACCTCCGACCCCACAGCACTGCCTCACTACTGAGCATGTACATAAAGTGCAGCACAGATTAATCTCACCTCCGACCCCACAGCACTTCCTCACTACTAAGCATGTACATAAAGTACAGCACAGATTCATCTCACCTCTGACCCCACAGCAATGGTCACTACTGAGCATGTACATGAAGTGCAGCACAGATTCATCTCACCTCCAACCCCACAGTACTGCCTCACTACTGAGCATGTACATAAAGTGCAGCACAAATTCATCTCACCTCCGACCCCACAGCTCTGGTCACTACTGAGCATGAACATAAAGTGCAGGACAGATTAATCTCACCTCCGACCCCACAGCACTTCCTCACTACTAAGCATGTACATAAAGTACAGCACAGATTCATCTCACCTCTGACCCCACAGCAATGGTCACTACTGAGCATGTACATAAAGTGCAGCACAGATTCATCTCACCTCCAACCCCACAGTACTGCCTCACTACTGAGCATGTACATAAAGTGCAGCACAGATTCATCTCACCTCTGACCCCACAGCACTGCCTCACTACTGAGCATGTACATAAAGTGCATCACAGATTTATCTCACATCCGACTCCACAGCACTGCCTCACTACTGAGCATGTACATAAAGTGCAGCACAGATTCATCTCACCTCCGACCCCACAGCACTGCCTCACTACTGAGCATGTGCATAAAGTGCAGCACAGATTCATCTTGACGCGCACCAAATACTGGGGTTCCAGGGCTTATGGGGTACTCGGCACCGAGCCCATGGAAATCTATGGGGAATGTCACTGGCAGCAGGACTCGGTCCGTGACCCTGGGCGGTCATGCAATGGGGGAATATTTACAGGGATTATAAAGATAGATAGTTTGTGACGCCACCTGTGGTTTCTGATCAATTTGACCAGCGCTGCAATATGAATCTTCTGAGGGGATGTTATGGGGCAGCTGGATGTTAAGTCCCCCACAGGTGGGACTGTTCCCTCAAAGTCTATGGTGTTGCAGGGTGCAGAGAATAATGCAGTCACACACAAGTCAGTCTCTTTCCATACCTTTACTGATGTTGTTGGCAGGTATGTCCCGGGAAGCTGGTCAGGTTGAAGAATGCACATTCAGGGAATTGCTGAGCAGGTGTAAGGCCTCCTTTCTCCTTGAAGTGTATGTGAGTCCTAACTTGCATGAAGTCAAGTTTAACTCTTAATGTAGCAGCTACTCCCGGCCGATATTGTGGTAGAGCCTTCTCTGTCTCTGATAATCAGATGTTGGAAAGAACGAAGTCCTCCTATTGCAGCGTCCTGCTCAATGTCCTTGTTCTCCCTGACTCCAGTTACGTATCGACACTTAGGGCTACCTTCTGTGACTTGAAGTCCAGCAAGGATTCCGGTGTTTTCTATCACTAGCCGTGAAGTACTAGCAATGCCTCGGACCCCGGTGTCCGGTTAACTAAGTGAAGGTGATCTGTCACCTAGGTCACTTATCCTTCTTTCTCCACTCGCCTGTCGCCCTGCTCTTGCCCTTAACATAAGCACAGGTAGCAGAGGGTGAAGTTGTCAGCTTTCTTTCCAAGCTCACTGACCTGTTCTCAGTTGCCTCGTTGTTATAACTGCTGTAGTTCCCTTCCTTCTTTCCTTCCAGACTCTGTCCAGAGCAGCTCACAGGACGTTCCGTCAGACTGTATACACGCTGTAGCTCCGAGAGTCACTTTCCACTTTCTAGTGAACACAGGCAGCTGACTCTGAGGTAAATGCTTCAGATTCAGATGTAACTCTGACTAGGCTAGAGTGATTCCTTTACCCACTCGTACTAGCCTCCACTTCTGTACAAGGTGAGCTACCAGAGCTCTGTCAGGTCTCCATCTTATCTCCTCTCCCTCCGAGACTAGACTCTACTGTCTGATCTGCTGACAGGAAGCATACTACTCCCTACTGCTACCGTCACACTGACTTAAATAGTCTAATAGGCCCTCTGGTGGCCGTGTTGGGAAATGTGTGTGATGTGAATGAATATCAGGCTTCACAATTACCTTTCCTGTGCATTCTCCTGGAGACATGTGTGTCACGCGCAGCTGGGCCACACATCCCCCCCTAGTTAATCTCAGCACTCCCGGGCTGGAATAGAAAAGAAAAAACATTTTTGCATAATAATAACATTAACAATTTAACTCATCCCTTGCGGGAGGTAAGGACTCTTGAACGTTACAATTTGTACATTGTCAAGTAGAAAAATATCAAAACATTTTCCACATAAATATATATAAGACAAGATTCTTGTGGAGGACCCTCACCAAAAACCTCCCACGTAGGTCCTGGGTGGGCTGCAGGA
Organism: Oophaga sylvatica; assembly: GCA_033576555.1. NCBI lineage: Eukaryota > Metazoa > Chordata > Amphibia > Anura > Dendrobatidae > Oophaga > Oophaga sylvatica. Next base: position 281,216,114 of record JARQOD010000005.1, read on the forward strand.
CTTCATTGCTGCAGACCTCACTCAAGGCCACACCATACGGGTTTTTCTTCAGAGGTAGATTAATATGGCTTTATGTAAAACCAAGATGGGGCACCGAAGTGCGAACTATTTACAATAAAGTTTTTGGTCTGGCATAGTCCACAGCCACGCAGTCCTTGCATGTGAACATATTTCAAGTAAAATCACATTATAATAATAATACTACATTCCTTATTACCCAACTGGGGAATTCTATGCATACTATGCAAACATCATCACATTTGGCAAATAACATTATCAAACATCTTTCACAATATTAATAAAGTGCAACTTCTTCATCTAACTTCTTCAACTTTATACAGGTGCAGTAAACCCGATCTGGGTCCTACTGGTTTTCTTCTTTGCAAATGGTAGTGACATCTTCCACTCCTGGGGCTGGAAGTGTACGATGTCCTCTGGAGTTCATTACCAGAAGGTCATGGCACCTCTGACCCCACAGCACTGCCTCACTACTGAGCATGTACATAAAGTGCAGCACAGATTCATCTCACCTCTGACCCCACAGCACTGCCTCACTACTGAGCATGTACATAAAATGCAGCACAGATTCATCTCACCTCTGACCCCACAGCACTGCCTCACTACTGAGCACATAAATAAAGTGCAGCACAGATTCATCTCACCTCTGACCCAACAGCACTGGTTACTACTGAGCATGTACATAAAGTGCAGCTGTAAGGTTCTTTGTCTCTGTTGACATGTTCCTTGAAACTGAGTTTTCCGTCGGCCATTTTGCTTTCTGTCTTTCTGCAGCTCTTGCCCTCAGTTAATATGGAGTTTCCAGTTTTCATGTTCCCGCCCTGATTCTTCCCTCTTGCTTCTTAAGCAGCCTCAGCTGAACAATCAGTGCTCCTGAATCAAGCCTCAGTCAGTCTGTGACCTGACTCCTGGAAGCCTTGGACTTGTACTCCAGCTATTCCCTACTGAGGAACCTTGGAACACTTTTGGACTCTGGAAACCTGCTGTTTGGTGAATCCATGTTTGCAGAGGAATTACGGTACAGAGAAGAGATCCTGAACCTGCTTTGGAGATTTATTGTAGTGCTTGAAGTTACTCTGGCCTGCTGTGTCTCCTGTCGCTGTTCCTGCAAACTGTGTGAACTTTTCAGCATGCTTGTATGAAGTAATACAAGTCATTTCATTTCAACCTATGTCTCCTGTGTTTCCTCGCACCCAAGCACAAGACGCTATAGGAACTGTACACTATACATGACAAGATTCAGGAGCCAATGTTTAGTGTCTGCTGGGTCTGGGAAAGCCGTGTCTGCTGTGACTGTGGATATCAGATGTCCGTTTAATACCTTATGTGATGACAGTGGTTGTGACTTCTCACAACCATTCCAGGTGAGCGCATTCCCTTAAAATTTTACTCTGGAGTGTTACCACAGGTAAACACTATTGTTTTTTTTTTTTTTTTTTTTTCCTCTTCCAGCACTTCTGCCTTAAAAGATCTGGAAGATGGAGGCCCGCATAAAGGAACTTTGCGGAGTGACTGATACAATCCTTTCAGATGTACAGACTTTAAAAACCCGTTTTGCAAGCCTACAGGACCTCACTAATCATAATTTGCAAGTGTTTGGACAGACTACCCAGGAATTGCGAGCCAGGATTGAGGCTCTAGAGGAACGAGCCCAGGCTCCTGCCATAACCCCGAGTTCTGGGATCCCCAAATTACCTCCTTTTCGTTTTGGCGGTGAACGTGAGAAATTCAGGGGATTTATTAATCAATGCAATTTATTTTTCTCTGCACATGCTTCACAATTTCCCACTGAACGATCCAAAGTGCTTACTATAATCATGTTGCTTACCAATAAGGCTTTGATGTGGGCAAACCCTCTGATTGAGACTGAGGATGATTGTTTGAATCACCTTAATGCTTTTATTTCAGCCATGGGGCAGGTGTTTGATGACCCCAATCGAGGTGCAACAGCTGAAGCAGCCATGTTAACTTTGCGCCAAGGTAAGCGTTCAGTAGCCGAATATGCCCTGGATTTCAGGAGATGGGCTCTTGATACCACTTGGGACACTTCCGCTAAAAAATCTATTTTTCGGAAAGGGTTGTCTCCACTGATTAAGGATGAACTTGCTCGTGCCGACCCTCCCACTGCGTTAGGTGACTTTATTAACTATTGTATCCGTATTGATGCTCGTCTGACTGAACGCAGACAAGAGAGATGGTTCGAAAATAATCGCACTAACCTTTTACTACCTCCCTTCTCAGCTAAGGAACCTTTGAGTAGGATCACAAGGGAACCAGAACCTGAACCCATGCAGGTGGACTCTTTACAAAGACGGGTTAGTGATGCACGCAAAGAACATCGTATAAAGGAAAATCTATGTTTCTACTGTGGTAAGTCAGGGCACTTCATTATAAACTGCCCCAGCCGTTCTCGTAAGACTACTGCAGCAGTCATTCACTGTGAGTGTTGCGAGAGGAGCTCTGTCATGTCCGAGCCTCAGGCTCCAGAGAGATCTGCTGCAAGAGATCTTGATTTCTCAGACTTAAACTCTGTTAGTTCTGGGGACGATGACGGTATAAACGCTGCAATTTTTCAAGTTTCCTCAGCGGTGTCCCAGCTGAGCTGTAAAAGAAACAATTCTCATTGCTTCCTTTCCATCAAACTCTGGGTTGACTCAGTCTGGGTGTCTAGCTCTGCTATGATCGACTCAGGAGCAAGTGGAAATTTTATGGATATCTCCTTTGCTCTGAAACAGGGGATACGTTCAGTGAAGAAGGCTACTCCAGTACAGATGGAGACTGGATGGCTCTCTACTGACTTCTGGACCAGTGGATCAAGAAACAGAGCCTTTGAGGGTCCTTATGGGTAAAGATCATCAGGAGAAAATGTATTTTTTGCTTATCTCTTCTCCCCACTTTCCCATTATTCTAGGGCTACCATGGCTGCAGGCGCAGAATCCTACGATTAACTGGGAGACCAAGGAATTACACTTTCCGGAGAAACAGATGAGTCAAGGAGTTTCAGCTTGCTCTGTTCCTAAAGGAACCATGTCAGTCCCTGAACTACCAGCTGTATACCAGGACTATGTGGATTTATGTGACAAGAAGAACGCTGATCAGCTTCCTCCTCACCGTCCATATGATTGTCCAATTTAATTATTGCCTGGAGCCGAGATACCTTTTGGTAAGATTTACCCTCTAGCGGGGCCCGAGCTAAAAGCTTTGAAGGATTATATAGACGAAAATTTAGCCAAGGGCTTCATACGCCCCTCTTCATCTCCCGCAGGTGCACCCATCTTCTTTGTGAAGAAGAAAGATGGATCTCTGAGACCCTGCATAGACTATAGGGAACTCAATAAGGTTACTATTAGAAACCGTTATCCATTGCCTTTAATCCCTGAGTTGTTGGAGAGAGTGCGGCATGCCAAAATTTTCTCTAAACTGGATCTCCGTGGGGCCTATAACTTGGTCCGTATTAGACCTGGGGATGAATGGAAGACTGCTTTGAGGTCACGCTATGGACACTTTGAATATCTAGTTATGCCTTTTGGTCTGAGTACCGCCCCAGCCACTTTCCAACACTTCGTGAATGATATCTTCAGGGATCTCCTAGATACATTTGTGGTGATTTATCTGGATGATATTCTAATTTTTTCTAACTCCACAGAGGAACATCATGGACATGTGAGAATGGTCTTAGAACGCCTAAGACAAAACCATCTCTACACCAACTTGAAAAATGTGAATTCCATAGGACCGAAATTCAATTTCTGGGGTATGTACTATCTACGCAAGGGATTAGTATGGATGGAAGCAAGACCCAAGCCATCAAGGATTGGTCAATTCCTAGAAATGTGAAGGAGGTGCAGCGTTTCATCGGGTTTGCCAACTTCTATAGACGTTTCATTAAGAATTTTTCTGAGGTAGTGTCACCTATCACCCAACTTACCCGGAAACAGTCTAGGTTCTCCTGGACCCCGCAAGCTCAGGAAGCATTTTCCTGTTTAAAGGATAAATTTACCACCGCACCTATCTTAGTACATCCCAACCCCGAGCTTGCCTTCATAATAGAGGTGGATGCTTCAGACTGTGCCGTTGGAGCTATACTCTCTCAGAGAACAGGTGAGAAGAATGTCTTGCATCCCTGTGCCTTCTTTTCCCAGCAGTTGTCTTCGGCTGAGAGGAACTACGATGTGGGCAATAGAGAATTGTTGGCCATTATTGCCGCCTTCAAGGAATGGAGACACCTTCTTCAGGGAGCTGTACAGCAAATAGTCGTCCTGACAGACCATCGTAACCTTGAATTTATCAGGTCGGCTAAGTGCCTGACTCCTCGCCAGGCTCGCTGGAATCTTTTCCTAAACCAATTTAATTTTGTCATTTCTTATAGACCAGGATCGCGCAATGGAAAGGCTGATGCACTCTCTAGGATTCATTCAGCAGAGACACGTCCAATTACTCCTCCTAAGACTATTCTTCCTGACTCTAGATTCCTGGGAGTGATTCATAATCAAGACCTACTTAAGGACATCAAGGAAGCATACCATGCGGATTCTTTGTTGGCTCAACCCCCAAGGGACGTAAGTCTTGTCTTTAAGAATGGTGTGTGGATTCAGGGATTACGTCTGTATATACCTGAAACAGTCAGATTGAGAGTATTGCAACTCATCCACGATTCCAAGATAGCCGGGCATAGGGGAATTCTAAAGACACAAGAATTTCTTTCTCGTTTCTTTTGGTGGCCCACTTACAGGAAAGATGTTTTAAACTATGTCACTTCATGTGAAGTCTGTGCAAGATGCAAAACACCTCGCTCCTCACCAACTGGTCTGTTGCAACCCCTTCCCACCCCGTCCCGCCCGTGGGGATCCATTTCTATGGACTTCATTGTGGAGTTACCAACCTCTCAAGGGAAGAACACCATTCTAGTGGTGGTTGACCGTCTAACAAAGGCAGCTCATTTTATCCCTTGTGTCGGCTTACCCACTGCAAAACAGACATCAGACTTGATGATTAAGAATGTGTTTCTCTTACATGGAGTACCGGATGAGGTCATTTCGGATCGAGGGGTGCAATTCACTTCAAGGTTTTGGCAAAATTTCTGTGCAGCATTGGACATTAAAGTAAACCTTTCTTCTGCTTTTCATCCCCAGACTAATGGACAGACAGACAGAACGAACCAATCAGACCCTGGAGCAGTATCTCCGCTGTTTTATCTGCCACCTACAGGATGATTGGGTGGATCTACTTCCACTGGCTGAGTTCTCTTATAACAACTCTCAGAGCGCCTCCACTAAGCAGTCTCCTTTTTACTCAAATCTAGGTTATCATCCTAACATTCTTCCTCGATTTCCCATAGATACGCCCTTGCCGGCAGTGGCTGAAAGAATCACTTCTTTACAAAAGAATATGGATCTTCTAAAGGAAAATCTAGAATTGGCTCAGGAAAGGTACAAGAAAGCAGCAGATAAATTTCGTAAACCTGCACCAGCTTTCAAGGTAGGAGATTTGGTCTGGCTGTCAACCAGAAATCTTAAATTAAAGATTCCATCGTCTAAATTGGGACATAAGTACATTGGACCTTATAAGATCAATAAGATTATAAGTGCTGTTGCTTGTCGTCTTCAACTGCCCAGAACTATGAGAATCCACCCTGTCTTTCATGTATCCCTACTAAAGGCTGCAACACCCAATACGTTTCCTGGACGTTCTTCTCCTTGCCCTGACCCAGTGCTGGTCGATGGTCAGGAAGAATTTATGGTGGAAAGGATTCTAGATTCCAGGTTGTACAGAAATCAGTTGCAATATTTGATTAAATGGCAGGGCTACCCAGTGGAGGACAACTCATGGGAACCAGTCAATAATGTAAATGCTCTTCGCCTGCTCCGCCAGTTTCATCAGAGGTACCCTGACAAGCCTGGTCTGAGGTCATCCGGAGGTTGTCCCTAAGGGGGGAGTAATGTAAGGTTCTTTGTCTCTGTTGACATGTTCCTTGAAACTCAGTTTTCCGTCGGCCATTTTGCTTTCTGTCTTTCTGCAGCTCTTGCCCTCAGTTAATATGGAGTTTCCAGTTTTCATGTTCCCGCCCTGATTCTTCCCTCTTGCTTCTTAAGCAGCCTCAGCTGAACAATCAGTGCTCCTGAATCAAGCCTCAGTCAGTCTGTGACCTGACTCCTAGAAGCCTTGGACTTGTACTCCAGCTATTCCCTACTGAGGAACCTTGGAACACTTTTGGACTCTGGAAACCTGCTGTTTAGTGAATCCATGTTTGCAGAGGAATTACGGTACAGAGAAGAGATCCTGAACCTGCTTTGGAGATTTATTGTAGTGCTTGAAGTTACTCTGGCCTGCTGTGTCTCCTGTCGCTGTTCCTGCAAACTGTGTGAACTTTTCAGCATGCTTGTATGAAGTAATACAAGTCATTTCATTTCAACCTATGTCTCCTGTGTTTCCTCGCACCCAAGCACAAGACGCTATAGGAACTGTACACTATACATGACAGCAGCAGAGATTCATCTCACCTCCGACCCAACAGCACTGCCTCACTACTGAGCATGTACATAAAGTGCAGCACAGATTCATCTCAACTCCGACCCCACAGCACTGCCTCACTACTGAGCATGAACACAAAGTGCAGCACAGATTCATCTCACCTCCGACTCCACAGCACTGCCTCACTACTGAGCATGTACATAAAGTGCAGCACAGATTCATCTCACCTCTGACCCCACAGCACTGCCTCACTACTGAGCATGTACATAAAGTGCAGCACAGATTCATCTCACCTCTGACCCCACAGCACTGCCTCACTATTGAGCATGTACATAAAGTGCAGCACAGATTCATCTCACCTTCGACCACACAGCACTGCCTCACTACTGAGCATGTACTTAAAGTGAAGCACAGATTTATCTCACCTCCAACCCACAGCACTGCCTCACTACTGAGCATGTACAAAAAGTGCAGCAGAGATTCATCTCACCTCCGACCCAACAGCACTGGTCACCACTGAGCATGTACATAAAGTGCAGCACAGATTCATCTCACCTCCGACTCCACAGCACTGGTCACTACTGAGCATGTACATAAAGTGCAGCAAAGATTTATCTCACCTCCGACCACTCAGCACTGCCTCACTACTGAGCATGTACATAAAGTGCAGCACAGATTCATCTCAACTCCGACCCCACAGCACTGCCTCACTACTGAGCATGAACACAAAGTGCAGCACAGATTCATCTCACCTCCGACTCCACAGAACTGCCTCACTTCTGAGCATGTACATAAAGTGCAGTACAGATTCATCTCACCTCCGACTCCACAGCACTGCCTCACTACTGAGCATGTACATAAAGTGCAGCACAGATTCATCTCACCTCTAACCCCACAGCACTGCATTACTATTGAGTATGTACATAAAGTGCAGCACAGATTCATCTCACCTCTGACCCCACACCACTGGTCATTACTGTGCATGTACACAAAGTGCAGCACAGATTCATCTCACCTTTGACCCCACAGCACTGACTCACTACTGAGCATGTACATAAAGTGCAGCACAGATTCATCTCACCTTCGACCCCACAGCACTGCCTCACTACTGAGCATGTACATAAAGTGCAGCACAGATTCATCTCACCTCCGACCCAACAGCACTGGACACCACTGAGCATGTACATAAAGTGCAGCAAAGATTTATCTCACCTCCGACCACACAGCACTGCCTCACTACTGAGCATGTACATAAAGTGCAGCACAGATTCATCTCACCTCCGACCCCACAGCACTGCCTCACTACTGAGCATGAACACAAAGTGCAGTTCAGATTCATCTCACCTCCGACTCCACAGCACTGCCTCACTACTGAGCATGTACATAAAGTGCAGCACAGATTCATCTCACCTCTGAGCCCACAGCACTGCCTCACTATTGAGCATGTACATAAAGTGCAGCACAGATTCATCTCACCTTCGACCCCACAGCACTGCCTCACTACTGAGCATGTACTTAAAGTGAAGCACAGATTTATCTCACCTCCAACCCCACAGCACTGCCTCACTACTGAGCATGTACATAAAGTGCAGCAAAGATTCATCTCACCTCCGACTCCACAGCACTGCCTCACTACTGAGCATGTACATAAAGTGCAGCACAGATTCATCTCACCTCTGAGCCCACAGCACTGCCTCACTATTGAGCATGTACATAAAGTGCAGCACAGATTCATCTCACCTTCGACCCCACAGCACTGCCTCACTACTGAGCATGTACTTAAAGTGAAGCACAGATTTATCTCACCTCCAACCCCACAGCACTGCCTCACTACTGAGCATGTACATAAAGTGCAGCAAAGATTCATCTCACCTCTGACCCCACAGCACTGGTCACTACTGAGCCTGTACATAAAGTGCAGCACAGATTCATCTCACCTCTGACCCCACAGCACTGCCTCACTACTGAGCATGTACATATAGTGCAGCACAGATTCATCTCACCTCTGACTCCACAGCACTGCCTCACTACTGAGCATGTACATAAAGTGCAGCACAGATTCATCTCACCTCTGACCCCACAGTACTGCCTCACTACTGAGCATGTACATATAGTGCAGCACAGATTCATCTCACCTCTGACTCCACAGCACTGCCTCACTACTGAGCATGTACATAAAGTGCAGCACAGATTCATCTCACCTCTGACCCCACAGCACTGCCTCACTACTGAGCATGTACATAAAGTGCAGTACAGATTCATCTCACCTCCGACCCCACAGCACTGCCTCACTACTGAGCATGTACATAAAGTGCAGCACAGATTCACCTCACCACCGACCCCACAGCACTGCCTCACTACTGAGCATGTGCATAAAGTGCAGCACAGATTCATCTCACCTCCGACCCCACAGCACTGGTCACTACTGAGCATGTACATAAAGTGCAGCACAGATTCATCTCATCTCCGACCCAACAGAACTGCCTCACTACTGAGCATGTACATAAAGTGCAGCACAGATTCATCTCACCTCTGACCCACAGCACTGCCTCACTACTGAGCATGTACATAAAGTGCAGCACAGATTCATCTCACCTCTGACCCCACAGCACTGCCTCACTACTGAGCATGTACATAAAGTGCAGCACAGATTCATCTCACCTCCGACCGAACAGCACTGGTTACTACTGAGCATGTACATAAAGTGCAGCACAGATTCATCTCACCTCCAACCCAACAGGACTGGTCACCACTGAGCATGTACATCAAGTGCAGCACAGATTCATCTCACCTCTGACCCCACAGCACTGCCTCACTATTGAGCATGTACATAAAGTGCAGCACAGATTCATCTCACCTTCGACCACACAGCACTGCCTCACTACTGAGCATGTACTTAAAGTGAAGCACAGATTTATCTAACCTCCAACCCCACGCACTGCCTCACTACTGAGCATGTACAAAAAGTGCAGCAGAGATTCATCTCACCTCCGACCCAACAGCACTGGTCACCACTGAGCATGTACATAAAGTGCAGCACAGATTCATCTCACCTCCGACTCCACAGCACTGGTCACTACTGAGCATGTACATAAAGTGCAGCAAAGATTTATCTCACCTCCGACCACTCAGCACTGCCTCACTACTGAGCATGTACATAAAGTGCAGCACAGATTCATCTCAACTCCGACCCCACAGCACTGCCTCACTACTGAGCATGAACACAAAGTGCAGCACAGATTCATCTCACCTCCGACTCCACAGAACTGCCTCACTTCTGAGCATGTACATAAAGTGCAGTACAGATTCATCTCACCTCCGACTCCACAGCACTGCCTCACTACTGAGCATGTACATAAAGTGCAGCACAGATTCATCTCACCTCTGACCCCACAGCACTGCATCACTATTGAGTATGTACATAAAGTGCAGCACAGATTCATCTCACCTCTGACCCCAGACCACTGGTCATTACTGTGCATGTACACAAAGTGCAGCACAGATTCATCTCACCTTTGACCCCACAGCACTGCCTCACTACTGAGCATGTACATAAAGTGCAGCACAGATTCATCTCACCTTCGACCCCACAGCACTGCCTCACTACTGAGCATGTACATAAAGTGCAGCAAAGATTTATCTCACCTCCGACCACACAGCACTGCCTCACTACTGAGCATGTACATAAAGTGCAGCACAGATTCATCTCACCTCCGACCCCACAGCACTGCCTCACTACTGAGCATGAACACAAAGTGCAGTTCAGATTCATCTCACCTCCGACTCCACAGCACTGCCTCACTACTGAGCATGTACATAAAGTGCAGCACAGATTCATCTCACCTCTGAGCCCACAGCACTGCCTCACTATTGAGCATGTACATAAAGTGCAGCACAGATTCATCTCACCTTCGACCCCACAGCACTGCCTCACTACTGAGCATGTACTTAAAGTGAAGCACAGATTTATCTCACCTCCAACCCCACAGCACTGCCTCACTACTGAGCATGTACATAAAGTGCAGCAAAGATTCATCTCACCTCCGACTCCACAGCACTGCCTCACTACTGAGCATGTACATAAAGTGCAGCACAGATTCATCTCACCTCTGAGCCCACAGCACTGCCTCACTATTGAGCATGTACATAAAGTGCAGCACAGATTCATCTCACCTTCGACCCCACAGCACTGCCTCACTACTGAGCATGTACTTAAAGTGAAGCACAGATTTATCTCACCTCCAACCCCACAGCACTGCCTCACTACTGAGCATGTACATAAAGTGCAGCAAAGATTCATCTCACCTCTGACCCCACAGCACTGGTCACTACTGAGCCTGTACATAAAGTGCAGCACAGATTCATCTCACCTCTGACCCCACAGCACTGCCTCACTACTGAGCATGTACATATAGTGCAGCACAGATTCATCTCACCTCTGACTCCACAGCACTGCCTCACCACTGAGCATGTACATAAAGTGCAGCAAAGATTTATCTCACATCCGACCACACAGCACTGCCTCACTACTGAGCATGTACATAAAGTGCAGCACAGATTCATCTCACCTCCGACCCCACAGCACTGGTCACTACTGAGCATGAACACAAAGTGCAGCACAGATTCATCTAGTTGATTATCTAGTTAGGGTAACATGTGAAATACACCCTCTTAATGATCAAAGGGAGACATGACATTGTAGCATAAGGATGGCCGAGGCCGTTACCTGAATCACAGTGGTGCAAAATAGGGAGCCACCTGTCTCACAGCCCCGACGCGCACGTTTCGCCCAGCTTCTTCGGGGGGCGATCATTAAGAGGGTGTATTTCACACATTACCCTAACTAGATAATCAATTGTGGGAGGCAAACTATAGCAATTTTACCATAGAGGCACAGGATAGATATGAACTACAATTTTCCTTGATTTTTTCCTTAGATCAGCCTCTATTACGGTTTCAGCTAGCACATCGTTTATTCAGTGGGCATATATTATATAGGAAGCCACTTTTTGTCTCCTTTTATCTTGCACCTTTGATACATTAATTGTATATTATGTAATTATTTTGGATTTTGTTATTAATAAAGCTATTTATGACATATATGATTCAACTGTTCTTTGTATCAGTGACATTATAATTGTACACTGATTTGGTTAGTATTCTTTTTTGTTAGTGTAGTAATTGGTAGTATGATCCGTGAAAACTTCTTTATAAATTTTCGGTAAAAATTTGCAAATCCTATAAAACGCTGGACGTCTTTTAAAATTCTTGGAACAGGCCAGTCCACTACAGCATTGATTTTGCCGGGATCCATGCTCAGACCTTCTGGGGAGATGATATATCCCAGAAATTGGATACTGGTTTGTTCAAACTCACATTTTTCAAGTTTAATGTAAAGATGGTTCTCCTGTAGTCGTTCCAAGACTAACTGGACGTGCCTGCGATGCTCTTCCAAGGTGTCTGAAAATATAAGAATATCATCGAGATAAGCCACAACGAATTGGTACAAGAAATCTCGAAATACATCATTAATAAAATGTTGAAAGGTGGCTGGGGCATTGCTAAGGCCAAAGGTCATAACCAGAGATTCAAAATGTCCATATCTCATTCTGAAGGCGGTCTTCCACTCATCTCCTGGGCGAATCCGTATGAGGTTGTAAGCCCCTCTAAGATCCAGCTTCGTAAAGATTTTCGCAGAACGGAGTCTCTCAAATAGTTCAGGAATCAAGGGTAGCGGGTAGCGATTCTTGACAGTGATATTATTCATCTCTCTGTAGTCAATACATGGCCGCAGAGTGGAGTCTTTCTTTTCAACAAAGAACAGGGGTGCCCCAGCTGGAGATGTGGAAGGTCGAATAAAGCCTTTCTCTAAATTTTCATCCAGGAACTTTCTTAATATCTTCAATTCAGGTTCGGAAAGATTGTAAATCCGTCCAAATGGAATGGTTGCTCCTGGCAGCAATTCAATGGGACAGTCGTAAGGACGGTGAGGAGGTAATTGATCTGCTTTCTTCTTACTGCAGACATCAGAGAACTGCTGATATTGAGGTGGCAGTTTCTCTTCCTTCTCATGCGAAATCTCAGAGATTTGGACTTGTTGGAGAACAGGGGGTTCCTTATGACAATTATTCTTACAGTAGTCAGATGGAAAGGTAATGGTCCTTGATGCCCAGTTGATAGAAGGGTTATGGACTGAAAACCAGGGGATCCCTAGAATAACCAGAAATTTCGGAGATGAAATAAGGTGGAAACTGACAGCTTCATGATGATCCGGTTCGATACAAATCTCCAGTTCGATTGTCTCATGCGTGACAGGTCCAGAAGACAAAGGTGATCCATCCACAGTTTCCATTTCAATTGGTGTGGATTTGGTCCTACTGGAAATATTATTATCACGTGTAAATTTTAAGTCCATAAAATTTCCTCCTGCTCCCGAATCCAACAGGGCAGAGCATTGTATTTTTTGGGTGCCCATTACAACCTGAATGGGGATTACAAAATGAGATGATGTAGTATGTATTTTGTCTATTTCTGGCGTTACTGATGAGATAGTCTGCAAGATGGAATCCGACTGCTGAGAAAGGTCCATATTGCTGGCAGACCTGTTGTTGGTAAAGGCTATAGTCCTTTTGTTAGGACAGTTGATGGCATAGTGTCCAGGGTCCCCACAATAGAGGCAGAGATGTTCTGCACGTCGCCTCTCCTTCTCCTGTGCAGAGAGTGGTCTTCGGATGACGTCGATCTGCATCGGTTCAGACACGCCTTGCGTCTTTTCTTGGTGGTCTGATGCTGAAAATGAGAAGCCAGGGCTATTCCCAAGTGCTCGCAGTCTCTCCTTTCTCCTTTCAGTAAGTCTTTGGTCAATCCGGATACATAGTTGAATAAAGTCCTCCAACTGATCAGGGGTCTCAACCCTGGCAAGCTCGTCTTTCACTGGTTCTGATAACCCTCGTCGAAATTGACTTCTCTGGGCCGCTGAATTCCAGGTGGTGTCGGCCACCCAGCGACGGAACTCCGATGTATATTCCGCAACAGAGCGACGTCCTTGGCGCAAATTATGTAATTTGGTTTCTGCTGTGGCACAGCGGTTTGGGTCATCAAAAACTTGATTCATAGCTGCGGTGAAGGCTTCCAGGTCATTAAGGAGGTCATAGTCCTTTTCTACATAAGGTGAAGCCCAAGCAAGAGCTTCATCTGTCAGGAGATTTATCATGAAAAAAACTTTCTTCCTCTCACTGGTAAAGGGAGCAGGTTGCATCTGGAAGTATATGCGGCATTGATTGAGGAATCCACGGTACTGCTGGCGATCCCTAGTGAACTTTGCAGGCAGCGGCAACCGCGCGTTTGATTCGGGCCCTGAATTGCGCACGTCCAGAAGTTGTTTTTGTAGCTCAATTACTTCCTGTTGTATCACCGTGAAATCAGTTTGTAACTTGGAATATTTTCCTTGAGAATCAGTACAAAAACTTTGAAGCTCCGTAACTTGCCGCCTCAGGGTGTTCACAGCGGACTCCATTTTGGCGCGAGATTATTCTGTCAGGATCCCGTCTGGGTTGGAGCCGATGTTACTGCAAACACTAGGGGAAGCAGAGGCAGGTAGCGTAGTCAGGTGGCAGCCGGAGGTCGGTACACAGGAAAGGCAGTTCGGTAGCAGAGGAGCAGGCAGATAACGTAGTCAGGTGGCAGGCCGAGGTCAGTTCACAGGAGAGCAGTGTTTGTAGCCGAGGAGCAGGCAGATAACGTAGTCAGGTGGCAGCCGGAGGTCGGTACACAGGAAAGGCAGTTCGATAGCAGAGGAGCAGGCAGATAACGTAGTCAGGTGGCAGGCCGAGATCAGTTCACAGGAGAGCAGTGTTTGTAGCAGCAGGAACAGCAGGAGAAAGAGCTTGACTAAAGGCTGGAAGCACAATAATCTCGCAATGACACACCCACAGGGCCAGGTTTATATAGGGCGTGTAATTGGCAATCAGAGGCCAAACGAGAGAGCACTGGGTGAAGCCGATCAGGAAGAACAGTCAATGGTATCCGGGTTCAGCAAGGAACTTTGTAGCCAGCAGAATAGCTCAGATGGTAGAGCTGCTGGCCGGTGGACAAGAGACACTGGGTTCGATTCCTGACAGCCTCACTACTGAGCATGTACGTAAATTGCAGCACAGATTCATCTCACCTCCGACTCCACAGCACTGCCTCACTACTGAGCATGTACATAAAGTGCAGCACAGATTCATCTCACCTCTGACCCCACAGCACTGCCTCACTATTGAGCATGTACATAAAGTGCAGCACAGATTCATCTCACCTCTGACCCCACAGCACTGCCTCACTACTGAGCATGTACATAAAGTGCAGCACAGATTCATCTCACCTCTGACCCCACAGCACTGCCTCACTATTGAGCATGTACATAAAGTGCAGCACAGATTCATCTCACCTCTGACCCCACAGCACTAGTCATTACTGTGCATGTACATAAAGTGCAGCACAGATTCATCTCACCTTCGACCCCACAGCACTGCTTCACTACTGAGCATGTACATAAAGTGCAGCACAGATTCATCTCACCTCTGACCCACAGCACTGCCTCACTACTGAGCATGTACATAAAGTGCAGCACAGATTCATCTCACCTCCGATCCAACAGCACTGGTTACTACTGAGCATGTACATAAAGTGCAGCACAGATCCATCTCACCTCCGACCCAACAGCACTGGTCACCACTGAGCATGTACATAAAGTGCAGCAAAGATTTATCTCAGCACAGAGCACTGCCTGACTACTGAGCATGTACGTAAAGTGCAGCACAGATTCATTTCACCTCTGACCCCACAGCACTGCCTCACTACTGAGCATGTGCTTAAAGTGAAGCACCGATTCATCTCACCTCCAACCCCACAGCACTGCCTCACTACTGAGCATGTACATAAAGTGCAGCACAGATTCATCTCACCTCTGAGCCCACAGCACTGCCTCACTACTGAGCATATAAATAAAGTGCAGCACAGATTCATCTCACCTCCGACCCAACAGCACTGGTTACTACTGAGCATGTACATAAAGTGCAGCACAGATTCATCTCACCTCCGACCCAACAGCACTGGTCACCACTGAGCATGAACATAAAGTGCAGCAAAGATTTATCTCACCTCCGACCACTCAGCACTGCCTCACTACTGAGCATGTACATAAAGTGCAGCACAGATTCATCTCACCTCCGACCCGACAGCACTGCCTCACTACTGAGCATGAACACAAAGTGCAGCACAGATTCATCTCACCTCCGACTCCACAGAACTGCCTCACTACTGAACATGTACATAAAGTGCAGTACAGATTCATCTCACCTCTGACCCCACAGCACTGCCTCACTACTGAGCATGTAAATAAAGTGCAGCACAGATTCATCTCACCTCCGACCCAACAGCACTGGTCATTACTGTGCATATACACAAAGTGCAGCACAGATTCATCTCACCTTTGACCCCACAGCACTGCCTCACTACTGAGCATGTACATAAAGTGCAGCACAGATTCATCTCACCTCTGACTCTACAGCACTGCCTCACTACTGAGCATGTACATAAAGTGCAGCACAGATTCATCTCACCTCTGACCCCACAGCACTGCCTCACTACTGAGCATGTAAATAAAGTGCAGCACAGATTCATCTCACCTCCGACCCAACAGCACTGGTCATTACTGTGCATATACACAAAGTGCAGCACAGATTCATCTCACCTTTGACCCCACAGCACTGCCTCACTACTGAGCATGTACATAAAGTGCAGCACAGATTCATCTCACCTCTGACTCTACAGCACTGCCTCACTACTGAGCATGTACATAAAGTGCAGCACAGATTCATCTCACCTCTGACCCCACAGCACTGCCTCACTACTGAGCATGTAAATAAAGTGCAGCACAGATTCATCTCACCTCCGACCCAACAGCACTGGTTACTACTGAGCCTGTACATAAAGTGCAGCACAGATTCATCTCACCTCTGACCCCACAGCACTGCCTCACTACTGAGCATGTACATAAAGTGCAGCACAGATTCATCTCACCTCCGACCCTACAGCACTGCCTCACTACTGAACATGTACATAAAGTGCAGTACAGATTCATCTCACCTCCGACTCCACAGCACTGCCTCACTACTGAGCATGTACTAAAAGTGCAGCACAGATTCCTCTCACCTCTGACCTCACAGCACTGCCTCACTATTGAGCATGTACATAAAGTGCAGCACAGATTCATCTCACCTCTGACCCCACAGCACTGGTCATTACTGTGCATGTACATAAAGTGCAGCACATATTCATCTCACCTTCGACCCCACAGCACTGCCTCACTACTGAGCATGTACATAAAGTGCAGCACAGATTCATCTTACCTCCGACCCAACAGCACTGGTCACCACTGAGCATGTACATAAAGTGCAGCAAAGATTTATCTCACCTTCGACCACACAGCACTGCCTCACTACTGAGCATGTACATAAAGTGCAGCAAAGATTCATCTCACCTCTGACCCCACAGCACTGGTCACTACTGAGCCTGTACATAGAGTGCAGCACAGATTCATCTCACCTCTGACCCCACAGCACTGCCTCACTACTGAGCATGTACATAAAGTGCAGCACAGATTCATCTCACCTCTGACTCCACAGCACTGCCTCACTACTGAGCATGTACATAAAGTGCAGCACAGATTCATCTCACCTCTGACCCCACAGCACTGCCTCACTATTGAGCATGTACATAAAGTGCAGCACAGATTCATCTCACCTCCCACCCAACAGCACTGGTTACTACTGAGCATGTACATAAAGTGCAGCACAGATTCATCTCACCTCCGACCCAACAGCACTGTTCACCACTGAGCATGTACATAAAGTGCAGCAAAGATTTATCTCACCTCCGACCACTCAGCACTGCCTCACTACTGAGCATGTACATAAAGTGCAGCACAGATTCATCTCACCTCCGACCCCACAGCACTGCCTCACTACTGAGCATGAACACAAAGTGCAGCACAGATTCATCTCACCTCCGACTCCACAGAACTGCCTCACTACTGAGCATGTACATAAAGTGCAGTACAGATTCATCTCACCTCCGACTCCACAGCACTGCCTCACTACTGAGCATGTACTAAAAGTGCAGCACAGATTCATCTCACCTCTGACCCCACAGCACTGGTCATTACTGAGTGTTATGTTTAGGTAGCTGAGGAGAAAAAGCAAAACAGTAATACACCAGAGAGGCTGGAACCTATTGGATTGCAGTAACCTAAACTAACCACACAACTAGAGGTAGCCGTGGAGCGTTCCTACGTTGATCCTAGACGCCTCGTCACAGCCTGAGAGATAACTACACCTAAAGGTAGAAAGAGGAAACCTATCTGCCCCGGAGCAGATCCCCAAAGAAAATAGGAAGCAAACATGTAATGGCGGTTAGACAAGAAGAAGTACGGACACAGACAGAAAACAGAATGAGCAATCGCTGGGGCCCAATCTGTCTAGACAGAAAAGTACAGGAAAGGATTCTTACTGCAATCCAAAAAAACCCCTAAAAAATACCAACTCTTCTGATTGCAAAAACACCTGAGATCACACGATCTCTACCACCTAAATCAGATCTCTGGTGTAACAAAATTAAGCCGCAGCCACTGAAAAAACAGGAAAAAGCAAATGAACAAATAACAGTGGCCTCAGATAAACTGAGAGGGGCATAGGCCCCCAGGAGGGGACCCAGCTGACCTCCACAGAAGTGCAGTGAACTATGCAAAAAGGAAACACAAAAATAAAAGCAGAAAATATCTTATCTGAAAGCAGAAGATGCAGGCAAGACTCAGCAAACTTCCAAATGAACCAGGAACCACAATTGAGACAAGAACAATTGATCACCGGCGACCATCATGAGAGGGAACCTCCCTTATATCAGTCCAGTCCGTAATCCCAGATTGCCATTCCTCGCTGTGAGGTTCAGTACTGTATGCAACCATCAGAGGGAGCCTCTGCTCAGAAACCATCTCCAGCACATTCATAACAGTACCCCCCCACTTGAGGAGGGGTCATCGAACCCTCACTTGTGCAACCAGGCCGATCAGGATGAGCTCGGTGATAGGCATGGATCAGTCTCCAAGCATGGATGTCCGAAGCAAACACCAAAGAATTGTCCTCCTGACCATAACCTCTCCACTTAACCAAATACTGGAGTTTCTGTCTAGAAAAACGAGAATCCAATATTTTCTCAACCACATACTCCAGATTGCCCTCAACCAAAACAGAGTCAGGAGGCGCAGCCATAGGAACCACTGGCTCGACAAACATCTTCAATAAGGACTTGTGGAACAGGTTATGGATCTTAAATGTCCCTGGAAGAAGCAAACGGAAGTAAACAGGATAAAGAATCTGCATGATCTTATAAGGTCCAATGAACCTAGGCTTAAACTTTGGAGATGCAACCCTCATAGGGATATTTCTTGAGGACAACCAAACCAATTCCCCCACTTTAAACCGAGGACCATCAGTCCTATGCTGGTTGGCAAACCGTTGGGCCTTCTCCTGAGAGAGAGACAACCTCTCCACTACCTGGTCCCAAATCTGCTGCATACGCTCCACAACAGAGTCAACACCCAGACAGACAGAAGCCTCCGCCTGTCCCGAAGAAAATCGAGGGTGAAACCCAGAATTGCAGAAAAATGGAGACATCAAGGTGGCAGAGCTAGCCCTATTATTAAGAGGAAACTCAGCCAAAGGCAAAAAAGAGACCAAGTCATCTTGATCAGCAGACACAAAACATCTCAAATAAGTCTCCAAGGTCTGGTTTGTTCTCTCGGTTTGTCCATTGGTCTCAGGATGAAATGCAGAGGAGAAAGATAATTGAACACCAAGTTTAGAACAAAATGTCCTCCAAAATCTGGAAACAAACTGGACTCCTCTGTCAGACACAATGTCCTCCGGAATGCCATGTAACCGAACCACGTGCTGAAGGAACAAAGGCACCAATTCGGAGGAGGAAGGTAACTTAGGTAATGGCACAAGATGTATCTATCTATCACAGATTACCCAGATAACGGTCATTTTCTGAGAAACAGGGAGGTCGGAAATAAAATCCATAGAGATATGGGTCCATGGCCTCTTGGGCACAGGTAATGGCATTAACAAACCACTAGAGCAACAGCAAGGCTTGGAACAATAGCAAGTCCCACAGGACTGCACAAAGTCCCTGACGTCACGAGACAAAGTAGGCCACCAAAAGGACCGACTCACCAAGTTTCTGGTACCAAAAATTCCGGGATGACCAGCCAACGCGGAACAATGAATCTCAGACATCACACTCTTCTTCCACTGGTCTGGGACAAACAATTTCCCAACAGGGCAGCGCTCAGGTTTATCCTCCTGACACCCCTCCAGAGCCAGTCTCAAATTGGGTGAGATGGCGGAAAGTACTACACTCTCTTTCAAAATAACAGCAGGATCAGATAACTCAGGAGAATCCGCAAAGAAACTCCTTGAGAGGGCATCCGCCTTAACATTCTTAGTGCCAGGAAGAAAAGAAACCACAAAATTAAAACGTGTGAAAAACAAGGCCCACGTGGCCTGTCTAGGATTAAGTCGCTTGGCTGATTCGAGATAAACCAGGTTCTTATGGTCCGTGAGGACCACCACCTGATGTTTGGCTCCTTCCAGCCAATGTCTCCACTCTTCAAAGGCCCACTTCATGGCCAATAACTCTCGATTACCCACGTCATAATTACGTTCAGTTGGAGAAAACTTTCGAGAGAAAAAGGCACAAGGGTTACTCTTAGAGGTCTCTGGATCCCTTTGGGACAAAACGGCACCTGCCCCAATCTCAGAGGCATCAACCTCCACCTGAAACGGCAGAGAAACATCAGGCTGCCGTAGAACAGGAGCAGAAATGAATCTCTGCTTAAGTTCCTGAAATGCAGAAACTGCCTCAGGAGGCCAATTCACCACATCGGAACCCTTTTTGGTCAGATCAGTCAATGGTTTAACAATACCAGAGAAATTACCAATAAATTTACGATAAAAATTGGCAAAACCCAAAAATCTCTGAAGAGCCTTCAATGAAGTAGGTTGAACCCAATCACAGATGGCCTGAACCTTGATCGGGTCCATTTCAATAACAGACGGAGACAAAATGAATCCCAGAAATGAGACCTTCTGTACGCCAAAAAGACACTTTGATCCCTTCACATACAGTGCATTTTCTCTCAAAATCTGGAACACAGTCTGAACATGTTTCACATGAGAGTCCCAGTCATTGGAAAAAATCAAGATATCATCCAAATAAACAATCAGAAATTTATCCACAAAATCCCTGAAAATATCATTCATGAAGGATTGGAAGACGGAAGGGGCATTAGTAAGCCCAAAGGGCATCACTAGGTACTCAAAATGCCCCTCTGGGGTATTAAACGCCGTCTTCCATTCATCCCCGTGCTTAATACGAATAAGGTTATACACCGCCCTGAGGTCAAGCTTGGTAAACCAACTAGCACTTTTCAGTCTGGAAAACAGATCAGAAATCAAGGGTAACGGATATTGATATTTCACAGTGATCTTATTCAGGAGGCGATAATCAATACACGGCCTCAATGAACCATCCTTTTTGGCCACAAAGAAAAAACCGGCGCCCAAGGGTGAAGAGGATGGTCTAATATGACCCTTCTCCAATGACTCCTTGATATAAGATCGCATAGCATCGTGTTCAGGTACAGATAAATTAAAAAGGCGACCTTTAGGAAATTTACCACCAGGCACTAATTCAATAGCGCAATCGTAGCTCCTGTGAGGGGGTAAGGATGCAGATTTACTTTCACTAAACACATCAGAAAAATCAGTCAAAAAGTCAGGAACATCCTGAGACTGGGGACAGGCAGAAAAAACAGGAGTGCCAGCATTCACACATTGGCAGCCCCAACTGGTCACAGACACAGATTTCCAATCCAAAACAGGATTATGAATCTGCAACCAAGGGAAACCCAGAACAATAATGTCATGCAGATTATGCAACACCAGAAATTTGCAACTCTCCTGATGATCTGGTTCAACCCTCATTATCACCTGAGTAGAAAATTGGGGTTTATTCTCCGCCAAAGGGGTAGAATCAATGCCCAATAGGGGAATAGACTTCCACAGGGGTATCATGGGAAAGCCACAAAGTTTGGCAAAGTCGAAATCCATCAGGTTAATAGCTGCTCCTGAATCAACAAAATCCTGAGCCGAAAATGTGGACATGGAGCAAATCAGGGTAACAGTCAACAGAAATTTAGTCTGAACACTACCCAAGACAACTGAGCGCGCAAAACGTTTTCCCCGCTTAGGGGAGATGGAAATAGCATGAGAGGCGTCATCACCACAGTAGAAACATAACCCATTGCGCTTTCTAAATTCATGACGCTGTGCCCCAGAAGTCACTCCATCACACTGCATGGGCTCAGGAGCTGGCCCACAAGGCAACACCATCTCACGCAAACCTCTGCGCTCACACAAACGTCTGTCAATTTGAATAGCCAAATACATAGAATCATTGAGACCAGAGGGTACAGGGAATCCCACCATAATGTCCTTTACATTCTCTGACAGACCCTTCCGAAAAAGGGCTGCCAAAGCATCATCATTCCATTTGGTCAGGACTGCCCACTTTCGAAATTACTGACAGTACAGTTCAGCGGCTTCACAGCCCTGACTTAATGCCAACAAGGTCTTCTCAGCATGATCAGTGACATTAGGTTCATTGTACAACAACCCCAGAGCCTGAAAAAATACATCAACATCATTCAAAACAGGATCCCCAGGTGTCAGGGAAAAAGCCCAATCCTGAGGGTCGCCGCGCAGGAGAGAGATGACAATTTGAACCTGATGTGCTGCGTTCCCTGAGGACTTAGGCTTCAAGGCAAAAAACAACTTACAGTTATTTTTGAAATTCAGAAATTTAGCCCGATCCCCCAAAAACAAATCTGGCATGGGAATCCTAGGTTCCACAACCGGCAAACCAGCAAGATAGGTAGCAATACTCCGAACCTCAGTGGCAAGCTGATCCACACGGCCAGACAACTGTGCAAGCTCCATTGAGAGAAAAAAAAATCATCCTCAGCACCCAGAGAAAAAGAGGGAAAAAATGCAACAAACAGAAAAAAAAAAATCTCTGACAACTCTGACAACTTTTTTTTTTTTCTTTCCACACAATTTTTCTCTTCTGTGAGTACCATATAATTTTAGCTTGGCCGGTGATACTGTTATGTTTAGGTAGCTGAGGAAAAAAAGCAAAAACAGTAATACACCAGAGAGGCTGGATCCTATTGGATTGCAGTAACCTGAACTAACCACACAACTAGAGGTAGCCGTGGAGCGTTCCTACGTTGATCCTAGACGCCTCGTCACAGCCTGAGAGATAACTATACCTAAAGGCAGAAAGAGGAAACCTATCTGCCCCGGAGCAGATCCCCAAAGAAAATAGGAAGCAAACAAACATGTAATGGCGGTTAGACAAGAAGAAGCACGGACACAGACAGAAAATAGAATGAGCAAACGCTGGGGCCCAATCTGTCTAGACAGAAAAGTACAGGAAAGGATTCTTACTGCAATCCAAAAAAAAACCTAAAAATACCAACTCTTCTGATTGCAAAAACACCTGAGATCACACGATCTCTACCACCTAAATCAGATCTCTGGTGTAACAAAACTAAGCCTCAGCCACTGAAAAAAACAGGAAAAAGCAAATGAACAAATAACAGTGGCCTCAGATAAACTGAGAGGAGCACAGGCCCCCAGGAGGGGACCCGGCTGACCTCCACAGAAGTGCAGGGAACTATGCAAAAAGCAAGCACAAAAATAAAAGCAGAAAATATCTTATCTGAAAGCAGAAGATGCAGGCAAGACTCAGCAAACTTCCAAATGAACCAGGAACCACAATTGAGACAAGAACAATTGATCACCGGCGACCATCATGGGAGGGAACCTCCCTTATATCAGTCCAGTCCGTGATCCCAGATTGCCATTCCTCGCTGTGAGGCTCAGTACTGTCTGTAACCACCAGAGGGAGCCTCTGCTCAGAAACCATCTCCAGCACATTCATAACAACTGAGCATGTACATAAAGTGCAGCACAGATTCATCTCACCTTCGACCTCACAGCACTGCCTCACTACTGAGCATGTACATAAAGTGAAGCACAGATTCATCTCACCTCCAACCCCACAGCACTGCCTGACTACTTAGCATGTACATAAAGTGCAGCACAGATTCATCTCACCTCCGACCCCACATCACTGCCTCACTACTAAGCATGTACATAAAGTACAGCACAGATTCATCTCACCTCCGACCCAACAGCACTGGTCACTACTGAGCATGTACATAAAGTGCAGCACAGATTCATCTCACCTCTGACCCCACAGCACTGCCTCACTACTGAGCATGTACATAAAGTGCAGCACAGATTCATCTCACCTCTGACCCCACAGCACTGCCTCACCACTGAGCATGTACATAAAGTGCAGCACAGATTCATCTCACCTCCGACCCCACAGCACTGCCTCACTACTGAGCATGTACATAAAGTGCAGCACAGATTCACTCACCTCTGACCCCACAGCACTGCCTCACTACTGAGCATGTACATAAAGTACAGCACAGATTCACCTCACCTCCGACCCAACAGCACTGGTCACTATTGAGCATGTACATAAAGTGCAGCACAGATTCATCTCACCTCCGACCCAACAGCACTAGTCACCACTGAGCATGTACATAAAGTGCAGCAAAGATTTATCTCACCTCCAACCACACAGCACTGCCTTACTACTGAGCATGTACATAAAGTGTAGCACAGATTCATCTCACCTCCGACCCCACAGCACTGCCTCACTACTGAGCATGAACACAAAGTGCAGCACAGATTCATCTCACCTCTGACTCCACAGCACTGCCTCACTACTGAGCATGTACATAAAGTGCAGTACAGATTCATCTCACCTCCGACCCCACAGCACTGGTCACTACTGATCATGTACATAAAGCGCAGCACAGATTCATCTCACCTCCGACCCCACAGCACTGCCTCACTACTGAGCATGTACATAAAGTGCAGCACAGATTCATCTCACCTCCGACTCCACAGCACTGGTCACTACTGAGCATGTGCATAAAGCGCAGCACAGATTCATCTCACCTCCGACTCCACAGCACTGCCTCACTACTGAGCATGTACATAAAGTGCAGCACAGATTCATCTCACCTCCGACTCCACAGCACTGCCTCACTACTGAGCATGTACACAAAGTGAAGCACAGATTCAGCTCCACTAAAATTCGAGATCCTTAGATCAGGAACAGTGATTTATAGGACATTTCATAACTTTCCCAAATACAGAACATTCTGCGGTGTCACTATACCCAGCGTTGAATCTATGCAGACAACACCGCATATGCTGTGCTCATTGCACAGTGGAGACAGCGCACGGAGGGGAGGGAGACACTGCACAGGGGAGACACCGCAGGTACAGAAGAGGGACCAGTGCCTGAAACAAGCATCAGCAATGACGCTTCTTCTCAGGGAGGGTTCAGAGGGGGCTGCAGTCATTGCATGCACTGGGATACTCGCCATCACACAGGAAGCAAGGAACAAAAAAATACAATTGCTGATGGATAGTGTGGTTAGGGAACGGTAGAGAATTTTTAAAGCAGGTATATTAGAAAATAGCTTAGATTATGCCTTCAAATAGATAGCTAAGAGAAAAATGACTTTGGTGGTAACAGTGTCTTTATATGGGCTCTTGGTGTTGGGGATCTAGATTTCGTTGATCGTATAATGAATTCAGAACTGTACTGGTTCATATGTAAAGAGAAGATGCTGCCATCACTCTGTGCACTTGGTAGATGTACACTTTTGCAACATGACAATGATCTAAAACACACATCTGTTGCATTTCTGAAACAGAACAGGGTGAAAGTGATGCAGTGGCCAAGTATGACTCCTGATCTGAACCAAATCGAATACCTATGGTTGAGTGTATTCATTTTTACATCAACAAATTTGAATAGAACTGAAGATATTGCAATAAAAGTTATATTATTACCCGTACTTTCAAGTTATAGGTTAACAAAAATTGTTCTATGAAACTCAGTCTTGTCAAAATTTTAGAAACTGTTCTTTTGTACAGTGAGATATTGATTAAAATCTTACTTCCTCAAAAGGGGTGTACTCATTTATCCTGAACACTGTGTAATTCAAACCAGACACCATAATTCAAATTCCAAATTCCAATATTTAAGCCCAATATCCTGTAGTTCTGACACCATAAATTAGATCCCAAACAAAATGTATTATTCAGACTCCAGATCAGCTCACAAAATTCAGATCCCGGACCAAACTTCATAAATCAGATACCCACTCAGACCTCAAAATTCAGACCCCCAAAACAGACTTGCGGAGAAAAGAGTTAGGGACCCGTTACACATAGCGATGCTCCAGCGATCCCAACAACGATACGACCTGGTAAGGATCGCTGGTACGTCGCTACATGGTCGCTAGTAAGTTGTCAAACAGGCAGATCTACTCAACGACGCAGCAACGATATGGTGATCCGTATAAACGACCTCTGCGGTCGTTGGGACCTTGTCACAGCAGCGATTCTGACAAAGACAAAGCAAAATCACGCCTGCGTTGCTGAGTTCTGAGTCGCCAATGATGTCGCTCGTTGTTTTTATGGAGTCAAACACAGCAATGCATGCTGGCCAGCGGGACACCAACGATCAAAAAATGGCCTAGGACATTCCAGCACGATCAGCGATATCGCAGCGGGGTGTCGGTCGCCGCTATGTGTCACACGTAGCGAGATCGCTGGCGAGGTCGCTGTTGCATCACAAAACCTGTGACGCTTCATCTATCTCGCTAACGATCTCGCTATGTGTGAAGTACCCTTTAAGCAGAAACGCCAGACAAGTTCTTTTGATATTTGTCAAGATTACATTAGAGACTGCGTACACGTTTGTACAGATTTTATTTTCTCAGGGAGAGCAGAGAAAACAGGCTACAGATATGGAGAGGAATAAGTACAGGATAGAAGCTGTGCTGATACATGAGAGCAATTGAAGATAGCAGCACTCTGGATACACACAAAACTCAAATCCAACCTACAAAACAGGGAGAAACACTCCAACAAGAGAAAAATCTGAAATGTGCATTAGGATACAAATTGCATATCTGGGGTCTTAAAATGAATGAAGAAATTAAAACTGCAGACTGAAATTTAGAACAATTTTATTGATTAAATGTAACCACTAACATGTAAAAATATTTTTTTCCCATGTCAAAAGCATCCATAGCCTTTAAAACAGGGACAATTACCACAAATTTGAGAATGTTGGCAACTATGCTATTACTTTTTAATTTTAGTAACTGGTTCTTACTTCTGCTTACAAGTTATAGCTGTGTTTGCCAGTAGCATATCTATAAATGGTGAAGAGTCTGTAGTTGTGGCACGACTTGGTAGCTCCCAAAAAAAAACAGATAAAAGAATAAAAATATAAACTGTCACGGTTCCACCCCTCAGGGTGTTTGGGATGCAGTTACTGACAGTTCGGCCGTCCAATCCGGTGCAGGGGCGTGCTGAAGCTGTCAGTGTGTTGATTGACAGCTCGACTAGCCAATCTGTGACTGGGTAGCGTCGGTTGTCTCCAAGTGTTCACTATCCCGGGTAATTGACATGCCTAAATAACTGAGCTGGGTCTCCCAGACCTGTGCTAGACATACATTCAACAAGTGAGGTTTGTGCTTCCCTGTGCCTTGAGTTCTGTATGCTTGATCTGTTGCCTGACTTTGGACATCGTTCTGACCATCGAACTGTTTAACCCCTTCTGCTCCGATCCGTTATCCTCCCTGTACTCTGACCTCGGAACGTTACCTGACTATGCTTTTGTCTCTTCCTTCTATTTATGACTCACCCTCCTGGCTTCTGACCAACTTGGACTCCTTGACCACTCTGACTCACGGCTTGACTGTGTGAAGTGACTACCGTCACATAAACCGAATGTGATGGCTGGAAAACTCTGGTACAGATTATGCATCAAGTGCCAATAAAAAAACCACTTCTGTAAAGGACAGTACCAGAGATTTCAAATCAGGGACTGAATTTTGGGAACATGTATTTTACAAGGTTTTATCCATGTCGGGTTTACATGCTATAATTGATCGGAATATTAAGGTGACTTTGTAAGCAACTCCATTATGACACTGGTTTCGTCTGACATTGGGAGGTCATCCATAACAACGACGGGAAAAAAATCCTCATAAAACCATATAAATTCATTGTTAAGACATTAAGGGACTTTTACGCGAACGCTGCAGTCATTTGTACCAGAAGTAGTGTTGAGCGATACTGCTCGATATCTAAAAATATCGTATCGAAATGGTATCGCCGATATCACTAAATATCGTCGATATCCGATTCCGATACCGGAAGTCCAATGTAAGTCTATGGGAACAAAAAATCGCAACTAAAAAAAACCTTTATTTCCTTGTAAACACTAAATATACACACATAGAATACATATATATATATATATATATATATACATGTCATTGTGACATATATATATACATATATGTATAGTTTATACACTTCTACATAGTAAAATATCCTCTGATTCAATTGCCGGGTAAAGCCGGCTTCTGTGAAAAGACAGAAGCACCCGACATGAAATGACACTTGGTGTACATAGGGTTAACCATGTCTTTTCATGTCCTTTGCTATCTGATTTGCACAAACAATTACATCAGTCTATGTGTGCAAAATTTCACACCTGTAGGGGTTAATTAAAGGTGTAAATTCGTTGTAAAAAAAACGGACTTTTTTGCTACGAATTTACACCTTTAATTAACCCCTACAGGTGTGAAATTTTGCACACATAGACTGATGTAATTGTTTGTGCAAATCAGATAGCAAAGGACATGAAAAGACATGGTTAACCCTATGTACACCAAGTGTCATTTCATGTCGGGTTCTGCATTTTCACAAAAGCCTGCAATTGAATTAGCGGCTATTATACTATGTAGAAGTGTATGAACTATAAATATAAATATATATATATGTGTCACAAATTCAATGACATGTATATATATATATATATATATATATATATATACATGAGGTGTAAAATTGTTTAAAAAAAATGTGTGGGCTCCCGCCCTATTTTCGCAACCAGACAGACAAAGCCAGCGATTGGGGGCAGATAATAATAGCCCAGAGAGGGACCATTATTTTTGGCCCCCCCTGGCTACTAACATCTGCCCCCAGACACCCCAGAAAAGACAAATCTATAATTAGATTCGCCCTTTCTGGCACTTTGCCCGTCTATTCCCATTGCCCTGTAGCGGTGGCGAATGGGTTAATATGGGGTTAAAGCCACATTGCAATTGAAAGGTGACCTTAAGCCAGGTTAATAATTGAGAGCTGTCAATTAGACAACTATCAATTATTAATCCTATTGCATGAAATAAAAATAAAACACACACACTTTAATTAAAAATCATGTTTTTGACCATCTTTTATTTGACTGCAAAAACCATTTCCTGTAATAAAAATAAAATAAAAAAGCAAAATTATTCTTACCTATCCCATGCACAGTCAGGTCCCACGGTGTAATCCTTCAGAAAGGGTTAATGTTTACTGCAGGGACCGCAGCTAATGCTGCAGCCTCACAGTAAACCCCCAAATGAATAAGTTCCTCTCCTGGCTGACAGGAGAGGAAGTGGAAAGCTTAATTGATTGCTTTCCACTTTCACTTCAGGTCAGCCAGGGACACAATCAGTGACGTCAGAGGGAACTGATTAACAAAAATAGGGGTTCCCTTCGAATAAAAAATGGCGTGGGGTCCCCCCTATTTTTGATAACCAGCCAGATGAAGCAGACCGCTGAGGCCTGGTTTTTCAGGCTGGTAAGGAGCCAAGATCCATGGACCTTGCCAGCCTGATAATACCAGGCCACAGCAGTCTGCATATCTTGGCTGGTTAACAAAAATAGGGGATCAGCTCGAAAAAAATTGGCGTGGGGTCCCCCCTATTTTTGTTAACCAGCCAGATGAAGCAGACTGCTGAGGCCTGGTTTTTCAGGCTGGTAAGGATCCAATATCCATGGACCTTGCAAGCCTGATAATACCAGGCCACAGCAGTCTGCTTAGCTTGGCTGGTTAACAAAAATAGGGGATCCCCTCGAAAAAAAAACGGCGTAGGGGTCCCCCTATTTTTGTTAACCAGCCAAGTAAAATGCAGACTGCTGCGGCCTGGTATTAAAAGACTGTCAAGGCCCATGGATTTTGGCCCTCAACAGCCTGATAATACCAGGCTACAGCAGCCCCACATTTGGCGCATCAAAAGATGTGCCAATTGTGGCACTTTACCCGGCTCTTCCCACTGCCCTGTAGCGGTGGCAAGTGGGGTAATAAGGGGTTATTGTCACCGTTGATTGCACGGTGACAATAAGCCCGGTTAATAATGGAGAGGCGTCAATAAGACACCGATCCATTATTAATCCCAAAGTTATTAAATGCATAAAAAAAAGACAAAGCAAGAAAAAAGTATTTTAATGAAATAAAAGAGACAACACAGTTTTCATTTCTTTTATTGTACTCTCATTCCTGCGACGCCATCGATCTCCTGTAAAAAAAGAAAAAAAACAAACCAACAGTATACCACCTGTCCGACGCAGTCCATAGTAACGACTGTCCCACGACGATCCAGCTCTGCTACATCGCAATGACAGGCAGAGCCTGTCATCGCGACGCAGCACAGCTGATTACCTGCTTCCCCGGCGGTGACGTCATTGGACTGCTTTACGGCCAGGATTACCCAGCAGTCACTGCAGTTATCGCGAGAAACTGCATGTGACCGCCGGGGAAAGATGATGGCGGCCATGAAGCAGTCCAGCCCGTGACCGCCGGAGATCTTCTGCCAGGTAAGTGCCGCTGACTCCTGACAGACCCGACCGACGGACACTGACAGTCCCGACCGACGGACACTGACAGTCCCGACCGACGGACACTGACAGTGACAGTGACAAATCCGATTCCGGTATTCGATATGACGAAAATATCGGTATTCGGAATCGAAAGGCCGATACAGCTAATATCGGCCGATATCCGATATTTGCAGTATCGTATCGCTCAACACTAACCAGAAGATGTTTTGGCTCTCAGGTTAGTTTGGAGAATCACAAAGAAGTTTCACAGGTACAGTACATTATTCAGCAGCATCTGAATTGCTGCCAAAATGTATAATTTGTCTAGCACTAGGATCTCTCCTTCCTTCCCTCACATTCCAGAACTAGCTTCTTCTTTCAGGTCACGTAATCTCCGTAAAAGTGTTAAACTAATGCCGCCTTAATGACAAATTAATGTCCATGAATAAAAAATACACCACTAATAGCACACAGTAATTTGCCATTACAATATCATCATTGGACATGCCCCTAGTTTAATAAGATGTATTTAATTCATAACCTAATGAGTGATATAGAAAAAGAAAGGAGATGAACCCGGCAATTACATTTATGTGAGTCTGTCACCTTATTTGTAAAACCTTGGAGTCATTTACATTCAAATTACAGCAAATGAAAGATTTCACCAAGTATAATGACAAATGACCATTCCGGCAAAAAATCTGGCCACATTGCCTGTTAAAACATTAAAGCGTCCTGGGTGTTTGTTAGAAAATGACAATGCATCGCGGCCAATGTGCGAATAATATCTTCTCCACAGCTCGTAATACTAATAATAATGAGAAAAATAAATACGTTCTGCACCGGTCCCATTTCGAGCTCATTTTTCAGACACTGGTCAGACACTGCCATCTACTGCACTGCGATCCATACTGAGCGCACACTGCTTTCAGGGAATTGGATTAACCAGTGCAATGCGGACCATTTCTGTTTGGCTCTCCTTTACAAGGTCATTGGGATGCAACAATAAAATGAGGTCATGACATTTACGATTAAACCAAATTTGTCTACTATGCTACTTATTTCATTTGTTGACACATTAATGGTTTTCTGGTATTAATGTTTATTGAGGTAAGAACATTGCAATAAATTATATATTATATGAAGGTCACAAGCAGAAGGTTACTTACTATCACACATACTCATTCCTCTACCCATCCATATATCTTTTATCTCTCAGTCTCGCCTTTTCTCTCTTTCTGTCCGAGTATCTATTAATCCATCCATCATTTGTTTATCCATTGAATCATCATCTATCAACTACATCCATCTATCGATAACTACAGTATTCTCTATGCTTCTGTGCATTATTTAGCTATTCATAACTTCACATATATTCCATTACTGATGTTACTGCTTATGACATGATTATAAGGAGGGTAAATATGGCAATTGCCATGGGCCTTCAGCACTTTAATTGGAGCCCTCCTCGTCCGGAGCCTTCAAACAGTTGAACATTAAAGGGGTTGTACAGTCAAAATCGACTGCAGACTTATGAATGCCTCCAGCACACGCACTGTGCGCTATGGGGAGTCGCCGGTTTAAAACCTGAGACTGGAAGGTATGTATGAGCTATACATACCCCCGGCCAGTGGGCGCAGCCTCGCTGTCCATACACTTGTATTGAGCTGGGCCACGCCCCCTCTAGAGATAAGGCTGGCCAGTGTGCGGGCAACCTCGCTCCATACAAGTGTTTGGAGTGAGGCCGGTCCACTGGCTCGGGGTATGTATAACTCATACATACCCTCCAGTCCCTGGTCTGAAACCGGCAAATCTCCACAGTGCACAGTACATGCGCTGGGGGGATTCATAAGTCTGCAGTCACACAGAGTAACTGCAGACTTATCAGTTTTAAAGGGACAACCCCTTTAAGTTTATATTACTAGACCTAGCCACCAGACAACACAAAGAGTTATCCTAAGCACAGCCATTTGCAACCTCTATTAGGGACAGGGCCCTACTATTACTCACAGTAGCAGCAATTTAAACCGCATTAGTTGTCTCCTGTACTATCATTCTAACAGGTCCTGATTGGACTAAAACATACAGAATGAAAAAGAAAGAGCAAAATTACACAGTGGCCCACTGTGAAACAAATATATGTGAAATTTCTTACAGCATTAACAAATTAAAAAGGAAATGACATGTGACGCTCTCTATGTCCTGTGTTTGATTCTACTCTAGCGACATAGTCAGGAGTCCTCCTAAACATTAAAAGGGTGATTCATCAAAGTGTTCTCACCAGAAAACTGGCACAAGACACTTTGAAAGGTGGCTAAATTTTTTCACAGCTCAAAGTTTTGCAAAAAAATAACAACTTTTTGCATTTTGAGTCAATGGGGCGAAGCTAGGAGATGGAGCAGGACTGGGTGTCAATAGTTCTGACATTTCTTCTGCCAGAAAAAAAGTACCGAGTATAAAGCCATGGTGGCTCAGTGGTTAGCATTGTTGCTTTGCAGTGCTGGGCGCCTGGGTTCAAATTTCATTAAGGACAACATCTGCAAGGAGTTTTTATGTTCTCCCACACTCCAAAGACATACTGGTGGGGAATATAGATTGTGAGCCCCATTGGGGACAGCAATGACAATGTCTGCAAAACACTTCTGAATATGATGGTGCTATATAAGCAAAGCATAATAAATAAATAATATAAAGCGGACTCAATACTACGAGACTGCTTACTACAAATCCTCCCAACCATTGTGGTGAATATCGAGAGAAAAGTAGATGGCTGCCCCCCCAGTTTGTTGGCCTCATAGCTGTTATCGTAGGTGCAATAGCATGTTGGCCTTTCTAATCATCTACCCGCATCTACAGTATATTGGTTTCTATAATATACATTATAGTATACTGTACAGTATATGTTATCATAACTGCTCTTTCATATTTTTTACATAACTTCTGATCTCCATAATAGCAAATGATCGTTTCTAGTGCAGAAAATGCTATAAAAAGGCATTCGGCATCATGTTCAGTTCATGACAGCTGTTATTAAAGGCTTACTGATTGACAAATATTATATGAATTTTTATACAGTTTATTCATTTTAAAAACCCTTTTTAAGATAATGTGAAAAATTAAATCTCCATTATTGGAACAATGTTAAAGCTAGTCCCGAGAGCCCTGTGCTTTCTTTCCTATTGACACCAGTCAAAACAAATTGCAAAGAAGCAGACAATATTTTCTATCATCATTTCAAAATGGTTTTCTTCTACAGAAACGAGGCTTTTTCTATAATTGACATCGTAGAATTACCTTGGTTTTTGTTTTGCATGGTATTGCACCAGAATCTGGAATTATCTGCCATTCCTGACAGATCGAGGTGTGATACCAAACAACAGGCCAAAGCAAATCCTGGCATTAGTGTTCAATTTAACCTGCAATAAAGTGTACTGACATTCAGAATCGTCTCAGCCATTTCCAGGTCATATTTTTCAACTGCTTAGCAATCCTATCATTATTTCACTGTAATGAGGGGATAAAGGTGGGGGCACAGCACTTTTCCTAGCATTAATCTGCAAGCTGCCACTATGTCAAGTAACACAGTAATCATGTCACTAAATAGGTGTGATGGCTCTAGTCCAACAAAACCGGCTAAATGTCAGCAAATCAAACACCCAAAACACAGCACTGCTCAGAGTGAGTGTTAAAAGATGTTTTGCCGTTTTCCTAGATTTTCCAAACTTTCCATTTAAGAAAAGTCAACACAATTCATTATGCATAAAAAAATCTAAAAATGTCTCCTGGAAACAAAATGATAGGTAACTAACAACTTTGGGAGGTGACAGTTCCTTTGCAGATCTAGACAATGAAGGCCAATCCTTAGAATAGGCTCTCAAAGTTTGATCGGTGGAGGTTTGATCTCCGAGATTATTGACTATTACAAAAATAAAACACTATAGTTTATAAAGACACATTGGTGTATGCACTGTATATCTGTAGCTGTGCCTGGTTCTTAAGCTTGAAGGGGTTGTTTCTTGATCCTATCTGCAGGAGCGCACTGCTCCTCAGCCCAATGACTTCCTGCATGATGGGGTGAAGTGCGCTCTTGAAGATTGACAGCATGGCTGAGCTGTTGGCTAAACTGTGCTCTCCCTCGCTGCTAGCAGAGGCAACATTACCTCTGCAGCATAGGTGAAGAAATGGGGCACTGAATCTGACTAGTTCCAGAAATTGGGCTAGCTTCAGGGCAGCACTTGCTAGCTGAATAGCAAACAGCTTGAAAGTGCGCACTCCCTGCCTAGAAATCTGGTGAGCTCTGAGATGGTCTGTAACTTTGGCAACAAGCTGTACATTACAAAATTAACAATCCTTCAGTTCTTGAGAACAGAAAGAATTTATAGTGAGAGGTAAACTGCAAAATTGCTGGCTTTTATAAGCATTTTGCAATTGTACCCATTTAATAAAATGATGCGAACTGTACCTGTGCAAACAATGATGAAGGTTTTAGAAATATATGTGTTATTTCATCATGCTGATGGGTGGGGTCCCCAACTATGAAATATTTAGGGCCAGTAAAACACCTTTTATGTTCTAAAGGCCACATAGTAATTGTGGAGTTGGTAAAATGTAAAAGAGTTAGTCAGAGTAATTATTATATAGTCGATGCATTATAATAGTAGATACCGGTAATGCTAGAACGGTTTTATAAGCTGTAGTTTTAGAATGTATCGTTAAAATAAATAGAGCTCCATCACTGTTATATCGAGCTCAAAATTCTCCGCTTTTCACACAATCACATTATAAATGATAAAATGGCTGTCTTCAGCCCTTATAAGAGAGAGCACATACATTTACACTGTTTCCTGTTAAAAAGAGGATTTGTTCACATTTTTTGTTGGAATTTAGGGTGCACACTAGAAAAGCCTCGAGTCTAATATAATGTATACTTTAACAATGTTTCCCTGTGTGTATGTCAAATGAAAGCCAAAAATGCCATTTAAACATAATAAAAAATAGGTAACAAATCTAGCAATATAAATACCAAAGTAGCACGCCCCCTCTAGTGGTAGCAGATAAATTTGGAATTTAAAGGGTTAATTGTACTTTCAAGTAACTTACAAATAAGCTGTCATATGTATATGAAGAATATCATTATTTCTCTCATGATATCACTTGTATCCTGGATTTTTACATTTTTATATTTTGCAGACTATCTCTTAATTTGCAATCCACTTTTAGCTGATGGAAAGAAATTAGCTGCTATTATTTTTCCCAAACATAGCATAGCACACAGATGTATTCCTGCTCTTCATTCTTTAGTTAGCACACAGAAAAAATCAGAAGCAGTGTGGAGGAAAGTGTACAGCAGTACTCATCAGTGTAGATGCGAATTCACCTCTAAGGTGAGGTAAAAGACTTGTCAGAAACCTCAGCACAATCTTTCTGTGTTTCTCTCTGCCTGTTTCCTCACTATGATCCTCGCTTCTGCTCACACTCTCTTCTCCATGTAGTATTATAAAAGTTGTAACCTGACACCTCACTGTACCGTCAGTCGATCCTGACTGACTAATTTGACCTTTTTTTCAGAGTAGAGTTCAGGCGGCTGTGAGAAGGGAGAACATGAGCTCATTAGTGGAGAAGAAGCAGATTTCTCTAAGATGTATATCAGAGTTTTTTCTTATATATCCACTTGTACTATAGATATGTATAAACCAATGGTTCCCACTGTAGTGCTTTGGGTTCGGTCATAGTGTCTATAATTTTGTTGGAAAAGACAGGACATGCATAAGTGATGAAATGTGCAATTGTGAGATTCTAAAAGCAGATATGAATATATCTTATTTGACGAGTGTAAATGTGTCTTTAATGAGGCGTATTTAGGGTTATTGCCTAGGGCCATATGAGCTGTGACTACAGCTCTGGAACCAAACCTGCACTGCCATACAGAAAAATATTTAGAGTTGAGAGTCCTCAGTGGTTGATACCTTTTAATGGCTAACTGAAAAGATGGTAACAAATTGCAAGCTTTCGCGACTACTCAGGTCTCTTAATCAGGCATGGCTAACACGGTACAAAGATATACATCTTTACTGCCATACAGAGCGATTCTTCAACAATACAAGTATATCCCCAAATACCGTGATTGGGTATTGGGAATAAAATCGCAAACAATTTTGTGTAAACTATGACATACGGGAATACAATGATTTCTTAAAGCCTCTAGAAAGCTGGTCCTGCTCTTAGCTAACAAGTGGATGGACATGTTTCTGGCATTTTTCAGCATTATCGTCTGGCAGTTCAGGTTGTTTAGCTCTGAGCATTACACTGGATACTTTTGATTTCGAATATAATCCACTTACAGCAAATGAATATGTTGAAAATGGGAAAATAACTGAAACAAAGTATAACAGAAAGTTGTACAATATTTAGTAATTGAAGAGATTCCCAAGATCAGACCAACAGCAAGTAACGCTATACAATAACATAACAGGCATCACTTATCTTACTTTGTTTACAGGTCTGTAGTGGTGATATCTTGTCTACAGCTTATGACCGCTGCAGCCAATCACTGACCTTAAAGGTATATGGTACAAGAGTGAAGAGGTTAATGATAAGCTGTAACAGTCATGTGTTTAAGATGGTCCAACTCCTTAAGCTTTATATTAAGCAAGAAAACTATTTAAAGTCTCATAAATGTAAGGCCAGTGTCCCACTAGCAACTGCAATGCGAGAGTCTCGCCTCAATACCTGGCACTGTCACCAGCACAGGGCTTGCAGTGACATCAACTTTCTCAGCAGTTTGTTAACTGTATAAACACATGCATAACTTTTAGCGTGACTGATCAGCCATCTAATATTATGAGAGCCAGGAAAAATCTGTCCAAATGGGATAGCACTTTGAGACTGCAGTGCTTTAGCTAAAGAGGAGAGCCACTGAAGAAAGCAGCTCTCACTTTGAACCCGAATTGTGTGCAAACTGCTAGTAGCAGCTGGACGTGGGAGCACAGAGTCACGGGAGGCTGACATGACGCTGGGAGGCAGTGACTGCAGGGATATGGAGAGGGGGGAGGGGGTGTAAGGTGAGCCTGAAGGATAGCGGACTATTGGACAGGGAAAAGAGGACGGGACATAGGTAGAGGTGGGGTCAAAGGGGACAAAAAGGTATTGACCAAAGGAAGGAAGCCTCTTTCTTCGGGACCACCAGGACGAACAGCAAGAAAGCCAGCCTCTCCAGCAAACAAGACAACAAAGGAATCATCACAAAACATGTGTGCTGCTCCAGGGAATACAGGTCCTTCTCAAAAAATTAGCATATAGTGCTAAATTTCATTATTTACCATAATGTAATGATTACAATTAAACTTTCATATATTTTAGATTCATTACACACCAACTGAAATTTGTCAGGTCTTTTATTGTTTTAATACTGATGATTTTGGCATACAACTCCTGATAACCCAAAAAACCTGTCTCAAAAAATTAGCATATCAAGAAAAGGTTCTCTAAACGACCTATTACCCTAATCTTCTGAATCAACTAATTAACTCTAAACACATGCAAAAGATTCCTGAGGCTTTTAAAAACTCCCTGCCTGGTTCATTACTCAAAACCCTCATCATGGGTAAGACTAGCGACCTGACTGATGTCAAGAAGGCCATCATTGACACCCTCAAGCAAGAGGGTAAGACCCAGAAAGAAATTTCTCAACAAATAGGCTGTTCCCAGAGTGCTGTATCAAGGCACCTCAATGGGAAGTCTGTTGGAAGGAAACAATGTGGCAGAAAACGCTGTACAACGAGAAGAGGTGACCGGACCCTGAGGAAGATTGTGGAGAAGGACCGATTCCAGACCTTGGGGGACCTGAGGAAGCAGTGGACTGAGTCTGGTGTAGAAACATCCAGAGCCACCGTACACAGGCGTGTGCAGGAAATGGGCTACAGGTGCCGCATTCCCCAGGTAAAGCCACTTTTGAACCATAAACAGCGGCAGAAGCGCCTGACCTGGGCTACAGAGAAGCAGCACTGGACTGTTGCTAAGTGGTCCCAAGTACTTTTTTCTGATGAAAGCAAATTTTGCATGTCATTCGGAAATCAAGGTGCCAGAGTCTGGAGGAAGACTGGGGAGAAGGAAATGCCAAAATGCCTGAAGTCCAGTGTCAAGTACCCACAGTTAGTGATGGTGTGGGGTGCCATGTCAGCTGCTGGTGTTGGTCCACTGTGTTTCATCAAGGCCAGGGTCAATGCAGCTAGCTATCAGGAGATTTTGGAGCACTTCATGCTTCCATCGGCTGAAATGCTTTATGGAGATGAAGATTTCATTTTTCAGCACGACCTGGCACCTGCTCACAGTGCCAAAACCACTGGTAAATGGTTTACTGACCATGGTATTACTGTGCTCAATTGGCCTGCCAACTCTCCTGACCTGAACCCCATAGAGAATCTGTGGGATATTGTGAAGAGAAAGTTGAGAGACGCAAGACCCAACACTCTGGATGAGCTTAAGGCCGCTATCAAAGCATCCTGGGCCTCCATAACACCTCAGCAGTGTCACAGGCTGATTGCCTCCATGCCACGCCGCATTGAAGCAGTCATTTCTGTCAAAGGATTCCCGACCAAGTATTGAGTGCATAACTGAACATTATTATTTGATGGTTTTTTTTGTTTGTTTTGAAAAAACACTTTTATTTTATTGGACGGTTGAAATATGTTAATTTTTTGAGACAGGTTTTTTGGGTTATCAGGAGTTGTATGCCAAAATCATCAGTATTAAAACAATAAAAGACCTGACAAATTTCAGTTGGTGTGTAATGAATCTAAAATATATGAAAGTTTAATTGTAATCATTACATTATGGTAAATAATGAAATTTAGCACTATATGCTAATTTTTTGAGAAGGACCTGTACAATATTCGGGATATCAGGCTCAGGGTGGGACGTGATCACAGGTACCTTTTACACCGTATACTGCTGCAGTTACTGATCCTGTATATATATATAGACATAGGACCATTAAACGCGGGGAGATCTTTGCCCTCATGGTATGCCATATGTTACCTCCTCGTGGCAGATCTTCTCATGTGTACCTGTGGCATTGCTGCAGACAGGGGTCCAGATTTAGTAATATGTTTAGATATACACATATATATATATACAAACACGGTGCTGATATATTAGGTACTGCGCTACATATAGCACACACACCGTACAGAGGGCACATGACATATAGCACACACTACATATAGCACACACTACGCAGAAAACGCACACCGAGGACGTCCGGAAACACGGGGCAACATGGGACAGCAAGCAAGATATCTCACTTCCGGAAGTTACAAGTGGAAGGCAACATTACAAAACTCCAGACTACGACTCCCATCATCATCTCGCAGAGAGGGAAGACATCAAGAAACATGTTGCGGATCCAGGGAGTATAATATTCTGGGTATAAGGTTTCAGGGGGGTGTGAGCACATAGACCCACTACACCATGTACTGCTGCAGTATCTGATCCTGTATATATATATATATACGGTATAGATATAAGGATATAGGATCATTCTTTATATCCGGGAGATCTTTGTCCTCAGGGATCACTATATGTTACCTTTTGCATAGCAGATCTTCTCCTGTTTGCCTGTGGCATAGCTGCAGATGGGGATACATATATATTATATATATATATATATATATAGATACAATGCTGTTTTATTATGTACTGCATGGTGGTCAGGCTATCGGTTACCGCCTTATGATTAATGGCAGACATACATATTCTGCTACACAATATATATATATGGGTACTGCAATTTGGTGCATGGTGTAGATATAGATGCGGGAACATAGTGCATGGGGTATTTATGAATGCTGTAATTTGGGGCATGGCAGTCTTATATAGATACTGCAATATAGTGCATAGCGGTTATGTATTTGTATTCCATGGAGAAGGTAGAGGATTCTTCAATATGAGGCATGGCGTATATGTATACTGCAATTTAGTGCAGGGGTATATACTGATACCACATTGCAGTGCATGGCGCTTATATAGATACACTTTAAATAACTGCCCAATATAGCACAGATAATAGTGTATTACATGGCTGATGGATAGACGCTGCTGTATGATATATAGCAGACGTGTCATAAATATTTCTGGGCAGATACACATCTGGTATTATAGCTGTCCTACATAGAGGTCTTTGGAATTTTATATATAATTCTATATCAATATTACTATCTATTAATATTTTAGATATTATTATATATCATGGATACCGGCTATAACACACGATGGTAAATATATATTGTTGTTGGATTCATGGCCGATATACCGATATTCCATTATCTAGATACATCTGGAACACACATGGCCGACTGGGGTACACTGCCAGTATATATATATATATATATATATATATATACGCTTTGTATGATGCGTGTGGCGGATCTACAGATATTTTACATAGTGCATTGCTGATACATCTATCATATAATTCAGTATAGAGTATGGCGTAGGTCTATGTATATTACAACATAACGCCATTACAGATGAGACACGGGCTGATAGTAAAGGAGCAAGATTTCCAGCCATGTGCCCCAACCATTACTTTTGGTCTCACATACCCTTTACACCAGGCCGTACACTGGAGAGAAGTGGTGAGGGGAATTACACAGTGCTGGCAGTGAGAGGAGGAGGGGCTGCAGAGTGGGCACAGGGGGTCATAGCTGCAGCTTGTGAGTAACCAAGGAGATGGGTATTACTTTCCTCCTAGGTAGTGCCTGTGTTGGCGTCCTGCACTGTGCTATATATACGCTTAACAGGCAGTGTATATCGTCTCTACCCATCCATACCAATGCTGCCAGACATATATTCACTTTACCTATATATGTTGTACACCTGAGTGTAACTACACCTCAGTATATATATGGCGGAACCAAGGCTAGAGAACATTCACCCTATATATGTTGTGCCTCCTGTGCTATAGCTTTACCTCAGTATATAGGGGTGTACCCCGGTATATATGGCACTTCTATACGTATAGTGTAACCCGGAATGATAACTGTACCCCAGTATATGGGTGGATTTCAGTATATATGGCACTTCTTATATATGTATAGTTGTTCCCCTGAATTATAGCAGCACCCAGTACACGGGGGGACTTCAGTATATGGCACTTCTTCTATATGCATAGTTGTACCCCTGAATGTGAGCAGTACCCCAGTATATGGGTGGACTTCAGTATATATGGCACTGCTTCTATATGTATAGTTGTACCCCGGAATGATGGCAGTACCCCAGTATATGGGTGGACTTCAGTGGATATGACACTTCCTTTATATGTATAGATGCACCGGGAATTATAGTGCCACACGGGAATATACATGATATATAAACTCCGGAGGCCGAGGAAATATGGCTGTACCCCTCTTGGATCATTATAAGCATTTATATGGGGCTATCCTATCCCCTGTATATATAGATATATGGCAGCATTTAGTTTTATATTCTGCCCTGCTGGATGTCTTCCCATACTGGTGATACATTGTCATTACAGTACTGGAATAGGTATGCTATATACCACCATTTGCTTACCTACATTGCCTATAATGGGGATAGAGCTGTGGGGAAGAGTTTACCTGGAGCCCTATCATATATGTAGTCACACAATAGAAGGAATAAGAGGGCATAAAGGCTCGGTGTTCAATGGGTATTGTCAGTGCTGCAGCAAGAGGCTGAGCCATAATCACAGGTGTCGGCATTACTGAAGGCAGGCAGGGCCACGGACACAACCGTGCTGGCCATTGATGATGGCGGGCAGAGACACATTATGAGGCCATTATGAGGATGGACAGAGTTATGAGCGGGGTCTCTATCATGTATGAATTCCCGTAATTTACCTGATGTGGTGAGGTATGAGTCAGTACAATAAACTGTAGAGCAGTATACCTAATCGGGGTCCTTCAGTCAGGGGGAGCAACTAAAGGAAAAGTGATCCAGTGCATTACCACAAAAGGCAATGTGCCTGTTCCCAGGGCCCTTCAGCCAGGGGGAGCGGCTAAGGGGAATGGACATAAATACAGTAACATGAAGGACGATATGCCCTGTTGATGGGACCCAGCGAGAGCGGTTAACTGGGAGTGTCATCAGGTGCAGGAAAACACGTAACATAGGTGTAGTTCAATGACCATGTTCAGGTATTATGAAGGTGATTTAATAGTCTGATATAAGGTAGAGGTTACTGCCCAGCTATTGCACATATGGGGTTTCTAAAACCAAAGCCTGGAAATGGGGAGCTGGCCGCAATACGGCAGCATGATAGTGTGGAGGCATGACACATGTCATTATGCGGTAGAATTTTGGATCGGGAAGTCAGAAACAAACCAAGGGGCAAAAAAAAAAGGAAAGAAGGTAATGTGGGTAAAAGTAAAAGATTCTATTATGTGCCCGTGGTAATGTTTTCAAATATTTAAAAAGGGGGGACCCCTGTTGTGTCAAGAGGACGAGTCCTTTTAACAAACATCAGTTCATTAAGGTGTTTCGGAAGTCCTTGGAAGGAGCTGGCATGGAGCCGCACAGCGATGGAGGTCACTCCTTTCGCATCTGGGCTACAACATAAACAGCGGTCGGAGGTTAAAGTTCGGAAATTGTAATGAGTATTGGCTGGCACGCAGCTACAACAGTCATTCCTTTCGCATCGGGGCTGCTACAGAAGCAGCGGTAGGAGGTTTGAGCTCTGAGGTGTTAAAGAGAATAGGCCGGTGGGAATCACAACGGTACCGGTCCTACATACGACCAAACAGGTATGAGGAGGCCAACCTCCCCAAAAACTTGGAAGACTAACTTTTATTGTTTCATTACAGGCCGGGTCCCAATGCTAATCTGGATCCTATGTCACTCTTATGTGCACTGGGGAGAAAGGCGAGCCGACATACGGAACGAGGGGAGACAATTAGGCTTCAGCAGGAACGTGGCGTTGATCCGGTGGTTGGGGTTTAGGGGTTTGGTGTGGAGTCGGGTAATCAACGAGTTTCACCTAGCCGGAAGGCGACACGGGGCACCGGACATTTTGGTATTACATGTGGGCGGTAGCGACCTGGGGGTCCGCTCTGGAAAGGCGCTGGTCAGGGACATCACAATCGACTTGAAGCAACTATGGGGGGCCTTTCCGGAGCAAAAAGATGGTATGGTCTGATACCCAGAAAATCGGGGAGCCCGATCCGTTGCTGGGATTAACAGGGCACGATTAAAAAATCAACAAGGCAGTATCCAAATTTGTGGTGCAGAATGGGAGAGTGGCAATACGCCATGCGGGCCTTGACAATATAGACGACGATTTTGGTTTAGCGGACGTAGTACATTTGAATGGAGTGGAACTGACCTGTGGATGTTGGGGTGGCGGGACGGCATAGAGCAGGCCACAGCATTGCCGAATGGTGGGGTCTCGAGCTCTT
Organism: Oophaga sylvatica; assembly: GCA_033576555.1. Classification (NCBI taxonomy): domain Eukaryota; kingdom Metazoa; phylum Chordata; class Amphibia; order Anura; family Dendrobatidae; genus Oophaga; species Oophaga sylvatica. The sequence continues at coordinate 281,260,020 of JARQOD010000005.1, forward strand.
GAGGGGTCAAGGCGCTCTCGGTGTGGCGTTGGTGGGTCCTCGAAGTTGGTAAAAGAAGGAGGATTGGGGACTCGTTAGATACGTGGATCCCCTTCATTTGGATGTTGAGGTGGTGGCGGTCTGGTGAGTTTTGGGGGTGATACCCGGCGATGGAACGCCGGGGTCACAGTAACTGAACATTTGGGTGATACCCGGCGATGGAACGTCGGATTCACAGTAACTTAATGGGTGATACCCGGCGATGGAACGTCGGGTTCACAGCTGTATTAGATTGGGCGATTCCCGGCGATGGAACACCGGGATCGCATGGGGGCTAGAAGGCCACCCCTTACCCCGGTTCATGGTGCTCCTGAGTCGGAGATAACCGCGGCTAGGAGTAAGGCTGGGTGGGTAAAGGGGGGCAAGGCCCGGTAAAAAGACCACCAGACCTTCTATAACTTTGAGGACCTCACCAAGTGCTTGGTTAACAATCAATTTAAATAAATAGGCTGCTGTGGCCGTTTTTACCCAAAATACGGTTGTCGCGTGTTTTTTGCTAAAGGGAGTTAAGGGGAAACGGAGGGGAGGGAAAGAGGGGGTAAGTTGGTCATAAGGAATCGGCCTATCCAGTGTCAAGTAGCAGCTGGACGTGGGAGCACAGAGTCATGGGAGGCTGACATGACGCTGGGAGGCAGTGACTGCAGGGATATGGAGAGGGGGGAGGGGGTGTAAGGTGAGCCTGTATGGGTAGCGGACTATTGGACAGGGAAAAGAGGACGGGACATAGGTAGAGGTGGGGTCAAAGGGGACAAAAAGGTATTGACCAAAGGAAGGAAGCCTCTTTCTTCGGGACCACCAGGACGAACAGCAAGACCCACCCACCCACCCACCCTGGAGAAGGAGAGAACTTCGGGTCACAGCGGCGATTACCGAGACACTGTCATGTGAAATGTTGTCAATTATGTTTGCCTTTTAATATGCAAAAAAAAAAATATATAAATATATACATATATATACTTTACTATGAAAGAGAATTTAATTGCATTGACCTCGTAAGCCCAGGGGAAGGGCAATCCGACAGGCGCGGTTCCCTGGAGGTTTCCACCACAAATACAAAAAAAAAAAAAAAAGGGTTTTTTTCCTCTCCCCAGTACTGTCGGATGGCTCCTAGTGAGAAACGGTCTCTGCTACAATGGGTATTAATGTTGTTGAGGCGTTGGTGGGTCCTCAAAATTGGTAAAAGAAGGAGGATTGAGGACTCGTTAGATACGTGGATCCCCTTCATTTGGATGTTGAGGTGGTGGTGGTCTGGTGAGTTTTGGGGGTGATGGAACGCCGGGGTCACAGTAACTGGACATTTGGGTGATACCCGGCGATGGAACGTCGGATTCACAGTAACTTGATGGGTGATACCCGGCAATGGAACGTCGGGTTCACAGCTGTATTAGATTGGGCGATTCCCGGCGATGGAACACCGGTATCGCATGGGGGCTAGAAGGCCACCCCTTACCCCGGTTCATGGTGCTCCTGAGTCGGAGATAACCGCGGCTAGGAGTAAGGCTGGGTGGGTAAAGGGGGGCAAGGCCCGGTAAAAAGACCACCAGACCTTCTATAACTTCGAGGACCTCACCAAGTGCTTGGTTAACAATCAATTTAAATAAATAGGCTGCTGTGGCCGTTTTTACCCAAAATACGGTTGTCGCGTGTTTTTTGCTAATGGGAGTTAAGGGGAAACGGGAGGGGAGGGAAAGGGGGGGTAAGTTGGTCATAAGGAATCGGCCTATCCAGTGTCAAGATACCCCCAAGGATAACTGGATTACAGTAGGTGAATAGACAATCGCTGAATGGGCACAGTACAGCAACCAATTACTTGTGGCAGGTTAGTATATTATTAGTTGGTGATGCAGTAGGTACTCAGTATTGTGAGGGGTACAGTGATGTCATGCATCCTAAACATGTGGATGGGGAGGTCAAAAACAATAGTCTAGTCAATCATACCACAAGACAGGCTTCAGCAATTTTATGACTTTCAAAGTACAGTATATACAGTACAGTTACGTCCAATAATATTTTGGACAGTGACACAAGTTTTGGCATTTTACCTGTTTACAAAAAAAATCAAGATACAGGATAACATATTTACAAAACACCATGAAAAAGACGTAAACTATGAATAAACAAAGTTAATAACCCTACAGAAATATGTCACACTTTAATTAAAAAACAATATCTTTATTATATCCTCCTTATAAAAAAGATCATTTAAATAATTCATAATAAATTCAGTTAAATGGAAAACATAAAAACGTGCATACATTGGCTTGCATAAGTCACATGCTTAGTGAAAGGAAGTAAACTTGGGTGCAATTTAAGTGTCACATGGTCTGTCAGTATATGCCAAAAAAAGAAAGAAGACAATGCATGGAAAGGGCACACTCCAGAGAGGGTATAAAACAGAAAAATATATAACAAAAAAGTATATGTTTATTAGTGCAGAAATATACAAAAACACCCAAAATAGTTAAAAACATTTAGAAAACAATACAAAAAGCAACACTACCACATCCCTGGAAATAATCTGTGAAAAGATCCAGATCATGGTCTGTCAGTATATACAGTACACACTAGTGATGAGCAACCGTGCTTGGATAACATCTTACCTGAGCAAGTTCGCGTGCTATTCACGCATCTAGGCGTGCTCGTATATTATGTTCAAGTCTCTGCAGCTGCATGATTTGCAGCTATTAGACAGCCTGAACACGTGGGGATTCCCTAACAAACATCCAATCCCCACATGTGTTCAGACTATCTAACAGCCGCAAATCATGCAGCCGCAGGGACTCGAACATAATATATGAGCACGCCCGAGATATTGTCCCGGAGGCTCAAAATTGGGAGAGAGAGGCAAGGCAAAGTGCACTTTTACCATCATCTGGGTTGTATTGTTGCTTTTTGTGGGATAGAGAGAGGCTAGGTACAACCCTATTGCAGGTGCATGTGTGCTTTCTTGATTTTTAAATAAAACAAAAATAATAATTTGTGTGTGTGGTTTTATATGTACCAATAAAGCATTGATGTTTTGTATGGTGATCCATGGTTTATGGCATGCTTCTTTTCTTTATATAGTTATGATCACAGAATCGTTTCCATGGCGAAGAAAAACACCTTCACAACACCCACCCAAGTGAAGAAAACTCTCCAGGAAGTAGGTGTTTCAGTGTCTATGTCTACCATACAGAGAAGACTTCATGATAACAAATACATATGGTTCATCACATTGTGCAAACCATTAATCAGACTTAAATATAGAAAGGTCAGATTAAACTTTGTAAAAGACATCTAAAAAAGCCAGCCCAGAAAAGTATATTTTGAACAGATGAAACTTAAGATCAACCTGTACCAAACTGATGAGAAGAAACAAATATGGAGAATGTCACGGGTTTACCGCGACAGAGAGGAGCCAGAAAACCACAGCGTCTGATTTCTCCTACTCCTGCTTTGATCAGAAGCACTTCACCTTCTTATTAAAAGTGTAAATTTCTTTTAGCAGTGCAGGGGTTAATCTGCTCAGTTGAGAGCTCCTGGAGCTTAGACTCTCAGCTGTGTACTGTTAGCCACTCCCATCTCCTATATAATCTGGGTCCTGGCGAGCACTCATTGTCAGAGGAGAGACAGCTTATGCTCCATGGATGGAGTTTGTTGGTAATTATGGGAGAAGGCGCTTGGTGGATTTATCTGTGACTGTTGCTAGGTTTTGAGTGTGTGATAATTCCCTTTCTTCTCAGACTTTGATTTAACCCCATCCTCCACTCCCTGGTGCATTCTTCTGTTATATGTGTGAGCATATTTGTATGTTTGGTATTTTTCGTTACCTTTTTGTATTACCTTATTAGTCTAATTGGTGTATTACTGTTATGATTTGGTAACTGAGGAGTACAGGTAAAAAGGCAATACACCAGAGCAGTTGGAATCTATGAGATTGCAGTACCCTGACTAACCACCGCAACTAGAGGCAGCCGTGGAGCGTTCCTACGTTGGTCCTAGACGCCTCGTCACAGCCTGAGAAACTAACTACACCTAAAGATAGAAATAGGAAAGCTATCTGCCCCGTAGCAGAACCCCAAAGATAATAGAAAGCCCCCAAACATGTAATGGCGGTTAGACAAGAGGAAATACTGACACAGAAAGAAAATAGTATGAGCAAACGCTGGGGCCCAAACTAACTAAATAGAAAAGGACAGGAAGGGTACTTACTGCAATCTCAGAAAACCCTGAAAAACACCAACTCTACTAATTTCAAAATCACCTGAGATCACACGACCTCTACCACCTAAATTAGTTCTCTGGTGTAACAAAAACAGCAGCCACTGAAAAAACTGGAAAAAGCAAAAGTACAAAACACAGTGGCTGGACTAAACTGAGAGGGCAAAAGCCCCCGGAGGGGACCCAGAAGGCCCCCACAGAAGTGCAGGACCAAATGCAAAAATATAGCAAAAACACAAAATAAGAAATTGTCTTATCTGATAGCAGGAGATGCAGACACGACACAGCAGGCTACAAGGGAAACTGGAAAGAAGGATTCAGACCAGAACAATTGATCACCGGCAACCCTGATGGGAAAATTACTCCCTTATATAAGACCAATCAGTAACACCTGATTCCCAGTCCTCACAATCCTCACTAGTACCGCTTGTAACCACCAGAGGGAGCCTCTGCTCAGAACTCATCTCAAACCCATTCACAACAGTACCCCCCCCTTGAGGAGGGTCACCGAACCCTCATTTGAGCAACCAGGTCGGTCAGGATGAGTTCTATGATACGCACGGATAAGTCTCCTAGCATGGATGTCCGAAGCAAACACCCAAGAATTGTCTTCCTGACCATAACCTCTCCATTTAACCAAATACTGGAGTCTTCGTCTAGAAAAACGAGAATCCAATATTTTCTCAACCACATACTCCAGATTGCCCTCAACCAAAACAGGGTCAGGAGGCACAGCAGCAGGAACCACTGGCTCAACAAACCTCTTCAACAAGGACTTGTGGAACACGTTATGGATCTTAAATGTCCCTGGAAGAAGCAAACGAAAAGAAACAGGATTAATAATCTCCATGATCTTATAAGGTCCAATGAACCTAGGCTTAAATTTAGGAGATGCTACTCTCATAGGAATATTCTTTGAGGACAACCAGACCAAGTCCCCCACTTTAAACCGAGGACCATCAGTCCTATGCCGGTTAGCAAACCGCTGGGCCTTCTCCTGAGAGAGGGACAACCTCTCCACTACCTGGTCCCAGATCTGCTGCATACGCTCAACAACAGAGTCAACACCTGGACAGACAGAAGCCTCCGTCTGTCCTGAAGAAAATCGAGGGTGAAACCCAGAATTACAGAAAAACGGAGACATCAAAGTGGCAGAGCTAGCCCTATTATTAAGAGCAAACTCAGCCAAAGGCAAAAAAGAGACCCAGTCATCCTGATCAGCAGACACAAAGCATCTTAGATAAGTCTCCAATGTCTGGTTTGTTCTCTCAGTTTGACCATTGGTCTGAGGATGAAATGCCGAGGAGAAAGACAATTGAACACCCAGTTTAGAACAAAAAGTCCTCCAAAATCTGGAAACAAACTGGACTCCTCTGTCAGACACAATGTTCTCAGGAATGCCGTGTAAACGAACCACGTGCTGAAGGAACAACGGCACCAATTCAGAGGAGGAAGGCAACTTAGGTAATGGCACAAGATGTATCATTTTGGAAAACCTATCACAAATTACCCAGATGGTGGTCATTCTCTGAGAAACAGGAAGATCGGAAATGAAATCCATAGAGATATGGGTCCATGGTCTCTTGGGCACAGGCAATGGCATCAACAAACCACTAGAGCGAGAGCAAGGCTTGGAGCGAGAGCAAGTCCCGCAGGACTGCACAAATTCCCTGACATCACGAGACAAGGTAGGCCACCAAAAGGACCGACTAACCAAGTCTCTGGTACCAAAAATTCCGGGATGCCCAGCCAATGCGGAACAATGAATCTCAGACATCACACTCTTTTTCCATTGGTCCGGGACAAACAATTTTCCAACAGGGCAGCGCTCGGGCCTATCCTCCTGACACCCCTCCAGAGCAAGTCTCAAATTGGGCGAGATGGCGGAAAGAACTACACCCTCCTTCAAAATAACAGAGGGATCAGATAGCTCAGGAGAGTCCGCAAGGAAACTCCTCGAGAGGGCATCCGCCTTAACATTCTTAGTGCCAGGAAGAAAGGAAACCACAAAATTAAAACGTGTGAAAAACAAGGCCCACCTGGCCTGTCTAGGATTGAGTCGCTTGGCAGATTCCAGAAAGACCAGATTCTTATGGTCCGTAAGGACCACCACCTGATGTTTGGCTCCCTCCAGCCAATGTCTCCACTCTTCAAAAGCCCACTTCATGGCCAATAACTCCCGATTACCCACGTCATAATTACGTTCAGTAGGAGAAAATTTTCGAGAGAAAAAGGCACAAGGGTTACTTTTAGAGGTCTCTGGATCTTTTTGGGACAAAACGGCACCTGCCCCAATTTCAGAGGCATCAACCTCCACCTGAAATGGCAGAGAAACATCAGGCTGCCGTAGGACAGGAGCAGAAGTGAATCTCTGCTTAAGTTCCTGAAACGCAGAGACTGCCTCAGGAGGCCAATTCACCACATCAGAACCCTTTCTGGTCAAATCAGTTAATGGTTTAACAATAACAGAGAAATTACCAATAAATTTACGATAAAAATTGGCAAAACCCAAAAATCTCTGAAGAGCCTTTAATGAAGTAGGTTGGACCCAATCACAGATGGCCTGAACCTTGACCGGGTCCATTTCAATAACAGATGGGGACAAAATGAATCCCAGAAATGAGATCTTCTGTACGCCAAAAAGACACTTTGATCCCTTCACATACAGAGCATTCTCTCTCAAAATCTGGAATACAGTTCGAACATGTTTCACATGAGAGTCCCAGTCATTAGAAAAAATCAAGATATCATCCAAATAAACAATCAGAAACTTGTCCACAAAATCCCTGAAAATGTCATTCATGAAGGACTGGAAGACGGAAGGAGCATTAGTGAGCCCAAAGGGCATCACAAGGTACTCAAAATGCCCTTCAGGGGTGTTAAATGCCGTCTTCCATTCATCCCCGTGCTTAATGCGAATAAGGTTATACGCCCCCCTGAGGTCAAGCTTGGTAAACCAAGTAGCGTTTTTCACCCTGGAAAACAGGTCAGAAATCAAGGGTAACGGGTATTGATATTTCACAGTAATATTGTTCAAGAGACGATAATCAATACACGGCCTTAATGAACCATCTTTTTTGGCCACAAAGAAAAAACCGGCACCTAAGGGTGAAGAGGATGGTCTGATATGACCCTTCTCCAATGATTCCTTCATATAAGACCGCATAGCGTCATGTTCAGGTACAGACAAGTTAAAAAGGCGACCTTTAGGGAATTTACTACCCGGCACTAATTCAATAGCGCAGTCATAGCTCCTATGGGGAGGTAAGGATGCAGATTTACTTTCGCTAAACACATCAGAAAAATCAAACAAAAAGTCAGGAACATCCTCAGCCTGGGGGGAGGCAGAAAAAACAGGAGTGTTGGTATTAACACATTGGCAGCCCCAACTGGTTACAGACACAGATTTCCAATCCAAAACAGGATTATGAGACTGTAACCAAGGGAAACCCAGCACGATAATGTCATGCAGATTATATAGAACCAAAAATTTGCAGCACTCCTGGTGATCAGGTTCAACCCTCATTATCACCTGAGTAGAAAACTGGGGTTTATTCTCAGCCAAAGGGGTAGAATCGATCCCCAGTAAAGGAATAGACTTCTGTAGGGGTATCAAGGGAAACCCACAACGTTTAGCAAAATCATAATCCATCAGGTTAATAGCTGCTCCAGAATCAACGAAAGCCTGAGCAGAAAATGAGGACAGAGAGCATATCAGAGTGACAGTTAATAAAAACTTAGTCTGAACACTACCCAAGACAACTGAGCGTGCAAAATGTCTTCCCCGCTTAGGGCAGACTGAAATAGCATGAGAGGCATCACCACAGTAGAAACATAACCCATTGCGCTTTCGAAACTCATGACGCTGTGCCCCAGACACCACTCCATCACACTGCATGGGCTCAGCAGCTGGCTCACAAGGCAACACCACTCCACGCATACTTCTCCGCTCACGCAAACGTCTGTCAATTTGAATCGCTAATGACATAGAATCATTGAGACCAGAGGGGACAGGGAATCCCACCATAACATCCTTTACATTATCCGACAGACCCTTCCGGAAAAGGGCCGCCAAAGCGTCGTCATTCCATTTGGTCAGGACTGCCCACCTACGGAATCTCTGACAGTATAACTCAGCGTCATCAAGCCCCTGATTTAATGCCAACAAGGCTTTTTCAGCTTGATCAGTGACATTAGGCTCATCGTACAATAACCCCAAAGCCTGAAAAAATGCATCAACATCACTCAAAACAGGATCCCCAGGTATCAGGGAAAAAGCCCAATCCTGAGGATCGCCGCGTAGGAGAGAGATGATAATTTGAACCTGCTGCGCTGCATTTCCTGAGGACTTAGATTTTAAGGCAAGAAACAATTTACAATTATTTTTGAAATTCTGAAACTTAGCTCGATCCCCTAAAAACAAATCTGGCATGGGATCCTAGGTTCCACAACAGGCAACCTAGCAAGATATGCAGCAATACTCTGAACCTCAGTGGCATGCTGATCCACACGGCCAGACAACTGTGCAAACTCCATTGGGAGAAAAGATCCTCCCCAGCACCCAGAGATACAGAGGGAAAAAAAAAAAAAAAAAATGCAACAAACAGAAAAATATCTCTGACAACTTTTCTTCCTTCAAAATATTTTTTCCCTTCTGTGAGTACCATACAATTTTTAGGCCAGTGATACTGTTATGATTTGGTAACTGAGGAGTACAGGTAAAAAGGCAATACACCAGAGCAGTTGGAATCTATGAGATTGCAGTACCCTGACTAAGCACCGCAACTAGAGGCAGCCGTGGAGCGTTCCTACGTTGGTCCTAGACGCCTCGTCACAGCCTGAGAAACTAACTACACCTAAAGATAGAAATAGGAAAGCTATCTGCCCCGTAGCAGAACCCCAAAGATAATAGAAAGCCCCCAAACATGTAATGGCGGTTAGACAAGAGGAAATACTGACACAGAAAGAAAATAGTATGAGCAAACGCTGGGCCCAAACTAACTAAATATAAAAGGACAGGAAGGGTACTTACTGCAATCCCAGAAAACCCTGAAAAACACCAACTCTACTAATTTCAAAATCACCTGAGATCACACGACCTCTACCACCTAAATTAGTTCTCTGGTGTAACAAAAACAGCAGCCACTGAAAAAACTGGAAAAAGCAAAAGTACAAAACACAGTGGCTGGACTAAACTGAGAGGGCAAAAGCCCCCGGAGGGGACCCAGAAGGCCCCCACAGAAGTGCAGGACCAAATGCAAAAATATAGCAAAAACACAAAATAAGAAATTGTCTTATCTGATAGCAGGAGATGCAGACACGACACAGCAGGCTACAAGGGAAACTGGAAAGAAGGATTCAGACCAGAACAATTGATCACCGGCAACCCTGATGGGAAAATTACTCCCTTATATAAGACCAATCAGTAACACCTGATTCCCAGTCCTCACAATCCTCACTAGTACCGCTTGTAACCACCAGAGGGAGCCTCTGCTCAGAACTCATCTCAAACCCATTCACAACATATTACAGTACATTACTACTCTCCTCTTCCCTAGGTGTGGGAAAGGGTACTGACTGAGGGTGGATACAGGAGCTAAGGCAAGGTACATGGCCCCGGTGTCTTCACCATCATAAGTAATCCTGGAGCCGGGAAAACTAGGGTGCCCCTAGCATTAAGGAGAGGGAAGGAGCCCCTGGTCTCAGGACACCCGACAACAGTCATGATCCAAAGTACACTACATCCTCTGTAAAACATGGTGGACGCAGTGTAATGGCATGGACATGCATGGCACTGGGTCAATAGTGTTTATTGATGATATGACTGAAGACAGAAGCAGCCGGATTAATTCTGAACTGTATAAGGCGATACTTTCTGGTCACAGTCAACCAAATACTGCAAAGTTGATTGGATGGTGCTTCACAATACAGATGAACAATGACTCAAAACATACTGCGAAAGCAACCCAGGAGTTTTAAAAGCAAAGAAGTGGGATATTCTGAAATGGCCAAGTCAATCACCAGATCTCAACCCGATCAAGCATTCATTTCACATGATTAAGACAAAACTTAAGGCAGAAAGAACCACAACCATGCAACAACTAAAGTCAGCTGCAGTAAAGGCCTGACAAAGCATCACAAAGAAGAAACGCAGTGTTTGACATCCTTGGCTTCCAGACTTCGGTCAGTCATTGCCTGCAAAGGATTCTCTACAAAGTAGGGCTGTGGAATCGATAAGCCAAACCTCTGATTCGGACCCCACACCACTGGTCACTACTGAGCATCTACATAAAGTGCAGCACAGATTCATCTCCACGAAAAGCCAATATCCTTAAATCAGGAACAGAACAGACATTTATAGGACATTTCATAACTTTCCCAAATTGTTTTGAAAAAATTTACAGCACATACTGCATTGTACTACTGTACCCAATTTATTATATAATATATTTTAGGAGTTGGAGCCGGTCCATTTTATACAGACTCTGACAATAATGGACACTGACTCCATGACTCCAATTCCACAGCTCCGCTACAAAGTATTAAAAATGAGCATTTTATATATGGTAAAATTAATTTGTCCAATTCTTTTGAGCCCCTGAAATGAGGAGGCATTGTAGAAAAATGGCTACAAATCTTAAACGCTTCACAGGATATTTTTGTTCAACCCTGTTAATTAAAACATTTATGTCTACACTTCAATTGCATATCAGTTATTTCATTTTAAATCAAAAATAGTGCCATGGAGAGCTGAAATCACAATGATTCAGTCACTGTCCAAATATTTCAAGATCTAACTGTATTTATTTTTATTTTGTTTGTTTTTCCTTCTTTCAGAAAATAGATATTCTTGCCCATAATCTATTTCCACTATTGCAGCTTTATGATAAACCACAGTACCACTGGGCCAAATCAAAGCTTTTTCGACTTTTTTTGTCTACTTTGTAGGTGTTTTGCACCTATTTTTTGCTTGAACCAACTAATCTTTCCATTTGCATCTTTTTTTTAAATCACTTTTTTATTTGTTCACCTGTTGTTTTTTTAGATTGCAACTGTGGGCGGGGTTTAGAAGTTTTCAGCTGTATCATCAATTGCAAATTTTTGAAAAATCACAACCTTTTTGAGAAAATGTACTCCTGACCCCCTTTCCAACTGGAGTAATTTTATGTATGCCAGATTATTTTTTTGTGCAATTTTTGTGACAATTTGCCAAATGTGCATTGCAGCGCTGTGGTCCCGGGTTCAAATCCCACTAAGAACAACATCTGCAAGGAGTTTGTATGTCCTCCCCGTGTTTGTGTGGGTTTCCTCTGGGTTCTCTGGTTTCCTCCCACACTTTCAAGACATACTGATTGAGAATTTAGATTGTGAGCCCCAATGGGTACACCATTGTGTGAACGGTGCCGCATACAGATTATATTTGTTTGCACTGGTGTACCAAACGGCCAATCCCTGATTGTAGGCTGGCTGTCTTATCGGTATTACTGCACCTGTGTAGCCGCCATCTTTATTTGGGTCCCCTGCACCCTGATAGTGCATTTGTCTTGAGGCCTAGACAGGTAAGCATCTCTGCCTGTTTTTTGGTGTGGTTTTTCTAGATTTATTGGAGGATTTTCAAGTCCTCTTTTTGTCGTTTTGTTGTTAGAGTAGGACTTGCAAGTGTGGGGACCTGTGACGTGGGTTGGGAGCTTCCATATTTTGGCCAGAATATCAACTAAGACCTCACATGTATTTATATGTGTTTTTTGCATTTTATATATTTTTTGGGGTGCAGTTGGGCCCAGATGGCTCTGTAAACTGTGGCCTCTGATCACACAGGATGCATTATAGTTAGCACTAGACAGCCCACCATAGGGCGTCATTAATAGGCTGTAAGACAGATGCTCTGCATTCTCTGTGTGAACGGTGCCGCATACAGATTATATTTGTTTGCACTGGTGTACCAAACGGCCAATACCTGATTGTAGGCTGGCTTTCTTATCGTTATTACTGTAAGTGTCTAGCCGCCATCTTTATTTGGGTCAGTGCATTTGTCTTGAGGACTAGACTGGTAAGCATCTCTGCCCGTTTTTTGGTGTGTTTTTTCTAGATTTATTGGAGGATTTTCAAGTCCTCTTTGTTAGGCGCTGGGATTTTCCGCTGTTCGGGATGGATCCCAAGCTTTGTCTGGTGCTGTGGTCTCCCATTCAGGCTCGGCCACTAGGATGACTGCTCAGCACAGACTCCAGACCCTGCACCTTGCCCAGGCTCCTGCTGCATGTTTAGTTACTGCTGGATCTCCAGCTAAGCCTATGGTGACTACTGGTTTACGCGTGCAGCATAATGCTCTGCAGCCTAAGTCCAGATTTCACCCTACTGAGCATGTCCATGATGTGGCGCCTTCTCATTGGTGCTCGGACATCAGCTGCTCTGGTTATGTGGCAGCTTCAGTTTGGTCCACAGGCAAGGTCCTGTCTGTCTGTACTTGAGCTTTATGTATAAAAGGTCCTCAGGAGCGCACGCCGATGTGATATTATCATTTGTGTTTCTCTGTGAGTGGATATACTACCACTCTGTGTGCCTGTGTGTGACTTACTTTTTTGTCAGGACACGCTTCCTGTGTTGCCTAACAACGCACCCAAGTGAGTAGCAATCACACAATTGGTGGAGAATGAGGACAGCATTCCCAGGGAACACCTGTGATAACTACAGAGGTACTGCATTTCCTGGTTGAAGGTGGCCATAAACCAGCAAATAACGTCAGACAGCATGGAGAACCTGGCGAAATACAAGGTGCAAGCCCAGCTACAGCAGCAGCACCAACAACAGCAGCTGGCACAGCAGGGAACAAATTGATGAATAAAGTGTTTCAACGTCAATGCTAGCTAAAATGCTGTCTTCATTGACTGAGATGTTATCAATTTTAAGTAAGAGATCTGTTGTGTCCCTTGTAAATAATGGCAAAGAAGAAACAAATGGTCTGAAAACTTTATCCAGACATTGTCCAACATTCTGCCATAGACTAGCAATCCCTGATACTATCGACCTACTCTTAAGGGGGTTTAGGCCCTTATGAGTTTTGAAAGACTATCAATGGTGGCCATGCCAGGAAATTGGGGTAGTGGTCATTCCATTTTGCTAATTACTCTATCCTGAAGCCTCTATCCAGGAGTGTTTCAAGCCCTGAATGAAAGGTCTTGGTGGGGTTATTTACCAAAATGGTGTATCCATCTCTATCCTGCAAGAGAGCTAGGCACATTTTATGATACTGATATTTATCCATAACCACCACATTTCCCCTTACCTCAGTTTTTTGTCAGGCAGTATAGGGTGGGAACTCCCGCTTGGCTCGGTATCTGTTTCCCATCCTGTGTGCGGTTAGCACAGCAGAGTCACGGAACGAGCACAAACACCAGCCTAGACTTCCTGGGGGGTTAAGCGATAGGGACTCCACTAGCGTCTCACTTCCTGTACGCCTGTGAAGTCGAACAGGGTATAGCTTCTAGAGCTCTGCTATATTGCTGCTCTGTGGAGTAACAGAGCTTTCTACTTAGTTTCTGCTCACTGAGTGACGTTTAACTCAGTGCACTTATAGTTTTCGCTCACAGCCTTGCTCCGCCATTGTGCTAGCTGCGGTTTCTCCATCACCGCACGATGGACTCCGGGTTGCAAACGCACCTTATTATTATTTCTTATTTGGTGCGTTCCGCCAATCCTAACACTCTTTTTGTGGATTTGTTGAGCTCCAATGGGTACAAAGATCATGATGTTGGTAGAACACCGGAGAAGTAATGGCGCTATATAAGTGAGTAAAATAAATAAAAAGTCATAAAAAGTACGAAGAAAAAATAAAGATCATTTTTGCCTTTGTGCAAATTTCATGACATTTTAAAGAATTTGGTGCAAAAACATCAACATATACCACAAGACAAAAATGACCGTTAAAAACGCGCTAACGATGAATCAGAGCCTATGTGTTTCGGTTCCCAAATCTGGGATTCAGTATCAAAGGAGTTTCATGAGGATTTTAGAAATATATCATTTTATCATTCAGAAGCTCTTAACAGCAGTGATTCCATAATTTTTCCCCTATGCTTGGTTAAAAAAAATAACCATTACTGACTACCACATTATTTGTTCTTGATTTCTTTTAGTGTTTCTTAAAGCCATAAAGTTGCCATTTGAAATGACTTCAGTTTTGTGCCATGTCTGTGATCCGTTTTTTTTTCAACAAAATAAAACAACTGAATGAACATCCTCCAAGGCCGGTGATTCCAGAATTTTTGCCAGGGGTTGTATATGGTGGTCACATGAGAGAGCTGTTCCCCTCCATATAAGTAATATTTATGGCCAACGCTAGAGTTTACTAGGATATATTAAACTATATTATACTCTGAATAGTTACATTATGTCATTAGACAATTAATGCATGGATGGTAATGTTATAGAAAGTAACAGAAAGAAGAAATGTTTTTGTATCCGGTTGCTTCATTATTATTTCTATATTACTTTACAGTCTATTCAATCTGTTTATATAAGTGAATGGTGATTTAAAAAGGATTGCGAAGCAGGTTCCCAGAGAAAAGCAGTATCCTTAATACGGTTGTCCAATAAAGCTTCATGGACATCATAGAGAGTATTTCACTGCATGAGACCCCCTTAATTAGGCAGTAAGCTACGGGAATAGGCATCTTCCATTCTGGAGGACTCAGCTTCTCTGTTCATACCTGCGTTTTCAGTTCAGTTTCTCTGTTCCATTTTAGGAATAGATAAAAGTAATTTACGTGGAAAACAAATCCATTAAAAAACAGACACAACCTGAAGCAGAAGGGCCCCAATGACTATAAGGGAGGAAGTCTAGTTTCGGCCTGAGATGGAATACCACATTAAGTGTCTTTGAAGAACCTACCTGGATTAGGTACTGAGAACAAAGGTTTAAGAGCTCAAGTAACTGTAAATGACTACCAGCTGCCAAAACATCTTGAATCGCTCCTGGCTCCAATAGTATCTATTAAAACAGAAGAAACATGAGTCATCGGAATGATAGCAATAAATACACTATTATAAGCACGGCCTGCTCCACAAGCCAAACAGGAATATCAGACTTGGTAGACCCATTAGAACGTTAAATGAACAAAATCAGATTTCAGACATTAGATCTAAGACATTTTTAAAACCATTCAGAAAAAAATACACCATAAAACCTTTTTAAATGGCTCAATTATTAAGTTATATCAGGATATACTGTCGTTTTTAATATCAGTTGCCTGAGTCCTGCCAAAGAAGCTCTGCCGATCAGTAAGCAGAGGCAATAGGCCCGTCCGATGGGTTGTGAGAGCACACATGCCGGTATCTTGTAAACCATTGAAGTGCCTAAGATCATGTAAGGTGCAATATAAAAATAAATGTGTAATCAGAAGACATATTGTTTAATGTTTATTGTTTTTTTATAATATTTATATACAAATACTGAAATTTCAGTTGACCACTAAACTTAATATTGGGCTGATATTTCATATTATCACCACAGGCAGGTTTACAATGATAGGTAAAGCCTACATATAGAGAACACAAGAACACACTATTCACAGTAAGTGATGGTCACAGTTCACCTCCTCCCCTCCTCTGCACAATGGCCTCTGCACAGGTTATAGAGACCTCTGCACAGCTCACAGCATGCCTAAAAACTCAGAGCCTGACTGTTGTTGTCTGTATTCCATGTTACTGCTACAATGCATAGAAAATAAACAAAAAATCTGCAATCAGAAAATAAAAAATATTTAAAAAAATAAATAAAAAAAAGCTTCACTTTCTGGTTTTAATGATTAAAAATCACATAAAGGTGAAACATTCCCTTTAGCACACTTGTAACACAACTATAAAATGTGGCACACGATGGCAGTTTAACTGCAAAAGTATTGTGTGGGATTTTCATATGGACATGAGTAGGAGAAAGTCTCTAAATTTTTTGTGTAATCCGTCACACAGTGTGTGTCACAGTGACTGACACGCTGCATTTACATGATTAGTAGGCCAATATATAAAAAATAATCAGAAGCACTCCAAAAAACTCAGTGCCGCCCTGGTCTCAGGATTTTCCCAGCATACTATGTAGTCTTTAGTCCTTCTTTATGCCATGGACCACATTTACTAATACTTTCTAATAGACAGTGGAAACTTAGTTCAGGCAGTCAGAAGATGTGCTAAATTTATTACAGTGTTTTAGATATTGTTAAAGGGAATCTGTCACCATGTTTTTGGTATACAACCTTAGAGCAGTGTGATATTGGTACAGAGACCCTGATTCCAGAGATGTGTCACTTACTGGGCTTCTTGCTATAGGTTTGATAAAATCACTGCTTTCTTTGGTGCAGTTCTCTGAATGCTGAGCTCTGTATTACCCCGCCCACACCACTGATTGGCAGCTTTCTGTGTACACTATGCAAAACCAGAAAGCTTCCAATCGGTGGTAGGGGCGTGGTTACACCGAACAGGAGGACTGCATGGCACAAGACAACTAGTCCTGTAGCGATAATCTCCTGCTAATACAACACTGATTTTATTGAAACTACAATGAGCAGCCCACTTAGTAACTTGCCACTTGTTCCTTTCCCAGCTATTCAAATAATTTACTATTGATTGACATAGAAAAATGTAAAAAGTTTGGCGTTTTCTAAAATATAATATTTTAATTTCATCCCGACTGATCAGTTTTTGTGCTTTTTTTTTCCTCAGCAAAAAATGGAAGCAGTATTTACTTGCTCAGGTCTCAGAACTAATGCAGTAAACCCATATAGTAAAGATGGCGGCAATATAAGTGCAAAATACTGATGAGACAACCAATCACAACCTGACAATTCATGGAGGGGTGATTGCTTAGTATTAGACTGCACAAAAGTGGCTTGTATAGGGCGCTGGTCACACACAGGTAATGCACAGTTTCTGCATTAGTTCTGAGACCGGGGCAGGTAAATGCTGCTTCCCTTTTTTTGCTGTGTTAATTCTTGAAAATTTTGGAGGATTTTGTATTACTCATTTTGTGACTTGGCTTTTAGCTTTTTTTATCCTCGCCTTCCTGCAAGTGCCATAACTTTTTTATTACTTGACATGGCTGTACGTGGGTTACATTTTTGAGGGGATCAATTGTAGTTTTGCCTGACAGCATTCATTTTATCATACAAAGTAGTAGAAAACAAGAAAAAAAATTAAAGTGCAATGAAATGGTGAAAAAAAGCAATTTCGGCAATTATTTTTTTGATTTTGTTTTTATATAACATTCATTATTTGATAAAAATGACTTGGTAGCATGATCAGACTCAGAATTTTGTAGAAAAAAAATGGATTGTGTCGTTATTTTCAGAAACACATAACATTTTTCTTTTTCCCCTGGAACTTTTTATAAGGGTTTATTTCTTGCAAGCTGAACTGTAGCTTATATTGCCACTCTACCATATTAATACCATTGTTATTATTTTCAGATTCTCTCTCTCACAGTTGAAGTGTACCTAGGATAAAAATTACAGACCTCGCCATTCTTTGTAGGTGGGAAAACTTGCAAAATCGGCAGTGTATCAAATACTTATTTTCCCCACTGCATGGCGCTTTTAAGTGCATTTTTAGGGGACATATGGCAACCAAAAGAAATGGTAATTTTGACTTTTTAATTTTTTGGGAGGCATTTAAGTTTGAGTTAAATAATTTTATATTTTGATAGATCAGACTTTTACAGACACAATATCAAATATATTTATATTTTAATTAAAAAAAATACGATTTCTTTATTTGCAAAGGGGGAGAGGTGATTTAAACTTTTCTATGTCTATTTTTCGAATATTTTTTCAAACATTATTTTATTAATTCTTACTTTATTTTTTAGTCCCCACAGGGGACGTGAACCTCAAATCATTTGTTTGCTTGGACTATATACCACTATACTTCAGTATCGCTGTATATAGTAAAATGACTTATCTTCTATGAAGACTAGCCACAGGCTGGGCTTCAAAAACAGCACCAAGATGGTGGCCACAGGAGCCTCCCTTTTGCCAAGGCAACCTATAATCTTCCAGTAATTTCGCTGCAGATGATGGGGCAATAGCTGCCGGAATATTTGCGCCATGTTATTGAACATTTTAAATTAGATTGACAGCACTGTTTAAACCGTCATATAGAAGCGATTGGAGTTAGCTCTGGTCACTGCTGTTAGGAATAGTGCTGGCTGTATAACACAGCTGTATCGGCCCGGTATGGGTGACAATACGGATGAAAATCATCTTAGTTTTCTGGATGAAAAAAAAGCCACTGACGTTTTTCAAACAAAGTAAACATTTTTCCTTGCATTTATATTTTTATAAGTAATGATAATATACTATAAAGAACCTTTTGGGAAAAACACCCCTAAAAATGCCGTAAGCAAAACATGCTGTGTTTTTGTTTGTTTTTTAAATACTTTGTATGTAGTTCATTCTATCTTTCACTATAGACTTTACAAAAAACATGAAAAAAGCTAAAAAGTCCATCAAAAACCTAGTGAAAATGCCACATAATGCTACGCATGAATTCAGCCTAAAGCTATGCTCGCACATTTATTTTTGAGGAGTTACATGAGAAGAACCCTGGCTAAAATCCTCCTCTCATTCAGTTTTACCTTAAATATACTTGGCTGCTCATATCAGCAATTTTTTAAACTTTTTTTTTCTCCTGAAAAGGTTTGGGAAAACTTTGGTTGTAAGAAAACAACAGTGGATGTCATTAGTTTGAAACGGTTTCTGTAGAAAACCCCCAAAGTAGGAACTGTAAAATCAGGAGGCTGAAAAAAAACTCTTCCAAAACCTCTTTGGGAAAAGAAAAAACTCCTCCTCCAAAAACTCCCTCAAAAAGAGCAATTTCCGCCTGAAAAACGTATGGTTTTCGAAAGCCTCAAAAATACTCAGTATGTGGGAAAAACACATTGTGTTTTGTGCATTTTTTATGTAACTTTTGAAGCATAACTACGGACGGTTCCAAAAAGAGTTGTAGAATATTTCCTATATAATCTCTCTCCCTTGAGAAACAGCATCAAAAGGGCACAAGTGAAAGTAAAAAATGCTGTTGATATTTAGGCACGCGACCAAAAAAGCAAGACAGCAAAAATATATCAAATAGCCACTAGATGGCTCCAAAGATTAAATAATAAAAGATATTATTGCTGGGAAATACTTGATAGGAGTTTTAGGGAAGAGTTCATTCTACATTCACATATCCGGGTGAGGCCAAGTTCACATGCGTATATGCAAAATCCTGCATTTTTCCTCCCAAAAAAACACTTTTACATCTATACTGTGTTCCGTATGACCATTTTTTTTGATATCCATATTAAATATGTTTAGTGGTTTTCTGTGTTCGGATGACATCAGTATATCCATTCTGTACATACGTATCATATAGAGTTTTTACATAAACAATTTAATAAATAAATATTTGCCATCTTAATAATTGTAATGGATCTGTGAAAAACGCATGACATACAGATAGTAACCCTGATTGTGAAACGTTTCTTGTGCACCAAATGGATTTATAATGGGCTAGTCCGAAACAAAAGTAGTGAATTCTGTGATTTTTCACAAGTGGACTATCATAAACATTTTGAAATGTACAAGATGAAATACAGTTACAGCCTAGATTAATAAATCTGTAAAATCCGTATCCGTAAAAATTGGATGCAATGTAAATAATCTGTATGTAACTCGGCTTCTTTTTGCGCACCCATAGACTAAAACAGGCGAGACTCATCTGATATAAGGAAGAGAATAGTGCATGCCACGATTTTCGTCACAGATTGCAAGTGAAAAATAGCTTCATCTCAGCAGCCCAATTACATAACATTGATCAGGGCACTGTCCAATTTTTACACGGATTGCTCACGCCTGTATAATACGCTCATCTGAACGAGCCCTAACAGTAATGTTTCATTATATAATTCACAATCTTATTAAAATCAGCAGATTTCATAGTTTAACACATTTTTGCGCCGTGGGCAGAAGAAAAAAGTAAAATACAAAAAAGTAACAAAACCCAAACTGCAAAGTTTTTACATAAATGGTGTAAAAAATTTAAAACAATTTCAGAATTGCCAATTTTTTTATTTATATAGCCTCCACACAAAAAAAAAAAAACTGATGAAGAAGTAGTATGTACCCCAAAACGATATCAATTAAAATTACAGCTCACTATACAAAAAACAAGCTATCACACAGCTCCAATGATGAAAAAATAAATACGTTATGGGTCTTCTGCAAGGGAAAAGAAACCTGTTTTAGTTATGTAAAAGTAGAAAAACAAAAAATATATATAAATTTGGTAATATCCTTATCTATATATATAAGAGGCATCGTGATTACTCGCTAATCCCGCCCCCTGCACAGTAGCTCCGCCCCCACCACATTACCACACACAAACACATTACCGCTCATAATCCCGCCCCCCCACCACAATACTACACATAATCCCGCCCCCCCACCACATTACCGCTCATAATCCCGCACCCCCACCACATTACTGCTCTTAATCCCGCACCCCCACCACATTACTGCTCAAATCCCGCCCCCCCACCACATCACCACACACAATTCCACCCCCCACATCACCACACACAAGCCAGCCCCCCCACATCACCACACACAATCCTGTCCGCCACCACATTACCACACATAATCCCGCCTTCCACCACATTACTGCTCTTAATCCCGCCCCCCCACCAGATTACCGCTCATAATCCCACTTCCACCACATTACCGCTCATAATCCCGCCCCTCTTTACATTACCACACACAATCCCGCCCCCCCACCACATTACTGCTCATAATCCTGCCCCACCACCACATTACCGCTCATAATCCCGCCCCCCCACCACATCACCACACACAATTCCACCCCCCACCACATCACCACACATAACACAATCCTACCCGCCACCACATTACCGCACATAATACCGCCCCCCACCACATTACTGCTCATAATCCCACCCGCCACCACATTACCACACATAATCCCGCCCCCCCACCACATTATTGCTCATAATCCCGCCCCCACCACATTACCGCTCATAATCCCGCCCCACCACATTACCACACATAATCCCACCCCCCCACCAATTTACCACTCATAATCCCGCCCCCACCACATCACCACACATAATCCCGGCCCCCCACCACATCACCACACATAATCCCGGCCCCCCACCACATCACCACACATAATCCCGGCCCCCCACCACATCACCTCACATAATCCCGCCCCCCCACCACATTACTGCTCATAATCCCGCCCCCCCCCACATTACCGCTCAAAATCCCGCCCCCCATCACATTACCGCTCATAATTCTGCCCCACCACATTACCACAATTAATCCAGCCCTCCCACATTACCACACGAGGCTCCGTCCCCACACATTACCACACGAGGCTCCGTCCCCACACATTACCACATGAGGCTCCGTCCCCCACATTACCACATGAGGCTCCGTCCCCACACATTACCACACGAGGCTCCGTCCCCACACATTACCACATGAGGCTCCGTCCCCTCACATTAACACAGAGGCTCCGTTCCCCACATTAACACACGAGGCTCCCTCCCCCCACATTACCACACGAGGCTCCGTCCCCACACATGACGACACGAGGCTCCGTCCCCACACATGACCACACGAGGCTCCGTTCCCACACATTACCACACGAGGCTCCGTCCCCACACATTACCATACGAGGCTCCGTCCCCCCACATTACCACACGAGGCTCCGTCCCCCCACATTACCATACAAGGCTCCATCCCCCCCCACATTACCACACGAGGCTCCGTCCCCCCACATTACCACACGTGGCTCCGTCCCCACACATTACCACACAAGACTCCGTCCCCACACATTACCACACGAGCATCTTACTGAATCCAGTTTGTTTTCGATTTTACACTGTGAATAAAATGTATCATTAGTATTATTCAGATTTTTGATGATTATTATTGTTATTAACTTCATTTTAATTTCATTTACCACCTGCATAAGCGCTATTGAATGTTGTCATTATTTACTTTAGTTTAATCACCAGCAGCGTTAATTAGATTACAATGAGTGTGCCGGCTGGCTGGAAACAGCTAGTAATATAATATAAATCATAACGCACAATAAAGTTAAAGGGGTTGTCTTTTCTTAACTGATAAGGCTATGTGACTGCAAACTTACGAATCCTCCCATGGCACGCACTGGACGCTGTGAGGATTTGCCGGTGTCGGCGCTGGGAATGGCGGTCACGTGACTACAATTATGCAATATACATACTCCTGGCCACATTCCAACTAGACTGTTTTCGGTGCACTCAATGCAAGTGTATTGCATGAGACTGGAAACAGCCTAGTTGGATTCTGGCTGGAATAAGCATATCGCATACTTGCAGTGACGTGACTGCTGTTCCAGCACTTGACACCGGCGAATCAACACAGCATTCAGGGTGTGCCATGGTATGATTCACATATCTGCAGTCACATGTCATTTATAACTCATAATGGATGCCAAAACTTAAATAAATAAGTTGGTAACATTGCATTGCTTTTACATTCTCTATCCAAAAATGATAAAATGTTTTCAAATAAATTATATGTATCCACCCTGTAAAAATACAAGCTCTCATGCTTACGAGGTTAAATTGTAGTAAGAAACACAAAGTGCAAAACACTAAGACCAAACTCATAGAATAATATAATACAATACCTGTCCAGTGTAGGCAAAGTCAAGAGCCTGCTTTAATCCAAGGCTGGTGACACCATGTAAATTGACTTCATCAGCTTCACTTTCAACCATGCACAGACTGAACATTGCCTGTATATTAAACAGGATGGGTATTAGTTGATTGTAGAACACGCAACACTAGATACATTATCAAGGTGCTCATTACTTTCCAGGGCTTTGGACTTTATATTGCACTATTTAGGCAGGTCTATCACTTGACTTCACAATATAAATTGTAGACATTATTAACGCTAAAAAGAGGACTTTCATTGTCATTATTTCAAATGTCATTATGTCTTACACAAAAGTAACCTGCGTGTTCTGGACTACTCCTGTGTGTAACATACCTGCTCTGATCTCACTGCAGAGCCATTAGAATTTGAGCACAACATACATAAGTGCAATTACTGACACCGTTGACCTCTCAGCTTCATACAGGCAGCGTCAGAAGAGGGGCAGTACAGCAGAGGTGACCATACTACAAAAGAAGGAGATCCGATAGAAGGGTTTGTAATGTGACACAGCTTAACTCAGCTGCACTGCTCCCTCTCTCCACACAAACTCAAACAGGAGGTTAGATTCGTAGTTCAAGGCTGTATCATTAACTCTCACACATTAGAAGCCTCCACTAAGCTATGCTGGGGGCATGTTCTTTTTCTCCTGAGTGGTCCTGCCTGCTTAAATTCATCGTCAGTGATATACAGAAAGAAGTGCATAACCAGTGAAAACTATCTGATAACACCCATTTGGTTTTAACAATCTTTAACTCATTAGATGCTAAATACTTTGATTGCTAGCATCTATGCAATGGAGGATGAAAAAAAAAAGTTTTATTCAGCTCTACAGCCACTATTACATCGTGTGTCCAGTTCAACATGGAAAATTTATTGAAAGGTCCTCTTTCAGTACATGGCCATTTTTCTTTTTGCCCTTTTGTTTTTTACCTCCACTTTATCCAACTGTCGTAAGTTTTTTTTTTTTTTCCACAAACATAGCCGTAATGAGGGCTTGTTATTTTGTGAGACAAGTTGTACTTTTGAAAGACACCATTAATTTTGCCATACAATGAAAACAGGGAAACATTTTCCAGTAGGTTAAATGGTGAAAAAAAATGCATTTCTAGCAATACCAAACATACGGTATAAGGTTTTTTTATTTTACATTTTAGGGGTTAAAAATAATTCAGAAACTTGCAAAAAAAAAAAAAAATTGTTTGTGTTACCATTTTCTAAGATACATAACTTTTTATTTTCTGCAAAGGAACTGGGTGAGGGATTTATTTTGTGTGCTTTATTGATTGCATTTTGTGCAATGCAGTGATAAAAAAAACCTGCAATTTTGGGATTTCCATTTGTTTTCCTTTACATGGCTTAAATACTTTTTCATTTTGATAGTTCAGACTTTTTCTGATTCAACAAGACCTTTTGTTTTTTTACTTAATGTTTAGCTTATTCTTAAAGGGGGGTGTTTAGACTTTTTATATATTTTTAAATAATTGTTTACTTTTTTTACTCAAGTTTTTAGTTTCATCAGAGGACTTGAATATGTGATCCTTATATTTAATATACTATATGCTGCAATATAAAAATATTGCAGTATATATTGCAGTATCTAATATACTGTAATTGCAGTTCTCCCTCACTAAAAGATTAAGATGGTAGCAAGAATGGGGTTCAGTAGACTCCCAGCGAACTGTAATACATCAGTTCCCTTCGATTGCTGCATGGGGGTGCTATGAAAGCGGCAGTCGCACCATTTAAATGTCGCCAGTGATTGACAGTGGCATCTAAATGGATAACAGAAGTAATCGGTGCTAGAGCTAGCCATTGCTGTTACAGGCAGATGCAAATGAAGCATAGTCAGTTCCAAACACCCCACAGTGAACTGTGACAACAATGTACATCACAGTTCGTTAAGCGGCTGAAATGGATTTTCATGCGCAAAAATTTTTTTTAAATGATCTGGTTGTACCTGTAATGAGTCCCCAAACCCACTTGTTACATATATTTTTGGGGTTTAGCCCCCCTTCCCTACCTTGCGGCCATTCTTGTGGTTTCTTATTGTATACATCTTGAATTTCCTGTGCCTCTGAGACTAAATTTACCAAGAAATAGAGCTGTATCTGTTCCATAGCTCACACACTCCCACCTTCAGTCCCCACCCACTTCACCTACAAAGCACCATCTAGAGACTCCTATATAGTCTCAAGATGGATAAATCATTGTCATAAAATTCCTCCCATTTCACTTAGCATGTGATGCCCTGACACTCTCCTGAAGTCAGTAATGTTAAATGTGCTGACACTGGCACCACAAAGGCTCAGGGTACTGTAGGGGAATAATGAGTCATATAATCTAGTAATTTATTCCAATATAATCTAGAACTCTGAAATATTAATCACAATAAATAGTGCGGTAAAAGTACCGGTAAATAATATTTCCTGCTGGCTAAAGTCTCAAGTTGATAACATTGCATGTTGCATATGGAGCCTGCAATGTTTTTGTACTTTCCCTGCTTTGCTTTCCTCTCTGTAGAGTACACATCCTCAGTGAATCACAACTAGCCAAGAAGAGCAGGCTATGGCCCTGTGACATTACCGTTCAGAGATCACCACAGAGCTGCTGGTTGAGTCATTCAAACAGCAGCCATGACATTTTGGGGATTTGAGTGGCAGGAAGTAAAGCACTGGAGGTCACATCACCACATATGACAGCTCAGGAACAGAGCAGATCTTTAAAAGCAAGTAAATCATGAAGTTTCTTCATTTCTGAAAGCTTTAACAATACTTTATAAATCAAAATGCCCTAAAACTGATTTAAATAGATATTTTAAACTTGATGAAAACTTACTTTGAAAATCCATGTGAGACTAGCTATTTAATTCTTGCACTCAGCTTCCACTCACCTACCCTGATTGAGAGCTCCTCAAGTTCCCTAGATTCTGCTGGTGACATTTCTCACTGTTCCATACAAGCTGCAACTGCCAGTAAGGCTAAATACATTTGGACTCATGAGCTATTTCAGCCTTCATCTGGACTCATAAACTGACTAATTATGTTTTAATTTTCTCATCCTGAGTGCCACATGGAATGATTTTTTTCTATTCTCTTGTGAAAATACGGTATACAAACAGTTGAAAATTCCTATGGACCAGCTGTAGGAAAATAGCTGCTTTCCTAGGATAATGATCCATACATATCCCAAGACAGGACAGTTGAATGATCATGCACTAAACCTTCTTATATTATTATTTGGAAGATGTGGATTCTAAATGTGGTGATAAATCCTTCACTATATCTACTTTTTCTATATGTCCATTTTTTATTCCACGAAAAGACTTGAGTTTGTTTATCTGTCACATTAATTTCAGGACTACACAGTAGAGTTGGTACAAAACAATTTGCACTCTACAGTTCATTTGCCACAACAGTAATCAGTGGCCACTGGAATGAAGTTCTTAGAACCTTCTCTTACCTGAAAACATCCGGGGCCCTTCTTTTAATTAACCTGCCAGGAATAACATCACATGTGCTTCATGCCACAATAATGATGTCACACCAGGCTAATCAACAGACTGGGTCTAAAGAGACTTTGTCAAGAACTGTTTATTTTGTTTTGCCTGCAGGGAAAGGCAGTTTGTTTTTCCTTTGCTTGTGGCTGGTTTATGAAGCACCAATAAACCAGATTGGACATTTAAATGGACGTGCTTCCTGTGTTGCCTAAGGACGCACTCGAGTAGCAATCCCACACCACCATGTGCAATTACACTGGTCAACACTAAAAAATCATCAGCAAAGGTAATATGTCTGTTTTATGGAGTTTGATGTGCTGATTCCAAAATATGCTTAGTTTTGCTCTATCGCATAAAGTTTCTGAGACAGAAGTATTTTTGTAATTAAGTTAATTCTGCATTTTCAATGTATGTGGTTTTTCCCAAGTTATTCCCATATCGTTGCTTGTCTTACTTGATTGTGACTTTTCTTACAGGGACAACATCAGTAAAGGTTTAGTGAGTTTTATGGGAAGGAGTATTGACAGTGCAGTCAACCAATAACTGCTTTTCGGAAAGTCACATTTTATGGGAGGATCTAACTGTTATGAGGTGGTAAGATTTGAGTCAGTCCGAAAAGGAAGGTGATGGCAGCAAGGACTGGTATATGAGACTCTGACAGGAGACAGGCCTCTACAGGGATCTGAGCCCTGCCACAGGGAGATAGAAGGGAAAACAGCGGACAGCTACCATTGTGAGAGGATTTTCACTGAAGGCAAGTCCCCTCAGAGGGAAGAAAAAGCTCAGCCACTGAGGTGTAACTGACTGAGGGTCTCCACAGAGAGAGAACCTGAAAGCAGCCAATATCACACTAGAAAACTGCCTGTCTGCAAATGTTCATCTGTAAGGAATAGGCTGACCCGTTTACCTCACAACTGTATATAGATATCTGCCAGATTACCTCTAGTAAAATCAGTTCTAAATACAAGCTGCCTCTGTCATCTCTGGGGAAATATCTACATATAGTCGGTGGGCTCATAGCATTTTTTTTTTAGTTTGTCACCACCATTGAACTGAACTTACTCTACTGTTTGATCTGATTTAAAGGAGAAAAATAACCCGACAGTGTATCAATCATCTGAACAGATTCTGCTGTGTGTGGTTCTTTTACTCCAAAAGGTTAAGTACGTTCAATCACTCATGATATTAAAAAGATATACCAGATGTACTTCAAGTGTCCACTTGGTGTTCAAGACAAAAGCTGGGCCCCTTATGTAATATGCTCAAGTTGTTCAAATGGTCTTCGTGACTGGTTGAATATGAGGAAAGTGGCTATGCCATTTGCTGTTCCCATGATTTGGAGAGAACCCAAAAATCATAGTGATGACTGCTACTTTTGTCAAACTGAATGGCTTTTCTACAAAGAACAAACATAAGATGAATTACCCTGAACTTGAATCTGCAATTAGGCCAGTTCCACATAATGGTACCTTGCCAGATCCTGTACCACTGTTGTCTGGATTGGATGAAAATGAAGTAGAATATGAAGACTATGGAGCTAAAGCTACTGGCGAAGACATGGAGACCTCAAGTCAAGATGAGCATGTACCTGATGGAGCAGCCGAGCAGCCAGAACGTTTTACTCAACATGAATTAAATTATCTCATCAGAGACCTTTCATTGTCAAAAGATAAAGCTGAACTTCTTGCATCTAGGTTGAAACAGAAGAATCTTATTCATGATGATGTCAAAGTGTGTTATTACCGCAAAAGTAACACTTTAACA
Source organism: Oophaga sylvatica (assembly GCA_033576555.1). Taxonomy (NCBI): domain Eukaryota; kingdom Metazoa; phylum Chordata; class Amphibia; order Anura; family Dendrobatidae; genus Oophaga; species Oophaga sylvatica. The sequence continues at coordinate 281,288,280 of JARQOD010000005.1, forward strand.
CAATTTTCACAGTTGATGGACCAATGGTGTACTGTAACAATGTGAATGGCCTCTTTGAAGAACTGAATCAAGAGTATTTTGTTGCAGATTGGCGATTGTTTATTGACTAATACCAGAGAAGTTTGAAAGCAGTGTTGCTTCACAATGGAAATATGAAATAATCAATCCCTATTTTTCAGTCATGTCATCTAAAGGAAAGTTATGAAAATCTGTCAGTTGTTTTGGATGCTATGTAATATAAGCATCATCAATGGAATGTCTGTGAAGATTTGAAAGTGATTGGTCTGCTAATGGGAATGCAAGGAGGTTTCACAAAATACAGTATTGTTGCTTCTTGTGTTTATGGGACAGTAGAAATACAGTAGAGCATTATGTTCGTCGTGATTGGGGACAGAGAGACATCTATGTTCCAGGTAGAGACAATGTTCAGCATAATCATTTAGTTGCTCCAACAAAAATCTTTCTTCCTCCACTACATATAAAGTTGGGATTAATTAAAAACTTGGTGAAAGCCATGGCAAAGACAAATTTACAAGGGTTGTAGTACATTTCACAGAAATTCTCCAGCATTTCACCAGCAAAACTGAAGGAAGGGGTATTTGTCGGTCCTCAGATCAGAGAGCTTATGAGAGATGATGTGTTTGAAGGAAATCTAAATGATAAGGAATTGAGATCTTGGAAAGCTTCAAGCAGATCTGTGAAAACTTCTTAGGAAAACAAAATCTCCAGAATATGTTGAAGGTGTTGAGGAACTGCTAAATGCATACCAGTGTCTTGGATGTGGCATGTCTCTGAAAATGCATTTTTTGCATTCACATTTAGATTTCTTCCCTCAACATCTTGGGGATGTAAGCGATGAACAAGGAGAGCAGTTTCACCAGGACATTAAAGTAATGGAACAACGCTACCAGGGTTTTTGTAATGACTCAATGATGGCAGATTGGTATAAAATTCTGTGAGGCATAAGTGGTGTAATTGTGATCACTGTACAATTAGATGAATTAATTGAGAGGTGCAGTTTGTAAAAATGAGGTCACTTATGCTGTTCTGGCACCTCAGGGGTTCTGCCAATGTGACATGGCACCCTCAAACCATTCCAGCAAAATCTGCACTACAATATGGTGCTCTTTCCCTTCTGAGCTTTGCACTGTGCTTCAAAAGTAGTTTTCGACCACATATGAGTTATTGGCGTACTCAGCAGCAATTGCGCAACAAATTGTATGGACGATTTTCTCCTATTATTCTTTTTGAAAATTGAAAACTTGCGGCCAAAATAACATTTTAGTGGAAAAAAGGTAATTTTCCATTGACCCAGCACAATGCTATACAATTCCAAGAAGGGTTAAAAATGCTCACTACACCCCTAGATGAAATCCTCAAAGGTGTAGTTTCCAAAATTGGGTCACTTATAAGGTTTTCTGCTGTTTTGGTATGTCAAAAAGTCTTCAAGTGTGACCGCAATCTTCAGAATTCAATTGGTGCTTCTTCCCACCCGAGCCCTGTCGTGTGCCCAAACAATTGTTTTCCACCACATTGATGTACTCACGAGAAATTGCACAGTTGATTTTTTTTCTTGTTACTCTAGTGAAAATGAAAAATTTGGACCTAAAGCAACATTTTTGCTGGAAAAATTAATTTTTTTATTTTCACGGTTCAACGTTATAAAATTCTGTGGTGCAGTTTCCAAAATGGTGTCAGTTGTGGGGTGTTTCCATTGTTTAGGCACATCAGGGGCTCTGCAAATGCGACACGGCATCTGCTACCTATTGCAGCCAATTTTTAATGCTCCAAAAATCAAATGGTGCTCAATCCCTTCCAAGTCCTGCCATGTGCCCAAATTGTAGTTTTCCACCACATATGGTGTATCGGCACAATCAGGAGAAATTACACAACAAATGGTATGGTCCTTTTTTTCCTGTTATCCTTGTACAGACAATAAGGACATAACAGAATAACACACAACGAACAGCTACCAAAAGGATGGTGGAAATAGTGGAGACACGAAAGCCAAATGGTAAAAAGTGCATGTATTGTATGGTGCAGCCACCAATATAATAAATAGGGTGTTCACATAACGCTGCATGAACCGGTCACCAACCAGTATGTGTACAAGAACAGCCACTAAGTGCTATTAAGTGCATGCGAAGCACCTAAAGGGTTAATAAACTTGTAGAATGTGGTTTTCAACACTTTGAGGGGTGCAGTTTTTAAAATGGTGTCACTATTGAGTATTTTCTGTCATACAGACCCCTCAAAGTGACTTCAAATGTGATATGGTCCAGAAAAAAATTGTTTTGTAAATTTTGTTGGAAAAATTAGAAATTGCTGATAAACCTTTAACCCTTCTAACTTCCTAACAAAACAAATTACATTTCAAAAACGTAAACTAGACATAAATTTTATTTATAAATTAAATCAAATACTTATGTTCCACACTGTATATCATTATCAGAAAATGAGGAGGCAGTCCACTAGCTTTGACCTTTCATTGAAATAGCACCAATAAACACTAATCGGCTTCTATTCATGCCCGTGACATCATCGCAGGGTGCTGATGGGGTAGCATGACAGCCAAGGGCCTTCAGTAGACCCATGTCGCTGCCATATAGGTCCTACTCTGAACCTCGGCTATATGCTGAGCTTCAAAGGACATTGAGATTTTTACCATATTCTGCAATACTATCCTATTGCATTATGTGGTATATGCAATCAGACAATTGTAGGTTCAAGCACCTAAGAGGACTAAAAAACAAGATTTAAAATTATATAAAAAAATATATAAAAGTTCACCTCATTCCCCTATTTCCCACATTAAAATTAAAGAGATTATACGAATTTAAAAAATAAACTGTTCATAAAAAGCTACATCGATGGATACATAAAAATATTAGAGGTCTCTAAAAATGGCTACACAAACCCCCCAAAAAATTTAACGAATGTCTGAATTTTTACTCCACTTAAATGAGAAATTCTCATGGTGATCTGCGGTGAAGTCACTGAGATTGAACTGTGGTGACCTTAGCACTGGCTTTTTCTCACGGTGCTGAGGTCACTGCATTTCAGCCCGACTGGGAACGCAGCCTCACTGACTGGTGGTAATCTCGATGATGTCACCGATGGTCAAAGATGCTACGCTCGCAGCAGCTTATTCACCAGTGGTTCTCTGCCTGGACGGTCGAATCTTGGCACCGTCCAGGTTGAAAGCTATTATCCCCCCAGACATGGATTATGGCATAGGACAGAACGTCGGACAGGTATGGTATATTGTTGTTTTTTTATTTTTGGTTTATTACAGGAGATGAGGGATTCAGTGGAATTAGGCGTTAGGTGAGTATAACTGTTATTTTTAAATAAAAATAGAAAACTGTGTTTTGTTGTATTTCTACTAAAATACTTTATTCTGGCTGTGTCTTTATTTACAATACAACTATAGAATTAGTAATGGATTGTTGTCTTATAGATGCCTCTCCATTACTAAGCCGTGGGCTTGATGTCACCTGACAATACAAAGGTGACATCAATCCCACAAATATGAACCCCACCTGCCACCACTATAGGGCAAGTGGGAAAAGGTGGGCAAAGCACCAGAATTCTAATAGTTGTGCCTTTTCTGGGCAGCTGCAGGCTGCTAATTTTAGGCTGGGAGGGTCAATATCCATGGCCCCTTACCAGCCTGAGAATACCAGCCCCAAGCTGTCAGCTTTAGCAAGGTGAAAAATTGGGGGGACCCCATGACTTTTTTTTAAATTATTTATTTAAATAGTTAAAAAAAAAGTGGGGGACCCCTCTATTCTTGATAACTAGCCTTGCTGAAGCTGACAGCTGAGGGTTGCAGCCCCCCTGTGTGAATTTTGCCTTGCTGGTTATAGAAAATAGAAGGGAACCCACACAGTTTTTTTTTAATTATTTATTTACAGCGAAGGCAGAGGCTGATGAATACTCCCATCAGCCGCTCCTGCTCTCGCTGTTATTAGCGGCAGCAGGTATAGGCTGATGGGAGTAATAGTCCCATCAGTTGTCATTCTTCTCACCTGAATACAACTCTCATCATTCTCCTCTGCTCGTGCTGATCACCGGCAGAGCAGGGGAAAATGATGAGAGCCGTCTTCAGCATCCGGCGCCAGGGAACAGCACTTACTGCAGCGCTTCTTCCCTGGTGCCCCACCATGTGGCACTAAGGTGGCACACGGGTGGCACATGGGTGCCACACGTGTGCCGCTAGTATTACACACACGGACACTGTCATCTCCGGGAACCATTTTTTCCCGGTACCGGAAATATCAGGACATGTGAAACCGGACTAACAGCAATAGGATTTTTTTTTTTCCTGGGTTCCAGTACACTGAATAGTTAAACGAATGGTGTCATTCAAAGCTATAACTCGTCTTGCAAAAAACAAGCTATCATACGACTATATTAATGGAAAACAAAAAAAAGGTTATGGCTCTTGAAATAGGTGGATGAAAAAACAAAAACACAGAAGTGAAAATTGGCTGTGGAGGGCAGGCGATAAATGCAGCAACTATTGCACATTAGCAATCGCTGTGCAAGAAGTTATAAAACTTGTTTCCATGGCCATGTAAGTAGCATTAACATCAATCTAAGTATGTTATATGGTTTGCACCTCATTTATTTAGCACTAGCCTCAGTTTTGAGGGGGCAAAACTGCTGACAGACCATCTTTTCAATTGCTTTAATAAATCTAAACGTAAAAAGAAATTTGCAAGAGAAACTTTATAAAAAGATGTTTCATGTTTTCTTTTTTATATTAGCTCCTAACTTTGCTGACCAAAAAGCTTATAGTTCGATTAAGACTGGCATTTTACACACCAGTCTTAAAGGAGTAGTCCAGTCTAAAGCTACAAGTATGCAGTCACCGGTGGTCATGTAACCGTAAGTATGCAATATTAATACTCCCAGCCACATTTAGACACATACTTGCAGTCCCAAGACCTCCAATGCCGGCACCATACAATCCTCATATCATGCAGTTTGCGCGATGTGGGGATTCACAAGTCTGCAGAAACACTGAGCGACTGCAGACTTGTAGCTTTTAGCAAGCCCATCCCTTCAGTGAATGGGCATGTTGGCGTAAGATACGTCTAATTCACTGAAAGGCACATGCCACATCTTACAAGTGCTGTTTGCATCCGCCATAGATGTATTCCAGTCGATGACTGGAATACATTTCTAGCAAAAGTTAAAAAGGGAGCATAGCTTTCCATGAATTAGAAGAGCAAGTGCAGCCACGCTCCAGTCCGCCCATACTTTCCCCATTTTGGCAAAGCTTATCGGGACTGCCGTAAAAACACCAAAAGTTGTAAAACTTTCACATAGCGTCCAAATTGTGCAAAAAAAATTGTGAATTGTGAATTGTGAAAGGTGTTTTACGCTGGAAAATTGGCAAAAACACCTTATTTTTTCCAAATCAACACAGTCTTTTTAAAAGGTATTCTTAGCTCATACATTTATAACATAGTCATAGATGAACCCAACTCAACTGGGCAAAATGCGAATGACAGTAACCTCATCCGTGTGAATCCCAGACCCATAGGAGCAGCCATGACTTACGGCATGTCTTGTAGATGTCTGAGCTGGCATACATCTTTAATGGATGTCAACTTTGACATAATAAAATAGGTCATCTAGAAAGAGATATGCTTCTCAAGACTTACCCGAAAGTAATCACTGCAGGCGGCCAACACGGCCTTATGGGCATGGAATTTCTGCTCTTCAGCAACAAGAGTGACATCACACAGTATACCGTCATTCCTCTGCTGATTTAATGCAGACAGAACAGCATCTTTGTGTGACATGGACTGGCAGTGCCTCTGACCTGTTAGCATTTCTTGAATACTGTGGAGAGAAATGTGTGCATGCCATCAAAATGTTTTCTTCAAAATATACTAATATTTATAAAATGTAATTATGCAAAGGAGCAGAACTTGAAATAGAAATATATATTATTTAGAGTAGTTCCATTCTTTCCATTATATTTATGTGCAAACAATTGAATATCGCTTTATTTAAAGGGAATCTGTCAGCAGGTTCTTGCTCTGTAATCTGAGCACAGTATGAGGTAAGGGTTAACACTGAGTTCAGTTATGTGTCATTTATCAGGCTGTGTGATGTTGTTTACTTACAATGAAGATTTTATCAGTGGGACATTATCATTGCCCTGACTAGCTGCTTAGTGCCAAGTTGTCTGACTTCACACCCTCCTCTGAAGCAGCTCACTGTCACACCACACCCAAGTAGTAGGGCCAGGAGGCCCTATCAGGCCCAGACGTAGGTGCCAAGAGGCGGTATGGCTATTCTGCAATGTTCTGCAGTTTGGGGTGTCAAGGTGCTCCTACCTGGTTCCCCAGAGCTCCCAAACTCGTTCCCAGGATACATCTAGAGGATTTAGAGATACTTAGGTAGGAAGAAGGCAGACCAAACATTGGAATGAACAGCTCATACGGTTTACTGGATAACAGATCAATGATTCACAGCTTCTTCAGCATTTAGCCTCAAACACTGGATTTCCATACAGCTTCTGGCTGGATGTCAATTAGACTGATACTCTAATATGGCAAATCTATAACTGAGGTTTGGCCTTACCGCGATGGGCTCTGTTACTTTAGGGCCTTTAGGATTATTCCCTCGGTGTCTTGAGCTACCTACTATAGCGGGCAGGACGCTGAGCGCCACTCGCCAGTGTCCAAACCTGTCTGGGTTTTGTATTTAGGGTCCCTGCATGATACAGGAATGTGTCTTTATATTTCTTCTCTTGTCGCTCTTGGTTGCCAGAGCTCTGAAAGGACTGTCTGGCAAAGTAGTAAACCCTAGCAGTCCTTGTACCCTACTCCTCACCTCTAATCGGGCCGGACTCTCTTCAACTACCAACCCTCCCATAGTGACCAGACTATAGAGGACGTTGATCAGACATCCTCCAATACAGTCCCCCTTGTACCGCCACTTACTGGTCTCCAGTGGTATTACAGAGCAACAACGTACATTTAATCTGACAGAATGACCTCAGGCAATACTGTACATCAAAGTGTGAATTATTCCACATTTTACTATGAATGCATGAAAGTTTGTAATTGTCCCTTCTGGGTCATTGCAAATGTACGAGGTATATGGAGAGTTTTGTGTGGTCGGAGGCAGCTTTCTGAGCTATGCTGGATGCTTCATCTAAGAACTCTGTGTCACAAATGCTGCACCTAGTGACTTAAGTGATATATTATTGGAATAAGCGTCTATTTTCATACATTATGTGGGTGTCAGATGAGGTAGCAAAAAACTGGTGACAGATTTTCTTTAAAGACAATTTATGTGTCCTTCCATTTTTATTTTAATTAAAGGAATCTGTCATCAGGATTTCATCCCAAAGCTATTTGTATGTGTATGTAGCTTTTTCAAAGACAAGTCCAGCAATGCCTTTATGTGGACAGTCAATTCCTCCACTACTGAGAAATTAGCAGTTGAACTGATAAGCAAATAAGGTTGTAGATCTGAAGTCTCTGCCACTCCAGCTCTATTCCCTGCCTAACTTGACTAACAGGATCTATGCTGTGTGACTTCGAGCAAAGCAGCCATCAGTCAAGCAGGAGAAAACAGCACTAGAGACCTGGAGTGGCAGAGACCTGGAGTGGCAGAGACCTGAGGTCTGCAAATACTTATTCAGCCTCATTTGCCTATCAATACATGGGGCGGCAAGGGTAACCTGTGTGGTCTCACATTGGTGACTTTAGTGGTATGTATGACATCACCATGTATTATTTACCTCTATATACTTACCTATGCATTTCAGCTATGTGAAATATTAATGAACATATGGAATAAGAGGCATTATTATATCTACGCTACCACACATGGCTTCCCTTGCTGTGTTTTTACTGTGTGTTGTGGCACATGCAGGATTTACCTTTTGTGTAATACTTTTATCCTATTACATCAATAAAGTTTTTTCTATTTTTTCTACCTTTGACTTTTGACTGCGTTTGTTTCTCGGTGTTTCTATATATTGTATATGCAGTTGGTCTGCTACAGTCTGGCAACTTTTCAGTCTACTATTTTGTGACACTATGTTATTATATCCCCTATGATGATATGTTACTCTCAGTAACTGATATGTTGATTTATGATGTTATTTGGCTATCAATACAAGCAAAGCTTTTTCATGAAGGAGGAACATACTGGCCATAGAATAATAATAATGTTATTAGTATAGGGTCAACATATTCTAGAATATTTTACAATTAAGCAAGGACAAACAATAAAGTCATTGCAGAGTAACGCATAGTTCAACCGTTACAGGAGTGAGGGTCCTGCTCACAAGCTTACAGTCTATAAGGAAATAGGGGGGACACAATAGGTAAAAAGTGCTTGTCATATGTGGTCCAGCCATCATAATAAATAGGGGTTATTGCTGGACTTGTCTTTGAAAGAGCTACATGCAATATAAATAATTTGGAGTGTTTAATTCTGCTGATATATTCCTTTAAAGGGGAAATCACATTTGATACATTTAGAGGATAGCCACAGAATATGCCATATCTGGGGTCTCACACCTGACCCTATAATGTTGTATGGCGAGAGCCACAAACCTGCACAGCCACCTCACCATCCAGTCTGGGGCTAGACACAGCTTACTTGAGTGGACGCACCTTGGATCCCCATCTATCAGATATTTGGGGCATAGTCTGTGTACCAGATGGATATACCCCTTTAACACATGGAAAGAAAATGAGAAATCATTATTTGAAAGAATAAGACAGCAATATTTAGCTCTTTTTTTCTGTTGATTATTATCAAAGGCACTATGTACTTGGTATTTTCACCTTGTACCTATAAATACATTAGCTTTCATTTGAGAGCATTATAAGGCTATGTGCACCTTTGCACAGTTTTTCTTACTGTTTATTGACTTCTTAAACTATTACATAGTCTTCATGACAAAATTTCTACAATTGTAGATGTTTGTAAGTTCTTTATCTAGTACAAATAAGAGGAGGTCAGCTCACCTGCGGACAAAGCACAATATTCAGGGAACCTCATAGTATAGAATGTCAAATGGAAAAAAATCCAACAAATGGAACCTTAAAAATATGTATTTAATATGACAAAGGCCTTACAAAATCACTCCATCACCATTAAAAAACAGATGTGTTTTGGATGCAGCCCTCCTTACATATTGCCGCAATCAATATTATTTAAGGTTCCATTTGCTGGATTTTTTCCTATTGTTGTGTATTTGCAAAAAAGTTGCAAACCTATACAATCTTCTGCACAGTTCTGAGGTTCTGTTCCCCTCTCTTCCTCACTTCTCTTAGTGTTAGACATAGCAGCAGATTTCCATAAATACCTACAGTATGACTGAGTGCAGAGAAAACATGCTATAGAAAAGAAGGGAAGCACATGAAGAAGAAATAAGTGCAGGGTCAAAGCTGTGCGGAGATCTAAGCTACTAAAAACCTCTGCACCATAGGCTAGAGATAGTATTATAAGCTGGATGTGAGCCTTAAGAATAACTAATTCTCGCCAGTGTAAAAGCTAAATGAAAGAAGAAATGAAGACTGTATAATAAAACTTTAAATATTTATTAAAATATTATACATTTTTTCAACCCCAAAAATACAATTTAAACGAAGTGCATAGTCAAAGTCTGTTGGCAAAAATCACTCATTATTGCCATGTTAACCAATGTGCTCGGTGCACATTTGAAGTGGTCAGCATACCTGAATCTAGATACCTCCACCTTCCTCTCTGGTTTCTGACAGAGCAAACTTGTCCAGATCCAGCGATGTCTCAGGGGAAAGCTGGTGCCTGCACTCACCATCGGCGTTCCTAATTTAGAGCAAGCCTTCACCAGTGCTAGCGATCAGCACAGAGGCAGACATGATAACTGAGACAGCAATGGCTCTGGGCAATCCAAGAGAAGGAGGCAGGTATATCCAACTTCAGTGCACTGAATCCAATTGTACCAACACTAACATTACCAATATCACTGTATAAGGGCCACATCTGTCACCAGACCATGATCACAAATTACGTACCATGGAGTGAATGAATATTGCCATGCTGTTAGTGAACAGAAACACATGTTAATACTACTGTAATACTGTAGCCATATAGTGATAGACACCAGTTCTACAAAGGGACTCTGTAAGTGAATTCCATATAGAAAGAGAAACGTTATCTCTCACTGGGGTCATTCACTTTACATTTTCTCTTTCATCTAGCTAAGAAGGTTATGAGGACTTTTTGCAGTAATAACTTGCCTTCGTAGAATCACTGACATTTTTGGCCTCTTTGCTTTTCCAGGGCTTTCTCCATCTCTACACAAACTCATTATCCATAGTGGCCCACTTGTTATTAATGCCACATTTGGTGCTCCACAGAGTATTAGTAGCCCCCTTATTTGCCCGGAAGGTCTCACACAGTTATCTCACCTCTCAATAATACTGTGCCCTTTGCGCTCATTAAAAGTAAAAAAACACTTAGAATCACCTGATCTGAGAACTTTTACTTATTTGTGCTGTATGTGGTATGTAGTGACATCATCATTGTGACTCCAGCAAGACATGAACCCATGATAGCCACAGGTGCCTTCTTTAACTTATGTCTCCACTGTTAATCAATGTAACTAATGCAAGTCACAGAGCCCAAACGATTTCTACACATATATCCATTCCAGGTACAGGCGTCCTTATGATTCTAGCCAAACATACCTTCACTGTCAGACAGTATTTCCCTATAGTAGCAGAATCTCACTGGGACTAGCTCATGCTTTCCTCCTGGGCTGGATTTCTCTCAAGATTGGCACTTCAAAGGAAACCACATGTTACTCACTCCCCACTTTTGTCATTAGTTATTATTATTATGTGACTATAAGGTAAGATTTTTCTGCTTTAGATCTTAAAAGAGGATATAAAGCCAGGTTACCCTAATTTAAATCTACCCATGCCAGGCAGCCCGGGTTCCAAGACAGCATGGTCCCGTAGCAACTGGTGGTATTTATGCCATTGTTTAAACCACTCATCTAGAGTGTGGAGGAGTTCTGTGCCTACGAAGGAAAAAACTACTTTTTGTTTTAGCTCCCCAGAGAAGGTGGGGAATGAGAAACAGATTTTGGAACAGTCATTGTTAGGAGGAAATGAAGGCCTATCATTTAGCGTCTAATTCTTGGTTGCACATCACTAACATTTTAAAACAAGTCTAGTAGGTGACTATGGCTGCATTGTGAAAAAGGTAGAAAAACTTGTCCTTCAGGTCTTCCAAATAATATATGTATGGTTCAAACCAATCACCACATCATCCAGGTGAAGAGAGAGAAAAATGCAACTTTTAAGGCGTTATTCACATTTCAGCCTTTTCATGGCTAAGACATGAACTACTCTGTCCTGCCTCCGACCAGAGGAGGTGGAGATATAATAACAACTTAGGCTAAGTTCACATTTGTGTATATGTGCGTAGCGTATCATCTGCATGTGCAAACGCATGTCAAAACGCATGCTAACGCAGCGTTTTTTATTCGCATCATCTTACAAATGACGTAAAAAAAAACGCTGCGTTTGCATGCGTTTTGGCATGCATTTGCGTTATTTATGCGCATGGGTTCGATAGGACAATGTTTTTTCCAGGAGAATTTCCTTGACACAAGCCATGCCCAATGGGCGTGTTTCATGGAAATTTTCTATATAGACCCTTGTAGAGATGAAATCCTCATTTTTTGCTGCTGTATCCTGTTGCAAGATGGATCTTCGCATGGAGAGCTTATATCGTAATCTGGATTTGAATTTAAACTTGGCTTATACCTTTTCTGCTGTTTGTTATGAGGACAGAAAAAGAGAAAGACGGAGAAGACATTGTCGCTACTGGCAACACCCCATCGCTGATGTCTGAGAGATTTGTGGAGCCTATAACTCGTTGTACAACGAGCTGCGTGCAAACCCTCGTAAGTTTTTCGACTGCACGAGGATGTCGCAACAGAACTTTGATGACTTGCTGCAACGTGTGTGAGAATCCATCACCAGGCACGACACACAGCTACGGTGAGCAATTCCTGCTGAAGAATGTCTTTTGGTGACCCTAAGGTACGTAATTTTGAAAAAGAAACACCTGTCATTATTATGTTTGCTCTAAAAGCCATGTACTGAATTTTTTTCTATTTTTTTGTAAAAGCTTTGTACTGATTTTTTTTTCCCATTTTATGTTCTGCAGATTCCTGGCTACTGGAGAAATATTATCATCTCTCCTTTTCCAATTCCGGATTGGAGTGTCCACCCTTTCTGGGATTGTTGCAGACACCTGCAGGGCTTTATGTGACGTTCTACTTGCAGAATTCTTCCCCCAACCCACAACTGAACTATGGCTGGAAAATGCTGCACAATTTATGGACATTCGTAATTTTCCTAACTGTTTGGGGGCTGTAGACGGCAAAACACATTCGCATTAGGAAACCAGTTGGAAGTGTATCTGAGTTTTTCAATTATAAAAAATACTTTTCCATAGTTCTAATGGCGATTGCAGATGCCAACTGTAGATTTGTCGCCATGGACGTTGGCTCATTTGGTCAAGGAAATGACTCAGAGACTTTTAAAAACTCTGACATAGGCCAACGATTGTATGGTAATGATTTTAATTTTACACAGTAACGACCTCTTCCCAACAGTGAAGGACCACCAATGCCATTTGTTGTGGTTGGGGATGAAGCGTTCCAGATGTGTGCCAACCTCCTAAAACCTTACTCAAGTCGGGACTTAAAGGTAATCTGTCACCCCATTTTTGCCCTATAAGCTGCGGCCACCGCCATCAGGGGCTTATCTACAGCATTCCGGAATGCTGTAGATAAGCCCCCGATGTCACCTGAAAGTGAAGAAAAAGAGTTATAAAATACTCACCTAGGGGCGTTCCGCCGTCAGGTCCGGTCCGGAGGGAGTCGCGGTCCGGTTCGGCACCTCCCATCTTGTAGCGAAGCCGGCCTCTTCTTTCCGTCCCATCGCGGCTCCTGCGCAGGGGCGCACTACTCTGCAGAGTACTGCAGTGCGCAGGCGCCGGGAAAAGTCAATACATTTTTTCAATACATGAAAATACAGAAAAATCTTTAAATGAGAAGGTGTGTCCAAACTTTTGGTCTGTACTGTACACTGAGCATGCTCAAGACCTGAGCCCACATCATGCCTGGCAGATGCCAGTTATGTTACACATAACAGGAGCAACAGCTGCAGCATTTAAATGACGTTGCAACTGCAGAATGCAGGTAGGCATCATGTTGGAGGCCTTCCAAAGGTCCCCATGGCTGTCATCTTTGCCCTCATGTCTGGAACCACTCTTTAGCTTGGCTTCATACAAGAATGTCATTCTTTCATTACACAGAAAAAGCAATGAAACAATTAATAGTTCAAGTCTCCTATAGGGACTAAAAATAAAGTGAAAAATTTAAAAATATATTTATGTATAAAAAAGTCTAAAAATTCACATAGAATCCTCCACCCGGTTTAAAATAAATAATCTAAAAGGCATGATTGTTATAGCTGCGTATGTAAAAGCCAGATCTCTCAAAAATGTATAATAAATTGACCCATACCACAAAAGCCATAAATAGAAAAATAATCTAAATGCCAGAATTACATTTTTTAGTTGAAACACTTCACTTAAAAAAAGCAATCAAAATGTTATATGTGGTAGGGTAGTAATAGAAGCTTCAACTTGCCACAAAAAAACAAGCCCTTACAATATTTATTGACTGAAAAATTATAATGCTATAGGTTATTGTTTAGAATTGTATAAAATTGAAATGATGTCCAACAATATTCATTACATTTGTTTGTTAATGCAAATTATTTATTTGCATAAGCATTCCCAAGCTATTTTTTTTGCTCTTTTATCAAAACATTTTGAGACATCACATTTTATATTCTGTTTGAAGCAGCTGTATAAGGTTTCTTATAAGATGACTTGTACTTTTTTGCCATTACTATGGAATTCATTCAACATATTAACTCTTTACTCACTGTTTTAGTAACAATTTATATTTTTTTATTGGCAAAATGAAAAAAACAGCATGTCCACCATAGTTTTTGTCATTTTTTACACTGCACATCATGCAGTACAAATATACAAATATGTTAAGAGTGACATTTTTTGTCCAGGTCAGCATAAAATGCTGATACCAAAGATTTCTACAGTATATAGCTTCCTTTAGGGTACGCTCACATTAGCGATGATTCTTTTTCTGATTATAGTAAAGACACTCGACTCAAACTCTGATCTAAGTTTGATCAGCATCAGTTTATTGTGATCTAATTCTCTAGGATGAGAGAATAACCATCACAGGTGCGGAGAAGAAGGAGAACATAATTTCTCCATCTTCTCCATTGTCTCTATCTGCAGAAATCAGACTTTACTCGGATATTTTACATCCACCCATAGACTTTTATTGGTGCGTGTGATTCAATTTGCAGAGCCACTTTCAGCATGCTGTAATGTTTTTCCACGGACCAATTCGGCCTGTAGAAAAAAAACGCAAATCTGCACGGTGTCATAGTATAACACTGGTCCGAGTGCTATCTGATAAAACATTGAATAGCACTCGTTATTAGCTCGTGTAAGAGAGCCCTTAATATTTTACTGTTAGGCATTTCTTTTTTTTTTTTTGCACAAATAAAGCATATTTTATTAAATAAGTCATATAGTCATTTTTGCATGTTGTATTGCTGTCTTTTTTAAGCTTGATTGAACTTAATTTTACATTTCTTACATCCCATTATTAGAAGACTTGCCTTAAAATACTGTGAGACAGTGAGAGTATGTGTGTTGAATGGGGTGTACATTTCACCTAGATACTTTGCTGACTGGTATAAGGGAAATGTATGGCTTTGTAAACCTAGTGGTAGAGAAAGGTCACTACACCTTACATTCAGTACACACTTGCAGCTCAGGCCTGAAACCACTCAGCTGTTAATTAGGAGACCAGAAGTAGGTGTCTGCGAACACAGACAGAGAGCTCGCTTAGTCTGGACAAGGAGTCCAGGCACAAGGAGTCTCCAGGAGTATGAGCTGTCTCAGTCTGGGTGCTCGATGTACCCCGGACACAGGAGTAGTCTCTGTGAGAATCCATGCGGATAGCTGCTGAATAGGAGGGGAGCTCTCTCAAGTCTGGACGTGGGATATGCCTTTAGACACAAAGCGGAGCCTCTGCGAACCTCCATGCTGGTAACTACTGAACATATGTGTTGTTTTGGGGACAGGCTGTTAGAGTCTGGACCCGGATAGAGAGGGAAATCTATCTAAGTGTAGTAAGTGGCTGGACAAGCCCAGGGCTTATGTTTATGATTTGGTTTTGATTATGTTCTGTTTGCTGTGGACTTTAATAAAACTGGTTGCGGCCAGTTTTTACCAGAACTGCTGTCTGTGAATGAACTGTTTCCATGCCACTCCGTCTACCCGGACGTCGATCCCAGAGCTATATCCCCTGAAAAGCTTACAATACATAACAACCCATAGCATAGCTGCAAACCTCTTCAGCCATGCTTCTGCTCAGATTCAGTGCCTAAGTGATCTTCCAGACATAACAGAGCGTCATGCCGCACCACAGAGCCACATTAGTAAAATATTGTTTCCCATCTGTTCTTATTATTCAATATAAGTGAACAGTAAAATGGCTCAAATCCCACATTTTCAAGCATATTAAACGCTTTCTATCTTAACGTTCATTTACAAGTCCATGGGGAATAAAGGCTCCTATTCTCAGTATCTAAGCAGTTCTACTTCTACTGTCATGAACAAAGAACAGAGTGACAAATGCTATACACTTTCAGCTAAGTTTGTTGTGTGATGAGTAGTGATGAGCGAGCATGCTCGTTGCTTGGGTTTTCCCGAGCATGCTCTGGTGTTCTCTGAGTATTTGGGCGTGCTCAGAGATAATTTTTGTCGCTGCAGCTGCATAATTTGCAGCTGATAGCCTGAATACTTGTGAGGATTTCCTAACAAACAAGCAATCCCCATATGTATTCAGGCTGTCTAGCAGATGCAAATCATGCAGCAGCGGCAACAAAAACTAAATATTCTGAGCACGCACAAACACTCGGAGAACACCCGAACATGCTCAGGAAAACCCAAGCAACGAGCATCACTAGTGGTGAGTGAAGTGAGGGAAAAAATTATATAAAGCTATACCTCATATCTACTTCCATTCAGCTGGCACCATAATAAAAAATCTGGAGTAATGTTAACAATACAAGTTGTTTCCAAACAATAGACTATTGCCTTCATCCCTGATAACAAGAGTAAGGCTGTGTGCACAGAGTGCATTTTTTATTCATTTTTCTGGCAAATTTTGAGCATATTTTCTGCGTGGAAATGGGTCAAAAACGCTATGGAATCCTTATGCAAGCTAATTCAATGACAATCCTTAACTTTTGTGAACATGATCAGCAAATTTCCTTTGAGTATTCGGGCGTTTGTTTCTGCAGCATGTCAATTTTTTTGTGCATTTCTGCAGCGTTTTTCACCCATAGACTTCAACTGAGTCAGTCAAATCCGCAGCAAAAACGCAGGTCTAAAAATGTTTGCGGAATTGCTGAGTTTTTGTTTGCGTCTTTACCGGCTTCCTATGGTGGTTCCTAAAGGCAGTAATGCTACCGCTGGTAAGACCGTCGGGCAGAGCGCTGCAGGGTAATGCTGTCAGATAGCAGCGTGATTCCGCAGCTGTGAATGTGACACGCGGTAACGCTACTGCCGGTAAAACTGTGGTTTATTATTTTATTTTTGTTGCAGGAGACATTGGCTTTGGTGGATTAGGCGTTCGGTAAATATGGTTAAATTAAGATTCATTAGAGGACTATGTGTCATTATTTTAAATATTATTCTGGGTGTGTGTTATTTTATACAATATCACTATGGGGTTACTAATGGCTAGGTGTATTACAGACAACTCTCCATTACTAACCTGTGGGCTTGATGTCACCTGACAATACAAAGGTGACATCAACCGCACAAATATGAACCACACTTGCCACCGCTACAGGACAAGTGGGAAAAGTGTGGCGATGCGCTAGATCTTACAGATGCGCCTTTTCTGGGGCGGCTGAGAGCTGATGTTTTTAGTTTGGGAGGGGGTCGATATCCTTGGCCCTTTCCTAGGCTATTAATATCAGCCCGAAGCTGTCTGCCTAACCTTTGCTTGTTAGATTTTTATAGAGAAACCGTATGTCAATTTTTTTCTGGGGTCCCCCTGTAAACTAGCCAGTAAAGGCTAAGCAAACAGCTGTAAGTTGATATTAATAACCTGGGAACCTTTATGGCTATTGGCTCCTTCCCAGTATATTAATATCAGCCCTCAGCTGGTTATTAAAATTATGCCGGAGTTCACGCAATTTTTTTTTTCATTCTTTTTTCTTTAAAATTAACAGTTGCTGTTTGGTTGCAGCCTATGTATGTTCGTTCTGTTAACACTCCTACAAAGGCTGGTAAAAATGTGTGTGGGTTTTTGTGTTTACTTATAGGCTTAGTAATGAGGGTGTCTGGCTGACCCCTTTTCATTACTAAAGGTACTGCCACACTAAACAATCCCGCTAGTGATCACGATAACGACGCATACTAATGCGATCGCTAGCGGGATTGTTTCTATATCGCTAAGTGCGGCCACATTTAGCGATATAGTTAACGACGCTATCGCCGTTAGCGATCTTCTTAACGACTTTAGCGGTACAAAAGTACCGCTAAATCGCTAAGAAAAGGTGCCACACTAGCGATATATACTTACCCAGCGGGAGCGCCGACGAGAAAATAGGGTCCGGAACGATTCCAGAGATGAGCGAGATCACAGCAGGAAGCTCGTCGCTGGCAGATGCCGCACTGAACAACATCGCTAACGGGATCGCTAAATAGTGACGTTTTTTAGCGATCCCGTTAGCGATATTGTTCAGTGTGGCATACCCTTAAGCCTAGGGCTAGGTGTCAATGACAACTGGTGACACCAAGCCCTAATCCAGTTACCTGATGCCACTGCATCAGCATGAAAAAGGTGGTGTTGAACCAAGAAATTACAGCACAAAACTTTTTTAAAAATATCTTTAGTTAACTAAAAAAGCTTTCACTGCTGCACAAAAACGCATGTAAAATCGCAGCAAAAACACACCAAAAACACAGCATTTTTCCTGTCAAGAGATGCAGAAACCTTGCAGAAATCTCTGCAAGCAAATACTCAACGTGTGCACATAGCCTTGGAGTAAAGGGGCATTTACACAACAAACTACTTGTTTATGAGCATTGTTAAAACCACTTGTTTCAAATTATCTTGCCATGAAAACAGGCTGTCAATCACCCAATGAACTAGCATTTAGTGAACCTAGTAAAAAAGCAAAACAAAAACAACTGTGGGATTGCACTTTTTTTTTGCAATTTCACCACATTTTGAATTTTTTTCCCGTTTTCCAGTACACGATATGTTAAAACCAATGGTGTAGTTCAAAAGTACAACTTGTCCCGCAAAAAATCAAGCCCTCACATAGACATACTGACGGTTAAATAAAAAAGTTATGGCTCTGGGAAGAAGGGGAGCAAAAAACGAAACAGCAAAAACGAAAATACCTCCAGTCATGAAGGGATTAAAGTCTTTTATTCATACCATATGTCTCATACCACATAGAAATACAGAAATATCAGCCACAAAGTGGTAAAATGCTTGCCCTCCTCCCTAACAATTATAAAATGATGCTACGGAATGATGTTATTAATTTTAAAGGGGTACTCCACTGATTATATAATAATGATCTACCTTCAAGATAGGTCATCAGTTTCAGATACATGGGTGTCTAATCCTCATTGTCATCACAGATGAATCCGATCAATCACAAAAGCACAACTTCAGATACTGTGCAGTGGCCTTTCTCTGGTACTGCAGTTCAGCTCCTATTCACTGCAATAGGAACTGAGCTGCAGTCTATGTCCAGGGTCACACTTGCAACTGCAATGCGAGAAACTGCCACTGGCACTCGGACCGGAGCGTTCAGCTGCATAGAAATACATGCAGCCGCACACTCCGGTCCCGAGTGCTGGCGGCAGTGCCGGGTATTGAGGTGAGAGACTCGCGCGAGTTTCTCACATTGCACTCGCAAGTGTGACCCCGGCCTAAGAAAGACAATTGCACAGTGTAATTGGTTGTCCTCTTCTAGCTCCATTCATGGCCACTGCAGTCTATAATAGCTAATAGATGAGGGTGCCTAGTGTTAGACCAAATGTGACAAACTGATAGGATGTCCTGTCCTAGGGATGGGTCATAAATATCAGAGTCCTTGACAACCCCTGTAATCACCTGCTCGCTGGTTAGCCAGCACATTGTCAAACAGGCTGTCAGTAGGATTTATGTTTGTAATGCTGTGTAAGCCTTATGTTGATAGTTTAATAATGTCAGAAATAACTGTTGTAAGACCATGTAGCTTCTGAAAGTCTCCTTTTAAGAGCTTAACCAAGCAAAACAGACAAAGCTTTCAATTCACATCTGCCTGACTAACCTGAAAGAGGTTTCAATTAAGAACAATCTAAATGAGGATGACAAGCTCTCAGAGCTTGGAAGAAGTGCATGGCACATTTACCTGAGGCATATCTCAGAAGGCATCGTCCAGGTCGGTTCCTCTGAGTCTTCACACTTAAGCTTTAGAGAAGGAACAAACAAGCATTCCAGCTGTAATCAAATATAAATAATTAGAAACATTTGGTAATTTGTAAAGAAAAAAAGAGCAGAAAAAATTATGATATATGACAAGATCTTTAAGATTAAAGGCAATCTGTCAGCAGATTTTTGCTATGTAATCTGTAGTCAGCATGAGGTAGGAACTAAAATATTGAATTCAATGATGTGTCACATGTCAGGATGTTGCTGTTGTTTACTTAGACTGAAGGCTTTATCATCTGGTGATTATCATTGCCTTGACAAGCTGGTGTGAAGGCTCTCATCCAACTCCACCCCCTTCTGTGATAAGCAGCTTACTGCTTACTATCTATAGACAATGTACACAAGGAGCCTGGCATGGGTGCATGGCCGGCGCCAGCACCTGACGCACCCGGGCAAGTGCCAGGGCCCTGAGCAGGCGGGGGGCCCACTCACAGTCGGGGACACCGGCATGCTATAGGCGCCTGGTGCCAGTACCCTGGGCCGGTGCCTCGAGCAGAGCAGCGGCCAGCGAGGAGAGGTGAGTATTTCATTTTTTTTATGTTTGGCGGAATATATGGAGACCATCATATGGGGCCCATCATACACTGGAGCATCATATATGGGGCCCATCGTACACTGGACCATCATATATGGAGCATTACATGGGGCCCATCATACACTGGAGCATCATATATGGGGCCCATCATATACTGGAGCATCATATTGGGCCCATAATATAGGAATATCATATGGGCCCATTATATATGGAACATCATATGGGGCCCATTATATATGGAGCATCATTTGGGGCCTACTATATATGAAGCATCTTACAGGTGCCATTATATATGGAGCATTATATGGGGCCCATTATATATGAAGCATTATATGGGGCTCATTATTATGTATGGAGCTCTATGTGGTGCCCATAATTGTGTATGAAGCAATATATGGAGCTCATTATACAGTGTGGAGCAATATATGGAGCTCATTATACTGTATGGAGCAATATATGAGGCTCATTATTCTGCATGGAGCACTATGGGGTGCCCATAATACTGTATGGAGCAATATATGGAGCTTATTTTTCTGTATGGAGCACTATGTGGTGCCCATAATACTGTATGGATGACTATACTGTTTGTCTTTTGAGCTATTGTAGAATTTACAATAGATATCACTCATGTAATGTATGAAGTAAGTGAAATCTTTGGCATTGTACTATACCTATATTTCTCTGCCGTATCTGTACATCATGAATTGTGGTATGTGTTAAAGGGGCCCAATGAGACTCTTTTGCCCGGGGCCCACGAAAACCAGGAGCCGACCCTGCATGGGTGGGAACATCTTCTCAGCTCCGCTGCATTGCTAAATCTAAAAACTCAGAACTGCTGCACCCGGCAAACTAAAGTGATACATTGATAGATTCAGGGTCTCTTTTTCTACATCATGCTACTCTCATAGGAGGTGTCAAAATCCTGCTGACAAATTTCTTTAAATGTTAAGGCACGCCAATCCCAATGCATCCCATCACATCAGTTTTCCTGCTTTAATATAACGAGCTTCTGGGATAATAATGATTGATCAAAATAAATTTCAATTTAATTCTATTTATTACAGTGCTAATTTCCATCATAAGCATATGCATCCTCTAATAATCCATGCTCCCGGGTGTTCTAATGAAGTGTGTGAATATTATTTATATTTATTATTTATATATTCCACCAACATAGTCCAAATTGTTGTGCTGTACATTGCATTAAAAGGAAAAGATCCAGATTGTGGCAATATAAACAAATTTATATTGCCGCAATCTGAACGTTTTCCTTTTCATGCAAGATTCATACACCGTTGGTCAGCAGTATTCCGGGATTAGTGGGATCATAGTATGAACGGCTATTCATCATAAACTACACTGTGGGGCAAATTCACTCACACACTTTCAAATTGTTGTATAGAGATTATCAATGTCCACAAGAGTAAGTCTATAATATATAAATGACAGTCTAATTTCCTATTTCCAATATTTACTAAACTAAAGCCCGTTTTATAAGAAGCAAGCAACCTGTCAATGAGCTTTTTGGAGTCTGGGAGGAAATCGAAAACTTCTTTTAAAACCTATGCAAACACAGGGAGAACATACTAAAGCTACACAGATGTTGTCAGTTCATTGGATTCAAACCTGGGACTCCAGTGCTGCACAGCAATAGAACTTACTACTAAAGACTCCAATACACAGCAGCTATCTCCCCTCACTCCATAACACAGGATTGATCCGCTACTTGAAAGAGTCGCTACCAGACTCCTCTGGAGTTGGCTTATCTCCACAGAGAACAAAACGAGTGGGAGCTAAAATAAAGCAGGTTTGATTTTTCTTTCCCCCGACAGTCATTGGATCCCACTGATCATGGTAAGTTCAGCTGACTTTAGATTAATATGTAAAGGGCCATTAACCCCTTTACCCCCAAACCTATTTTCACCTACGTGATCAGGCCAAATGTTACAATTATGACCATTGTCACGTTATGTGGTGATAACTCTGGAACGCTTCAAAGGATCCCACTGATTCTGGGACTGTTTTTTCAAGACATATTGTACTTCACAATAGTTGTAACATTTCTTCGATATGATTTGCGTTTGTTTGTGGAAAAAAAGGAAATTTGGCAAAAATTTTGCAATTTTCAAACTTTTCATTTTTATGCCCATAAATCAGAGAGATATGTCAAACAAAATAGTTCAGAAATAACATTTCCCACATGTCTACTTTACATCAACAAATTTTTGACATATAATTTTCTTTGTTAGGAAGTGTTAAAAGTTCACCAGCAATTTCTCATTTTTCCAACAAAATTTACAAAACCATTTTTTAGGAACCACATCACCTTCAAAGTGACTCTGTGGGGTCTAAATGACAGAAAGTGCACAAAGGTGACATTCTAAAAACTGCACCCCTCAAGGTATTTACAATCATATTCAAGAAGTTTATTAACATTTAACTTTTTTTCACTAAAATTTTAATTCAGACACAAATCTTTTTAATTTTGAAAGGAAAAAAATGGACCCTAAAATTTGTTGTGCAATTACTGCTGAGCATGCTGAAACCCCATACAGCTGTGCTCAAAAGTTTACATACCCTGGCAGAATTTTTGCTTTCTTGGCCTTTTTTCAGAGAATATGAATGATAACACCAAAACTTTTTCTCCACTCATGGTTAGTAGTTGAGTGAAGCCATTTATTGTCAAACTACTGTGTTCTCTCTTTTTAAATCATAATGACAACCCAAAACATCCAAATGACTCTGATCAAAAGTTCACATACTTCATTTCTTAATACCATGTATTGCCCCCTCTAACATCAGTGACAGCTTGAAGTCTTTTGTGGTAGTTGCTGCCGGGGTATGTAAACTTTTGAGCACATCTGTATGTGGGAGAAAAACTACTGTTTGGGCAGACGGCAGAGCTCAGAATGGAAGGAGTGCCATTTGACTTTTTTAGTGTAAAACTTGCTGGAATAATTAGGGGATGCCATGTCGCATTTGGGGTGTCCCTGATGTGCCTAAACAGTGGAAACCTCTCACGAGTGACACCACTTTGGAGACTTGCCCCTCAGGGAACTTATCAAGATATATGGTGAGCACATTGAACCCCAAGTGCTACACAGAAGTTAATAACATTGAGCAGTGAAAATAAAAAAAGATCAAATTTTTCCCGCAAAAGTGTTTTTTGCCTCAAATTTTGCATGTTTACAAGGGTAACAGGAGTAATTGCACCATACAATTTGTTGTGCAATTTCTCCTGAGTACGCTGATACCAAATATGTGGGGGGAAACTACTGTTTTGACGCACGGCAAAAATGGAAGGAGCACCATTTGACTTTGGGAGCGCAAAAGTGACTGGAATAATTAGTGGATGCCATTTCGAATTTGGAGAGCCCCTAATGTGTCTTAACAGTGAAAGCCTTCCAAAAGTGACCCCATTTTGGAAACTAAACCTCTCAAGGAATGTATCTAGAGGTGTAGTGAGCACCTTGAACCCCCAGGTGCTTCACAGAAGTTTAGAACACAGAGCCTTGAAAACTAAAAAAAAATTACATTTTTCCCACAAAAATTTTATTTCAGCCCCAATTTTTTTATTTTCACAAGGTTAACAGGAGAAAATGGAACAATTTGTTGTGCAATTTCTCCTGAGTTCTCAGATGCCCCATATGAGAGGGAAAACTACTGTTTGGGCGCAGGTCTCAGAAAGAAAAGAGTGACGTTTTGGAATGCAGACTTTCATGGAATGGTCTGCGAGTGTCATGTCACATTTGGAGAGCCTCTGATCTGCCTAAACAGTGGAAATCCCCCACAAGTAACTCAATTTTGGAAACTTAACCCCTCAAGGAATGTATCTAGATGTGTGGTGAGCACCTCAAACCCCAAAGTGCTTCACAGAAGTTTAAAATGTAGAGCCGTGAAAATACAAAAAAAAAAAAAATTTTTCACAAAAATGTTATTTTAGCCCCAACTTTTTATTTTCACACGGGTAATAGGACAAAATGGTCCCCAAAAATTGTTGTGCAATTTCTCCTGAGTACACCGATACCCCAAACTAATTTTGAGGTACAGTGCAAAGGTCAGAAGAGTCATATTGAAGTTCAGATTTTGCTGGTGTGACGACTCCTGGAGTGGACCCTCTGGGTCGCGATACCAACCCACTCTGGGCGAGCTGACCTAGTGAGAACCACCCCCTATACAGGTAGCATCAGGGGCAGGCCCAGGGGAGTAAAGTACCACGACTGCTGGAACCAGGTGGCCGGCTCACAGAAGACAGGAGTATGAAGGATTTGAAAGTGTGCAAAGCGCGGACACGGGAACACGCAGAGTACAGAACAGTGCAAGGCACGTACACGAGGACATGCAGAGTACAGGACAGTGCAAGGCATGTGCACGAGGGAACACAGAGAATAGGACAGTGCAAGGCGTGTGCATGAGGGCACGCAGAGTACAGGATAGTGCAAGGCATGTGCATGAGGGCACGCAAAGTACAGGACAGTGCAAGGCTTGTGCACGAGGGCATGCAGAGCACAAGATAGTGCAAGGCGTGTGCATGAGGGCACGCAGAGTACAGGACAGAGCAAGGCGTGTGCACGAGGGCACGCATAGTACAAGATAGTGCAAGTTTTTGTGTACGAGGGCACGCAGAGTACAGGATAGTGCAAGGCGTGTGCACGAGGGCACGCAGAATACAAAGCAAGGCAGAGCGCGCGCTGTGAAGCACGGCTGGGTGCAAGGCAAGGCAGAGTGCCCGCTGTGAAGCACGTTAGAGCACAAGGCAGGGGACCTGAGTACAGAGAGCAGCCGAGCAGGGACCAAGCAGGTCTAGCTAGGAAGTACAACAATAATCAGGTGCCGCCTAAAGGAAGAGGCGGACTGATATAGGGCAAGTGTGTTGGAAATTCCGGGTCAGGTCCTACAGGACCATAGAGAGATCATACAGGGAGCGGCCATAGTCAGGCTCAGGAGCGCATGCATGCTGGACCAAGATCTGGAGTCGAGTGAACAGCCACAGGGTCAAGCGCGGGAGCTGCGTGTGCGCACTCGACGTGATGACGTCGGGCGCTGATCCCCAGCGCCAAAAGATTGCGCTGAAAGCGGCATGACAGTACCTCCCTCTTTAAGCCCCCCCTTTCTAATGCTGAAAAGAAACTTAGACAAAATCTGGGGAGCTTGGATATTCTCCCGCGGTTCCCAAAACCTTTCTTCTGGACCAAAGCTTTTCCAGTCAATTAAGAAAAGGGTTTTCCCACGTACCTTCTTCATGGCCAGGATATCATTTACCTCAAATTCATCTCCCACACCAACAGGCTGAGGTGTGTGGCCCGGAGAAGGATGAAATCGATTTGAACACCACGGGCTTGAGGAGGGACACATGGAAGGAATTGGGAATGCGGAGTGAGGCAGGTAGCTTCAATTTGTACGCCACATCATTAATACGTTTTAGGACCGCAAAAGGACCAATGTATCGAGGACCCAGTTTTTAAGATGGTACCTTAAGGCAAATGTATTTGGAGGATAGCCACACCTTGTCACCAGGAAGAAAAGGAGGAGAGTCCAGGCGTCTTTTATCAGAATGGTGTTTCATCCTGTCTTGTGCTTTTTCAAGAGCAGTTTTGGTCTCCTGCCAGACCCTGGAGAACTCCACAGACAGCGAGTTGGCTGCAGGCACTCCCAAGACAGGAGGTACTGGAAGAAGCACACTGGGATGCTGTCCGAAGACGATGAAGAAGGGAGACTTGGAGGAAGCTTTGCTGGTGTGGTTGTTGTACGTAAACTCTGCCCATGGAAGTAAACTGACCCAATCGTTCTGATGAGAGTTTGAAAAGTGATAAAGATAAGACATGAGGATTTGATTCGTACGCTCTACTTGCCCATTGGTTTGGGGATGGTAGGCTGAGCAAAAGTCCAGTGTCACTTTCATAAGGCCACAAAGGGCTCTCCTGAACCAGGAGGTGAATTGAACTCCTCTGTCTGACACAATGTGCAGAGGGAAGCCATGAATTCTGAAGATGTGAGTGATGAAAATCTTCGCCAATTCAGGAGCCGAGAGCAGTCCGGGAAGAGGAACAAAATAGGCCATTTTCGAGAATCGATCCACAACCACCATGATCACAGTACAGCCAGAAGAACAAGGAAGATCGGTAATAAAGTCCATGGATATGTGCTGCCATGGAGCCGAAGGTACAGGGAGCGGAAGCATAAGACAGTGACAGTGAAGCACAGGAGCCGTTGCGAATGGTTGCTTCAGGGATAGAAAAGCGTCCTCTGCTTCAGTAGACCAAGCATTAGGGTTAGCTCTTTTGCGAATAAGAGATGAGATGGGCCGAACCAGAGAGGAAAAATGGGGTACAAACTGCCGATAATAATTCGCAAAGCCAAGGAAACGCTGGATTGCTTTCACCCGATGGGGTCGTGGCCAATCAAGAACGGCGGACACTTTCGCCTGGTCCATGCGTAGACCAGAGTCTGAGATAATGTATCCCAGGAACGGTAAGGACGTTTGTTCGAAGACACATTTCTCGATCTTGGCGTATAGGCAGTTCTCTCAAGCGCAGAAACACTTGGCGCACGTTCTTTCTGTGGGTAGAGAGATCTGGAGAAAACACGAAGGCGATCACGCACGCAAAGTCCCTACGCAAAGTCGCCAGGACATATCCATACATTCAAGGTCGGTAAGTACCTACCGACCTGGAAGTATGGATATGATCAAGGTTGTAATGGGGTTAAAGCACTACTAACTCTTACCCAATTCCTTTCAAAACTGAAAAGACTGAAATTGTCAAGCAGAAAGGTTCACTACTGTTAGTAAAACTTGCCATGGTTTATGTGAGACTTACAGTACTGTGCAAAAATTTTACTCAGGCGTGACAAAAATATAAGGTAAAAATACTTTAGAAAATAAAAATTTTAATAAGTTATTTTTATCAAATACCAAAAAGAAAAGTGAATAAACTAAAGAGAAATCTAAATTAAATCAATAATTGGTTTGACCACCTTTTGCCTTCTAAATAGCATAAGAGTATGATTTCTTCTACTTGTATACAGTTTTTGAAGGAACTTGAAAGGCAGATTATTCCAAACATCTTAGAGAAATATCCACAGATCTTTTGTTGTAGGCTTTTATATATCCTTCTGTCTCTTTATATATTCCCGTACAGACGCAAAGATGTTGAGATCAGGGCTCTGTAGGAGTCATATCATCGATTCCAGGACTTTTTATTCTTCTTTATGCTGAATATAGTTCTGACACTGGCAGTTTGATTGGGGTCATTGCCGTGCTTCAGAATAAATTTGGAGGCAATCAGATGCCTCCTGATGGTATTACATGATGGATAAATATCTGCCTATATTTATCAGCATGGAGGGCACCAAGATATGGGCAGAACTGAGGACTGTAGACACAGCGGTTGGTCAAGGAAAAAGTGCAGCAAATGAAAGACACATACTTACTTACGTTACTTACTTTATTTCCTTTGAAGTCAGAATATATACAGTAGTGCAATCAGCTCAGAACTGGCAGCAACCAGTAGAACACACACAGCTACACCCATCTACTGTTCAAGAAGAATGACCAGAAGTGGTCTTCATGGAAAAACAAGGCCAAGTGATTAAACTTTACACAAAAAACATAGAAACCAGGGTGCACAAAAATCTCAGCAAGTACTACGGGCTGATTAGGCAGAATTCAAAATGTTTGGCTGTAACAGAAGGCAGTTTGTCATCAAAGGGCTAGAGAGTAGAACACTAATGAGTGTCTTTTGGTAACAGAGAAGCATTCTGGAGGTTCCTTGCAAATTTGGGATTGCATTTCAGTAAATGGACTTGAGGATTTGGTCAAGATTTATGGTGTCCTCAATGCTGAGAAATACAAGCAGGTACTTATCTATCATGCAATAGCATCAGGGAGGCATCTGATAGGCTCCAAATTAATTCTGCAGCATGACGATGATCAAAAATGTACAGCCAAATACATTAAAGAGTGTCCGGTCTTAGGGTACAAGTCTGCAGTCACTCACTGTGTGATTGCAGACGTGTGAAACTTCACATCGCTTGGACGATTCTCGGATGCAGGCACTGGGAGGGTGACTGGAAGTATGTGACTTGCATACATAAAGTCACGGAGCAACTAGATGGGTGCAGCTTCACTCGATGCAAGTGTATTGAGCAAGGATGGACACAGTCTAGTTGTAATGTGGCTGAAAGTATGCAAATCGCATATATTTGTGATAACTTGACCGCCCACTCCCGGCAACGGAGAATATTCACAGCACACAGATCTACCTTTATCAACAAGATGTCCAGAAAGTGATGACATGACCCTTATAGAGCCCCGATCACAACATCACTATGTCTTTGTGGGATTACATGAAGAGACAGAAGGAATTGTGAAAGCCTACATCCACCAAGAATCAAACAACGTTTGGAACAACTGTCAAGTTACTTCAAAAACTGTGTACGATTGTACCTAGAAGAATTGATACTTTGATGCTGTGTAAGAGGAAAATGGAGGTAGATTTCTCATTGTACATTTACTTTAAAATAAAAACAAACTACCGTATTAACCTTTCCATTTCTAAAAGCATTCTTACTTTGTAGTGATAGTGATTTTTCCACACCTGCCTAAAACTTTTGCACAATACTGTATGTTTTGCTGAATGAAACTCCGCCTCAAGACACAATACAAAATTGTTAATTCTCCCAACATGCATCTAAGGTCTTCCTGACTAGGCTCCTTTCTATTCCAAACAGAAGTTATTCTGGTCCTCTTAGATAATCCTTGGTTCCGTATAGCAATGAACATTTACTTACCGAAAAGAATGATTTTGATCACAACTCACATCTGATATTAAAGTAAGTCATCCCTTACCTCAACGGTAAGGTCATTTTCAGAGGAGAGTATAATGGGATAAATTTTGGGCCCTTGATATGCTCATCTGAAATCAAACATAGGGGTCTTTGGAGACATTTTTAGAATTGTATTTCCATGGTTGTAGACTGATTTTAATGAAAATAACTATGAGTTTGGGAGGAAGATGTAAGCAAGTTGACGGATAGTTGATTAAAACTGTAGTTACAACTTATGCAGTGAGTTTCACAGTAAGGGCCCCGTTACACATAGCGACGCTCCAGCAATCCCAACAACGATATGACCTGGTAAGGATCGCTGGTACGTCGCTACATGGTCGCTAGTAAGTTGTAAAACAGGCAGATCTACTCAACAACGCAGCAACGATACGGAGATCCGTATAACGACCTTGCCGGTCGTTGGGACCTTGTCACAGCAGCGATTCTGACAAAGACAAAGCAAAATCACGCCTGCGTCGCTGAGTTCTGAGTCGCCAACGAGGTCGCTCATCGTTTTTATGGCGTCAAACACAGTGATGCATGCGGCCAGCGGGACACCAACGATCAAAAAATGGCCTAGGACATTCCAGCACTATCAGCGATATCGCAGTGGGGTGCCAGTCGCCGCTATGTGTCACACGTAGCGAGATCGCTGGCGAGGTTGCTGTGACGTTTCAGTGATCTCGCTAGTGTATGAAGTACCCTTAAGTTTGGCTGAGGAGTGATGAAGAATCGATGTACTGCTTATGTACACGGACGTGCCACAATATAACAATAGAGAATGTTAATATCAGACCCTTACATGAGGGAATTGCTCAGCAAGGAGAGTAGTTAGGTCTGTCAAAGCTAAGGAACTGTATTCAGCACTTTCAAAGCTGTTACTTTTAGCCATGTAATTGCCTTAAAAGTGGGACTTATTATTCCCTGTGAAGTACAGCAGTTCACACCAAGAGTTTCTGAACAGTAGATACTTGAGAAGTGAAAGAAAATGTAACAAAACAAAATTAAAGCTTAACAAAACCTCTGAAGAAAACAGTAAAAGATTAAGAAATGCATCAAAAAATAACCATTGTTGCTTGTGCCTGAGTAAACCAGTCCAAATACAGAAAATGATCCTGCTGTTTAACCCTGTTTAACCCCTTCACGCACCATAAAAATAATAGTATGGCAAAGTGCGCACCCACGGGCGTAAATAGGTACCATTGGACCCTATAGCAAAAGTTTTAATTGGCCCCCCACAAAAAAAAAAAAAATAATAATAATAATAATTGTCAGGGTCATGAAAGAGCATATCTCACAACTTTACATCCTTTACATAGAAAAATATTTAGAATTGAGAGTCCTCAGTGGTTGATACCTTTTAATGGCTAACTGAAGAGACTCTCAATTCTAAATATTTTTCTATCTACTGGCTAACACGGTACAAAGATATACATCTTTCCTGCATCCTGTACATAGTAATTTTCCTACTGCTGAACTCCAAGATTCTTCTTTCACTGCCCCCATAAAGTATGGTGCCAACAAAAGTGGATGATACGCATTGCTGCTATGCTGTCCTTTTACTGATTTTGTACATATTTCTTGCACCTTCTCCTATCAAATTAAAAAAAAAAATTTGTTAAAAAATCTGAAAGTTGGATCAACCCCTCCTTTTGTCCACATGTGATTGCATCTTGTCCTATGGATCTCGTGCCTCCAACTGCCTAGGGCGTGGGTGAGCTGGTATTCCTCTATTTACAAACAATAGTGACCCCCAAACACAGTATGATACGCCCATTGTGAATACCACCACATTAACCTCCCCATGCATAGTATAATGACCTTACTGTACCCTACCTCAACTCCCAAAGCAAAGTCTGGTGACTCCCAACATAGTATGATCCCCCAAGTGTGACCACCACACAGCACTCCATGCAGTATAATGGGAATACATACCATATAATGGCCCAACACCTCTCCACACTGTATAATGGCCCCTACACAGCCTTCCACATAGTATGATGGACCCCACAAACACCTTCACACTGTTTAATTGCCTGCATACAGTGTAATGGCCCCCCCACATAGGGCTCCAAATATTATAATGGGCCCACATAGCCTTCCATATAGTATCGTGGGCCCTATTTAGTCCTCCATATAGTATAATGCGCCTCCCATAATACTCCATATAGTATAATGCACTCTCTATGTTCCTCCATACAATATAATGCATTCCTCATGGTCCTCCATACAATATAATGCACTCCCTGTGGTCCTCCATACATGATAATGCACTTCCCATGGTCCTCCATACAATATAATGCACTCCCCATGGCCCTCTATACAATATAATGCACTCCCCATGGCTCTCCATACAATATAACGTGCCCTCTCATGGTCCTCCATACAATAAAATGCACTCGCCATGGTCCTTCATAAAATATAATGCACTCCCCTAGTCCACCATACAATATAATGCATCCTTCATGGTGCTCAATGGAATATAATGCACCCCCATAATCTTCTAGACAATATAATGCACCCTCCATGGTCCTCCATACAGTATAATGCACTCCCTATGGTCCTCCATACAATATAATGTGCCCTCTCATGGTCCTCCATACAATATAATGTACTCCCCATGGTCCTCCATAGAATATAATGCACTCCCAATGGTCCTCCATACAATAAAATGCACTCGCCATGGTCCTTCATAAAATATAATGCACTCCCCATGGTCCACCATACAATATAATGCATCCTTCATGGTGCTCAATGGAATATAATGCACCCCCCATAATCTTCTAGACAATATAATGCACCCTCCATGGTCCTCCATACAGTATAATGCACTCCCTATGGCCCTCCATACAATATAATGTGCCCTCTCATGGTCCTCCATACAATATAATGTACTCCCCATGGTCCTCCATAGAATATAATGCACTCCCAATGGTCCTCCATACAATATAATGCACTCCCCTGGTCCTCCATAGAATATAATGCACCCCCATGGTCCTACATAGAATATAATGCCCCCCCCCCGGTCCTCTATAAAATATAATGCACTCCTCATGGTCCTCCATACAATATAATGAACTCCCTGTGGTCCTCCATACAATATAATGCACTTCCCATGATCCTCCATACAATATAATGCCCTCCCCATGGTCCAACATACATTATAATGTACCCTCCCGTGGACCTCTATGCAATATAATTTACTCTCCATGGTCCTCCAAAGAATATAATGTACTTCCTATGGTTCTCCATAGAATATAATGCCCCCCTATGGTCCTCCATAGAATATAAGGCACCCCCCATGATCCTTCATAGTACATAATGCACCTCCCATGGTCCTCCATACAATATAATGTACTCTCTATGGTCCTTCATACTCTAATATAGCCATCAGTCATTAATTTAAAAAAATAAATAAATACAATAAGCACCCCTGCTTGTTCCACCCCATGCTGCGGTCTCCTGAGCGTGTGGTGTGAAGCACTGCACATCTCATTTCAACGAGCGTGCTGTAATGACATCATCGTGTTCGCTGCTCTGACACGTCAGATGCCAAGGCAGAATGATGGGGTTGGAAGCAACAGGTGACGCTCCCTCCTTCATCATCATTGCTCATGCTGACATCCAAAGGGGTAGCCTGCGTGACCTGCCGCCTTGGGCCGTACACCAATTTCAACATCATCAGAATGTAAACAACTGACATCTCATGGTTATCTCATGGTTAATACCGACTTCAATTCTTTAACCCTTAGGTGCATCTGACAATTGCATAGCAGGGATACCAATTGGTTGTCATGGCAGTTGTAGGCCTAAGAAAAGCTCCAGAATTTGCCTTCGGTATTATGTTGTTTATACAATGCCCATGGCACAGTAAAACACTAAAAGGCAGTTCTACTAAGCAATACACAAGTATAGGATCCGCCGGACGAGACACAAAGGGTTGGAGGGAGGCGGACATGACACTGGCAGGGAGCGAGTGACTAAATGGGGAAATTGGAAATAAAAAGAAGGGGGGGATGAGGGGGGGATTGGGTAGGAAGTGACATAGGCAGGGGTGGGTGTTTGAGGACAAAAAGGATGCAGCAAGGATGATTACCCTCTTTGACTGAAGGATGTCCGGACAGCAGGTAACCCCTCACACTCCCTCCCCTCCTTATCAGCATGGATGTCCTCATCGCCAGGCTGCGGGCAGCTGCCAGCACTCACCCTCCGGGATGGCTAGAGAATGCGGTAGAAGGTATCCTGGGGGTGGCGGTGGTAGTATCAGTGTGGGCCTTCTGGCAGTGGCAGTGCGATC
This sequence comes from Oophaga sylvatica, assembly GCA_033576555.1. NCBI lineage: Eukaryota > Metazoa > Chordata > Amphibia > Anura > Dendrobatidae > Oophaga > Oophaga sylvatica. The sequence continues at coordinate 281,321,604 of JARQOD010000005.1, forward strand.
AGGGCCGGGCCCCCGGGGATACAGGCGGCAGGGCCCCACAGAAGGCGGTCAGACACATCCCCACAGGTAGCGGTGCATCACGGGGCCCGGGGCCTTCGGGCAGACATCGGCCTGCGGATGCTGCATGCTCCACCGCACAGTGGGCTGAGGTATCTTCCACGGGCAGCGGGGTATTGCAAGGCCGGGGGTCTCCAGGTGGGCGGGGGACGCGGTTCGCTCCGGGACACAGGCGACCAGAGAGCGGAGCAGTGAGAGGAGTGTCGAGCAGGAGAGTCGCGAGGCATGGGCGGCGCCATCTTGTTCCCGGGGGCCTTCACAGAGGACCCTGAAAAGCATGCAGTCAAACAAAACGCCTGTTAGAAAAGCACAACGTGGAGAGTCGTCCAGGGATGTGCCGGGGTGGAAGAAAGGGCTATGAGGCCAGCCCGCATAACTAGGCCCCCGGAAAGGCTGTTCTTGGACTTGCATGTGAGGGCACAGCAGCGCAGGGGTAGAAGTTCCTCAAGGGACCCCGGGCCGGTTAATAACAGGAGGCGTCGACCTCGGGCAAAAAGCCCCCCTAAGCAGCTACCGGGTCCCGTAGCATGGCAGTACAAGGGCCGCCAAAAAAGGGACGTAGTGTCGGTCATTCACCCCAGGGCAACCGGGGACAGGGAGACGACAGCGGGTTGCTTCCTTAGAAATCATGGACCACTAACTGACGGTGCCACAGAAGACGCGCCATTGGCAGGAAACAGCAGCGCCCCTAACCCAGGATGATGACAACGACGACAATGGCTTGGAGAATTCCAGGACAACAGCGGCCGTTGGCAAGATGACTCCCAGGCGGCCTGGTTATGATGAATACGTTTTGTCTGTCCTTTTATGCAGGCGCAGTACAAGGGGAAGGGGGGAAACAGGGAGCAGCAGGGGATAGCTTAGTTCCCAACACAGTGTCTTCAGAGTCCAACACCAGCGAAATTAAGGCATTGTTAACCAGCTTGAAAAGGAGAATGGACTGGTTAGAGGGCATGGGCCAGCACACCTATCCACCTGGACGAGTCCATATGCTCACTCAGGAGGCGTGAGTGGTAGAGAAGGGACCATAGGTGGGTCAAAAACAATGTCAATGTCCTGAGGAGAGGGTTGGGGGTTTAGCTCAATGCTAAACAAGAGACAGGGACAGGTCGGTGGCTTGGGCCTCACTACCTTCAAGTGTACCCCCAAATTAAGGAAAACAGGGCCCTCCCTTAGCTTTAGGGGCAGTTCAGGGCCCAGGTTTCTCTTCCCCTGTATTCCTACAACTGCCCCGTGACATGGAGTTCCTGCTGCTGCTCGTTACTCAGTGCTCTGCCTCACCACTTACAGCTGCCTTCAGTCTTCTAAGCTGCTTCCGGATCTTGGCTGGGTTACCTACTGTCCAGACTTCTGAGACTGTGTCTGTTGTGGGCTGCTCTTCGGGACTTGAGCGGGACTTCTCAGCCCAAAAGGTACATTTAAGGACCTTTTCCTGTTATGCTCCACCCATGTATTTTTGGACTTCCATGAAAGGTGTCATCTCCTCTATCTGCATAGTTCTGGACTTCCATGTATAAGTGCCAGTCGCACTCTTGCTTCTTATTACTGCTGGACTTCCATGTATAAGTGTCGTTCGCACTCTTGCTGCATAATACTGCTGGACTTCCATGTATAAGTGCGGGTCCCACTGTTGCTGCATACTACTGCTGGACTTCCACGTATAAGTGCCGGTCGCACTCTTGTTGCATATTACTGTTGGACTTGTTTGTATTAGCGGTCGCGCACCGCTACTAAATGTGCCGGACATTTCTGTTTTGTGCTGTGCACTTCGTTACAATTGCACGAAAGTCTCTGTCAGTTTTATGTTCTACTTCTTCCTTTGTTAAATACACTTATTTGTCTCAGCTTTGGTCTTAGCCTCGTTTTATCCCACACAATCAGATTCCATAGTACCCACATAATTGTTACACAGGATGTAACAAACTGTTGATTTGGCTACTTCTATTATTTCTGCTATCTCTATAATGGAATTCTTTTTTTCAGCCTAAAGATAATTTGTTTCTCTTACATTGAGAGCTCCATTGACCACATGTTGCAGCTTCACAGAAACAGCTTCCAAATGCAAATTTCACACCTGGAATCATCTCCAGACCTTTCACCTGCTTAACTAATGATGGATTAATGAGTGAATAGCCCATGCAGCCCATTAAAGAGCTTTTGAGATAATTGTCCAATTACTTTTGATTTATTTAAAAAGAAATTACCTATTAAACAGCTGTAATTTCTAAACCTTTACTTAAATTAGGATGTGAATATCCTCAAATTAAAGCTGAAAGTCTGCACTTTAAGCACATTGTCAAAAATCTCTTGTCGTATATCTCGGGGCCAGGGGCTCCTTCCCTGTCCCTAGCGCTAGGGGCGCACAAGCTATATCTGTTCCCTGAATTACATCTAATTGTGAAGACACCGGGCCATGTACCTTGCTGAGCTCCTAAATCCGCCCTAAGTCTGTTCCCTCCCCCCATCCAGGGAAGAGGGGAGTAGTAATGTAAGGAAACACACCAACCACACTAACAAGGGAATACGTGAAGGGATAAAGGAAAATACAAATCATGCAAATATACTCTCACAAACAACAGAAGGGAATACCAGGGAATGAAGGAAGGGAAAAACCAAAGGTTTTTAGGTATATAACCAAAACCAAGAGACAGTCTTTAGAAAAATCCACCAAATGCCTCCTCAAACAACAAAATTCCTCCAGCTCTTGAATCATGCAGCATGAAGCTAACTCTGGCAGTGCCTGCTTGCCAGAGGCCACTATATATAGGAAAGAGGAGTGGCAAACACAGAACAGCTGAGAGCATCAACACAGGAAAGCTTTCAGAAGCTTTCAACTGAACAGATTAAACCCTGCACTGCTAGACCCGCACCGTTTAATATGAAGGTGAAGTGCTTCTAATCAGTGCAGGAGTAGGAGAAATTAGACAGCGAGGTCTTCTGGCTCCTCTCTGTCACGGTAAACCCATGACACCTATGTTGATTATGTAACTGTATCTTGCATATACTGTGGTAAACATCTAAAATGCCACAACTTGTGTCACTGTCCAAATATTTTTAGACTTAACTGTATGTAAGGGGTTACTGGGGCTCACTAATGTAAGTATAAGGATAATGCACCCATCAAAGTCACCGTATAGGAATAATGTGCATAGTGATGTCACAGTTCAATAATTATATAAACAATTTTGACAGAGATGGAGATTATGTACATCATTATGAACATGAACACAAGGTTCACACTTGGTTGCTGTGCTGACTTTTTTCCCCCATTATAAGAACAGACACTGTATTCGCTCAGGAAACGTATTCATCATTTTATGGACACAAATGGCACTAGAGGGCACCCACTGGCCTTAATGTGGTGTTTAGTTTCCACTAAGGTGCCCATCATTTTTATAGTAAAAAATCGTGCATAATTTTTTTTCTTCCAGTGAAAACTATGAAACTAGTTACCCGACAGAGCCTTGTAGTGGAGACTCATATGCAAGTGTGGAATAAGACTTAGTCATGAATAACTATTATCCTGCGTGGATAAGGGCGTACCTCAGCTTTTCTCTCCGGTTGACAATTGGGGGATGGACTGGCCAGTACTGTAGTTTTATTAGGGTGACTTATATTTGCCTTATATCAATAGATAACATACAGCTTTATCATGCAAGACATTGTACACATTTTAATATAAAGTATGGTAAATACAGCTCTATAGAAGAAATTCCTTAAAAATGTATCAAGTACTAATTAATAGTGTGATTATGCTCCAGTTAAAAATATTTAAATCTATTACTTCTGATTGTTAAATAGTTAGGTAACAGTATTATTCTAAATTCTCACTTTACATTTAGATTTTTTTTTCTCACTCCGTCTTCTATTTTTTCCCAGTGTGTCATGTGAAAGCACTATGCAAAGCACAGAAAGAGGAATAACCGGTATCAGCGGTCTTCTCTCCAAGATGATCAAGTTTGGTATTTAACTCATAATTTAAGTAACACAATATACAGCTGATGCTTTACAGATTATGATGATGGTCCACGACTTCATAAAAAGTATTCTGCGTTATGAGGATCTATGTAAAAAAGGATTAATTTCACGTATTAAGTTCCAATGCATTTTATTTTGCACAGAGATGCCTGCTTGCTTGCCAGACACACTGCTGCATGCCCCAATTCCCATTCATGATGTTCATCTACTTAGAAATGTTGTTGGCTAATGCAGTTCCTAATCGGAATATGCATTGCAGTGAATCTTGAAAGCTTAACGTGCTTCCTAAAGTCACTCTTGAGACCAGACCATAAACAAAAATATGGATGTTTTATGAGAAGCGATGGCATGAGAATATTTAGGGCATGATACAGTATATAGTGATAGGGCAATAAATTAGAAATACTAGGTGCTGGGTAACAAATATACCTATATTTTTGCTACTAGAGCCTTTTAATGAAAGCAGTGTATCCATAAAGTAGGATGTTATATGAAAATTCTGTATGGGATTCCATTTTTTTTGCGCACCCATAGACTTAAATAGACAAGCCTCTTCTGAAGTACAGAAGAGAGTAGGGCATGCTGTGATATCTTGAACAAGCACATTAAGTTTCTGAGTAAAAACTGTCATCTGAACAGCTCAATTGAATATCTTTTGTTCAAGAGCTATCCATGTGAGGTTAGTTTTTATCACGGAGAGCACTGAAAATACATACACTTAGGCTGGGACAACATGGCAAATTTGGCAGCGACATCTGTCACGTTGCAACCCCAAAGGCACTACTACAAACAAGTTGAACTTCTTGCGACTTGCTTTTCGTAGTCGCAGTACCTTCAGTTCCTCACTCGTTCACTTGTATTAAGGTGCAACGTAGCACTGACACATAGCAAACTTTGGTCACGCAACAGGTGTCGTCATCAAATTTTTTTTTACGCGTAGCCTCAGCACCATTGGAAGACTGGCTAAAATTTAGTAAGGTCAAATGTTAATGCAGCTCCAATAGCTCACTGCCTTTCAAATCATGACTTAACCTACCAGATAGGTTACATACTGTTTTTCACATACTGAAGATTTTCACGTGTTTCCACCCAACACACTAGTAGTGCTTTCAATTGTTCCCAATATATTAATTGTTCCCCACCTCCTCGTAGGGCAAAGAGTTATCCCCATTGTGCCCTATGAACTAATTGTGACCTATTTGTGGCATCAATACAGTAATAGCCCTTCCTTGGTGTCCCTAACAGAGGAATAATACTCTGTTGTGTCCAAAATATACAATGAGGATAAGACACTAGTGTTCTATAAAGCTGATGAGCTGATGGCATAACAAGGGTTTAGCGTTAGGTCACATGTTAGGTCCCAGCTGGGACACATAAAACATAAGCACCTGCAGGACCGCCTTCTGCTTATTGATATTTCACACTCATTCATTTTACCTTCAGGCTACACAGTCTGATGGTTTATTAGATTTTGTTTAGCGAAAGCTTAAAGGTGCGTTAACTTGCAAAGTACAAGTGAACACAGACTATATAAAAAAATTTTCTCATGAGCCTTGCAGTTTACGGGTGCAGAATATTTTTTGGTCCAAAGGCCACATTGTCATACTGAACCAATCTTGGGGCCGCATTATAAATAAAAGGGGTATTACCGTACTTTCTGTGAAATGTATGGGTTATCGAAAATATATACGGCACCATAAATGTATGGAAAGTACCAATTCCCTTTACAGAACTCATCTTACCTCCACCAACCAGCACTATAAGACCTCATTCAACATTAAAAACATTATTGAAAAAATGTTACCGGTGTCATCAGTGTTATACATCAGTGTGTCACCTGTGTGCCCGTTTTTACAATAATTGTGCCATCCGTGCATCCGTTTTTACCATCAGTGTGTCATCCATGTGTCAGTTTTTACCATGAGTGTTTCATCAGTATGTACGTTTTTACCTTCAGTGTGTCATCAGTCTGTCCATTTTTACCATCTCTATGTCATCATTGTGTCCGTTTTTACCATCAGTGTGTCATGTGTGTGTCTGTTTTTACTATCAATCTGTCCGTTTTTTTGACCATCAGTGTGTCATCCGTCTGTCCATTTTTAACATCTGTGTCAGCAGTGTTTCCGTTTTTAGAATCAGTGTCGTGTGTGTGTCCGTTTTTACCATCAGTGTATCATCGGTGTTTGTTTTTACCATTACTGTGTCATCAGTGTGTCAGTTTTTACTATCAGTGTGTCATCTGTGTGTCCCTTTTTACCATCTGTGTCATATGTGTGTCCATTTTAACTATCAGTGTGTCATACATGTGTCAGTTTTTTCCATTAGTGTGTCGTGTGTGTCCATTTTTACCATCAGTGAGTCGTGTGTGTCCATTTTTACCATCAGTGTGTCGTGTGTGTCCATTTTTACCATCAGTGTGTCGTGTGTGTCCATTTTTACCATCAGTGTGTCATGTGTGTGTCCGTTTTTACCATCAGTGTTTTTCCTGGATGGATGAATAAACAGAAAAATTACAAAGCTTCTCCTATACTTTGGAATGTTAAACACGGATGCCATCCGTGTACTATATGTATTTTTCACAGATCCATAGGCTTGCATGGATCCTTGTCATGTGTGGTCTCCACATATATATATAGTGTGAAGGCCCCAGTTCTCATTTCCCCAGCATATATAAAATTATGCCAAGTTCCATATATAGTATGATGGCCCCAGTCCCCCATAATATATATATAGTATGATGGCACAAGTTCTCCCCATATATATAGTATGATGGCCCCAGTTCCCCCATATATATATATATATATATATATATATATATATATATATAGTATGATGGCACAAGTTCTCCCCAGATATATAGTATGATGGCCCCAGTCCCCATATATATATATATAGTATGATGGCACAAGTTCTCCCCAGATATATAGTATGATGGCCCCAGTCCCCCATATATATATATATATATATGTAAGCTTTTCAGGGGATATAGCTCTGGGATCGCCGTCTTGGGGAGACGGAGTGGCATAAAGAGACCATTCACAGACAGTAGTTCTGTTAAAAACTGGCCGCAACCAGTTTTATTAAAGTCCACGGTAAACAGAACATAATCAAAACCAAATCATAAACATAAAGCCTGGGCTTGTCCAGCCACTAATTACACTTAGATAGATTTCCCTTTCTATCCGGGTACCGACTCTAATAGTCTGTTCCCAAAACAACACATATGTTCAGTAGTTACCAGCGTGCAGCTCACATGTGTGTCGACCCGCCACCACAATTGTGGGTTACCAGGGCAATGGGGTACTCAGAGCCGAGCCCATGGAAGTCTATGGGGTTTGTCACAGGTAGCGGTGGCTCGGTCTGTGGCCCTGGCGGTCTGGCGTATGTTGGGGGAATATTTACAGGGGATAGATATATTTACAGTTCGTGACGCCACCTGTAGTCTCTGGTAATTTGTACCAGCGCTGCTGTAGAGCTCTGAGGGGATGGTGAGGCAGCTAGATGTCGGGTCCCCTACAGGTGGGACTCTTCCCTCAGGTCGATGGTTATGGTGGGGTTGTGCAGGCATGCAATCAAATAACACAGTCTCACACATCAGCGTCTTTCCATACCTTTTTACTTGCAAGATGGTTAGGCAAGTCCCAGGGAGGCTGATCCAATGGAGGATGTGTTTCAAGATAGCAGCTGGACAAGTTAGGGGCCTCCTTTACTTTCACAAAGATGAGTCCATCCACATGAAGCGTAGTTCCCTCATAAACTCCAGCTATCTCCAAGCTGTACTGCCCGGTCAGTGTTGTGGTCGGAGCCTTCCTGTGATGAAACTAGGTTCTTCTCTGCTTGGCCTAGCTCAAAGTTCCTATTCCACCTGACCCCAGTTACGTACTGACACTCCAGGGGCTGCTTGCTGTTACCTAAGGTTCAGTAAGCCTCTGGGTTTTCTACCACCATGCGTGAAGCTATGGTGATGCTTCGGTCTCCAGTGACCGGTGACAACGTGCAGGACTTCTCCAATCCTATAGCACTCAGAATTTCTACCACTGTGCCTTTCGCCTTGTCCGCGCTGGTAGCATAAGCATTTCTCACTTCACAGGTTAATAAAGTCAGTCCCTTACTTAATTCCTTTCTTGAGCTTGTTGCCAGACTCTCAGTAATCTTCTAGGCAGGAGCACGTCTCTGAACCTTCACTGTCCTTGGGACAGGAGACTGAAGTATATCTGCAACTCACTTCTTTCTCTTACTGCACAGACTGCACTCAGCTCTGCTGCTGACTGACTGGACCTCTTCCTCCCTCCTCGTCCAGGCTAGACTGACTGACTCACTGTCCGAGGACAGGAAACTGACTGACTGCTGCATGTGACTAGACTATATATATACCTGTGGGCGTGTCTAAGTGTGTGTTGAAATGAATGTTCATTGAGCATTAAACTGCTATCTCTCCACACATCCTCCAGGGTACTGCGTGTGCCTTCACACCAGGGCTACACACATGAGGCTCCAATGGCGTCTGAAGTCAGATCCAGACTGAGAGAGAGAGCCTCCTCTGAACTTCCAAGCAGGTACTTATGGCTGTCTAATTAAGCAGCTGTGTTCACTCTGGGCTGAACTGCAAACCTGTCCCAGATGGGAATGGAGTGAACACCGCACTGACAACCTACTTTTTATGCGCCCCAGCTAAGAAACCTGGGGGAGATATACACCCCGTCCAGTACGCACCCCTTCACTGTCTCACATATCCCCCCCCTCTTCTCCAGACCGGAGGGCTGGTCCAAAACTCCAAAGAGACAGTGAACTCTGGACAAGGCATCAGCATTACCCTGTAACTTCCCAGGCCTATGCTCCACCGAGAAATTGAACTCTTGAAGTGAAAGGAACCACCTTGTCACCCTGGCATTCCTTTCCCTGTTCTGCTTCATCCATGCCAGAGGAGCATGGTCTGATTGTAATTTAAATTTTCTACCCAAGAGATAATAACGCAGGGAGTCCAGCGCCCACTTGATTGCGAGGCACTCTCGCTCCACAATGGCATAATTTTGTTCAGCTGGTGTCATTTTTCGACTTAGATACAGGACTGGGTGTTCTTCACCCTTCACGACCTGTGACAACACAGCCCCTAACCCCACATTAGAGGCATCAGTTTGAACCAAAAACTCTTCTTTAAAATTAGGGTTGACCAGAACTGGTCTTTGACACAAAGCTATTTTTAACGACAGAAATGCTTTTTCAGCCTCCGGATTCCAATTTATCATTTTTTGACTTCCCCCCTTTTGTCAGGTCAGTCAATGGGGCAGCAATGGAGGCATAATTTGGTACGAATCTGCGATAGTACCCAGTGATGCCCAGAAATGCTTTGACCTGTCGTTTTGTGAGGGGTACAGGCCAGTTCCGAATTGCTTCTACCTTATCAATTTGTGGCTTGATCAGCCCCCTGCCAATAACATAGCCCAGATATTTGGCCTCTTCGAGGCCAATTGCACATTTCTCTGGGTTTATGTTCAGTCCAGCTCCGGCTATCGAGTCTACGACGGCATGCACCCTAGTGAGGTGGCTCTCCCAATCTGAACTGAAAATTACCACATCATCCAGGTAGGCAGCCGCATAGGCTCAATGCGGGCGCAGTATCTCGTCCATAAGCCGCTGAAAGGTAGCTGGGGCTCCATGCAACCCGAAGGGCATCACCAGATACTGAAACAAACCTTCCGGGTTGCAAAGGCCGTTTTTTCTTTCGCTTCCTCCGACAGGGGTATCTGCCAGTACCCTTTTGTCAGATCGAGGGTTGTAATATAACGGGCACCCCCTAACCTCTCGATTAGCTCGTCTACCCGTGGCATTGGGTACGCGTCAAACTTTGACACCTCGTTCAACCTTCTGAAATCATTACAGAACCTCCAGGTTCCATTAGGTTTTGGGATGAATACAATCGGGCTACACCACTCGCTTTGGGCCTCCTCAATGACCCCGAGGTCTAACATGCGTTTAATTTCAGTAGAGACTATCTTTCTGCGGGCTTCTGGAATTCTGTACGGTTTTATCTTGACCTTAGTACCGGCTCGGTCTCGACATGGTGTTTTATTAGAGAAGTCCGGCCGGGCAAGTCAGAAAACCTTTTCTGATTTTTCTGCAGAAACTCCCGCACTTCCTGTTTTTGGTGCACGGACAACGTCTCTCCCATGGTCACAGGAGGTAGAGATGGTTTTACCCCTTTCTCTACTTCACACGAGGCCAACAACGACTCTCTGTCCCTCCAGGGCTTGATCAGATTGATATGATACACCTGGTAGGGCTTCCGTCTCCCAGGTTGGTGTACTTTGTAAGTAACCTCGCTCACTTTTTGTACGATCTCGTATGGACCATGCCACTTGGCCAAAAACTTACTTTCCACCGTGGGAATTAGAATTAGGACTCGATCCCCGGGGCTGAAAGACCTAATTTTTGCTGACCGATTATAAACTCTGCTTTGAGCTTCTTGGGCTCTCTGCAGATGATTCTTCACCAATGGCATAATTTTAGCCATCCTCTCTTGCATCTGGGCAATATGCTCTATAACACTCTTGTATGGAGTTGTCTCGGTTTCCCAAACCTCCTTGGCTATGTCCAGCAAGCCCCGCGGATGCCGACCATACACCAACTCAAAGGGAGAAAATCCCGTAGAGGCCTGGGGAACCTCTCTGACCGAAAACAATAAGTAGGGTAACAGGTAGTCCCAGTCCCGACCATCTTTCTCTACTGCTTTCTTTAACATATGTTTTAATGTTTTATTAAAACGTTCAACCAACCCATCCGTCTGGGGGTGATACACAGATGTCCGAATGTGCGAGATTTTAAGCAACTTACACAGTTCCTTCATCACTTTGGACATAAAAGTGTGCCTTGGTCCGTGAGGATCTCTTTAGGAATTCCTGTCCTGGAAAACATATGAAAGAGTTCCAGTGCAATATTTTTAGATGCCATATTTCTTAAAGGGACCGCCTCGGGTACCGGGTTGCATAATCAAGTACAACTAAGATGTATTGGTGTCCCCTGGCTGATTTTACAATAGGACCTACCAAGTCCATTGCTACCCTTTCAAAGGGTATTTCTATAACCGGCAGCGGGATTAATGGACTCCGGAAGTGAGACACCGGAGCATTTATCTGACACGAGGGGCAGGTTTTGCAATAATCCTCCACATCTCGATAAACCCCGGGCCAGTAAAACCTCTGAAGAATTCTTTGCTGGGTTTTGTCCATCCCCAGGTGCCCACCCAGCACGTGGTTATGGGACAAACCTAACACCATACTTCTATATGGCTTAGGTACTAGGAGCTGACTCACGGCCTCTCCCTTTACTTTAGTGACCCTATATAGCAGGTCATTGTTCATGGCAAAATGGGGAAATTTTTCATCAGAGCCGGGCTCTTGTGGGATCTCATTCAGAACAGTTATATTCTCCCTGGCATGTTTAAGAGTGGGGTCTTGCAATTGCTCACTCCCAAAATTGCCACGGGACACCAGTAGGTCAGGGACATTCTGTTCTAGAGAAACATCCTCCCCCTCCCCCAACATCACCTGAAATGGAAATTCATTTTTTTTACAGTCATCATCATTATCAATATCATTATCGTGATTACGATCAGCATCAGCATCATTATCATGGTCATCATCATTATCATGATTATCATCATTATCATGGTCATCATCATTATCATGGTCATCATCACTATCATGATCATCATCATCACCATTATTATCATTATCATCATCATTATTATCACATAAGTTTAACGGCCCACTAGCATTGTGTTCCGCCCCTCGGGACTGCGCACCCTCAGTAGGAGCTTCATCACACTGTCCAGCAGAAACATTTTTTTTCCAAAGACCCCAAAACAGGGGAAAGTCACGACCCAATATGGCGGGATGCATCAGGTTCTTCACTACCCCCACTTCATATGAGATCTCCCCGAGTTTTGTGACGAAGTCTGAGGAGGTTACTGGGTAGACTTTGATGTCTCCATGTATGCACACCACGCTTAGGTGCCTACCTGTGACGAAGTCCCTATCAGCCAGACTAGCATGTATCAGAGTCACTCGACTTCCTGAGTCGAGTAGGGCCTGTACTGGGCACCCATTTATCACGACCTGACACAGCTGTGGGCCAGTCTCCTCGACTAGGGTGGCCACGCACACGGGCTCGGCGAGGAACGAGAGAGACCGTCCAGCGTCACAGTCCATAGGTTCCCCCACTAGTGGACAATTGGCTGAAATATGACCTTGTTCACGGCATCTCCAACACTGTCTCAGGTCAGGGTGTTCAGACGGGGAGACCTTCCTAGGCCTGGGGTCTCCTGGTAGGTAAGTATCACCCTTTCGCTCATACATGTCCCCTCGGGGCTGACCCGGACTATCCACAGCCCCCCTTGCCCCCACAGCTGGAACCCTCTTACCGGGAGATGACGGAGGCCGGGTATTCCGAACTGATGATCGCTCGGACGGCTGGTCACGTAGATAGTCTTTGGTGGCGAAATACCTTTCTATCAGGCTGACCAGTTGATCGGCATCTTTGGGGTCTCCCTGTCCGACCCAGAGCTGGACCTCAGGGGGAAGGGCCCAGATGTACCAGTCCAGCACCACCTTTTCAACCATTTGGGCAGGGGGCTGACGTCAGGTTCCAACCACTTCTTTACCAAAGAAATCAAGTCATACATTTGTGAGCGAGCAGGCTTGTCTCGCCTGTATCTCCAGTTATGGACTCTCCTGGCAGGACTGCCCTCGTCACACCCAGGCGGGCAAGAATCTCCGCTTTCAGCTTGTTATAGTTTTTGCTGTCCTGCTCGCTGAGGTCAAAATAGGCTTTTTGGGGTTCCCCAGTCAGATAGGGCGCGACCACCATAGCCCATTCAGATTGTGGCAGATTCTCCTTCTCTGCCAGTCTCTCAAATATAGCCAGATATGCCTCCACATCGTCATGAGGCGTCATCTTCTGCAGAGTCTGTTTTACCGCCTTCTTTACCGCGGATAATGCCGGTAACCCGGCGTCTTCATTCGGGGACGAGGTGCTAGGAGTTTTTTTTAGTGCTGCAACCTGCTCCAGTAATAACCGGTTGGTTTCCTGCTGTTGCTGCTGGCTTCGCTGGGCCTCTAGGTGTTGTTGCTGCATGGCCTGCTGTTGTTGCTGCATGGCCTGCTGATGTTGCTGCTGCATGGCCTGCTGGTTCTGGGCCAGCTGCTTAACGAGCTCCTCCATACTGCCGGACATCTTGGGCTGGCTGACAGCCTTCACCCAAGACATATACACTCCACAGTCTTCTCCACAATAAGTTCAGTTTTGCGGTGCAGACACCTTTTTTTTTTTTCAAAGTCTTCAGCCACTGTGCTGCCCCAGCATTCAAGCACCAATTGTAAGCTTTTCAGGGGATATAGCTCTGGGATCGCCGTCTTGGGGAGACGGAGTGGCATAAAGAGACCATTCACAGACAGTAGTTCTGTTAAAAACTGGCCGCAACCAGTTTTATTAAAGTCCACGGTAAACAGAACATAATCAAAACCAAATCATAAACATAAAGCCTGGGCTTGTCCAGCCACTAATTACACTTAGATAGATTTCCCTTTCTATCCGGGTACCGACTCTAATAGTCTGTTCCCAAAACAACACATATGTTCAGTAGTTACCAGCGTGCAGCTCACATGAGGCTCCAATGGCGTCTGAAGTCAGATCCAGACTGAGAGAGAGAGCCTCCTTTGAACTTCCAAGCAGGTACTTATGGCTGTCTAAGGCCTCTTTCACACATCCGGCGGGCGCCTGGCGGCGCCCCCGGCATTTTGCCGCAGCGCCGCATGTGAAAAGCTTTCACACTTCCGGCGCCCAAAATGCGGTTTTTTGCCGGATGGTCTCTGATGCTTGGAGAGATAAGAGACCATCCGGCAAAAACAAAAAACGTTACATGCAGCGTTTTTTTCCGGACGCCGCAATGTACATTTGCGCCGCATCCGGACAAAACCGCATGCAACGCATTGACATGTGGCGCCATCCGGCGCTAATGCATGTCAATGCGAAAAAAGCCGCATGCTGCGCATCAGATTTTCAGATGCGGCGCTGCGGAAAATGCCGGGGGCGCCGCAAGGCGCCCGCCGGATGTGTGAAAGAGGCCTAATTAAGCAGCTGTGTTCACTCTGGGCTGAACTGCAAACCTGTCCCAGATGGGAATGGAGTGAACACCGCACTGACAACCTACTTTTTATGCGCCCCAGCTAAGAAACCTGGGGGAGATATACACCCCGTCCAGTACACACCCCTTCACTGTCTCACAATATATATATATAAATTGTATGATGGCCCCAGTCCCCTATATATATATATATATATATATATATAGTATGATGGCCCCAGTTCCCCCATATATATATATATAGTATGATGGCACAAGTTCTCCCCATATATATGTATGATGGTCCCAGTTCCTGTTTTTCATCTAAAACTCAAAAAAACGGGATTCAGACGGAATCACTAATGTTCGAAGAAAGATCATTGTATGAGTGATTGATTGCTTTCACTTTCCAGGAAACAGAGTTCCCCTCTACTGGAGCGCAAGAGAAGGTTTGTGTAGTAAGGAAGTTAATTGCCTTTCCTGTGCTCAGATTTTTTTTTTATTTCATTTACATGCATGTATTCCTGAAATACAGCATATCATTAATTGGCTCCTATTACCATATTAGCTCAGTTCTTTGGTTTTCTGATTTGGTCACATGACCTCCAAGTCCTCACTTCTGATCATCCATTCAGCACAGAATACAGCTATTTCCTGCCTTCGCTATAAATGAATTGTCAGCAGTTATGTGGTCTCATGGACTGGGGCAGGAATAAGCAGGCACGGACACCATAGTTGTCACATGGGGCCATAGATTGCAGCAGCAGGGTTTGTGGTGTGGGAAAATCAGAAATTATAAAAAAAACAATTATACAGTGTGAAGGTTTGTGTGGTGTCCATAATACTGTGTGAGGGCCATTATACTGTTTGGAGGGCTAGTGAGAATCATTATACAGTGTGGAGAGGTGTGGGGCAATTATACTGTATGTAGGCCCATTACAATGCATGGACGGATGTGTTGGGGTTACAGTTGTTTGATCATACTGTGTCGGGTCACCATTCTTTGCTGGGGTACAGTAGAGTCAACATACTGTACATTTGGAGGGTACTGTGCTTGTAAGGAATTCACAGGAATCAGATAAACAGAAATATATTGTAGTTTATTACCAACGTGTTTCTAGGTCGAACTGACCTGTTCCTCAGGAACCACAATAACCGGTAATTATAGTTTGGAAAAAACTGAGTAAAAGTGATGGGTGTTGATAATAATCAAAAGGGAAAAAAGGGAGCTGTAAGTGAAAAATAAAATTATGGGGGGGTTGTGAGCAAGGGATACTTGCTTTTTATTTTTCTGTTTGTGCCCAGGAAACACCTTTAACCCCTTCCCGACCTTGGACGCATCTGTAGTGACCAGAAAAAACATTATTAATGTATGCTATATGTTATATGGTAAGTGTGCTCTATTTCTTACATGATTTCAATTGTGATACCGGCTCCTGGTTTTGCCTTGGGAGGAGGTAAATTATTTAATATTATGCTGCCCTCTCCTGCCTTGTTTTGGTATTACAACTTGTAGTACTATGCTGCCCTCTGCTGCCTTAGTTTGGCAATGCAACTTGTTTTTCTGATTTGAAACAAGTGGCAGTTGGAGGTGGCGTGAGACTGAAAACGGGGAGTTACAGACGGTTCCCGTGGTGAGAGGAGGTAGGAAATTGGGGCTCCTCGTTTGGGACCAGCGGGAAATACAAATACCACCCGATTCAGAGTGCCCTCCGTTTTCCAGCGACAGAGTGCTGAGACTGCAGAACTGCACAGCAGATTTCCTGGATACTCTGATCCGATTAAGGTGGGTTGATTCTTCCCCTACCCGCAGCACAGTTAGTCTAATGGAAATTTACTGCCATCCTCCCAAGGCCGGGACCGAGCAAAGGCTTTGACAGTCGAAACGTGTAAGGAAAATTATATCTGCTACCCATGACTGTTATGTTGAAACATATAAGAATTGTTACCAATCTTCAGTAAAGCTCATCTTTCAAGTTTGCACAGGACCCCCAGTGTATGCTTCTTTTGTCCACGGCCTCATACCTTGCGGGTATCAACATAACTCACAGTCTCATATACCCGTCATCTCCCCCTTTATAATTGCCACCTAACCTAGGGATTGTTAGAGCCATCGGAGTCACCGTGATACGTGATATCCTCCGAGATACTAGGCTCTGCATCTGACAAGGCGGTGCGACACATCCAGTACGTCATGGTTGGTAAGTACTTGCAGACCTTGGATGCACTGGGTACGTCATGGCTAAAAAAAATGCGGCATCGATACAGCAGGGCACCTGGGCTCGTCGTCATGGTGGGTTTTGACGCCCCCCGCAACTATTCAATTCTGAACAGCCAATCACAGCGTTTTCACTGTTTTAGGTAATGAAATTCCTTGAAACACTGATATCCAGCCTATGATCGGCGCTGTAACATCACCAATCATAAGCCTGGAGCAACAGCAGCATCACCAGGCCCAGCTCTTATTGGTACAAGAAAAAAAGGTAGCACACTGTGGCGCTATAGCTTGCAAACACGAAATATGAAAAATATGAAAAATGAATTGCATCATTACCTTAGAAATATGAAAAATTGAGAAGTCTTAGCGCATAAGATGGCCAAATTATGTGAGCCTGATAGCCACGTCAAGGCTCTTCTCGTATATCAGGTCCTAACTAATGCCTATCCTCGCTTAGAAAAGTCTGTCTGCATGGGAACATATGAAATCCTCTCTTCAGACTAAAATCTACATCTCTGTGGAGGGGTCACACCCCTCCACAGAGATGTAGATTTTAGTCTGAAGAGAGGATTTCATATGTTCCCATGCAGACAGACTTTTCTAAGCGAGGATAGGCATTAGTTAGGACCTGATATACGAGAAGAGCCTTGACGTGGCTATCAGGCTCACATAATTTGGCCATCTTATGCGCTAAGACTTCTCAATTTTTCATATTTCTAAGGTAATGATGCAATTCATTTTTCATATTTTTCATATTTCGTGTTTGCAAGCTATAGCGCCACAGTGTGCTACCTTTTTTTCTTGTATGTATATGAGTTGGTGACTCTAGGTTTAGCACCTGTTCACACTGAATCTATGTTTGGATGTGCCGGTCAGTTTTTTGATATATCAGCTCTTATTGGTGTGATCGGACGATGACGTCAAGCGCACCAATCAAAGTGTAGAGATGTGATCTGACCTTAGTATGACCGCCCTGCACTTCCTCATTCTACCTTTGGATGTATACAGAGCAGTCTGTGAGGATATGGCCACTTACTAAAGACTATAGGACAAATGGACGTAGAGCGGAGTCCACAGCTTTACGAGATAGAGACTTTTTCCAGCACGGAGCATCGGTTGTGTTGATATTGTTGTGTTTTATTAGATATATTCTTGCTGTGTTTTATTAGTGATTTGCTTGCTTGTCTGTTCATCTTCAGGATTCAATGTTTCCATTCAGTGACTGTAAGCAGAGGAAGATGAGCAGGCTAGATCTTATGTAAACCTAAAGCCAGACAGTAGATTGCTAAAGTCCCAGTCACACTAAGAGAGATCGCTAGCGAGATCGCTGCTGAGTCACAAGTTTTGTGATGCAACAGCGATCTAGCTACGTTTGACACGTACCAGCGATCAGGCCCCTGCTGTGAGATCGCTGGTCGTGTCAGAAATGCCTGGACCTTTTTTTGATCGTTGAGATCCTGCTGGGTAGCATGCATTGAAGTGTTTGACACCTTTTACCAACGATCTCGTTGGCGACTCAGCACTGAGACACATAGGAGACACATCGTTACACAGGTCGCTACAGGTCGCCGATCGTTGCTGTGTCGTTGGGAAGATCTGACTGTTTGGCATCTCACCAGCGACCACAAAGCGACGCAGCAACGATCCCTGCCAGGTCGTATCGTTGTCAGGATCATTGCTGCGTCGCTGAGTGTGACGCACCCTAAAGGTAAATGTAAAGCAATCATCCTATCAATCCATTGTTCTACCAGCCTAGGCCCATTGTGTGGATGGAGATAGTAGACCCGGGAGAGCCATCACCACAGGGGGTCTCACATCAGCCCCATGTGATGGAATAAGCTTTGCTCTGTGAGCTATAGAAAATTGTTTAAGGCGGAGGGAGTAAAAAAAAGACATGGGTTGAATCAGAGAGTTGTTGGAGGGACTTTGATGGGAAAGAATACAAGCTGGGATTGATGGATGATCTATGGCGTTTTGGCGATTGATTGTTGGCTGGAGGGCTATCCATGCGCTATGGTCGTGATATCTATTGTCTGGAGGAACATAGGCTGTGACTGCACACTATACCGGCTGGAGATAACAAAAGCTGTGGGCCAACCAAAAGTTGGGAGACAGTGGGTATTGCCTGGTGTGGTTCAGTGGAACTACCGATCTCAGATTGGGAACTTGTGAACTGAGGACATTGTATGTTGACCATCTACCTGGATTTGTTGTACAACCATGGATGTATGGAATAAAAATAGTTGCATCGTTAACCTGCCTAGGTGATTTTTGTAACCCACAACCTCAGATCCTCACACAGTTATACTGCTGTTCTGTTGTGCTGTGGTGGGCCTTGTGATGCCACAGACTTTTTGAAGCCTTTGCCATCACTGCTGCTGGTGTTTCTGCGATTCCTGAAAGAAGTTCCTGATCCCTAGTTTTTCTTAATCCACCCAATTCCCCTCCCCTTCTTTCACTACATTTTCCTTCTCTCCCTCTCCTTAACCCCTTCCCACCCCAATTTCTGCTGCCGATCAGTGTTTGATAGCTTGATTTTTGGCCCTTTTTTTGTTTTTTTTTTTGCGTCTGATCACACTGATCGATACCAGAGCTTACTGTTTTCCAGGACTTTTTTTTTTTAGTTTTTAGCTGATGGGACTAGATTAGTGACAGTAAAAATATACTGCAGTAATTGGCATCTACTACAACATTTTTGCTGAATTTAGTCAGAGTTAGTGTTAGACAGTAAAGCGGAAATTAAGCAAAAAAATGTGTATTAGTTGATAGGACTAGATTAAGGACAGTAAAAATATACCGTATAAATCAGCGTCTACTACAGTATTTTTTACTGAATTTAGTCATAGTGTCAGATGTAAAAAAGAGTAAAAAAAAAGCAAAGAAAATAATTTACATTAGTTGATGGGACTAGATTAGGGACAGTAAAACTATACCATAGTCATCAGCATCTACTACAATATTTTTTACAGAATATAGCCCTGGTTAATGTCAGATAGAGCTGAAAAAAAAAATCACATCTGTGCTTGTGACCTACAGCTGTCGAGTGCTGATCAGTGACCCATCAGTGATCGGCATCGGGTTGTTGTCTTTTTTTGTGTGAAAAAAATAATAAAAAATAATAATTTAGATTAGCTGATAGAACTAGATTAGTGACAGTAAAAATATACTGTAGAAATTGGAGACTACT
This sequence comes from Oophaga sylvatica, assembly GCA_033576555.1. Classification (NCBI taxonomy): domain Eukaryota; kingdom Metazoa; phylum Chordata; class Amphibia; order Anura; family Dendrobatidae; genus Oophaga; species Oophaga sylvatica. The sequence goes on from JARQOD010000005.1 coordinate 281,341,164, forward strand.
ACAGTATTTCTTGCACAAAAAGAAAAAAAAAAGAGCATGAACCGCACATCCAAAAATCATGCGTTGATCTAAAGCTGCTGTGGGGTAACAGGCCGTCTGCCCTGCTGATGCATTGCCTCTGTGGTGGTGGTCGCCGCATGGCTCCGCTCCATTAGGGCGGTCAGGACCCACTACGAGGTTTGCCGTGACATGGCAGTGGGCTTTATACAGTCTGATCAGAATGTTAAACCAAGAACCTCATGTTCAGTTATATCATTTTTGTCTAGCGGCTTTAGATCAACGTATGATTTTTGGATGTGCGGTTCATGCTCTTTTTTTTCTTTTTGTACAGTATCTTTTACTAAATATAGTAAAGGTTAGTGTCAAATAGAATTTTTTTTTATTAATGTCCATTTAGTAAGTTTGTTTTTTATGTTACCAAATTTTCATATTATTTTTATTTTATTTCTATCTTTTTCTTTCTTCTCTAAATAAAAAAGTTTACACCAAACACACACACCTGAATAAAATTTGGTATACACAAACAATGCATAACTGAAAAAATGTCCCACTTGTCCCAATCACGGTATTCAACAGAGGAGGAATATGCTTTCCTTGCCTCCGACAATAATATCTCAAGTGGTACCAAACAGCCACGCAGATGCCCCAGGACAGAAAATGAACCAGCATCCACTGTTACTGACCCCGTTTGGACCTCAACCACCGAAAATTATGAGCCACAGATTCCTGATTTTCTGACACAATCAGGAATTCAATTTGACAGCACCGGCCTAACAGAAATAGATTTTTTTCAAAGTCTTTTTCTCTCAGGATTTTGTACACTTCATGGCGGCTGAGACAAATTTGTATGCCCAGCAATTTTTGGTCCAAAACACCACGACTTCATTTTCTAACTGGACCCCTGTAGACACAAAGAAATGAAGACATTTTCGGGCCTTCTTCTTCACATGGGGTTAGTGAAGAAGCAAGAACTTCAGCAATATTGGAGTGTTAATGTTTTATACAACACTCCACTGTTTCGCATGGCTATGACTCAGAACATTTTGAGGCCATCCACAAATTTTTGCATTATAACGATAATGCACAGTGAAAAGCCTCCATAACATGCTAATTGGACAGCTGCTCAGAAAGGGTTAGAACAGAGCCCAATGTAGCGACAACATGTTGGTGGTAAAGTACAAGGACAAGAGGGATGTCCTTTTCTTGACAACCATACATGGTGATGGCATCACTCCTACCACTGTACGAGGTACCTCTACACAGGTCCACAAGCCAAACTGTGTACTGGGGCATAACAAGATCATGGGGGAGTTGATCTCTCTGATCAAGCCCTCCAGTTGTACAGTACCATGAGGAAAGCCAAAGTGTGATGCAAGAAGCCAGCATTACACATCGTACAGATAGCAATGTACAATGCTTTCGTGCTATCATGATATGCAGGCCAGACCGGTTGATTGTACCTTCAGTTCCAGGAGGTAGTCATCAAGGCCTTAACATCATTTGGCAGTAAGGAAGGAGCGTTCCCCATACTTCTGGAACTGAAGGTGCTTGTATCGTACCAGGCGAACATTTCGCTGTGAGGTCCCTCAAACCTCAAAGAAAGGAACATTGCAAAAAAGGTGCCAAGTGTATTACAGAAGGGGGATAAGAAAGGACACCTTTTGGCAATATTACACCTGCCCTATCAAAACTGGCCTTTGTACAGTATAAAATAATGCTTCAAACTTTACCAGACATCCATGGACTGCTAAACTCATTTCTGACTTGCACAACTCACGTATGCCAACCTGATATACACTACATAACTCACGTATGCCAACCTGACATGACCAAAAAAACATAATTCTGGAGTTTTTACTTTTTTTGTCGTTACGACGTTTACTGATCAGACTAACTCTTGTTATATTGTGATACATCTGGCGATTCTGAAAGCAGCGATACCAAGATATGAGTCATTTTATTGTTTTATTTTGAATAGAGCAAAAGGGGGGTGATTTGTACTTTTATATTTTTTAATTTTTTTAATATTTTGTAACACTTTTTTTTATTTTTCACTTGTTTTAATAGTCTTAGGAGATTTGAAGCTGCGATCTTCTGATCGCTTGTGCGACACATAGCAGGGCTTGAGCCCTGCTATGTGAAGCAGAAATGATCATCTGCTATAAACGCTGGCCACGGGGCGGTACTCATAACAGATCTTCAATGACAAGCATGGGGATGTCCTGCAGACCCCGATTGTCATGCCAACCCATCAGCACCCCGCGATCATGTGACAGGGGCGTCGATGGGTGGCGTTTGTGACGCGCTTCCAGTGCGCGTATGTTAAATACCGCTGTGAGAGATTGACAACAGAATTTAACATGTTAACAGCTGATCAAATCAGATGTCATGTGCCTGAAAAGATGGGGGCTCAGCGCAGGAGCACGCATTGAAGGGGGATACACTACCTATGATGCACCTATACATCATAAGTTATGAAGTTGTTAAGGGCATAAAAATTGAAAGTTTGAAAATCACTAAATTTTCAAAATTTTTGCAAAATTTCTGATTTTTTTCACAAATAAACACAAGTCATATTGAACAAATATTATCACTATCATGAAGTACAAAATGTCACAAAAAAACTGTCTCACAATAAGTGGGATCCATTGAAGTGTTCCAGAATTATTACCACTGTGGAAGGTCGGTTCACTTAGCTGCTCCTCGAGGTAGACACAGGCAAACATGTGGTTAAAATTTCTGGGTGGTTTATTTTATCATAAACCAAAAACCCAAAATTGTAACAGAAAAACAGCCTTTCTAGGGGAAATAAAAAGTTAAAATAAAGTCCTGCCCAGTACCTCTGGGACAACACATATGGCAGATCTCGCAGGAGCTGAAGGTCTGGAGGCTTCCTCTCCTCCACACTACACAGACCGAAATGAAAATCCCGACTGGACACACCCACACATTTGAGGTGGAGATATGGTGAGTAGGCGTCCCGTCCGTCTATCACCTACTCACATGAAAGCCAGGCCCTAGGAATGACTGACTTAGGGCCCCGTCTCACATAGCGACACACCAGCGATCAGGATCGCCGGTGTGTCGCTACATGATCGATGCTGAGCTGCCAAACAGGCAGCTCAGGCAGCGATCAGGACAGCGACACTGCAGGTAACGTCGCCTAGTTACCCGCAGTGTACGTTGGATACCAGCCCACTGATGCAGGGAGCTTGTAACCAAGGTACACGTCGGGTTTCCAGGCGCTGCGCGGTGCCTGGAAACCCGATGTGTACCTTGGTTACCAGCTCCCCTGCAGCAGCGCGCTGGTATCCAATGTACACATCGGGTTTCCAGGCACAGCCCCGCGCATGGAAACCCGAAGTGTACCTTGGTTACCAGCTGATCGCTGGTCTCCTGCCTGCCTCATGCAGCAATGCGTGCTGGCCAGCGGGAGACCAGCGATCAAAATAAAGTCCAGGCATTTCTGACACGACCAGCGATTCACAGCAGGGGCCTGATCGCTGGTACGTGTCAAACATAGCGAGATCGCTGCTAAGATCACTGTTTAGCAGTGATCTCGCTAGCGATCTCGCTATGTGAGATGGGGCCTTTACTCACAGCACCTATCAAGCAGGAGGAAAACTCATGGTTTTCACATCACGCAGGATAATATCCTTTGCGATATGTATCTCCCCTCACATACTGCGCCAGTGACCCTGTCACACCACATAAAGTGACAGTGGTCAGAATTGTAAAATTTGGCCTGGTTTATAAGTTGAAAACAGGCTTGAGGGTGCGGGGGGGTAAAAGAGTTAAAAAATTGAAAAAAGATATTATAACTGTTTACATAGAATATGTTACAAAAGGAGGATTTGAAACAATTAATACAAGTCGTGCCTTGTTCTATCGTACAATATATTGGACAGCAGTTTTTAATTCTAGTTTTAACATGACCCAGCAGATCTATGTAACTGCTAGACTTGTCATATTTTATTTGACTAAGTTCTCACAATCTATAAAAGTGTTGCCTTTTCAGAATATCACTTCATAATCCACATAAAAAATTCAACTCGATCAAGTTACAGAGCTGGGCTTTCTATACTTTCTTTGTACTGAGTAAACATAAGTGGATAATAGCCACAAAATATCCCTTATCGAATATATTCTGGAATTAAAATACAGATGCCAGGATATAATTATTGTTTTATTTATTTAATTGCTTGGTATGGGAATTAAACAAAAATAATACCTTAAGACATTCATTAAAAGTTTTGGGGTTATGATTTTTCAGATATACTTGCAACACTGATACTTAGTTTGCAGGGAGCTTATTAGATTCAGCTTAACCCTTACATGACCTGGCTATTTTTAGTTTTGCTCTTTCTTTCCTTTTTTTCAAGAGCCATTACTTTTTCTGTCTACATAGTCGTAAAAGAGTTTGTTTTATGCTGGATGAATTGTAGTTTTCAATGACACCATTAATTTTACAATACAATTTACTGAATACAGTAAACAAACGCCAAGATAAGTGACATGGTAAAAAAAATGTAACTCCACCATGGTTTTGCTTTTATGACAATCATTGTGGGCGGTAGCGTAGCTCCCGGGGGGGGGGGGGATCAGAGGGGGCGGTCACCCCGGACCCAGCACTCAGTGGGGGACCATCCGAAGCTACGCTACTGTAACTGTATCGGCGTGCACATCGCGCTGAGCAGGGAGAATCGATCTCCCTGCACTGCCGCCGGCTGCTATGGGGCCCCTGAGCAGGTGGGGGGCCCGATGCCAGCAGTGGGCCCCTCGTGCCAGCAGTGGGCCCCCGCCCGTCATTGCAGGTGCAACTGTATCGGCTGCATGCTGATACAGCTGACCATATTGATGAGAGAAGGAGCATTATGCTCCCTCTCCCATCATCCACCTATCAGTGTCTGATGTCACCGACGCCGACACTGACAGCGAGCGTGATGATGTCAATACTCGGCACCTGCAGTCCGGAGATGAGCGGGAGCTCGGAGCAGAAGAGGAACCAGGAGGCAGAGAGGTGAGTATTTATTTTATTGGGGACGCATTATGCTATAGAGTCTGCTTATGGAGGGTGCATTATATTAAGTGCTGCATTATACTATAGAGGCTGCCTATGGGGGTGCATTACACTATAGAGTCTGCCTATGGGGGGGTACATTATACTACAAAATCTGCCTATGGGGAGTGCATTATACTATATGGAGGCCTATGGGGAGTGCATTACACTATATAGAGTCTGCCTATGGGGAATGTATTATACAATATAGACTCTGCCTATGGGAAGTGCATTATACTATATTGAGGACTATCTGGTGTATTATGCTATATGGAGGCTATCTGGGGGGCCACCATACAGTGTGGAGATTACAGTGACGGCGCCATCATACAGTGTTGGAACTATTAAACAGTTTGGGGGATATTAAGGGGTCAGTATATACACAGTGAGGGGGCATTATACTGTGTATAATAGAGCATCATACTGTGTATGGGGGAGCTGGATAGGGGGAGACTCGGGACATTATTAAATGTAAAGTGGGCACTTACTTTTATAGGGGAATTCAGGTTACTGTGACTGTCAAAGAGGCACACACAGGGCAATATTACTTTTTAGGGGACAAAATGTGGGCACTGTTTTCTAGGGCACTCGCACCCGGCATTACTATATTCTAGAGGATTGCTTTAGAATTTAGTGGTCACACAGAACCACACAGCAGGTGCATTAATTGGGACACATACGGCAGCAGCGACTCAGTATTGAGGTATCAGCAGGATGAGGAGTTTGTGCAGGTTTGGGGACTGTGCTGAAAATGTGAGAAGTGAAATGTGTCTTTGTTGTATTCTTTGCAGCCGAGTCCTGGCTGGAAGAATTTGTTATGTCAGTCTGGGCCAGATGCAAAAGATGTAAAAAGTGAACAACTCCATCAGAAAGAACGTCAGCAGTAAGTCATTATCTGTAACTGTGCTGTGAGATCTTATATGTTCTGTAGGACTAGTATCTACCACAGACTATATGGCGGTGATATCAATATTGGTCTTTATATAGAGATTATTTTCAGTAACAGCGAAGTCATCTGCTGAGGTTCTCCTCCACTATTAGGGTGCGCCCACATACAGTAGTTGTAATCTGGGTTACCTGGTTAGGGGCCCACTCAGAAGTTTTGCTCCCCTGAACCAAAACCCTAGCTACGCCTCTGATTGTGGGGTAAAAATTACCTGACAACATGATTCTCCAAGTTTGGTCATACCAAACTTATAAGGTTTATATATATTCCAGAATCTTGTAAAAAATATATTTTTTGCGTCACCAGTTTCTGAGACTGAGAACTTATTTCTCTGTCACTGAACTCTCGTTTGAGGCCTTTTCTTTGTGTGCAAAATTTATATTACATTTTTTGTTCTCTTTTCATTGCCCTTTTGTTGTTTTGTTTGTTATTTTCTTGGCGTTTAACATAGTTTTAAAGTACCACTCTATATTTTTTTTTTCATTTCCTCATCCATTAGCTATCAGTAATGTAGGCTTAATATATGCATTAAAAATTTTGTTTGCTGTCTTCTGCTGCTTCCAGCACTGCTATAGTCCTCTCCCACGTAATGTAGCCACCGTTGTGACAGCCGGCTTACACAATGTTTCTGTGTGGATCAGCAGTCACTTTCTCTAAGTCTAAGAGACTCAAAACCAGGCTCTTAGATTTATATTAATAAAAGAAGTCATCTGTATGAGCAAGCAAGTAAGAGCTGCAGTCACATGATACAGGCGGAGGACCAAAGCAGTAGCGGAAAAGGCATAAGACATCAACAGGTAAGCATTTTAATGCATACACTGAATATACTGTATATCACCGATAGCCAACAGATGGGGAAATAAACAAAATGCTGGAGTGGTAATTTAATTATTTTACAGTTTGACAAAAAACACCTACATATTTTTTAACTACTTTTTTAAATGTCTGCTTTATCTTTTAGTCTCCTTAGAGGGGAATTGAACATGTGATCTACAGTATGGCAATATATAGTGTAAGTTGCATTCTTCTATAAAGACTACACTGTGTTCTAAATTATTATGCAAAAATTGTTTAGGAGTGATAAGGTAAGAATTTTTTTGTTTGCCAGTTAAACTCATTGATGGTGATGTGTGTCAGGGCTCTTTATATCACTGAAAGCAATTGCAGACACCTGTGCTAATTAGTTTGGCAGGTGTGTCCAATGAAAGACAAGATTACTTAAAAAGGCTGTCCCACATTATTAAGCAGCCTACATTTTCTGCCAAAATGGGAAAGAAAAAGGATGTGTCGGCTGCTGAGAAGCAACAAATTGTGGAGTGTTTAGGTCAAGGCATGACTACAATCAACATTGCCAAGACACTTCATCGTGATCATTGCACAATCAAGAAGTATGTAGCTGATTCACAGTACACACGTGTGCGTGCTGAAAAGGGAAAATTGAGAACTCTTTCCTACAGGCAATTACGTCAGGTTAAAGGAGCAGCGGAAAAAAAGCTTTGTCATAGCAGAGGACAAGTTTTTGAAGCTGCTGGTGCCTCCAACGTCCCCCGAACAACAAGATGCAGGGTCCTTCAGAGGTTTGCAGCTGTGCGTAAGCCATCCTGTCGACCTCCTCTATTCACTGCACACAAGCAGAAATGGCTCCAGTGGGCCAAACAATACATGAAGACTGACTTCAAAACTGTTTTGTTCACCGATGAGTGCCGTGAAACGCTCGATGGTCCAGAAGGATGGAGTGCAGGATGGCTGGTTGATGGACACCCATACAAACACGGCTACGGCGCCAACAAGGAGGAGGTGGAGTAATGTTTTGGGCTGGAATCATGGGGAGAGAGATTGTCGGCCCCTTTAGGATCCCTGAAGGGGTAAAGATGAACTCCATAGTGTATATAGTGTATGTTGAGTTTCTCAAACAGCACTTCCTGCCATGGTTCAAGAAGAAGAACCGTGCATTCCACAGCAAGATCATTTTCATGCATGATAATGCACCAGCTCATGCTGCACATAACACATCTGCATCTCTGGCTGCTATGGGCATAAAAGGGGACAAACTTATGGTGTGGCCCCCATGCTCCCCTGACCTCAACCCCATTGAGAACCTCTGGAGCATCATCAAAAGGAGTGTCTATGATGGCGGGAGGCAGTTCACATCTAACCAACAGCTCTGGGAGGGTATTCTGTCCTCATGCAAAACAATTGAAGCAGAAACCATCCAAAACCTGACAAATTCAATGGACGAGAGAGTTCAGAAGCTCCTTTCGAACAAGCGGTCCTATGTGCAAATGTAACATCACCTAGAATAAAGTTTTGAGTTGAAAACTGTTTGATTTCAGTTTGTAAGAACCTGCTAATGCTTATAATTTCAAAAATGACCATTTTTTTGTTCTTTATTAAAATGAAAAGGTTGAAAACTCTGCTGTGCATATTAATTTGGAACATGCATTTTGAGTGCAGTTTGAGTGTTTTATTTTTTAAAAAATATACTGTTATCATAGGCAGTTTGTACAAAAAACCTTTCAATTGTACTCTAATAGTTATTTGACTGGAAAATTACAATGACTGAAATTCATATAGGTAATTTGGGAAAATCTGAGAAAATATTATTTGCATAAAAATTTGGAACACAGTGTAGCTGGGGCAGAAGCTGGGTTTTACAGGTGGACTAAAATGGCAGCAGCACCCCCCCTGGCTGTTATGATAACCCATTTTGTCATAGGGAGAAAGATAGTAACCAGTGCACAAGCGCATTGCCAAGCAGACCATTTAAATACAGCTGTCAGGGATTGACAATGGCACTTAAATGGTTAAACAGCAGAGATCTGAGCAAGCACTGGTCGCTGTTGTTACAAGCTGTGTAACAAAGCCAGCATCTGCTTAATGCAGGGCAGGCTCAGCTACTGAGCCCAGTGCATAAACCTCACCTGAGACCTGTAATGAAAATGTACGTCACAGGTCGTTATGGTGTTAAAACATAAGATGCTAGTAATTTCAATGATAGTTTTATTGTTAGGCACAATTTTGCCAAATGATGTACAACAATGTAGACAAAAAACAAGACTATAACCCTACAAGTTCAATAACAAAACAATTTCACACATATATCTAAATTTACAATAGACTTTCTGTCTATTTTCCCTCTTAAGACCGCTTGAGTGTTTTTACATATCCATTAACTTAAAAAGACCATTATGGACAGTCTTGACTAGAGGTGAGTGAACACCTTGTATCTTGTGATACAGTACCCTTTTTCTGCTTTTTATATTCTGGTCTAATCCATACTGAACCTGAGAGCGTCTGTCTGTGACTCCGGAAATATATACGGAGATTTACAATTTTCCCCTATTCTATATACACCTTGTATCTTGTGATACAGTACCCTTTTTCAGGTCTGCCACTAGGAATTTCGGGGCCCCATACTGGCAAAATTTTCGGGGCCCCCTTGAGACTCCGCCCAGGATCCACCCCAGCCCCGCCTCCACCCCTCGAACTGTCCACAGTCCCACCGCTCTCTCTTGGAAAAACTCCACTTCTCACCAATCACACATTAACAGTTCCCATCACCAGATCACACATATAGCCAGCAGATCTAGTTTTGGCCAAAAGATTTTTTAAGCCGCCACCATAATACTGTAGACACTTTTGGCCAGGCTCTACTCTACTGTAACCTATTAAATATTTGTTAAAATATCCAATACAATTTAGGTATATTTTTATTTATTTTTCAATTTTTAAAATGACCAATAACACCACATACAAGGGACAAATACCACCAGACCACATATTACCACGACAGTGATCGAATAATATCACCTACAAGGAACAAATACCACCAGACCATATAATACCACCACAAAGTGACCAAATAATATCACATACAAGGAACAAATACCGCAACACCATGACCAGACCACATATTGCCACCACACAGTGACCGAATAATAGCACATACAAGGAACAAATACCGCCACACCATGACCAGACCATATATTACCATCACATAGTGACTGAATACTACAATACTGATCAGTAATAAAAAAAAAACACAATACTATCACCATAAGTGCCATTCTACACAGGAGATCTGTACTTAGTATGCAGTGTCTGTGTACAGGTAATACAGTAATCACCGGTGACATTGTACACAGGAGCTCTGTATACAGTGTATAGTGTCAGTGTACAAGTAACACTGACTCACCAGTGACGTCTCTAGGTGAAGTCCTTCATCTTTGCTTTTCATCTTTCATCCAGCATAGACCGCCATCACTTCTTCCTGCCAGGGCTCGTCTCTGCAGGAAATAACACAGTTATCTAGAGCTCCGATTGCAGAACACATTACTTATTTTTTTCCCAACTTCTAAACTACACCAGATGAAGAAAAAAAGGTGACATAGTGTCACTCTGCACAGTAACAGGACCTTCCCCCATTTAAAACAGTATACTAAAAAAAATAAAATACATCACTGCAGTAATAATATCCCTTAATTAGCCCCTATTGTAATAATATCCCCCATCCTGGCCCTGTGTGTCTCATTCCTGGCTTCAGCCATATGTTCTCCCATCCCGTCCTCATGAGTATCCATTCTGCCCCATATGATCTCCCCATCCTGCCCCATCTGTCTCCAACCCTGCCTCCATGTCTTTTATCCTGCCCCCAGTGTCTCCAATTCTGCCACCAGTGCCTCCAATCCTGCCCCCAGTGTCTCCAATCATGCCCCCAGTGTCTCCAATCATGCCCCCAGTGTCTCCAATCATGTCCCTTTTCCATCCTGCCCCCAGTGTCTCCAATAATGCCTCCATGACTTTCATTCTGCCCCCAGTGTCTCCATTCTGGCCTCATGTCTTTCATTCAGCCCCCTGTCTGTATGTCCAATCCTGCCCCCAGTGTCTCCAATCCTGCCCCCAGTGTCTCCAATCCTGCCCCGTCTCCATTCTGCCCCGTGTTCATTCTGATTCCTGCCCAGTCTCCATTCTGCCCCATCTCCATCCTGATTCCTGCCCAGTCTCCAATCTGCCCCGTCTACATCCTGATTCCTGCCCCGTCTCCATGCTGATTCCTGCCCAGTCTCCATCCTTCCCCGTCCAGTCTCAATTCTGCCCCAGTCCTGCCCCGTCTCCATGCTGATTCCTGCCCTGTCTCCATCCTTATTCCTGCCCAGTCTCCATCCTTCCCGTACAGTCTCCATTCTGCCCCCAGTCCTGCCCCATATCCATTCTGCCCTCAGTCCAGCCCCATCTCCATTCTGCCCCCGTCCTGCCCCGTCTACATTCTGCCCCTTCTCCATCCTGATTCCTGCCCAGTCTCCATCCTTCCCCGTCCAGTCTCCATTCTGCCCCCAGTCCTGCCCCATCTCCATTCTGCCCTCAGTCCAGCCCCATCTCCATTCTGCCCCCGTCCTGCCCCGTCTACATTCTGCCCCTTCTCCATCCTGATTCCTGCCCAGTCTCCATCCTTCCCCGTCCAGTCTCCGTTCTGCCTCCAGTCCTGCCCGTCTCCATTCTGCACCCAGTCCTGCCCCATCTCCATTCTGCCCAGTCCTGCCCCGTCTCTATCCTGCCCCGTCTCTATGCTGATTCCTGCCCAGTCTCCATTCTGATTCATGCCCAGTCTCCATCCTTCCCCATCCAGTCTCCATTCTGCCCCCAGTCCTGCCCCATCTCCATTCTGCCCCGTCTTCATTCTGCCCATCTCCATTCTGCCCAGTCCTGCCCCATCTTCAGTCAGCCCCCAGTCCTGCCCCGTCTCCATTCTGCCCCAGTCCTGCCCCATCTCCATTCTGCCCCCAGTCCAGCCCGGTCTTCATTCTGCCTCGTCTTCATTCAGCCCCCAGTCCTGCCCCATCTCCATTCTGCCCCGTCTTCATTCTGCCCATCTCCATTCTGCCCAGTCCTGCCCCATCTTCAGTCAGCCCCCAGTCCTGCCCCGTCTCCATTCTGCCCCAGTCCTGCCCCGTCTCCATTCTGCCCCCAGTCCAGCCCCGTCTTCATTCTGCCCCAGTCCTGCCCCGTCTTCATTCTGCCCCCAGTCCTGCCCCGTCTTCATTCTGCCCCCAGTCCTGCCCCGTCTTCATTCTGCCTCCAGTCCTGCCCCGTCTTCATTCTGCCCCCAGTCCTGCCCCGTGTTCATTCTGCCCCAGTCCTGCCCCGTGTTCATTCTGCCCCCAGTCCTGCCCCGTGTTCATTCTGCCCCCAGTCCTGCCCCGTGTTCATTCTGCCCCCAGTCCTGCCCCGTGTTCATTCTGACCCAGACCTGCCCCGTGTTCATTCTGCCCCCAGTCCTGCCCGTCTTCATTCTGCCCCCAGTCCTGCCCCGTCTTCATTCTGCCCCCAGTCCTGCCCCGTCTTCATTCTGCCCCCAGTCCTGCCCCGTCTTCATTCTGCCCCCAGTCCTGCCCCTTGTTCATTCTGCCCCCAGTCCTGCCCTTGTTCATTCTGCCCCCAGTCCTGCCCCTTGTTCATTCTGCCCCCAGTCCTGCCCCGTCTTCATTCTGCCCCCAGTCCTGCCCCGTCTTCATTCTGCCCCCAGTCCTGCCCGTCTTCATTCTGCCCCCAGTCCTGCCCCGTCTTCATTCTGCCCCAGTCCTGCCCCGTCTTCATTCTGCCCCCAGTCCTGCCCCGTCTTCATTCTGCCCCCAGTCCTGCCCCGTCTTCATTCTGCCCCCAGTCCTGCCCCGTCTTCATTCTGCCCCCAGTCCTGCCCCGTCTTCATTCTGCCCCCAGTCCTGCCCCGTATTCATTCTGCCCCCAGTCCTGCCCCGTCTTCATTCTGCCCCCAGTCCTGCCCCGTCTTCATTCTGCCCCCAGTCCTGCCCCGTCTTCATTCTGCCCCCAGTCCTGCCCCGTCTTCATTCTGCCCCCAGTCCTGCCCCGTCTTCATTCTGCTGGGGCTCCAGCTTTGCCGCTTGCAACATTAAAAAAAAAAAAAAAAAAACTTTCTCCTTACCTTGCCGCGTTCCAGCGGCGAGGGATCCACACTGAAGAGAAAGAGCGCACTCGCCGGCAACTGACAATGACGTCAGGTGCCGGCGACGTGTGCGCTGACGTGAGCAGCCAGCCTCCGATTGGCTAGCAGCGTTAACTATTACCGTGCGGGCCCGCACGGTAATGGAGTAACTGAACCTGCGTCCTGGACGCAGGTTCAGTTACTTGAGCGGCAGAATCCTGCCGCTGGGGGCGGGGCTGTGGGGCCCGATCGGTAGGTGACGGGGCCCGGTGCGGGCCCCCTCTGCTGATCGGGCCCCATACGCCAGTCAGGGCTGTAATGCCCTGATGGCGGCCCTGCCCTTTTTCTGCTTTTTATATTCTGGTCTAATCCATACTGAGCCAGAGAGCGTCTCTCTGTGTCTCTGGAAATATATACGGAGATTTACAATTTTCCCCTTCACCGTATACAGCTGTACGCTTCTGATACAGTACCATATATCTGCTGGTATTTTTGGTACATTTTCCCAAACATGAGGAAGTATGGTGGAAGAGGCTGCGGACATAGGCGGAGGGGGGGGGGAGGGCAGCTGGTACTGATGGTGCTGTGTAGCCCTGGTACACAATACCAGGAGGATGAGTGGAGAGGTAACAGTTAAGGTCTCTTCATGACATCATGTACACTTCTGACACACCCAGCAGGGGTGTGGAAGGGAGTGATTTAGTCAGTTTCCTGTCCTTGGACAGAGTAGACGTGTCCAGTTTAAGTCTATCATCAGTTCAGAAAGTGGAGTCTGGTGTAGGTGTCTGTATACACCTTAGTCTAGTCAGAGCTGTGCCCCATTGGAAGAAAGACTGAACTATCTATTAAGAGACAAGCAAGGCGAAGGGCAAAGTGGAAGGAAGGTAATTGGAAAAGTGCTTTTGACTTGGAAAAGTCCTGCACGTTGCAACCGGTTACTGGGGACCGAAGGATCACTATTGTACAGCATAGTGAAGAGAAAACCAGGAATCTACCGGACCCTAGGTCGCGGCAGACAAGCCCCTTTATAGTCAGAACGTAGCTGGAGTCAGGGGGTGTGAAGACTTTGAGTTGTGCACGACAAGAAAAGGATTCAGCTCCCTCGCAGGAAGGCTTCTAACACAAATTTGACTGGGCAGAACAGCTAAAGACTAGCTGGAATCATAGAGAGGATTACGCTTCAGGCTGGTCGTACTCAGCTTCATTGGAAAGTAAAGGAGGCCCCTAACTTGCTTAGCTGTTGCCTCAAAGCTCATCCTCCATCAACCCCATCAGCCTCCCTGGGACCTGCCTTATCATCCTGCAAGTAAAGGTATGGAAAGACGTTGACTGTGTGAGACTGAGTTATTATTGCATGCCTGCACAATCCTCACCTAACTACCGACCTGAGGGAAGAGTCCCACCTGTAGGGGACCCGACATCTAGCTGCATCACCATCCCCTCAGAGATCTATAGCAGCGCTGGTACAAATTACCAGAATACTACAGGTGGCGTCACGAACTGTACATACATCAATCCCCTGTAAATATATCCCCAACATACGCCAGACCGCCCGGGCCACAGACCGAGCCACAGCTACCTGTGACAAATCCCCATAGACTTCTACGGGCTCGGCTCTGAGTACCCCATTGCCCTGGTAACCCACAATTGTGGTGGCGGGTCGACACAAAAACTTGGCGTCACGAACAGGATACGAAACTTGCAGCATTGCGAGCCCTGTGTGCCTGTGGAGTGTTTTTGTGAAAAAGGACTGTTTGCACTTTTGGCGCCAAAATCGCCATTTTTGTCGCCATATTCGCGCCCTCAGGCGCTGGAGAAGAAGGTGGGCGTACCTGAAAGAGCGCGCAAAGTCTGGGACACGCCCCCGGCTCTGACTCATCGGCAGGTCCTGCAACAGGAAGTGAACGCTCTGACATCAGAGCGCCTGCGACGAAGGTCCTGTTCTCACTGCGGTGCCTGTGAAGTAGCAGCATCTGAAACCGGTAGGCTCCGTTTAACCAAGGGGGCGCTAAGATGTCACAACAACCGGCTGATAGTGCGGCCCCGGCCGGAGGCCCCAATCCCGCACCGTCTGGTATTGTAGCGCCAGATGGGGGTGCAGGTCCAGCACCCAGTCCGGTAGTCCCGATCATGCCACTAACGCTCCCATATATGCCTGGGGCGAAATGGCTTCCCCAATACAGCGGTGGGCCAGGCACATTAGCAGGCTTCAAGCGGAAGTTATGCAGCATCCTAGAAATGTACTCCATGCCTGAGAGACAAAAAGCTGCTGTGCTAATAGGGCAGCTAACTGGCGCTGCTGAGAGGGAAGTGGAGACTTGGGATACCGTTGATCAGGAGTCGGTGCCTGCGATCTTCCTGAAGCTTCATGCCATATTTGAAGACCGCACAGAAACGGATCTCCGGATGGCCTTCTATCACTGTTCACAACAGCCAGGTGACAGCATCCGGGACTATGCTTGCCGACTACAGGGAGCCCTGAGAGCCCTCAAGCAAATTAACAATTTAAATGCTATCGACGAGAATAGAATGCTGAAAGAACAATTTATACAGGGATTGAGATCCCCAGAGGAACGCAGAACTGTAAATTGGTGGTCCTTAGATCATCCGGATGCTACCTTTGATGCCCTAAAGGACATGGCAATAAAAGGGCTGCGGCCCCTGGGCAAACCTGAGGTGTCCACCCAACATCATCAGGGTGAAGTCACTCTGGAACCGGCAGTAACCCCTGTTCCCCGCTAGTGGCAGAAACCAAAACGCAGGTGACACCTCCTAGTGAATTGGACTGTCTGCGCTCAGAGGTGCGCCAGCTGACTAAAAATCTGGCCGCTGTGATGAGTGCCCTACAGCTGCGGAAAGAGGAGGAAGGGAAGATCTTGTTAGCTGACTGCCCGGAGGATGTTCCGTGGATGCACCGGAGAAGAAAGAAGACGTCGCCCCCCCGGAGGAGGACAACGCCACCCCCAGGAGCAACCTCTGATCAACACCCTTCTCGTCGAGAGATCATCTGTTATCGCTGCAACCGGAAAGGTCATCTGTCTACACAGTGTCCTTTAAACGGGCAGAACCTGGGTCCAAGGGCCAACACCCAGGAGAATACCCGTCAGGCCCCCTAGACTGGAACCGCAGGTATGTGGGCGGGCGACCCTACCTGTCTATTATTCTAGATGGTATTGCTGTTCCAGCATTGTTAGACACTGGGTCCCAGGTGACCCTAATACCTGATGCTCTATATACCAAGTACTGGTCAATGGACAGTCTTAAACCTCCGAGCCTTGACTTTACTGTGTATGCTTCTAATGGTCTTCCTGTAGAAGTACTCGGGACAAAATGTGTAGATGTAAAGGTGGGCAGAGAGGAGTTGAAAGACCAAGGGCTTCTGGTAGTAAAGACTGTAAATGAGGAGAACGGTTTAAATATCATTTTGGGTACCAACATTATCGGTAATTGTTTGGGAGAAGTTGTGTTCTTGCTCCAACAGCTCGCTGAGATTGCCCGACCAAGGCAGAGAGGAGTAATCCAAAGAGAGATCCGGGCCCTGGTGTGTCAGCAGCAAGCGAAGCTTACCGACGGCGAAATTGGTAATGTACGGGTCACTGACTCAGATCCTATTGTGATACCCCCAATGAGTGAAATGATCATTTGGTGCAGGGCAGCCATAGGTCTGAGGGGACAGAATTACCAAGCTGTAGTAGAACCCCACCATTCAGAACATAGACCTACACTTATGACTGCTAGGGGAGTAGTAGAAGTGGTGAATGGAAGAGTACCGGTACGGCTTCTCAATTGGGGAGATGATGAGGTAAATTTACCCCGTTATGCAACCATTGCTAAACTTCATGCTGTTGATAATAATTCTATTCTCCCGGCTGAGTCCTTAGACTCCTGTCAAATAGAGGAGGACAATGACCCAGCAACCCAGGTGGCGGAATGGTGTCAGCAACTCCATGTTGGGACGGACACCACTCCCGCTCACCAGAAGCAAGGGGTATTACGGGTGGTGCAAGAGTATGCCCAAGTGTTTAGTAAAAATCCACTTGATTTTGGGACAATTAAGGGAGTACAACATCATATCCCTACAGGCAGTCATCCTCCCATCAAAGAGCGGTATAGGCCCATACCTCCAGCTCATTATCAGAAGGCTAAAGAAATGTTGAATGATATGAAGAAAGCTGGGGTGATAAGGGATAGTTGTAGTCCCTGGGCAGCCCCTCTAGTTCTGGTTAAAAAGAAAGATGGTAGTATGAGAATGTGTGTGGATTACAGGCAGGTGAACCGCATAACACACAAGGATGCATACCCGCTACCACGCATAGAGGAATCATTAGCTGCTCTGAAAACGGCTAACTACTTTTCTACCCTTGATCTGACTAGTGGTTACTGGCAAGTGGCTGTGGCTGAGGAGGATCGTGAGAAAACGGCTTTCACCACCCCAATGGGGCTCTGTGAGTTCGACAGAATGCCGTTTGGGCTCAGTAGTGCCCCAGGAACATTTCAGAGAGTGATGGAAAACTGTCTGGGACATCTCAATTTTGAAACCGTGCTGCTATACCTAGACGACGTTATCGTGTATTCCAAGACATATGAGGACCATCTGAAGCACCTGGCAGAAGTGTTTGAGTCCCTGTCCAGGTACGGGATGAAGTTGAAACCCTCAAAATGCCATCTACTCAAGCAGAAGGTACAATACTTGGGGCACATCGTCAGTTCGGAAGGAGTAGCGCCGGACCAGAGAAAGTCACTGCCATCCAGAAGTGGCCGGAGCCGAAGAACCTTAAGGAAGTGCGACAGTTCCTGGGACTAACGGGTTACTACAGGAGATTCGTGAAAGATTACACGAAGAAGGCAGCTCCTTTACAGGACCTCCTGGTAGGACAATCCTTAAAGAGCAGAAACCCTCCCTTTAATTGGGGTAAAGAACAGGCTGAAGCATTCCAAAAGATGAAAGAGATCCTGACAGGTGATGAGATCTTAACCTATCCTGATTACAGCCAACCGTTCCTGTTGTACACCGACGCCAGTAATGAAGGGTTGGGAGCCGTTCTCAGTCAGAAGCAGAATGGACAAGAAAAAGTCATCGCATATGCTAGCAGAAAACTCAGGCCAACTGAAAGGAATCCGGAAAATTATAGCAGCTTCAAGCTAGAGTTTCTGGCGCTGGTCTGGGCCATTACTGAAAGATTTAAGCACTATCTGGCCTCCAATAAGTTCACGGCGTACACCGACAACAACCCGTTAACGCACCTGGAAACCGCCAAGCTGGGTGCCATGGAGCAGCGATGGATGGCTCGGTTGTCCAATTACCAGTTTACTATCAAGTACCGGGCAGGTCGAAAGAATGCTAATGCTGATGCGTTGTCCCGAATGCCGCATGACTCTGACACGGAAGAAGAATCGGACGACCTGGAAGAAATTGAGCTACCCGCGTTCCATCGAAATGGGGTAGTCCACGAGCATCAAGTCCACAGAAAGCAGTATGGTGCAACATTAAATCCTTTACCCCATCATAGTTGGAAAGAGACTCAGGACAGTGATCCAGTGGTCAGCCGCATCAAGGAGTTGTTAAAACAGGAAGGCTCCTCTCTGGAAAAGGATGCACCTATGTCAGCCAAGCTCCTGTGGAACGAGAAAAGCAGGTTGTTCCTATACCGTGAGAAGTTGTGCAGAAGATACGTCAACCCCAGAACCCATGAAATGGTCTGGCAAATCGTGGTCCCCAAGGCAGACGTCCCAATGGTGTTGGAAGCGTACCACGATCAAGCAGGACACTTTGGCTGGAGGAAGCTGGAGACCCTGTTGAGATGCCGGTTCTACTGGGTAGGGATGCGCAGCTCTGTCGAGAGGTGGTGTCGGAACTGTGGACCCTGTGGTCTCAGAAGAAAGGACTACGGTAGTCAAAAGGCCCCCCTGCAACCTATCCGGACGACTCGTCCCCTGGAGATTGTGGCCCTGGACCACGTCAAACTGTCGCCGAGTAGATCTGGATACTCATACGCCTTGACCATGGTGGACCATTACTCCAGATTCCTGGTGGTTGTTCCAGTGAAAGACCAGACCGCAGTGACGGCCGCGAAGACCTTTCAAGCAAGCTTCTGCAGACCGCATGGGTATCCCGAGCAAGTCTTAACCGATCAGGGACCTGCTTTCGAAGCTGATTTATTCAAGGAATTCTGTCATATGTACGGGTGCAAGAAAATAAGAACAACACCATATCACCCTCAAACCAACGGTCTTTGTGAAAAGATGAACCATATTGTCCTTGACTTGTTGAGATCCATACCGTTGGAAGACAGGAATCGATGGCCGGATTTACTACCTGATTTGGTTGATTTGTACAACCATATACCTGTAAGCTCAACTAACTGCACTCCAGCCTATCTTATGAGAGCAAGGCCCGGAAAACTACCAATGGATTTAGAACTTGGAGTGGTAGAACCGGAGGCAGACGACGCTGTTGAAAACTGGGACGTCAATCGGCAAGAGCAATACAGAAGAGTACAAATCTGTGTGGAGGAAAGTCTCAATAAGGCACGGGAGAAACAGGAAGATGTTTACAACCGAAATGCTCCTGCCAAGCCTCTGATGCCTGGAGAGGTAGTATTAAAAAGAAAAAGAAAGATGCATAAACTGGATAATCAGTGGGAGCAAGAACCCTACGTCATACAAGATTCTAAATACGACAACAGAAAAGTTTGTGTCGTCAGTAAAGACGGAGGAAGAACAACAATCACTGTGTCCAGAGATCATTTGAAGTTGTGTCCAGAACACTTAAAGCGTTGTGAAAAGAACCCTGTCCTCAATCAAAAAGAAAAGAAAGAAGAGGTTATACACACAGATCTGGGAGATTTTCCTGCGGATTGGCCCCGACTGGGAGATGCTGTGATAATTCCAGTGTTGCAGTTTTATCAGCCACGAGAGGAAGTTCTACCTCCAGTTGTGCCTGTGGTGCCAGTTGAGCCCGCTCAGGAGTTACCCATCCCAGCAACACCTCAACCTGTGGAACCTCAAGATGGATCATCTGAAGCAGCGCCCCATACTATGGGATCTCCTGGTGAAGCTGACTCACACCCCCCAGCCATCAGTACGCTTGCCAGATCCATAGAAAGGTTAAGGCAGTTCTATAGTTTGCCGTTACGCAGTGCAGACAGATCGCAACTTGTTATACCTGAAACTACACCACGTAGATCAGAGAGAATCACAAAAGGGAAATTACCCATTAGATATCAGCAGTGATTATAACGAATTTATGTGAACATTGTAAAAGTCTATATATATAAATGTGTTTTTTCTCTATTATGTCTTCGTTTAACAATGGACTCAGAGGCTGAGGACTGAGCCAGCCCAAAAACTGTATCCTGTACATAGTTGCACTAAAGTGCCTTCTTAATGGTTTCACATGAAACCTTGACTCACCTCTGAACCAAAAACCCGTGTGGTGTGGCACTGAGTGAGGTCTGCATTTGGATGTCCTGCAGCCCACCCAGGACCCACGTTGAAGGTTTGGTGCGGGTCCTTCACAAGTATCTTGTATATATATTTATTAAATGCTACTTGATACTTTTGTATTTCTATATGTAAAATGTTATTGTTCGTAACGTTCAAGGTGTTCTCACCTCCCGGATGGGAAGATGTTATTGTTTCAATGTTTATTGCATAAACAAAATGTCTTTTGTATTTTACAGCCCGGGAGTGCTGTCGTTTACCATGGGGGAATGTGTAGCCCTGGTACACAATACCAGGAGGATGAGTGGAGAGGTAACAGTTAAGGTCTCTTCATGACATCATGTACACTTCTGACACACCCAGCAGGGGTGTGGAAGGGAGTGATTTAGTCAGTTTCCTGTCCTTGGACAGAGTAGACGTGTCCAGTTTAAGTCTATCATCAGTTCAGAAAGTGGAGTCTGGTGTAGGTGTCTGTATACACCTTAGTCTAGTCAGAGCTGTGCCCCATTGGAAGAAAGACTGAACTATCTATTAAGAGACAAGCAAGGCGAAGGGCAAAGTGGAAGGAAGGTAATTGGAAAAGTGCTTTTGACTTGGAAAAGTCCTGCACGTTGCAACCGGTTACTGGGGACCGAAGGATCACTATTGTACAGCATAGTGAAGAGAAAACCAGGAATCTACCGGACCCTAGGTCGCGGCAGACAAGCCCCTTTATAGTCAGAACGTAGCTGGAGTCAGGGGGTGTGAAGACTTTGAGTTGTGCACGACAAGAAAAGGATTCAGCTCCCTCGCAGGAAGGCTTCTAACACAAATTTGACTGGGCAGAACAGCTAAAGACTAGCTGGAATCATAGAGAGGATTACGCTTCAGGCTGGTCGTACTCAGCTTCATTGGAAAGTAAAGGAGGCCCCTAACTTGCTTAGCTGTTGCCTCAAAGCTCATCCTCCATCAACCCCATCAGCCTCCCTGGGACCTGCCTTATCATCCTGCAAGTAAAGGTATGGAAAGACGTTGACTGTGTGAGACTGAGTTATTATTGCATGCCTGCACAATCCTCA
The DNA here is from genome assembly GCA_033576555.1 of Oophaga sylvatica. Lineage (NCBI taxonomy): Eukaryota > Metazoa > Chordata > Amphibia > Anura > Dendrobatidae > Oophaga > Oophaga sylvatica. Next base: position 281,362,610 of record JARQOD010000005.1, read on the forward strand.
CCTAACTACCGACCTGAGGGAAGAGTCCCACCTGTAGGGGACCCGACATCTAGCTGCATCACCATCCCCTCAGAGATCTATAGCAGCGCTGGTACAAATTACCAGAATACTACAGGTGGCGTCACGAACTGTACATACATCAATCCCTGTAAATATATCCCCAACATACGCCAGACCGCCCGGGCCACAGACCGAGCCACAGCTACCTGTGACAAATCCCCATAGACTTCTACGGGCTCGGCTCTGAGTACCCCATTGCCCTGGTAACCCACAATTGTGGTGGCGGGTCGACACAGTGCATCTGCTGGTAGTGCCAAAAGCAGAATAGCACCAAAGGCAGGAGGTGTTGAGCCTGCGTCATCATCTGGCCCCAGAAGGCCTGGAAGGCTCTCTTTTCTGGAAGTAGGTAAACCGCTTTTAAAGCCGGAGCATCAGGAACAGGTTTTGGCTTACATTGGCGAAACAGCCTCCAGCTCTATCGCCTCCTCATCTGAAGTTTCAAAAACTGCAAGCACTGAGTCGTCAGTGCAGGCTCCTGGTCAGGAACAACACCTTTCCTTGTGTCCTTCACCCCCACCAAAAGTGAAGGATGCGGCAGGCCACACTTCAGATTACTCCATGGAGCTCTTTTCACATACCATGCCTGGGTTATCAAGTCAAATCCTGAATTCCCCAGTCCAAGATGAATCTGACATGGAGTGCACTGATGCACAGCCACTGCTATATGATTCTGCTGGTACATTCACCCACAGCACTACATTGTCCTCGCAGTCTACTGAGCCAGAATCTGACCCTGATGAAACTCAGGTGCCCCTTCCCGCATACTATACCACCTTACACGGTGACACAGAGGAAGGTGCAGATGAAATTGAAGAGGAGGTGATGGATGACCCAGTTGTTGACCCGGATTGGCATCCATTGGTGGAAGAGGGTGCCGCTGGCAATACCTCAGAAGAGGAGAAGGATCCGCAGCAGGCATCGACATCGCAGCTGGGGGGTATCTGGCAGGCCCGTAGCAGTCCAAAAACATGTTAAAAAAACAAAAAGAGTTGCAGGACAGCTTGGCCAGATGGTCAAATTAGCACAGCGTGCAAGCCCTGAAAATTTATCCCCTAGTAGGAAGAGTGCAGTGTGGCACTTTTTTTGACCAAAATCCTATTGATGAGTGTGAAGAAAACCCCCTTCCTTCCACATCACCAATGTGATGTAACTACACAGTCACAGCTCTCCGGCACCCCCTTTGTCTCTGAGGTTAGTAGGGGAACTGCACCTAGAGCAAATGGCCACCGGGGAGGTGTGTCCTGTTACCCACTGGGTATTCTAAGAGTCGTGATCAGAGTAAAAGCATCAGCCCAAAATTAATTTTATGGTTTAATTGCCTTAAAGGCGCACTAGATAATTACAGAAATATACAGTAAGCTATACAACGGAATTACTGTGGATTTGCAGTCAGAGTAAAATACAACGATAATGGTACAAGGCTTAGAGGTATTAGCTAGAGGACAATATTACCAGGTTGTAGGTTGCATGTGGAGGCAGGGAGCTCTGCGATCCACAGGTAAGAATCTTAGTAGCTGGACAGTCCCCCAAAACATGTACCGCTGCTCCCTTGGCAGATCTTTCCCTTGTTCCTTCTTAGATCTTCATCGTCTTGGCTTCTGTGAGAATCGAGAGAGTCTGCCGTCCGCTCACAGTTCTTAAACCTGCTAGGTCCCTCGCCTCGGTGTCAGAGGGTGGGCTGATAATCTCCACCCTTAGCTCCCTGCAGAATTTATTCCCAATATCTAACAAAGGGGTTAACTTTCTCCAGGACGATCGGATCAGGACACGAAAGGTACCAGTGGATGCAGTATGTTTTGTCTGTCGCGTGGAGATCAAACTTGGCCCGATTGGGTCTCTGTGGAGGACCAATCTCTATATCTCAGGCCCCGAGCCATCACCAACTAGGGAGTTGCACTGTCAGATGCCCAAGGTCTGCAGGATCACGCAGATATTTCTTATGAGTCTGTACCTACAAAGATGTGCTCATAATTCATAATCCTAGAACACAGCCGTCGTGGCTGGGAGATACAATGGATGTGTTTTCTGTGTCTAGCTGGCAGGTATAATCTAATTGAAGCCCCCTGGCAGCTTCAGGCCCCATGCTGATGTGGCTCCAGACTCCACCTTTGAAGTCTTGTTTTTGGCCTGACCTACTTAGCATACTAAAAGGCCTGGTTATTCACAGTGGAGACTAAACTCTATTGTCTTCAATATGCCTAAGGCCATGGGGAATTACAGCAGTTAGCTGCTATGAATCTGTGAATTTAAACAAAATAGCACCTGAGAACAGACAAAATGGCGTCTGGAACAGGCCATATCCAAGATGGTGGCTGCTCCTTTATCACACCTCCCTGCTTTAGAGGGCGCTAGGGGGTATCACATTCCTGTGTTCCCCCATGCGCCCTTCCGCACCCTCTCCTTACCGGGACAACCCATCAGCATTACCATGGTCCCTGCCTCTTTTGTGGCGAATGGTGAAGTGGTACTGCTGGAGCGCGAGGCTCCAGCGTAGAAACCTCCCATTCGTCCCAGAGACCGTGTGTAACCAGCTGAGGGGGTTGTGGTCTGTTTCCACGGTGAATTGGCGTCCGTACAAGTATGGCTGCAGACGCTGCAGGGCCCACACAATTGCCAGACATTCCTTCTCCATCGTGGAATAGGCCACTTCCCTCGGCAGGAGCTTCCTGCTCAGGTACAAAATGGTGTGTTCATGGCCCGTAGTGTCGACCTGGCTGAGCACACAACTGAGGCCTAGGTCGCTGGCGTCGGTCTGCACTAAGAACGGCCGCGTGAAGTCGGCTGCCTGTAGTACAGGAGAGCTAGAAAGGGCGGTCTTGAGCGCCTGGAAAGCTGTCTCGCAGGCGACTGTCCAGTCTACTGCGACGGGCAGCCTTTTCTTGTTGATGTCCGTCAGGGGCGTGGCAAGGGCACTATAGTGTGGAACAAACCTCCTATAGTACCCAGCAGTCCCCAAGAAGGACATCACCTGCTTCTTGGTCCTGGGGGTGGGCCATGATGCGATGGCATCCACCGTCCCGGGCTCTGGCTTCAGAGCTCCCCCACCTACCCGGTGTCCCAGGTAGTGGACCTCACTCATACCCAGCTGGCATTTTTCCGGCTTAATGGTCAAGTCTGCTCGCGGGATCCACCCGAGCACCTGCGCCAGGTGCTCTAGGTGATCCTCCCAGGTGGGACTGAAGATGGCAATGTCATCCAGGTACGCGGTCGCATACCCTTCCAGTCCCTCGAGCAGCATGTTGACCATCCGCTGAAAAGTGGCAGGGGCATTCTTCATGCCAAAGGGCATCACCGTGGACTCTACAGTCCGAATGGGGTGATAAAGGCAGAGCGTTCCCGTGCCCCAGGGGTCAGGGGAATCTGCCAATACCCCCTGCTCAGATCCATAATGGTCAGGTACCTGGCCCCGGCCAGCTGGTCGAGCAGGTCATCGGTGCGCGGCATTGGGTACGTATCGGTGATCGTCACAGCGTTGAGCCCCCAGTAGTCCACGCAGAACCGCGTAGTTCGGTCCTTTTTAGGGACGAGGACTACAGGCGAAGCCCACGCGCTGTTGGACGCTTGGATCACCCCCAGCTTCAGCATCTCGTCTATCTTTTGGCGCATTTGCTGCTGCACCTCAGGAGAGACCCGATATGCTGAACGCCGGATCGGGGGGTGATTGCCGTTGTCCACGTCATGGACGGCTGTCTCAGTCCTTCCGGGCAGGCTGCTGAACAGCTCCCAAAAGGGGTGTAGAATGACCCCCAGCCAGGAACGTTAGTCCTCCGTGAGCTGGTGGCCAACCCTCATATCCTCGATGGATCCACCCCCCTTGGCTTGGGTGAGCAGATCCAGGAGGGTTTCTGCCTCTATTTCCTCGGGAAGGTTGCACACTGGGTGGGCACAAGCCTCCCGCTCATGATGGGCCTTCATCATGTTCACGTGGAAGGCCTTCCTCCTTCCACGGGCGTGGTCCATGGTGACCAGATAGGTGACGGCGTTGAGCTGCTCGTGCACGAGGTATGGACCCTCCCAGGCCGCCTGAAGCTTGTTTTGAGGTACGGGGACCAGTACCCACACCTTTTGACCCACCTGGTAGGTCCGCTCACAAGCATTCTGGTCGTACCACCGCTTCTGGTCAGCCTGGGCTTGGGCCATATTGTCATGCACCAGCCGTGTCAAGGCCATGATTCGGTCCCGGAAGCACACGACATACTCAATGACCGACACTCCAGGGGTGGCCAAATCCCCTTCCCATGCTTCCTTTACCAGAGCAAGGGGCCCCCGTACACGTCGCCCATACAGGAGCTTAAAGGGGTAGAACCCCGTTGAGGCCTGTGGGACCTCCGGTAGGCAAACAGCATGTGTGGGAGATACCGCTCCCAGTCTCTCCCGTGGGAGTCGACCAACATCTTCAGCATCTGCTTTAAGGTGCCATTGAACCGCTCACACAGGCCATTGGTCTGTGGGTGATACGGGCTGACTACCAGATGTTGCACCTGTACCTGCTTACAGAGAGACTCCATCAGCTGCGACATGAACTGGGTCCCTCGGTCGGTGAGCATTTCCTGGGGAAATCCCACTCTGGAGAAAATCTCCAGTAAGGCAGTGGACACTTTGTCAGCCCGAATGGATGACAAAGCTACCGCCTCCGGATCCCGTGTGGCTTAGTCCACTACCGTTAGTATGAAGCATTTCCCGGAGCGGCTGGGAGTGGACAGAGGTCCAATGAGATCCACAGCCACCCTCGAGAAAGGCTCTTCGATGATGGGCAGAGTTACCAGTGGGGCTTTGGGGTGCCACCCCGCCATACCCACCCTCTGACAGGTGTCACACGAACGGCAGTAGGCAGTCACCTCAGTCCTCATTCCAGGCCAGTAGAAATGCTGAGCTTGCCTGGCCCTGGTTTTAGCGATCCCTAGGTGTCCGGCCATGGGAATCTCGTGTGCGATCCGCAACAATTCAGCCCTGAACCGATAGGGTACCACTAACTGTTGGTCTCTGGGCCACGCCTCCGGTGAAACCTGCTGGACTGTTACCCGGTACAGCCATCCCTGGTCCCAGACCACTCGCTCGCGGTCGGACTCCAGGGGAGGCTGTGCCGCCTGCTCCTTGAGAGTTTTCAGGCTAGCGTCAGCTTCCAGCGCTGCCTGAAATCCCTGACTTGATGTGGCAAGAATTGACGAAACTGCCACATCCTCTGTCAGCTCCCCGGGATCTGTCTACTGGCCGCTGTCTGACTCGGCAGCCACTTGGTGGGAGAGGGGGAAACAGTCGGACCTCCGCGAGGCTCCTTGGGCTTCGGCACTTCCACTCCTGGTAACAGCGGCCATGACTGCTGAGACCACGGGTAGCGCCGGCTTCCCCTCGGCCCCTGACCAAGTCGCCGGGTCAGGCAGACTTCCCTAGCCTTCTGACATCCCGTATGTGGGGAACTCCTGCCCTGGGGTCTTACCTGGTGGCTCCTCTCCCGGGACGCTACCTCCCCATGGCCTGTTCCTCTTCCTGCAGAGGCCCTAGACTCAACAGGCTGGGTTCCCTCAGGGGCCCTAGACTGCCCATAGCAGCCCCTCCCTCCACCTCTGAGCTCTCCCCTGCAGCCTCCTCAACTGTCCTCACTGTGAGCCCTGTGTGTGTAGTGTCAGTGCATGGCTTACCATCAGGTTTCACTCCCTCCTCCACTGTTGGAGGCACATTCAATACATTAACATTAGCATTCACAGTAGAGTCATGACATTCTTGGGGGGAGTCGAACTTGGGGGTTCAGTGGCCACATACTGGTACACTAGCCGCCCAAAATCGGTCCCAAGCAACACATTGGCAGGAATATTTGGCGTTACTCCCACCTCCCGCATCCACCTCCCGGCGCCCCAGTCCAAATACACCTTGGCGACGGGCAGCGCCGGTTCAAAGCCTCCAATTCCGGAGACGGAAAGGGTTTTCCCAGGCACCAAGTCTTGAGGTGACACCACCTCAGGACGTACCAGGGTTCGTTCAGCGCCTGTTTCCCCAGTCCCATGAGCGCTGAGCGGCCGATGGTGACGGGTTGGTAATTGTCCAGGGACCTCTCACCACCCCCTCCCACACACAAAACAGTGGACGGTTTCTGGGACAGGGATGAGGCCTTATGGCGCTGGGGACACGCAGCCTTAAAGTGTCCCGGGTGGTTGCAATGATGACAACGCCTGGGTTCTGTTCCTGTCCTGGAGAGGGCAGCAGGGGGTACATCCCTTGCACTCTGGGGGCTGGATATGGGGCCGGGGCAGGATTGGGCTTACCCCCTCTCCAGGTGCTGCTGGCAGGCTTCTTCGGCTCAGGCACCCTGTTGTTGGCATACTCGTCTGCCAGGGCGGCTGTAGCAGAAGCCCCCTTTGGTTTACGGTCATGGAGGAACTGCTGGAGGTCCTCTGGGCAGTTCCACAAGAACTGCTCCATGACGAACAGTTCCTGGACCTCCTGGCAGGTGGTGAGCTCTAGACCCGAGGTCCAGTGCTCTGCAGCTCTCAGAAGAGCCCGCATGTGGTCGGTCCAGGTGTCCTTTGAACCACGCTGCAGGCTTCTGAACTTCCTGCGGTACAACTCCGGGGTGAGGTTGTAGTGCTTGATCAGGGCCCGCTTGATGCTGTTGTAGTCTTGCTCCTCCCCGGCAGGTAAGTCCCCCAAAACTTCCAGGGACTTACCGCTCAAACGGCGGGTCAGGTACCTTGCCCACTGATCCAGGGCCAGATGGTGTTGGAGGCAGGTTCTCTCAAAGGCTAGCAGAAAGGAATCCAGGTCTCCATCCTTTTCAAGCAAGGGAAAGTCCTCCGCCCGGACCTTGGAAGCCTTGGTCTCCGCTGTGGCTGGAGCGTCCAGCGGGGGCCCGTGCTGAGCCATCTCCAGTTGGTGCCGGCGCTCCGCAGCTTTATGGCGCTCTGCAGCCTGCAGCACACGTTCTGCATGCACACGCTCTGCTGCCGCCTGCTCTCGCTCTGCTGCTTTCTCCGCTGCCACCAGGAGTCTGTCATGGGCGGCGTCATTACCAGCCTCGAGCTGTGCCATAGCCGCTTGGAAAAGGGCCTCCGATCTGGACAGGATGGGACGGGCAGGGGGTGGACAGTCCACTGCGGGACTGAGCACGGGGGTCTGGCTCCCTGGGGAGCCCTGGCTGAGCTCTTCCTCGCCTTCATCGGTATCGAACCCCTCATAGACCATAGCATTGGCCACCCCCTTTGCCGTACTCCTGGTGCCTTCCACCATCTTGGGAACCTGGTTACTGACACAGCTGCAACCCTGATCTTGCACACAACTTATTATATTTACTGTTATGTTAGGTAGCAGAGGAGGACAGGAACAACAGCCGAGCAGCCGAACACCTGAGATGTTGGTAACTAATGGGTTGCAGATTCCTAAACTAACCACACAACTAGAGGTAGCCGTGGAGCGTTCCTACATTGATCCTAAAGACAAAAAACCTGACTGGCACTTCCAGACTAATGTGAACTAGGTGCAAACCAAAGGGAGCTACCCTCATGTAAAACATCCAAAAAAAAAAAGGCTGCACTCAAGCATACTAAAGCATGACAAAATAGAATATATGAAATTTTGAATAGCAATATGGCTTTGAATATAAGGAAAAATTTGAGACGCTTAGTATAAACATTTGGCCAAACATTTTAAAGCTCAACAACCATCGTCAAGGTGGTCTCAATTCTGTTGAGTCCCTAACCTAATGTGAACATACCTCTATTAGGCTGATATCTGAATTTCTGGGCGAATATGCACCTCTGTCAGTAATGCCTGCATATATGGGTAAAGTAGGGAGCCGGTGTAATTAAAATCACCACCTGGTGGGAGCGGAGTGCTCGGTCAGCAAGCTAACATTCAAAAGACAAAAAACCTGACTGGCACTTCCAGACTAATGTGAACTAGGTGCAAACCAAAGGGAGCTACCCTCATGTAAAACATCCAAAAAAAAAAAGGCTGCACTCAAGCATACTAAAGCATGACAACATAGAATATATGAAATTTTGAATAGCAATATGGCTTTGGAATATAAGGAAAAATTTGAGACGCTTAGTATAAACATTTGGCCAAACATTTTAAAGCTCAACAACCATCGTCAAGGTGGTCTCAATTCTGTTGAGTCCCTAACCTAATGTGAACATACCTCTATTAGGCTGATATCTGAATTTCTGGGCGAATATGCACCTCTGTCAGTAATGCCTGCATATATGGGTAAAGTAGGGAGCCGGTGTAATTAAAATCACCACCTGGTGGGAGCGGAGTGCTCGGTCAGCAAGCTAACATTCAAAAGACAAAAAACCTGACTGGCACTTCCAGACTAATGTGAACTAGGTGCAAACCAAAGGGAGCTACCCTCATGTAAAACATCCAAAAAAAGGCTGCACTCAAGCATACTAAAGCATGACAACATAGAATATATGAAATTTTGAATAGCAATATGGCTTTGGAATATAAGGAAAAATTTGAGACGCTTAGTATAAACATTTGGCCAAACATTT
>JARQOD010000005.1:281371255-281391707 GCA_033576555.1 Oophaga sylvatica
ATATTGCTCCACACTGTATAATGAGCTCCATATATTGCTTCATACACAATTATGGGCACCACATAGAGCTCCATACATAATAATGAGCCCCATATAATGCTTCATATATAATGGGCCCCATATAATGCTCCATATATAATGGCCCTGTAAGATGCTTCATATATAGTAGGCCCCAAATGATGCTCCATATATAATGGGCCCATATGATGTTCCATATATAATGGGCCCATATGATATTCCTATATTATGGGCCCAATATGATGCTCCAGTATATGATGGGCCCCATATATGATGCTCCAGTGTATGATGGGCCCCATGTAATGCTCCATATATGATGGTCCAGTGTACGATGGGCCCCATATATGATGCTCCAGTGTATGATGGGCCCCATATGATGGTCTCCATATATTCCGCCAAACATAAAAAAAATGAAATACTCACCTCTCCTCGCTGGCCGCTGCTTTGCTCGAGGCACCGGCCCAGGGTACTGGCACCAGGCGCCTATAGCATGCCAGTGTCCCCGACTGTGAGTGGGCCCCCCTGCCTGCTCAGGGCCCTGGCACTTGCCCGGGTGCGTCGGGTGCTGGCGCCGGCCATGCACCCATGCCAGGCTCCTTGTGTACATTGTCTATAGATAGTAAGCAGTAAGCTGCTTATCACAGAAGGGGGTGGAGTTGGATGAGAGCCTTCACACCAGCTTGTCAAGGCAATGATAATCACCAGATGATAAAGCCTTCAGTCTAAGTAAACAACAGCAACATCCTGACATGTGACACATCATTGAATTCAATATTTTAGTTCCTACCTCATGCTGACCTCAGATTACATAGCAAAAATCTGCTGACAGATTGCCTTTAATCTTAAAGATCTTGTCATATATCATAATTTTTTCTGCTCTTTTTTTCTTTACAAATTACCAAATATTTCTAATTATTTATATTTGATTACAGCTGGAATGCTTGTTTGTTCCTTCTCTAAAGCTTAAGTGTGAAGACTCAGAGGAACCGACCTGGACGATGCCTTCTGAGATATGCCTCAGGTAAATGTGCCATGCACTTCTTCCAAGCTCTGAGAGCTTGTCATCCTCTTTTAGATTGTTCTTAATTGAAACCTCTTTCAGGTTAGTCAGGCAGATGTGAATTGAAAGCTTTGTCTGTTTTGCTTGGTTAAGCTCTTAAAAGGAGACTTTCAGAAGCTACATGGTCTTACAACAGTTATTTCTGACATTATTAAACTATCAACATAAGGCTTACACAGCATTACAAACATAAATCCTACTGACAGCCTGTTTGACAATGTGCTGGCTAACCAGCGAGCAGGTGATTACAGGGGTTGTCAAGGACTCTGATATTTATGACCCATCCCTAGGACAGGACATCCTATCAGTTTGTCACATTTGGTCCAACACTAGGCACCCTCATCTATTAGCTATTATAGACTGCAGTGGCCATGAATGGAGCTAGAAGAGGACAACCAATTACACTGTGCAATTGTCTTTCTTAGGCCGGGGTCACACTTGCGAGTGCAATGCGAGAAACTCGAGCGAGTCTCTCACCTCAATACCCGGCACTGCCGCCAGCACTCGGGACCGGAGTGTGCGGCTGCATGTATTTCTATGCAGCTGAACGCTCCGGTCCGAGTGCCAGTGGCAGTTTCTCGCATTGCACTTGCAAGTGTGACCCTGGACTTAGACTGCAGCTCAGTTCCTATTGCAGGCCACTGCACAGTATCTGAAGTTGTGCTTTTGTGATTGATCGGATTCATCTGTGATGACAATGAGGATTAGACACCCATGTATCTGAAACTGATGACCTATCTTGAAGGTAGATCATTATTATATAATCAGTGGAGTACCCCTTTAAAATTAATAACATCATTCCGTAGCATCATTTTATAATTGTTAGGGAGGAGGGCAAGCATTTTACCACTTTGTGGCTGATATTTCTGTATTTCTATGTGGTATGAGACATACGGTATGAATAAAAGACTTTAATCCCTTCATGACTGGAGGTATTTTCGTTTTTGCTGTTTCGTTTTTTGCTCCCCTTCTTCCCAGAGCCATAATTTTTTTATTTAACCGTCAGTATGTCTATGTGAGGGCTTGCTTTTTTGCGGGACAAGTTGTACTTTTGAACTACACCATTGGTTTTAACATATCGTGTACTGGAAAACGGGAAAAAAATTCAAAATGTGGTGAAATTGCAAAAAAAAGTGCAATCCCACAGTTGTTTTTGTTTTTCTTTTTTACTAGGTTCACTAAATGCTAGTTCATTGGGTGATTGACAGCCTGTTTTCATGGCAAGATAATTTGAAACAAGTGGTTTTAACAATGCTCATAAACAAGTAGTTTGTTGTGTAAATGCCCCTTTACTCCAAGGCTATGTGCACACGTTGAGTATTTGCTTGCAGAAATTTCTGCAAGGTTTCTGTATCTCTTGACAGGAAAAATGCTGTGTTTTTGGTGTGTTTTTGCTGCGATTTTACATGCGTTTTTGTGCAGCAGTGAAAGCTTTTTTAGTTAACTAAAGATATTTTTAAAAAAGTTTTGTGCTGTAATTTCTTGGTTCAACACCACCTTTTTCATGCTGATGCAGTGGCATCAGGTAACTGGATTAGGGCTTGGTGTCACCAGTTGTCATTGACACCTAGCCCTAGGCTTAGTAATGAAAAGGTGTCAGCCAGACACCCTCATTACTAAGCCTATAAGTAAACACAAAAACCCACACACATTTTTACCAGCCTTTGTAGGAGCGTTAACAGAACGAACATACATAGGCTGCAACCAAACAGCAACTGTTAATTTTAAAGAAAAAAAAAATGAAAAAAAAAATTGCGTGAACTCCGGCATAATTTTAATAACCAGCTGAGGGCTGATGTTAATATACTGGAAGGAGCCAATAGCCAAAAGGTTCCCAGGTTATTAATATCAACTTACAGCTGTTTGCTTAGCCTTTACTGGCTAGTTTACAGGGGGACCCCAGAAAAAAATTGACGTACGGTTTCTCTATAAAAATCTAACAAGCAAAGGTTAGGCAGACAGCTTCGGGCTGATATTAATAGCCTAGGAAAGGGCCAAGGATATCGACCCCCTCCCAAACTAAAAACATCAGCTCTCAGCCGCCCCAGAAAAGGCGCATCTGTAAGATCTAGCGCATCGCCACACTTTTCCCACTTGCCCTGTAGCGGTGGCAAGTGTGGTTCATATTTGTGCGGTTGATGTCACCTTTGTATTGTCAGGTGACATCAAGCCCACAGGTTAGTAATGGAGAGTTGTCTGTAATACACCTAGCCATTAGTAACCCCATAGTGATATTGTATAAAATAACACACACCCAGAATAATATTTAAAATAATGACACATAGTCCTCTAATGAATCTTAATTTAACCATATTTACCGAACGCCTAATCACACCAAAGCCAATGTCTCCTGCAACAAAAATAAAATAATAAACCACAGTTTTACCGGCAGTAGCGTTACCGCGTGTCACATTCACAGCTGCGGAATCACGCTGCTATCTGACAGCATTACCCTGCAGCGCTCTGCCCGACGGTCTTACCAGCGGTAGCATTACTGCCTTTAGGAACCACCATAGGAAGCCGGTAAAGACGCAAACAAAAACTCAGCAATTCCGCAAACATTTTTAGACCTGCGTTTTTGCTGCGGATTTGACTGACTCAGTTGAAGTCTATGGGTGAAAAACGCTGCAGAAATGCACAAAAAAATTGACATGCTGCAGAAACAAACGCCCGAATACTCAAAGGAAATTTGCTGATCATGTTCACAAAAGTTAAGGATTGTCATTGAATTAGCTTGCATAAGGATTCCATAGCGTTTTTGACCCATTTCCACGCAGAAAATATGCGCAAAATTTGCCAGAAAAATGAATAAAAAATGCACTCTGTGCACACAGCCTTACTCTTGTTATCAGGGATGAAGGCAATAGTCTATTGTTTGGAAACAACTTGTATTGCTAACATTACTCCAGATTTTTTATTATGGTGCCAGCTGAATGGAAGTAGATATGAGGTATAGCTTTATATAATTTTTTCCCTCACTTCACTTACCACTAGTGATGTTCGTTGCTTGGGTTTTCCTGAGCATGTTCGGGTGTTCTCCGAGTGTTTGTGCGTGCTCAGAATATTTCGTTTTTGTTGCCACTGCTGCATGATTTGCATCTGCTAGACAGCCTGAATACATATGGGGATTGCTGTTGTGAATGGGTTTGAGATGAGTTCTGAGCAGAGGCTCCCTCTGGTGGTTACAAGCGGTACTAGTGAGGATTGTGAGGACTGGGAATCAGGTGTTACTGATTGGTCTTATATAAGGGAGTCATTTTCCCATCAGGGTTGCCGGTGATCAATTGTTCTGGTCTGAATCCTTCTTTCCAGTTTCCCTTGTAGCCTGCTGTGTCGTGTCTGCATCTCCTGCTATCAGATAAGACAATTTCTTATTTTGTGTTTTTGCTATATTTTTGCATTTTGTCCTGCACTTCTGTGGGGGCCTTCTGGGTCCCTCCGGGGGCTTTTGCCCTTTCAGTTTAGTCCAGCCACTGTGTTTTGTACTTTTGCTTTTTCCAGTTTTTTTTTCAGTGGCTGCTGTTTTGATTTTTTTTTACACCAGAGAACTAATTTAGGTGGTAGAGGTCGTGTGATCTCAGGTGATTTTGAAATTAGTAGAGTTGGTGTTTTTTCAGGGTTTTCTGAGATTGCAGTAAGTACCCTTCCTGTCCTTTTCTATTTAGATAGTTTGGGCCCCAGCGTTTGCTCATACTATTTTCTTTTGTGTCAGTATTTCCTCTTGTCTAACCGCCATTACATGTTTGGGGGCTTTCTATTATCTTTGGGGTTCTGCTCCGGGGCAGATAGCTTTCCTATTTCTATCTTTAGGTGTAGTTAGTTTCTCAGGCTGTGACGAGGCGTCTAGGACCAACGTAGGAACGCTCCACGGCTGCCTCTAGTTGCGGTGGTTAGTCAGGGTACTGCAATCTCATAGATTCCAACTGCTCTGGTGTATTTCCTTTTTTACCTGCACTCCTCAAGCTACCGTAACATAACAGTATCACCGGCCATAAAAATTGTATGGTACTCACAGAAGGGAAAAAAATATTTTGAAGGAAGAAAAGTTGTCAGAGATATTTTTCTGTTTGTTGCATTTTTTTTTTTCCCTCTGTATCTCTGGGTGCTGGGGAGGATCTTTTCTCCCAATGGAGTTTGCACAGTTGTCTGGCCGTGTGGATCAGCTTGCCACTGAGGTTCAGAGTATTGCTGCATATCTTGCTAGGTTGCCTGTTGTGGAACCTAGGATCCCCATGCCAGATTTGTTTTTAGGGGATCGAGCTAAGTTTCAGAATTTCAAAAATAATTGTAAATTGTTTCTTGCCTTAAAATCTAAGTCCTCAGGAAACGCAGCGCAGCAGGTTCAAATTATCATCTCTCTCCTGCGCGGCGATCCTCAGGATTGGGCTTTTTCCCTGATACCTGGGGATCCTGTTTTGAGTGATGTTGATGCATTTTTTCAGGCTTTGGGGTTATTGTACGATGAGCCTAATGTCACTGATCAAGCTGAAAAAGCCTTGTTGGCATTAAATCAGGGGCTTGATGACGCTGAGTTATACTGTCAGAGATTCCGTAGGTGGGCAGTCCTGACCAAATGGAATGACGACGCTTTGGCGGCCCTTTTCCGGAAGGGTCTGTCGGATAATGTAAAGGATGTTATGGTGGGATTCCCTGTCCCCTCTGGTCTCAATGATTCTATGTCATTAGCGATTCAAATTGACAGACGTTTGCGTGAGCGGAGAAGTATGCGTGGAGTGGTGTTGCCTTGTGAGCCAGCTGCTGAGCCCATGCAGTGTGATGGAGTGGTGTCTGGGGCACAGCGTCATGATTTTCGAAAGCGCAATGGGTTATGTTTCTACTGTGGTGATGCCTCTCATGCTATTTCAGTCTGCCCTAAGCGGGGAAGACATTTTGCACGCTCAGTTGTCTTGGGTAGTGTTCAGACTAAGTTTTTATTAACTGTCACTCTGATATGCTCTCTGTCCTCATTTTCTGCTCAGGCTTTCGTTGATTCTGGAGCAGCTATTAACCTGATGGATTATGATTTTGCTAAACGTTGTGGGTTTCCCTTGATACCCTACAGAAGTCTATTCCTTTACTGGGGATCGATTCTACCCTTTGGCTGAGAATAAACCCCAGTTTTCTACTCAGGTGATAATGAGGGTTGAACCTGATCACCAGGAGTGCTGCAAATTTTTGGTTCTATATAATCTGCATGACATTATAGTGCTGGGTTTCCCTTGGTTACAGTCTCATAATCCTGTTTTGGATTGGAAATCTGTGTCTGTAACCAGTTGGGGCTGCCAATGTGTTAATACCAACACTCCTGTTTTTTCTGCCTCCCCCCAGGCTGAGGATGTTCCTGACTTTTTGTTTGATTTTTCTGATGTGTTTAGCGAAAGTAAATCTGCATCCTTACCTCCCCATAGGAGCTATGACTGCGCTATTGAATTAGTGCCAGGTAGTAAATTCCCTAAAGGTCGCCTTTTTAACTTGTCTGTACCTGAACATGACGCTATGCGGTCTTATATCAAGGAATCATTGGAGAAGGGTCATATCAGACCATCCTCTTCACCCTTAGGTGCCGGTTTTTTCTTTGTGGCCAAAAAAGATGGTTCATTAAGGCCGTGTATTGATTATCGTCTCTTGAACAATATTACTGTGAAATATCAATACCCGTTACCCTTGATTTCTGACCTGTTTTCCAGGGTGAAAAACGCTACTTGGTTTACCAAGCTTGACCTCAGGGGGGCGTATAACCTTATTCGCATTAAGCACGGGGATGAATGGAAGACGGCATTTAACACCCCTGAAGGGCATTTTGAGTACCTTGTGATGCCCTTTGGGCTCACTAATGCTCCTTCCGTCTTCCAGTCCTTCATGAATGACATTTTCAGGGATTTTGTGGACAAGTTTCTGATTGTTTATTTGGATGATATCTTGATTTTTTCTAATGACTGGGACTCTCATGTGAAACATGTTCGAACTGTATTCCAGATTTTGAGAGAGAATGCTCTGTATGTGAAGGGATCAAAGTGTCTTTTTGGCGTACAGAAGATCTCATTTCTGGGATTCATTTTGTCCCCATCTGTTATTGAAATGGACCCGGTCAAGGTTCAGGCCATCTGTGATTGGGTCCAACCTACTTCATTAAAGGCTCTTCAGAGATTTTTGGGTTTTGCCAATTTTTATCGTAAATTTATTGGTAATTTCTCGGTTATTGTTAAACCATTAACTGATTTGACCAGAAAGGGTTCTGATGTGGTGAATTGGCCTCCTGAGGCAGTCTCTGCGTTTCAGGAACTTAAGCAGAGATTCACTTCTGCTCCTGTTCTACGGCAGCCTGATGTTTCTCTGCCATTTCAGGTGGAGGTTGATGCCTCTGAAATTGGGGCAGGTGCCGTTTTGTCCCAAAAAGATCCAGAGACCTCTAAAAGTAACCCTTGTGCCTTTTTCTCTCGAAAATTTTCTCCTACTGAAGTAATTATGACGTGGGTAATCGGGAGTTATTGGCCATGAAGTGGGCTTTTGAAGAGTGGAGACATTGGCTGGAGGGAGCCAAACATCAGGTGGTGGTCCTTACGGACCATAAGAATCTGGTCTATCTGGAATCTGCCAAGCGACTCAATCCTAGACAGGCCAGGTGGGCCTTGTTTTTCACACGTTTTAATTTTGTGGTTTCCTTTCTTCCTGGCACTAAGAATGTTAAGGCGGATGCCCTCTCGAGGAGTTTCCTTGCGGACTCTCCTGAGCTATCTGATCCCTCTGTTATTTTGAAGGAGGGTGTAGTTCTTTCCGCCATCTCGCCCAATTTGAGACTTGCTCTGGAGGGGTGTCAGGAGGATAGGCCCGAGCGCTGCCCTGTTGGAAAATTGTTTGTCCCGGACCAATGGAAAAAGAGTGTGATGTCTGAGATTCATTGTTCCGCATTGGCTGGGCATCCCGGAATTTTTGGTACCAGAGACTTGGTTAGTCGGTCCTTTTGGTGGTCTACCTTGTCTCGCGATGTCAGGGAATTTGTGCAGTCCTGCGGGACTTGCTCTCGCTCCAAGCCTTGCTCTCGCTCTAGTGGTTTGTTGATGCCATTGCCTGTGCCCAAGAGACCATGGACCCATATCTCTATGGATTTCATTTCCGATCTTCCTGTTTCTCAGAGAATGACCACCATCTGGGTAATTTGTGATAGGTTTTCCAAAATGATACATCTTGTGCCATTACCTAAGTTGCCTTCCTCCTCTGAATTGGTGCCGTTGTTCCTTCAGCACGTGGTTCGTTTACACGGCATTCCTGAGAACATTGTGTCTGACAGAGGAGTCCAGTTTGTTTCCAGATTTTGGAGGACTTTTTGTTCTAAATGGGTGTTCAATTGTCTTTCTCCTCGGCATTTCATCCTCAGACCAATGGTCAAACTGAGAGAACAAACCAGACATTGGAGACTTATCTAAGATGCTTTGTGTCTGCTGATCAGGATGACTGGGTCTCTTTTTTGCCTTTGGCTGAGTTTGCTCTTAATAATAGGGCTAGCTCTGCCACTTTGATGTCTCCGTTTTTCTGTAATTCTGGGTTTCACCCTCGATTTTCTTCAGGACAGACGGAGGCTTCTGTCTGTCCAGGTGTTGACTCTGTTGTTGAGCGTATGCAGCAGATTTGGGACCAGGTAGTGGAGAGGTTGTCCCTCTCTCAGGAGAAGGCCCAGCGGTTTGCTAACCGGCATAGGACTGATGGTCCTCGGTTTAAAGTGGGGGACTTGGTCTGGTTGTCCTCAAAGAATATTCCTATGAGAGTAGCATCTCCTAAATTTAAGCCTAGGTTCATTGGACCTTATAAGATCATGGAGATTATTAATCCTGTTTCTTTTCGTTTGCTTCTTCCAGGGACATTTAAGATCCATAACGTGTTCCACAAGTCCTTGTTGAAGAGGTTTGTTGAGCCAGTGGTTCCTGCTGCTGTGCCTCCTGACCCTGTTTTGGTTGAGGGCAATCTGGAGTATGTGGTTGAGAAAATATTAGATTCTCGTTTTTCTAGACGAAGACTCCAGTATTTGGTTAAATGGAGAGGTTATGGTCAGGAAGACAATTCTTGGGTGTTTGCTTCGGACATCCATGCTAGGAGACTTATCCGTGCGTATCATAGAACTCATCCTGACCGACCTGGTTGCTCAAATGAGGGTTCGGTGACCCCTCCTCAAGGGGGGGTACTGTTGTGAATGGGTTTGAGATGAGTTCTGAGCAGAGGCTCCCTCTGGTGGTTACAAGCGGTACTAGTGAGGATTGTGAGGACTGGGAATCAGGTGTTACTGATTGGTCTTATATAAGGGAGTCATTTTCCCATCAGGGTTGCCGGTGATCAATTGTTCTGGTCTGAATCCTTCTTTCCAGTTTCCCTTGTAGCCTGCTGTGTCGTGTCTGCATCTCCTGCTATCAGATAAGACAATTTCTTATTTTGTGTTTTTGCTATATTTTTGCATTTTGTCCTGCACTTCTGTGGGGGCCTTCTGGGTCCCCTCCGGGGGCTTTTGCCCTCTCAGTTTAGTCCAGCCACTGTGTTTTGTACTTTTGCTTTTTCCAGTTTTTTTTTCAGTGGCTGCTGTTTTGATTTTTTTTTACACCAGAGAACTAATTTAGGTGGTAGAGGTCGTGTGATCTCAGGTGATTTTGAAATTAGTAGAGTTGGTGTTTTTTCAGGGTTTTTGAGATTGCAGTAAGTACCCTTCCTGTCCTTTTCTATTTAGATAGTTTGGGCCCCAGCGTTTGCTCATACTATTTTCTTTCTGTGTCAGTATTTCCTCTTGTCTAACCGCCATTACATGTTTGGGGGCTTTCTATTATCTTTGGGGTTCTGCTCCGGGGCAGATAGCTTTCCTATTTCTATCTTTAGGTGTAGTTAGTTTCTCAGGCTGTGACAAAGCGTCTAGGACCAACGTAGGAACGCTCCACGGCTGCCTCTAGTTGCGGTGGTTAGTCAGGGTACTGCAATCTCATAGATTCCAACTGCTCTGGTGTATTTCCTTTTTTACCTGCACTCCTCAAGCTACCGTAACATAACAGATTGCTTGTTTGTTAGGAAATCCTCACAAGTATTCAGGCTATCAGCTGCAAATTATGCAGCTGCAGCGACAAAAATTATCTCTGAGCACGCCCAAATACTCGGAGAACACCAGAGCATGCTCGGGAAAACCCAAGCAACGAGCATGCTCGCTCATCACTACTCATCACACAACAAACTTAGCTGAAAGTGTATAGCATTTGTCACTCTGTTCTTTGTTCATGACAGTAGAAGTAGAACTGCTTAGATACTGAGAATAGGAGCCTTTATTCCCCATGGACTTGTAAATGAACGTTAAGATAGAAAGCGTTTAATATGCTTGAAAATGTGGGATTTGAGCCATTTTACTGTTCACTTATATTGAATAATAAGAACAGATGGGAAACAATATTTTACTAATGTGGCTCTGTGGTGCCGCATGACGCTCTGTTATGTCTAGAAGATCACTTAGGCACTGAATCTGAGCAGAAGCATGGCTGAAGAGGTTTGCAGCTATGCTATGGGTTGTTATGTATTTTAAGGCAAGTCTTCTAATAATGGGATGTAAGAAATGTAAAATTAAGTTCAATCAAGCTTAAAAAAGACAGCAATACAACATGCAAACATGACTATATGACTTATTTAATAAAATATGCTTTATTTGTGCAAAAAAAAAAAAGAAATGCCTAACAGTAAAATATTAAGGGCTCTCTTACACGAGCTAATAACGAGTGCTATTCAATGTTTTATCGGATAGCACTCGGACCAGTGTTATACTATGACACCGTGCAGATTTGCGTTTTTTTTCTACAGGCCGAATTGGTCCGTGGAAAAACATTACAGCATGCTGAAAGTGGCTCTGCAAATTGAATCACACGCACCAATAAAAGTCTATGGGTGGATGTAAAATATCCGAGTAAAGTCTGATTTCTGCAGATAGAGACAATGGAGAAGATGGAGAAATTATGTTCTCCTTCTTCTCCGCACCTGTGATGGTTATTCTCTCATCCTAGAGAATTAGATCACAATAAACTGATGCTGATCAAACTTAGATCAGAGTTTGAGTCGAGTGTCTTTACTATAATCAGAAAAAGAATCATCGCTAGTGTGAGCGTACCCTAAAGGAAGCTATATACTGTAGAAATCTTTGGTATCAGCATTTTATGCTGACCTGGACAAAAAATGTCACTCTTAACATATTTGTATATTTGTACTGCATGATGTGCAGTGTAAAAAATGACAAAAACTATGGTGGACATGCTGTTTTTTTTTTCATTTTGCCAATAAAAAAATATAAATTGTTACTAAAACAGTGAGTAAAGAGTTAATATGTTGAATGAATTCCATAGTAATGGCAAAAAAGTACAAGTCATCTTATAAGAAACCTTATACAGCTGCTTCAAACAGAATATAAAATGTGATGTCTCAAAATGTTTTGATAAAAGAGCAAAAAAAAATAGCTTGGGAATGCTTATGCAAATAAATAATTTGCATTAACAAACAAATGTAATGAATATTGTTGGACATCATTTCAATTTTATACAATTCTAAACAATAACCTATAGCATTATAATTTTTCAGTCAATAAATATTGTAAGGGCTTGTTTTTTTGTGGCAAGTTGAAGCTTCTATTACTACCCTACCACATATAACATTTTGATTGCTTTTTTTAAGTGAAGTGTTTCAACTAAAAAATGTAATTCTGGCATTTAGATTATTTTTCTATTTATGGCTTTTGTGGTATGGGTCAATTTATTATACATTTTTTGAGAGATCTGGCTTTTACATACGCAGCTATAACAATCATGCCTTTTAGATTATTTATTTTAAACAGGGTGGAGGATTCTATTTGAATTTTTAGACTTTTTTATACATAAATATATTTTTAAATTTTTCACTTTATTTTTAGTCCCTATAGGAGACTTAGAATCATAGAATCATAGAATGGTAGAGTTGGAAGGGACCTCCTGGGTCATCTGGTCCAACCCCCTGCTCAAAGCAGGATTCTCTAAATCATCCCAGACAGATGTCTATCCAGCCTCTGTTTGAAGACTTCCATTGAAGGAGAACTCACCACCTCTTGTGGCAGCCTGTTCCACTCATTGATCACCCTAACTGTCAAAAAGTTTTTTCTAATATCTAATCTGTGTCTCCTTGAACTATTAATTGTTTCATTGCTTTTTCTGTGTAATGAAAGAATGACATTCTTGTATGAAACCAAGCTAAAGAGTGGTTCCAGACATGAGGGCAAAGATGACAGCCATGGGGACCTTTGGGAGGCCTCCAACATGATGCCTACCTGCATTCTGCAGTTGCAACGTCATTTAAATGCTGCAGCTGTTGCTCCTGTTATCTTTAACATAACTGGCATCTGCCAGGCATGATGTGGGCTCAGCTCTTGAGCATGCTCAGTGTACAGTACAGACCAAAAGTTTGGACACACCTTCTCATTTTAAGATTTTTCTGTATTTTCATGTATTGAAAAAATGTATTGACTTTTCCCGGCGCCTGCGCACTGCAGTACTCTGCAGAGTAGTGCGCCCCTGCGCAGGAGCCGCGATGGGACGGAAAGAAGAGGCCGGCTTCGCTACAAGATGGGAGGTGCCGAACCGGACCGCGACTCCCTCCGGACCGGACCTGATGGCGGAACGCCCCTAGATGAGTATTTTATAACTCTTTTTCTTCACTTTCAGGTGACATCGGGAGCTTATCTACAGCATTACAGAATGCTGTAGATAAGCCCCTGATGGCGGTGGCCGCAGCTTATAGGGCAAAAATGGGGTGACAGATTCCCTTTAAGTCCCGACTTGAGTAAGGTTTTAGGAGGTTGGCACACATCTGGAACGCTTCATCCCCAACCACAACAAATGGCATTGGTGGTCCTTCACTGTTGGGAAGAGGTCGTTACTGTGTAAAATTAAAATCATTACCATACAATCGTTGGCCTATGTCAGAGTTTTTAAAAGTCTCTGAGTCATTTCCTTGACCAAATGAGAAAACGTCCATGGCGACAAATCTACAGTTGGCATCTGCAATCGCCATTAGAACTATGGAAAAGTATTTTTTATAATTGAAAAACTCAGATACACTTCCAACTGGTTTCCTCATGCGAATGTGTTTTGCCGTCTACACCCCCCAAACAGTTAGGAAAATTACGAATGTCCATAAATTGTGCAGCATTTTCCAGCCATAGTTCAGTTGTGGGTTGGGGGAAGAATTCTGCAAGTAGAACGTCACATAAAGCCCTGCAGGTGTCTGCAACAATCCCAGAAAGGGTGGACACTCCAATCCGGAATTGGAAAAGGAGAGATGATAATATTTCTCCAGTAGCCAGGAATCTGCAGAACATAAAATGGGAAAAAAAAATCAGTACAAAGCTTTTACAAAAAAATAGAAAAAAATTCAGTACATGGCTTTTAGAGCAATCATAATAATGACAGGTGTTTCTTTTTCAAAATTACGTACCTTAGGGTCACCAAAAGACATTCTTCAGCAGGAATTGCTCACCGTAGCTGTGTGTCGTGCCTGGTGATGGATTCTCACACACGTTGCAGCAAGTCATCAAAGTTCTGTTGCGACATCCTCGTGCAGTCGAAAAACTTACGAGGGTTTGCACGCAGCTCGTTGTACAACGAGTTATAGGCTCCACAAATCTCTCAGACATCAGCGATGGGGTGTTGCCAGTAGCGACAATGTCTTCTCCGTCTTTCTCTTTTTCTGTCCTCATAACAAACAGCAGAAAAGGTATAAGCCAAGTTTAAATTCAAATCCAGATTACGATATAAGCTCTCCATGCGAAGATCCATCTTGCAACAGGATACAGCAGCAAAAGATGAGGATTTCATCTCTACAAGGGTCTATATAGAGATTTCCATGAAACACGCCCATTGGGCATGGCTTGTGTCAAGGAAATTTCTCTGGAAAAAACATTGTCCTATCGAACCCATGCGCATAAATAACGCAAATGCATGCCAAAACGCATGCAAACGCAGCATTTTTTTTTACGTCATTTGTAAGATGATGCGAATAAAAAACGCTGCGTTAGCATGCGTTTTGACATGCGTTTGCACATGCAGATGATACGCTATGCACATATACACAAATGTGAACTTAGCCTAAGTTGTTATTATATCTCCACCTCCTCTGGTCGGAGGCAGGACAGAGTAGTTCATGTCTTAGCCATGAAAAGGCTGAAATGTGAATAACGCCTTAAAAGTTGCATTTTTCTCTCTCTTCACCTGGATGATGTGGTGATTGGTTTGAACCATACATATATTATTTGGAAGACCTGAAGGACAAGTTTTTCTACCTTTTTCACAATGCAGCCATAGTCACCTACTAGACTTGTTTTAAAATGTTAGTGATTTGCAACCAAGAATTAGACGCTAAATGATAGGCCTTCATTTCCTCCTAACAATGACTGTTCCAAAATCTGTTTCTCATTCCCCACCTTCTCTGGGGAGCTAAAACAAAAAGTAGTTTTTTCCTTTGTAGGCACAGAACTCCTCCACACTCTAGATGAGTGGTTTAAACAATGGCATAAATACCACCAGTTGCTACGGGACCATGCTGTCTTGGAACCCGGGCTGCCTGGCATGGGTAGATTTAAATTAGGGTAACCTGGCTTTATATCCTCTTTTAAGATCTAAAGCAGAAAAATCTTACCTTATAGTCACATAATAATAATGACTAATGACAAAAGTGGGGAGTGAGTAACATGTGGTTTCCTTTGAAGTGCCAATCTTGAGAGAAATCCAGCCCAGGAGGAAAGCATGAGCTAGTCCCAGTGAGATTCTGCTACTATAGGGGAAATACTGTCTGACAGTGAAGGTATGTTTGGCTAGAATCATAAGGACGCCTGTACCTGGAATGGATATATGTGTAGAAATCGTTTGGGCTCTGTGACTTGCATTAGTTACATTGATTAACAGTGGAGACATAAGTTAAAGAAGGCACCTGTGGCTATTGTTGTGACCCGCACCACAATTGTGGGTTACCAGAGTAATGGGGTATCAGAGCCGAGCCCATGGAAGTCTATGGGGTTGTCACAGGTAGCGGTGGCTCGGTCTGTGGCCCTGGCGGTCAGGCGTATGTTGGGGGGAATATTTACAGGGGATAGGTGTATAACAGTTCGTGACGCCACCTGTAGTTCTCTGATCATTAAGACCAGCGCTGCTGTAGATCTCTGAGGGGATGGTGTGGCAGCTAGATGTCGGGTCCCCTACAGGTGGGACTGGTCCCTCAAAGTCTATGGAATTAATGATGTCGGGTGCAGATAAATAAATCAGTCTCACACCATCCAGCGTCTTTCCATACCTTTTACTTGTCAGATGATAAGGCAGGTCCCAGGGAGGCTGGTCGGGTGGAGGATGTGCTTCGAGATAACAGCTGAACAGGTTAGGGGCCTCCTTTACTTCCAATATTATGAGTCCAACTAGCATAGAGCTAAGTTCACTCCGAATTCTCCAGCTAACTCCTTAGCTGTACTGCCCGGTCAGCTTTGTGGTCGGAGCCTTCCTTTGAGAGAGCTGAGTTCCTACTGTTGTCCTGCATCGACTCAAGGTTCCCACTCTCCCTGACCGACACTCCAAGGGCTGCTTTCTGTGACCTAAGGTCCACTAAGACTCTGGTTTTTCTATCTCTACACCTGAAGCTGTAGTGACACTTCGGTCTCCAGTGACCGGTAACAATGTGCAGGATAGTCCAATCCTTAATGCACTGCTATATCTTCTTCCACTGCGCCCTTCGCCCTGTTCGCGCTTGTAGCATAAGCACTCCACACTTCCTAAGGTAATGCAAGTCAGTCCCTTCTTGCTTCTTCCTTGGAGCTCACTAACAGATGCTCAGTATTCTTCTAGTTCAGGAGCACGTCGACTGAACTCCACTGTCCTTGGGACAGGAGACTGAAGTTTCTGCTGCTAACTCTTCTTCCCTCCTGCACAGACTGCACTCTCACAGACTGAACTGGCCTGTCTCACGACAGGAAACTGACTACTCGCTACATACCCTATGGGTGTGTCCAAGTGTGTGGTGGAGTGAATGTTTATTGAGCATTAAACTGTTACCTCTCCGCACATCCTCCAGGGTACTGTGTGTGCCTTCACACCAGGGCTACACATTCCCCCATGGTAAAATACAGCACTCCCGGGCTGTGAAATACAAGAAGACATTTTGTTTTGTATTAACAATAAACATTAAACTCTTCCCATCCGGGAGGTAAGAATTTCTTAAACGTTGCATTCAAACATTAGACATAGAAAAATACAAAACATACTTTCATAAATATATCATATCAACAATATTCTTGTGAAGGACCCGCACCAAACCTTCAACGTGGGTCCTGGGTGGGCTGCAGGACTTCTGGCTGCAGACCTCGCTCAGTGCCACACCACACGGGTTTTATATTCAGAGGTAATAATTGTGCTGTGGTTTCATGTAAAACCAATATAATGCACCGAAGCGCAACTATGTACAAAGATAAGTTCTGGGCTGGCACAGTCCTCAGCCTCAAAGTCCATGACATAATAAAAGACACATATTGGTAACTTCTGAAACTCACATTATACTTCTCACGGTATTTACCCAACCAGGGTATTCTATATGTAAAACTATGCAATCAACTTTTTCAAATTTTCACTCTGGTACCCAGCCGGGCATTCTATTTATTATAGAAAACATCAATATAATTGTCAATAAAGTGCAAAACAGCAATTATTTCTTTTATCAAAAACTTTTTACATCTTCTTAGTTGCGGTAAACCCTGTCTGGGTCCTACCGTTCTTCACATTTTCTTGCTAACTTCAGTTACACTTTCCATCCCGGGGGCTGGAACAATGCGATGCTCTTTAGAGCACATGACAAATAGGTCGTGACCTGCTATCCAAGTCTGAGTAGCGACTGTTTTCATCCTCACTACGGTCCCATCGGGTGACTCCATCATGTAGGACGCAAGCGGTATCTCCGAAGGTGTCGCTGTTGGTGCCGCTATATCCGGCGGTGCAAATTGCGATTTGGAATGAGTCGTAGCTTGTGTCTTGGTACGAGGCACTGGCAGAGTAGAATATGCAGGGGGCGCTTCCAACTGTGACGTACGTTCATGGGGCGATGCCGGGGCACGGCCTGGTGCAGCGGGAGCTCGGGACTGTGACGCGCTGGCAATGGTGACGTTACCTGCGTCGGGGACGGGGTCTCTGACGACTGCGACATTTAAGGCATACCATCCTTTCATACCCCAGTGCCGTGTATAGGTTACTATGTCCCCATTGATTAGGTCCCTCCCGGGATGGCCGATGGGCAGGTGGGATTCTACGTCCCTGCGACTGACAAAGACCCTGGGTAGAGGCCCGGTTCTCTAATGAAGCCCCAGCCCTTCCGGAGCTGGAACTCTGTCACACACCCCTGCCGCCGCGGTTCCCTTAGAGTACCTTTTTCCGGCGGACACTTTCCTTATCCGCAATCAGCTGCTCGTACTGCCGCTGCCGATTCCGCTGCGCTTCCCGCTCTTCCTCCTGCCGGCGTCGCTGTTCCTCTTCGCGACGCTGCCACTCACGTTCCCACTGGGCGGCGTAGGCGACGTCGTCCAGGCGCGCCATCTCATCCCAGTCGACGTCTGGTAATGATGGACAGGACCCCTCCGGTGTCCCTACCGGGGATCGATCATCTGCTGCGGCCTCCTGGCCGGGCGGGCGTTCCGGAACTGGCGGTACCTCCTCAACCTCCTTCGCTTCCACCGCTCCATCGGTAGGATCACGGTCGGTCCTTTTGGGGGTAGCCTCCGGTTGCTCCTTAGCCTTGGGCAGCAGAAGTTTTGGTAATTCAAATCGTGGAGGGTCGTCGAGGGGAGAGAACACCGCGTCCCACAGCCGCCGCTGTATCAGGGTACGCCGGGGTCTCTCGATCTCCTCCATGCCAGGTTGTTGCAAAATCATCTTCTTTAACCTGGCATTTTCCTCTCCAATCTCTAGCAAGGCTTGCTGCAGGTGCAGGACCACAGATGGTTCTGGTTCTAGTGGCAGCTTGGCTGGGGAACGGGGCCTGCCTTCCACCGCTTCCCTGCTCGGCTGCACACATCCTGCCTCCATGATGTTCCAGAACAGTCTCTCTTCTTCTACCAGAGCCGTCCGGTCTCTTCCGTGGAGGCGGGGTTTGCGTCTCCTCCTCTTCGCAGGGAAGGTGAAGAGGAGGCGGACCTCCTTTGCTGTAGGGCAGGATCGCATATTGTAATAGCACTTTGAGAGGGCAGGCATTCTCTTCGCGCCACAGGGGGAGCACACGCCCACGAATCCACGCCCACCTTCTTCTCCAGCGCCTGAGGGCGCGAATTTGGCGGCAAAATGGCGGATTTTAGCGCCAAAAATAGCAAACAGTTCTTTTTCACAAAAACACCTCCACAGGCACACAGGGCTCGCAATTTTGCGAGTTTCGCATCCTGTTCGTGACGCCAAGTTTTTGTTGTGACCCGCACCACAATTGTGGGTTACCAGAGCAATGGGGTACTCAGAGCCGAGCCCATGGAAGTCTATGGGGTTGTCACAGGTAGCGGTGGCTCGGTCTGTGGCCCTGGCGGTCAGGCGTATGTTGGGGGGAATATTTACAGGGGATAGGTGTATAAACAGTTCGTGACGCCACCTGTAGTTCTCTGATCATTAAGACCAGCGCTGCTTTAGATCTCTGAGGGGATGGTGTGGCAGCTAGATGTCGGGTCCCCTACAGGTGGGACTGGTCCCTCAAAGTCTATGGAATTAATGATGTCGGGTGCAGATAAATAAATCAGTCTCACACCATCCAGCGTCTTTCCATACCTTTTACTTGTCAGATGATAAGGCAGGTCCCAGGGAGGCTGGTCGGGTGGAGGATGTGCTTCGAGATAACAGCTGAACAGGTTGGGGGCCTCCTTTACTTCCAATATTATGAGTCCAACTAGCATAGAGCTAAGTTCACTCCGAATTCTCCAGCTAACTCCTTAGCTGTACTGCCCGGTCAGCTTTGTGGTCGGAGCCTTCCTTTGAGAGAGCTGAGTTCCTACTGTTGTCCTGCATCGACTCAAGGTTCCCACTCTCCCTGACCCCAGTTACGTACCGACACTCCAAGGGCTGCTTTCTGTGACCTAAGGTCCAGTAAGACTCTGGTTTTTCTATCTCTACACCTGAAGCTGTAGTGACACTTCGGTCTCCAGTGACCGGTAACAATGTGCAGGATAGTCCAATCCTTAATGCACTGCTATATCTTCTTCCACTGCGCCCTTCGCCCTGTTCGCGCTTGTAGCATAAGCACTCCACACTTCCTAAGGTAATGCAAGTCAGTCCCTTCTTGCTTCTTCCTTGGAGCTCACTAACAGATGCTCAGTATTCTTCTAGTTCAGGAGCACGTCGACTGAACTCCACTGTCCTTGGGACAGGAGACTGAATTTTTCGCTGCTAACTCTTCTTCCCTCCTGCACAGACTGCACTCTCACAGACTGAACTGGCCTGTCTCACGACAGGAAACTAAACTACTCGCTACTTTACCCTATGGGGGTGTGTCCAAGTGTGTGTGGGAGTGAATGTTTATTGAGCATTAAACTGTTACCTCTCCGCACATCCTCCAGGGTATGTGTGTGCTTCACACCAGGGCTACACACTATCATGGGTTCATGTCTTGCTGGAGTCACAATGATGACGTCACTACATACCACATACAGCACAAATAAGTTAAAAATTCTCAGATCAGGTGATTCTAAGTGTTTTTTTTACTTTTAATGAGCGCAAAGGGCACAGTATTATTGAGGGGGTGAGATAACTGTGTGAGACTTCCGGGCAAATAAGGGGGCTACTAATACTCTGTGGAGCACCAAATGTGGCATTATAACAAGTGGGCCACTATGGATAATGAGTTTGTGTAGAGAGGAGAAAGCCCTGGAAAAGCAAGAGGCCCAAAAAAGTCAGTGATTCTACGAAGGCAAGTTATTACTGCAAAAAGTCCTCATAACCTTCTTAGCTAGATGAAAAAGGGAAAAAGTAAAGTGAATGACCCAGTGAGAGATAAAGTTTCTCTTTCTATATGGAAATTTACTTACAGAGTCCCTTTGTAGAACTGGTTTTCTATCACTATATGGCTACAGTATTACAGTAGTTTTAACATGTGTTTCTGTTCACTAACAGCATGGCAATATTCATTCACTACATGGTACGTAATTTGTGATCATGGTCTGGTGACAGATGTGGGCCCTTATACAGTGTATTGGTAATGTTAGTGTTGGTACAATTGGATTCAGTGCACTTGAAGTTGGATATACCTGCCTCCTTCTCTTGGATTGCCAGAGCCCTTGCTGTCTCAGTTATCATGTCTGCCTCTGTGCTGTCGCTGACTGGTGAAAGGGTTTTCCTAAAAAAA
>JARQOD010000005.1:281391807-281467162 GCA_033576555.1 Oophaga sylvatica
TTGGCACATTTATTTTTTACAACAGAAAACAACATTTGAATTGGCAATGATTTTTTGATACATTTGTTAGATCACATTAGTACTTTTTTAGTACAGAAAATATGTATATTCACACAAAGGTTTTGGATAGATCAGATTAGTACAATATTGTGTACAAATGCCATGGTTAATTGTCACTGCCCCAGAAGTAATAGAAAAATCAGATTAGTACAATATGTGTACACATGACCATTTAATAGTCACTGCCCCAGAAGTAAGAAAAATCAGATTAGTACAATATGTGTACAACATGACCAGTTTAATTGTCACTGCCCCAGAAGTTAAGAAAAATCAGATTAGTACAATATGTGTACAACATGACCAGTTTAATAGTCACTGCCCCAGAAGTATAGAAAAATCAGATTAGTACAATATTGTACAACATGCCATTTAATTGTCACTGCCCCAGAAGTTAGAGAAAATCAGATTATAAAATATATGTACAAGATGCCATTGGTATAGTCACTGCCCCAGAAGTTAGAGAAAAATCAGATTAGTACAATATGTGTACAACATGACCAGTTTAATAGTCACTGCCCCAGAAGTAATAGAAAAATCAGATTAGTACAATATGTGTACAAGATGCCATTGGTATTGTCACTGCCACAGAAGTTGTAGAGAATTGTGATTTGTACAGATAATATTACAAATTTTTATTGCGACGGACGTTTGGTGGTGATTTCGATACTCTGGGGGTGTGCAGAGATGAAGAGCGGCTGGAAAACGATGAAGGGGTTTGAGGGGAAGGGGCAAAAAAAGTAGTGGGTGAAGGAAGATCAGACATCAAATGAGAGTCAGTTTGAGACACATTAGGAGGAGAGGGTGGATGGACCAACAAGGATTTTCTTTTTTTCTTCTTGGGGACAGGAGTACCATGCATGGACCGACTTCTCTGTGTCCGCCTTGAGCTGGTTGACCATGGCCTTGACCCAAAAAAGAGTGAATGTGGGTCACCGCTCTCATGCTCGGTGGTGGCAGTGGCGGTGGAAGTGTTGGCAGTGCTCGGAGTAACACAAGGGTTAGCGGTGTTCCAAGGAGGAGAAGTGGGTGCCCTTGAAATCGATTGTTGCTGACTGGTGGCGGTACTCATAGGATCAGTGGGTGTTTGTGGCCGGAAATTGTTGACGACTGGTGGCGGTACTCATAGGATCAGTGGGTGCTGTGGACGGAAATTGTTGACGACTGGTGGCGGTACTCATAGGATCAGTGGGTGCTGTGGCCGGAAATTGTTGACGACTGGTGGCGGTACTCATAGGATCAGTGGGTGCTGTGGCCGGAAATTGTTGACGACTGGTGGCGGTACTCATAGGATCAGTGGGTGCTGTGGCCGGAAATTGTTGACGACTGGTGGCGGTACTCCTAGAAGGAGAAGTGTGTGCGGTAACAATAAATGGTTGCTGACTGCTGGCAGTACTCCTAGAAGGAGAAGTGGGTAAGGTGGCCCAAGCAGGTACTGCGGTGGCTTGAGTCCATGACTGTGGACCAGTGTCTGTGGTGGTGTTGCTCCACACAGGAGCAGCGCTTGCCATGGTGGTGGTGACGGTGGAGTGTCCAACAGTACTCGGAGTTGTGGTGGTGTAGTGGTGACTCGGATTGCTGGTGGCCGTGCAGTGGTATGCAGCAGAAGTCGGTAGTGATGTGTGGCGAATCAGTGATGGCACTGTTGGATATGCAACCACTGACTGCTGCACGTACTGATTCTGCTGCATAGCCTGCAAGTAAGCAGTGTTGCAGGCCTGCATCACACTCAGCTGTTGCTCAGGACTAAGGTGTTCCGCCATGCCCCGTTCAATTTTACTGAAAAAATGGTGCGCTGGTCTGTTGAGGTCGGCCTCCAGGCGATCAAGACGCTGTTCGACACTGTTGAAGCGGTGATCCATGTGGGTAAAACCATGTTCCATCAGTGAAAAACCGCTTCCAACTGTGCCTCCAAGCGACTTCATATTGCCCTGAAAGGCCTCGCTCAAGTGAACAAACTCGGGCAAGACATTCCTCTCCATGGCCCTCTGCCGCTGGCGGGAAGTGCCCGCATAACCAGTGGCAGAGACCTGGGAGAGGGGAAGACCTGATGGACCAGCTTCCTGGTCACCAGCTGTCCGTGTTGCTGACCTGCAAGTTGCTTCCAGGCTGTCGGATGGCTGGGACGAGTCCAAGGTCGTCCGAGGAAGGACCGCTTCAGGGACAGGCTGCATGGTGCTGCTCCAGGTGCTGTGGAAAGAAAACCAAAACATTACTATAATGCATTAACAAGAAGCATCAGCTGTAGAAAAAAAAAAAATACATTTAAAAAAAAAAAAAAAAAAAGAAAAACTTACGCTCTGCTGGCAAGGACCGGTCTCAGGAACGCCAACTCGCGATAGTAGCGATATTTCTTTCTGGGCCTTGCTGCAGAACCACTGCGAACCTGTCCCTCTGCTCGAACATCAGTGTTGAAGCGGTCCTTCATCGAGCGCCATCGTGTGCGGACTTTGTTCACTGTTGAGAAAAAAAGAAAACAATTATACAATGCAGTCAGGGCAAAATCAGTCTCAACATACATACCTGAATGAAAATGTCAAACTGTCAATGCAGCATTATAAAAAGCTATACAATACACAGGATAGTCACTGTTGAACCACATGACACTGTTGTGTTTGCTGTTAGAATATATCTGGCAGCAAAAAAAACATTACCATGAGGAACAAGAGTGACTGGGAAATAAAAAAATCAATAGAAAAATCAATAGAATGCACAACACATAGCTCAAGAAACCACAGGTCAGTGACTGTTGACCCAGATGACACTGTTGAGTTTGCTGTTAGAATATATCTGGCAGCAAAAACAACATTACCATGAGGAACAAGAGTGACTGGGCAATAAAATAATCAATAGAATGCACAACACATAGCTCAAGAAACCACAGGTCAGTGACTGTTGACGCAGATGACACTGTTGTGTTTGCTGTTAGAATATATCTGGCAGCAAAAACAGCATTACCATGAGGAACAAGAGTGACTGGGCAATAAAAAAATCAATAGAATGCACAACACATAGCTCAAGAAACCACAGTTCAGTGACTGTTGACCCAGATGACACTGTTGAGTTTGCTGTTAGAATATATCTGGCAGCAAAAACAACATTACCATGAGGAACAAGAGTGACTGGGCAATAAAAAAATCAATAGAATGCACAACACATAGCTCAAGAAACCACAGGTCAGTGACTGTTGACCCAGATGACACTGTTGAGTTTGCTGTTAGAATATATCTGGCAGCAAAAACAACATTACCATGAGGAACAAGAGTGACTGGGCAATAAAAAAATCAATAGAATGCACAACACATAGCTCAAGAAACCACAGGTCAGTGACTGTTGAAACACATGACACTGTTGTGTTTGCTGTTAGAATATATCTGGCAGCAAAAACAACATTACCATGAGGAACAACAGTGAGTACAGCATAAAAAAAACCAATATAATGCAGAACACATTGCAATACCATACACAGGGCAGTCACTGTTGAACCACAGGGGGCTGTTGGGTTTGCTGGTAGAATATATCTGCCAGCAAACCCATCAGTGCCATCAGGAACAACAGTGAGCATTACAGAGAATGAAAATACTTACTAAATGCCTTTTTCAGGTTTGGAGAGGCGCTGTCCCAGCCATCCATCAACGCTGCGGCCACCTCGTTCCATAGCCGCCGGGTCACCACATTGTCCTTGTACTGCGGATCACGGCTGTCCCACAACGGGACACGCTCATGGACCTGGCAGATGAGGGCCTCGTTGTCCACATACAGGTAGTCGTCCCGTTGTGGAACCTAGAAGAAACAAAATAAAAATTACAATCTTGTATATTTTTTATAAAGAAAATAACAATAGGAGTACAAAAGAAAAATACATTCAAAGGCTATATACTTACATTCCGTCTCGCCACCGGGACTTGACTCGGCTGAGACTGCTCCTGAGACTCCTCAATGCCCGGGTCCGACGATGATGTCTGAAAAAGGAACACAATTTTAGACATTTGTAGATTCAGCAGCTATACTTACCCAAAGGCAGGAAGATACTCACATCATGCTCTGCTTCCGCCAGTTCTTGCCGGGATGGTGAATATTCGGATCCAGAAGACATGCTGCAAAAAAAAAAAAAATTAGATGAGCACATATTACATTATAAGGACAGCCTGTCATTTGTTTAAAGAATACTCACATTCTTGCACTTTGGATCGGTCTTGAGTCCAGGCACAGTGTCTCCAGGCAATATCCAGGCTGTGTATGGGTCCAAGGTGGATCTTCCAGTCTCCAGGTCCAGTCTCCAGGCAGTGTATGGGTTCCAAGATGGATCTTCCAGTCTCCAGGCACTGTAGTATGGTGCACGCTGTTTGCAGGCCTTTTTATAGGGATCCAGGCTGTATCTTCAGGTCTCTTTATCAGCAGGCAGTCTCCAGGCAGTCTGCGTAGGGGTCTGTGTGGCACTGACACCTTCCTTTATCTATACTCCTTTTATCTAGACTCCTCACAAACAATGTATCTTGTCTAGGGGGTAATTGGACAAGTGTCTAGACATTGTTTACTAAAAAATCGCTTGCGCGCACAAGCGCTGACAAGCGCAAAGCCACGCGCACGCCAGCGCCCACATAGACGGCAATGATATTTTTATGCGCATAGTGTGCGCACACGTGCGCACGCGCCTTTTTAAATTGGTGTGCTGAAAAAAAAAATGCAACATGTAGCGTCTAGCGCGTCTGGGCGCACACCTGGAAAATGCGCAGCGCACGCCAAACGCTAATGAGCGCGTGCAAGCGCAAGACACTGCGCCCGCCATGTTAATGATAGGGGAACATTGCGCATGCGACCAATAGCGCACGATGCGCAGCGCTAAAAAACGCAAGTGTGAAAGTAGCCTTAGAGGCATTCCCAGCACACAGCAGCGGTGCAGGTTCTACCATGAGCCGTACTGGGCCAAATGGAAGAGGTTTTCGTGTTGCACACAGCCGAAGTGGCGTTGGGAGACAGGGGTTTCATGACCATGTTGTGGACTGATTTCTCGAGTAACGCTCACACGACGGGTAATACTTAATCGATTGCAACAGACAGGAGACAGCAGTTGTCAACTATGGTTCAAATTTACCTCTCCTCCCCTATCGATGTTCTCCCTCACAGTTTATTCCGCTTTGACTACTGGGCCAGTAAACTGGACACCTTGCCTGAATTGTCACAATATGCCTTACAGGAGCTCGCTTGCCCTGCTGGTAGTGTGCTTTCAGAAAGAGTCTTCAGTGCTGCTGGATCAATCCTGACAGAAAGAAGAACCCAGCTGTCGACCCAAAATGTTGGTGATCTCACCTTCATTAAAATGAACCATGCCTGGGTTTCAAAGGATTTTGTACCACCTTCCCCTGATAACACATAGGTTGCCAGCAAAATGGTTCGCTTTGTCTTCCTCTTCCTCCGACTTCTCCAATTCCTCCATTTGCAGCTGCTGAACGTCCAGCCTACACCTCAACATATGCCAGTTTTTCCACCTCCCTAACTGGGCTGTACCCCCCCCCAGGGCCGGCGTCAGCACCGGGCGCACCCGGGCAAGTGCCGATGCCCTGAGCAGGTGGGGGGGCCCACTCGTGGGCAACGGCACTGGCACAGGGCCCCTCATAGTACGCCAGTGTCTCTGAGGGTGGGGGGGCCCACTTGCCGTCAGAGACACCGGCGTACTATGAGGGGCCCTATGCCAGTGCCGTCGCCCACGAGTGAGCCCCCCCTGCTTGCTCAGGACCCCAGCACTTGCAATACTTACCTCTCCCTGCTCCACCGCTGTGACGTCTTCCGCGTTTCCAGACAGTGACATTCAGGTCAGAGAGCGCGATGACATCACGTCTGTATGCCCTCTACCTGAACAGTCCAAGTGCAGAGAGCTGGAAGATGGCGACGCTGAGGAGTCCAGAGTAGAGCAGTGCCCAGCGAGGAGAGGTATTACATTTTTTTAAAGTTTGGAGCAATATATAATTATAAATGGGGCCCATCATACACTGGAGCATCATATACGGGGCCCATTATACACTGGAGCATCATATGGGGCCCATTATATATGGAGCATTATAGAGGCCCATCATACACTGCAGCATCATCCATGGGGCCCATCATACACTGGAGCATTATAAATGGGGCCCATCATACACTGGAGCATCATATACGGGGCCCATTATACACTCGAGCATTATAAATGGGGCCCATTATATATGGAGCATTATATAGGCCCATCATACACTGTAGCATCATCCATGGGGCCCATCATACACTGGAGCATTAAAAATGGGGCCCATCATACACTGGAGCATCATATACGGGGTCCCATTATACACTGGAGCATCATATGGGGCCCATTATATATGGAGCATTATATAGGCCCATCAAACACTGGAGTATCATCCATGGGGCCCATCATACACTGGTGCATTATAAATGGGGCCCATCACACACTGGAGCATCATATACGGGGCCCATTATACACTGGAGCATTATAAATGGGGCCCATCATACACTGGAGCATCATATACGGGGCCCATTATATATGGAGCATTTTATAGGCCCATCATACACTGGAGCGTCATGCATGGGGGCTATCAAACACTGGAGCATTATAAATGGGGCCCATCATACACTGGAGCATCATCCATGGGGCCCATCATATACTGGAGCATCATATGGGGTTCATTATTTATTGGGCATCATATAGGGTATGGAGCATCATATGGAGCACATATGGGGCCTATTCTGTATGGAGCATTATATGGAGCCCATTCTGTATGGAGCAATATATGGGGCCCATCATATACTGTATGGAGCATTATATGCGACTCATTAAACTGTATGGAACAATATGTGGGGCTCATTATACTCTATGGCAGTGATGGCTAACCTTGGCACTCCAGCTGTTGTAAAACTACAACTCCCAGCATGCCCTTGCAACCTGCAGCAGTTGAGGCAGCAGTTGAGGCATGCTGGGAGTTGTAGTTCTCCAACAGCTGGAGTGCCTAGGTTCGCCATCACTGCTCTATGGGGACTGTCCTATACTGTATGGCACATTATATGGGGACCATCACATACTGTAGCATTATGTGGAGCTCATCATATACTGTAGCATTATGTGGAGCTCATCATATACTGTATGGAACATTATATGGGACCAATTATTCTGTATGGAGCAATATATGGGGCTCATTATTCTGTATGGCGCACTATGTGGTGGCCATAATACTGTATGGAGGAATATACTGTCTGGTTTTTGAGCTATTGTAGAATTTAAAATAGATATCACTCATGTTATGTAAGAGGTGACGTATTTGCCATTGTACTATACCTATATTTCTCTGCCGTATGGGAGAATCATGAATTGTGGTATGAGTTAAAGGGGCCCATTGAGACTCTTTGGCCCGGGGCCCACGAAAACCTGGAGCCAGCCCTGCCCCCCCCACAACTTTAGCCAAATGACCCCCAGTTTTCAATGCGTTACTATTATTATAAAGTAAATTAAGGTTGACAAGCTTAAGTAATAAGAATTGATGTCGTTGGCATTGAAATGGGCACTGTAGGTGTGTTTACTGTTCTCCACTCCCTGCCCACTTTGCTTCCCCATTGACTTGCACTGGGTTTCGTGTTTCAGTCGGACCTTCGACTTTTTCCGATAGTCGGCCGATTTCGTTCGACTCGACTTTTGTGAAAGTCGGGTGGTCCGAAACCCGACTCGACCCTCCCGGAGGAAAAGTCGCTCATCTCTAGTCATGACATTAACCCTGATGCTTAGCAGGGCCCGAGGATTCCCTGGTGTTCACACTTTCATCA
This sequence comes from Oophaga sylvatica, assembly GCA_033576555.1. NCBI lineage: Eukaryota > Metazoa > Chordata > Amphibia > Anura > Dendrobatidae > Oophaga > Oophaga sylvatica. The sequence continues at coordinate 281,399,668 of JARQOD010000005.1, forward strand.
CTATTCAACACTTCAGATGTTTTTTTAATTTCCCTTCTTTTAAAATGGTCTACTAAAATTTTGGAGATTTTACCTGTTTGGAGTGCCGAAACAAGTCCCTCCTTTCCTCTCTATCATGACTGTGCTCACCAGCAGGACCGCCACCCACCAGTGGCATTTCTAACCTCAGTGCAACAAGCTAACTACATGGAAGCTCCCAGGACCCCTCTCAACATTATTCTAATGTATATGGCCTTTTTTTGTCTTATAAATCGTTGTCATGACCTGTTTAATACTCCAAATGTGAAACAATATCACATTGCTGAGTCTATAAGGCCATGTAAAATTCAACAACCAGGAACATACTTTTACTGATATCCTGCTGCTCTGACGCCAGCATCATTGAGGATAATTTATGGGGACAGGCAAATGTCCATTATCTAACTTCCTAATTCAATAAAGCTGACCTTATCATATTAGTTTGTAAGACTTCAATTAAATTATGTCTCTTTTATGCTTCCTATTGAGCCATTTTTCATCAGATGTAAACAAGGCTATGGGGTAGATGTAACGTGGCGCAGTGCGATAGCCATGGGTGAGGTACTTGTCTCTTACGCCCTCGCACGTTACATGAAGGTGAGGTCCTGGCTGGTTGTGTGGACTTCATCTAAGGGGCACTGCGCCCTTGTAGGACGCTTGATGCTGGTGACTTCGGTTGGCCAGGACTGGATGTGTAAAATTTCAATGAGAGAGATCACCACTCAAAAATAAACAGTCTTTTACTCAACGTTAACTTGGTGGGAGCTATGTACAATAGATAGGAGGTGTATAACTTCAAGAACGTTTCTTTCACAATACGGAGTGTCTCTATATATAGTCTCTCTACTACTTCATGTTTCCTAGTTCCTGCTTCAAGTTTCACTGTTTTCAGCATCACCCATTACATTACTACAGTCCAGTTAGTGAGAGTACTATCCACAACTCACGGTTCCGAATCCTTAAGGGAACTAGTTTGCCAATATGGCAGATACTTAGCTTTTCAGCTAGCTGACGCTTTGGAGCTCCGGTCGGGGCACTCTCTTAATCTCACGTTCTCTGTTCCGTCTTGTCCCGTTACCTGTCTAAGTTATAAACTCACGGCCTACTGCTAGGTCTCTTGTCCCAGGACTTGTGTCCAGTGCATCACTCTGTCCTTTGTGACTCCTCCTTTCTTTACTCCAGATCTCACTATCCTCTGTCTTGGCTTTATTCACGTCATGGACACCCACGTCATGCGGCTCTACTGACTAGTCAGACTTTATGTCTGCTTCTGGCACACACTGGGCCCTACCTTACTTCCTACCAGGAAACTGTCTCTGTTCCTGCACTTTATCTCATCCCACTCTGCGCTAGTTTCTAGGAGAGAATACAACAGGAAGTTTGAAATTGTACATGCTGAATCGATGTACAAATTAGAGTGTCAGCCGAAGCAGTCAAAATTGCTTTGGTTCGCCCAACCTTAGTCAAATGTGCACGGGTGACTTTACTTTGCCTATATCGTTCTAACTGTAACTTTGTTAATAATTATATTAATTTTTATTTCTATAGGGCCAACATATTCCTCAGCACTTTACAATTCAGAGGGGATATATAAAAGCGATAAAGACATTACAGAGTAACACATAATTCAGACATCAAGAGGACATAAAAAACTAAGAAATTGGAGTGCTGACTTCAGATGTATATAATCAATTAACATAAATTTTATTGATCACAAAATTAAATCTTTACAAAAATCACACATAATAAAAAAGAGGTGAATATGAAGATAAAATATCACCCTGGGAAAGGGAACAGATGGGCAACAAATCACTGGTACTACACAGACTAGAGGTAATCAATTTATCCCATCATGTTTTGTTTAATGAACAGCATCAAGTCTTTAGTCTAGGGCAGTGATGGCGAACCTTTCTGAGACCGAGTGCCCAAACTGCAACCTAAAACCCAATTATTCATGACGAAGTGCAAACACGTGCCAAATGCCCCATCATGATCCCCTTCTTGTAGTAATATGCCCCATCATGATTCCCTTCATGTAGAAATGCCCCATCATGATCCCCTTCATGCAGAAATATGCCCAATCATGATCCCCTTCATGTAGAAATATGCCCCATCATGATCCACTTCATGCAGAAATATGCCCAATCATGATCCCCTTCATGTAGAAATATGCCCCATCATGATCCCCTTCATGTAGAAATATGCCCCATCATGATCCACTTCATGCAGAAATATGGCCCATCATGATCCCCTTCATGCAGAAATATGCCCCATCATGATCCCCTTCATGCAGAAATATGCCCCATCATGATCCCCTTTCATGCAGAAATATGCCCCATCATGATCCCCTTTATGCAGAAATATGCCCCATCATGATCCCCTTTATGTAGAAATATGCCCCATCATGATCCCCTTCATGCAGAAATATGCCCCATCATGATCCCCTTCATGTAGAAATGCCAGTCATTATGATCCCCTTCATGCAGAAATATGCCCCATCATGATATCCTTCTTGTAGTATTATGCCCCATCATGATCCCCTTCATGCAGAAATATGCCCCATCATGATCCCCTTCATGGAGAAATATGCCCCATCATGATCCCCTTCATGTAGAAATGCCCCGTCATGATCCCCTTCATGTAGAAAAATGCCCCATCATGATCTCTTCATGTAGAAATATGCCCCATCATGATCCCCTTCATGTAGAAATATGCCCCATCATGATCCCCTTCATGCAGAAATATGCCCCATCATGATCCCCTTCATGCAGAAATATGCCCCATCATGATCCCCTTCATGGAGAAATATGCCCCATCATGATCCCCTTCATGTAGAAATGCCCCGTCATGATCCCCTTCAAGTAGAAAAATGCCCCATCATGATCTCTTCATGTAGAAATATGCCCCATCATGATCCCCTTCATGTAGAAATATGCCCCATCATGATCCCCTTCATGCAGAAATATGCCCCATCATGATCCCCTTCATGTAGAAATGCCCCATCATGATCCCCTTCATACAGAAATATGCCCCATCATAATCCCCTTCATGTAGAAATGTAGAAATTGCCCATTCCACCACCTCCATCATTTCCTCCTTCCCATCACCCCATCATTGCCCTCTCCCCCCACCATTGTTGCCCTCTCCCCATCACTCCCATCATTGGCCCTCTCCCCATCACTCCCATCATTGGCCCTCTCCCTATCACCGCCATCATTGGCTCTCTCCCCATCACTGGCCCTCTCCCCATCACTCCCTTCATTGGCCCTCTCACCATCACTCCCATCATTGGCCCTCTCTCCATCACCACCATCATTGGCCCTCTCCCATCACTCCCTTCATTGATCCTCTCCCCATCATTGACACACCCCCACACAGAACATCGGCCACACTCACTACACACACAGCACAACGGCCACACTCACCAAACACACACACACAACAGCGGCCACACTCACTACATACACACACCACAGCGGCCACACTCACCTCTCCGTGCGCCGGCAGCTTCCTTCCTCTCACACAATGAGCGGCGCGGCCGCGGCTGGATGACATCATCATTCAGCTCCACGGCAGCGCAGCTCAACGTGTGAGGCAGAAAGCTGCAGTCCAGAACAAGGATGAGGCGAGGCAGTGTGCCAGCTGAGAGGGCTCTGCGTGCCCTCTCTGGCACGCGTGCCATAGGTCCGCCATCAGTGGTCTAGGGCTTTCCTTTGTACCTAACAACTTTTAATTACTTTACAGTCATGAAGAACCTTCAGTTGTTTTCACGTAATTTTATTATCGGCGATCGGCGCGAGCAGGGGAGAATGATGAGAGCCGTGTTCAGCACTCGGCGTCGGGGAACAGCGCTTACTGTTACCCTTCTTCCCTGACGCCCGTCCTTGTAGTACTGATGCGGCACACGCATGCCACACATGTGCCGCAAGTATTACACACACGGACACTGACTTCTCCGGTTCTGGAAATATCAAGACGTGTGAAAGAGGCGTTATAGCGGGTTTTTATGTTTGGCTGCTGTCACACAATAAAAGATGTTTTTGCATTACCACATTTTGAGAGCTATAATTTTTCTGTATTTTGTCCCACAGAGTCATGTGAGTTCTGTTTTTTGCGGGACGAGTTGATGTTTTTATTGGTACCATTTTCGGGCACATGACGTTTTTGATCGCTTTTTATTCCCATTTTTGTGAGGCAGAACGAACAAAAACCAGCAATTCATGAACTTCTCTTCAGGAGGGGCGTTTATACCATTCCGCGTGTGGTAAAATTGATAAAGCAGTTTTATTCTTCGGGTTAGTACGATTACAACAATACCTCATTTATATCTTTTTTTATGTTTTGGCGCTTTTATACAACAAAACCTATTTTATGGAAAAAATAATTATATTTGCATCGCTTTGTTCTAAGAGCTATAACTTTTTTAATTTTTCTGGTGATGGAGCTGTATGGGGGCTTGTTTTTTGGGGGACAAGATGACGTCTTCAGTGGTACCATGTTTATTTATATCCATCTTTTTGATCGCGTGTTATTCCACTTTTTGTTCGTCGGTATGATAATAAAGCATTGTTTTTTTTTGTTTTTTTATGGTGTTCACTAAAGGGGTTAACTAGTGGGACAGTTTTATAGGTTGGGTCATTACGGACGCGGCGATACCAAATATGTGTACTTTTATTCTTTAGATTTTCTTTTATTCAAATATTTATTTAGTGCTGGAATAAATATTGATTATTTTTTTTATATTTTTACAATTATTTAATTTTTTTTTACTTTATTCTATCTTTTAAACTTTGTCCCACTATGGGACAATCATTTTTTGCAGGCTGATCGCTTCTATAGCATGCAGATGAAGCAGTATCTGCATGCTATAGAAGCTGTCAGAACTGCACTCAGTGCACACTGACCTGAGGGACTTCCTGTTCATGCACTGCACATGACCGGGAAGTTTCTCATCTCTGGTGACCCGGAAGTCGTCATGACGACATCGGGTCACCATGGCAGCGATCGGGACCCCGCGTCACTGGGCGGGGTCCCTGATCCAAAAGCAGAGGGGCTGTCATCCCTCTGCCTGCTCCCGGAATGCTGTGATCGTGTTCGATCACAGCATTTCATTGACTATATTGCCGGGAGCGTTCTGTGACCACTGCTGGCACTTACTTAGCGCCGGATGTCAGCTGTGAGGATCAGCTGACTCTGGCCGCAATCAGCCGCACTCCCCCTGTGAGCACGGCCGATCGCTATGACGTACTATCCTGTCCATGGTCAAATTGTGCCAGGTCACATGGACGGGATAGTACGTCAGATGTCAGAGAGGAGTTAAACAAAACCTTTGATGACCTTATTACCAGCTATCAAAAAATTCCAACCTTTTACCTTTTGTCTAAAGGGCATAATGATCCAATCAATCCTCCTTTTTGTCCTATTGTTTTGTGGATTGGGGGGACTTTACGACCCGGTCTGTAAATTTATTGAATACTATCTGAAACCACTTGTTGAGGATCTACCCTCTTATATTCGTGACATGAGTGATGTCCTTACCAAGACTGATGGAATATCCTTGGAATCTGACATGTGGCTTGTTACAGCTGACATCTAAAATCACATACTGATGGTTTGGAGGTGGTCCGCTTCTTCCTGAGGACTGGCAACTGGGTCGGCAAGTTATGCGATTTAATTCTGCAGCTCTTGAAATTCATCTTAACACATAACATCTTTGTTTTCAAGGATAGATTTTTCCTTCAAAAACGAGGCACTGTGATGGGGTGGCCTGTGCCCTTTTTCACACTAACCTTTTCCTGGGTTACTGGGAACGATCCATTTTCCAGGGTGTAAGATAGCGCTTACTGAATGTGTTGGAGGAAACTCGCTTGGCAACGGGATTAAAGCACACAGGAATGTTTTCTCACATAAGCAGTCTATTTGGTTTATTTGGTTTATTTAGACTTCATAAACCAATAAACCACCATGTTGCACATCACAGACCTAACACATAGTCCATAGCACTTTGTAGTACACAGCTTTAAATCACAGTCACTAAACACGCCGGACTTCTCACTTCGTCCAGTTACCGTGGGTCACCGAACGCCCAACAGTTCATTAACATCCACGGAACACAAGCACCAACAATCTGTTCCAATGGCAGATACTTGTCTGCCCTTACTATAACCCCCTTGTCTGGAGTTACCTTACAGGAGCTCCTGCTCCACACGCTGACTCCTTGTCAGTCCTAGCTTCCTGGGTAGCTGCCTTACTGGGATCACCATTTCATAAGATGCCTTGCGACAAGGGTACTCCTGACAGTCCAGACCCTCAGGACAGTAGCTTCCCCAACGCAGTGCCGTCAGACTCTGCGGATACATGGTCTCAACCTGTGATAATCAGGAATGCAGTCCCTGCACAGGACCTTCCAACACAGAAACCATTCAGGTACACGGCCTCTCCATGTGCTCTTCAGGAAGTCTATCCACCCCCAGGACCTTCCAACACACAGGCCTTCCAGGTACACGGCCTTTCCATGTACTATTCAGGAAGTCCGTCCACTTGCGGGACCTTCCAACACACAGGCCTTCCAGGTACATGGCCTCTTCATGTGCTATTCAGGAAGTCCATCCACTCGAAGGACCTTCCAACACACAGGCCTGTCCTCTTGACCAGACCACAGTCACATTATGTAGCTGTAACCACCCCCATAGGTGGGAGGTGTGTGTGGTTAGCCAGTCCCGCCCAGCTCTCCGGCTAACCCTGTAAGCCCCCCTTACAAAATAAAACAAGGCTCATAGAACTACAGGTCCCAGAGCAACATTTCTACCTCCTCCTCTGCAGTGGACCAGGCGCAGTTATGGCTAAGGTACATTAATGACCTGTTGATTATCTGGCAGGAAACCGAAATTGACCTGTCCAAATTCATGGAGAGTCTTAATTTGAATCCTTTTAATATCAGACTTACTTTTAAAGCAAGTCAGCATAAAGTGTAATTCCTTGATGTTACATCAGAAGTAGGGGCTGAGGGCGTGATACATACTGTATATCGTAAGGCTAAATCTAGTAATTCTTCACTTCACACTTCTTCAGGCCACACCTACTCCACTATTAAAGCCTTCCCAGTTGGAATATTCTTCAAGATAAAGCGGATCTGCTCCACAACAGAGAGATTTTAACGTCAAGTATCAAGTATGGTTACACCAGATCAACTGTTATTCAAAAAGAAGGAGAAGACCAATGACAATTATGAAATTAGATTTATCTCTATGCATAATTGTCAATAAGCCAGGAAGGGAAGGAATTCAAAGGATATGCTGGTCAAAAGCCACTATGTTGCCAAGGTGACTAATAAACTCTTTCCACCGAACAGTAAACCAGGGACAGGTTGTTATCCATGTGGAGGATGTTTGGCTTGTAAAAATATGGTCAGAAGTACTCACTTTTTAACATCTGATGAAGAAAAATGGTTTCAAATCACAAGCTACATCTCCTGCAGTACAGCATACGTCATTTACTATGGCACGTGTGCATGCTCTATGGTATACGTGGGACTCACTTTCCACCAGTTACGTATTAGGGTAAGAGAGCATGTGCTTGACATAGTCAATGCACAGAAGATTGATGATTTGACCATCCTTAAAACTTTGCCCAGACATTTTAAGATTTATCATGGTTGTGACCCGAGAAGTTTACAGGTGCGAGGGATTAACTGCATACATGGGGGAACCAGAGGGGTGATCTACAGTACAGTGCAGTGTGGCACAATTGGAGTGTCTCTGGTTTGTTACCTTAGATACTATGACCCCCAAAGGTTTAAATGAAAAATTGAGTTTCCGCACTTTCCTTTAGACAGTAGTGATCTTTGATCTATTGATATTTGGACTGTTCTGGTTGTCTCTCTTTCTATTTTTTAATTGTGTATGTTTCGGTCTGATTATTTTTCGTTCGTATATAGTTGAGGATTGTCTGCTCTCTGCCACCTGTTAATCTATAGTTATATGTTTTTATTTTGTTCTTTTCTATTTATAATTCCTTTTTTACAGCACATTTTTGACTTTATTCCTTCCTAAATTAGTTTGGAATGTATTTTATTCGCCTTTTTGGTGATCTATGGTCACTCACTATATTGGCACTGTAATTGTAATGTAAGGAGTATTGTTCATTGAAATTTTCCTTTAAGGAATTATTGTCATTTTTACTTAGCTTGGTCACTTTCTTATTCCCATTTTTACCTTACTTTCTTTCCCTTTTCCTCTTTTTTCTTCACATTCCCTTATTTTCTTTTGTTCCCTTTTTTATTTCATCCCCTTTCTCCTTTTTTTCTCTTCTTCCTTTCACTCATTTCGCAAAACTATTTCACATACGCTAATATACACCATGTTCCAAATTATTATGCAAATTGGTCATAGTGTTTTTTTTTTTTGTAAATGAAACCCATTGATGGTATTGTGTCTCAGGGTTCTTTGGATCACTGAAATCAGTCTCAGAAACTTGTGATAATTAGTTTGCCATGTGAGCTCAATAACAGCAAAACTGGATGTTCCACACTATTAAGCAGGCCAGAGTTTTCAAGTAACATGGGAAAGAAAAAGGATCTCTCTGCTGCTGAATAGCATCAAATAGTGCAATGCCTTGGTCAAGGGATGAAAACATTACATATTTCCCAAAAACTTAAGCGTGATCATCGTACTATTAAGAGATTTGTGGCTGATTCTTAGCACAGATGTGTTCGTGCTGATAAAGGCAGAATGAGGAAGGTTTCTGCCAGGCAAGTTCATCGGATTAAGAGAGCAGCTGCTAAAAAGCCATTACAAACCAGCAAATAGATATTTAAAGCTGCTGGTGCCTCTGGAGTCCCTCGAACCTCAAGGTGTAGGATCCTTCAAAGGCATGCTGTGGTGCATAAACCTACTATTCGACCACCCTAAACAGTGCTCACAAGCAGAAACGGTTGCAGCGGGCCCAGACATACATGAAGACTAATTTTCACACAGTCTTGTTTACTGATGAGTGTCGAGCAACCTTGGAGGGTCCAGATGGATGGAGTAGTGGATGGCTGGTGGATGGCCACCATGTCCCAACAAGGCTGCGACGTCAGTAAGGAGGTGGAGGAGTCATGTTTTGGGCCGGAATCATGGGGAAACAGCTGGTAGGGCCCTTTAAGGTTCCTGAAGGTGTGAAAATGACCTCTGCAAAGTATATAGAGTTTCTGACTGACAACTTTCTTCCATGGTATAAAAAGCAGAAACGTGCCTTCAGGAGCAAAATTATCTTCATGCATGACAATGCACCATCTCATGCTGCAAAGAATACCTCTGAGTCATTGGCTGCTATGGGCATAAAAGGAGATAAACTCATGGTGTGTCCACCATCTTCCCCTGACCTCAACCCTATAGAGAACCTTGGAGTATCATCAAGCAAAGATCTATGAGGGTGGAAGTCAGTTCACATCAAAACAGCAGCTCTCGGAGACTATTCTGACTTCATGCTAAGAAATACAAGCAGAAACTCTCCAAAATCTCACAAGTTCAATAGATGCAAGAATTGTGAAGGTATATCAAAGAAGGGTTCCTATGTTAACATGTAACTTGGCCTGTTAGGATGTTTTGGAGTTAAATAGCTTTTTTTGTACAGTGAATATGACATCTTAATGCTGTAAATTCCACAATGAGCATTTTCAGTTCTTTAAAACATATCAAATGTTTAGAAATTCTACTGTGCCTAATAATTTGGAACAGTGCATTTTGAGTTTTTATTCATTTTGGAGATTATACTGTTATCATTGGGAGGTTTTCTTCAATAAAGTTCGATGTATACTCTAACAGGAGATGACTTTTATTAGACTGACTGTCATTTGCACCGACCACTTAGGAAAAGCAGAGAAATATATCATTTGCATAATAATTTGGAACATGGTGTAGATAGGGTGACACGTTCCTGCTAATCCTCTGAAAAATGGTCAATCTCACTGAACTTCACAAAGATGGCTGCCGGAATGCTCATGTGCTCGGCCACCTTGTTGCTGCCCTGTCCCAATCTGCCTCCTATTTGGTAGTACTTAATGTGATGATCAAGAAGAAAGAATTTTATTGTGGTCCAAAATAAATAGTAGTATACAGGGACGTTTCGGTCTAAACGACCTTCCTCAGCTACTATAGTGAAAAAAATTAAAAAATGAAGAAAAGTATAATTTAAAGAAAACAACTGGAGAACAGATATATACATAATATACAAAATGGAACTAGCTGTATAACATGATTCCAATAATATCCTGGTATACAGACACATTTGAGATATAGTGTAACGAGAGTCTTAATGGAGGGAAGAAAAACCAGACATATAGAAAGTATTGTGTGTGGAAGTACAAGGAACACATACCCCTGTTTGATAAGGTTGAAGAATATGGACGCATCAAGTCAGATTCTCATAAAGACACTGTGAAAAACGAAGAGCAAAATGACAAGTGCTCATACTAGAAGAAAAGTGTCTAGACAGTGCGTGGTACATATTGAGAAAAGGGGGGAGAGTGATAATGTGCCTACCAGTGATCAACATGGAGACTCCATGCCTGATTGTTGGGATCCACATGAGGTAAGGTACCTATGCAACAGTAAGATAAAGTAAACGGTGTGAATCGATACTAATCTATATGGTGAGAAAAGGATCCCGTTTAGTAACAAACCTGAAAGGTGGAGGGAAGCGTCTGTTTCTGCAGCTAAAACGCGGTGTCCACCGCTTGTTGCACGCTGACTATAGCCGGCCACTTCCTGTTTGTTATAGGAAGTGCGAGGAAAGCACATGACTATGTGCAGCCAAACAGAAAGAAGAGGTGTGGTAAGCTAAGAGGTGACGTGGGCGGAAGCGCATGGCCGTGCGTTCCACTGCTGACAACTGGTGCGTTCCACAGTATACCGGGCGGTATTAGTAAGTGGAGAGACGTTCAGGGGAGTGGCTAAAGATTGTGAAAAGAGGTCCGTCACATAACAGTGATAGGAGTGTCCATCCAGACAGTGCTTGTGCCCAGAGGAAATTGCCAAATTCAATATAACCGGCTCTAAGATAGAAAAAAGGGCAAGAATTAGTATACATTGCAGAAATAAAAATAAAAAGGGGGGGAGTTACAGTTATGAATAGTGAACCTTATAAACATATAATGGGGCAAAAAATTCATCAAAAGGAGAATATATTGGACATGACAATAACAACAATGATGTCAGACTGAGTTATTGCGTATTTTTAAGGTATGCGATTATAAGAAGGAAAGTAAATCATAATCCTTGTTGAGACCTTTTGGAGTTAATGTGTCCAGAGTATGAATCCAAAAGGCCTCTCGCCGTTTCAATAGTTTAATCCGGTCACCTCCTCTCCTGGGTTGAGGCACATATTCGAGAACCTGAAATTTGAGCTGTGCAATTGTATGACCGTAAGTCAAAAAATGATAGGGGACTGGGAGCAACAAGTTTTTGCACCGTATGGTGGACTTGTGTTTTGATATTCGGTCTTTAACCGATTGTGTCGTCTCCCCAACGTATAATAGTCCGCATGGACATTTTATGACGTAAACTGCGTAGGAGGTGTCACAAGTAAAGAAACCTCTAATGTTAAAGGACCTACCAGTGTAAGGATGTCGTATCGTGTTTCCCTTTTGTACATTGTTACATTGAGTACAGCTCAGGCAAGGAAAAGTGCCATGTTTTGGATGTTGTAGGAAACGTTGTTGTGTCCTGGTTTTGGTGGGTCCAAAATCAGCTCTAACAAGGGAATCTCTGAAATTAGGTGCCCGTCGAAAACATGGTAAAAAAGGATTTTTAAATTCCGGAATTTGTGGATGTGCCCTGGAGAGAAGGGGCCAATATCGGCGTATAGACTTATGTATTAGATATGAAAACGGATGGAAGGAATGCACAAAGGCCACTCTATTGCCTGGTTTTGGTAAGGGAGGAGATATATTAGAAACGGACGAGTCACTTTGTGGTAACACCCCTAGGTGGTGTGATTTGTGGATAGCCATCCGTCACTCTCGGCTACCCTAAGCCTTACAAAATAAAACAAGGTTATAAATACCCATGGAATGGATTTGAATCATCGCTTCAGGGACTAGGCGGTTGGAAGGTCAAAATGCATGTTATTTCGGCAGAAGGTTGTTCAAGATTCTAGAGTTAATTTAACCATTTTCGACTACTTTTAAACAAGTGCAAAAAGTGATCCTATGTTCTCAGATAGTGGTAACTATGTATATCTAGGTAACAGTAATTCGTTATTATCTTGACAATTAGAGTGAAACTTCGATACGGATCCTCCACAACAGAAGATTTTAGTAGTATCGTATGTTCAAGATCAACGTTTTAAATGGAGAAGACAGTGAGAAATGATGGATTCTTCTTAATCAATTGTCAATATGCAGGAGGGAAGGTTCGTGACATGCGGTCGCCATATGTAGGTGAAATAAAATCTTTCCCCGAACATAAAAGGAAGTTGTACCAGTGAGGAGTATTGAGTTGTAATGGTCCAAACTACTTTTAATGTGTGAGAAATATGTTTCAATAAAGTACATTTGCAGAACATAATGCATTTACTTGGATGGTGTGCAGGTCTTATGGTAACGTGGACTCATTTCAAGTTAGTATAGGGAAGTGGATGCCTTGAATAGCAATGCAAGAAGATTGGTTGCATCTAAAAACTTTGAGACATAATAAAGGTGTTATATGGTTTCCCAAATAGTTTACGAGAGTGGAGGAAATGGCTCATGGAGGACCACAGGGGTGTCTACTAGTGAGTGTGAATGAGTCCTGGTTGTGATCCTTGGGATATATGACCCCAGGAGAAAACTTGAGTTTCCGTTTTTTCAGGAAGTCGTGTTTTGTTATCTATGTGATATTTGGGACTGTGGTTGTTCTCTTCTATTTTTTAATTGTGTACTTTTTCGGTCATTTTATTTCTTCGTATATATGAGTGTCCCTCTTGCACTGTAACTATGTTATAGTTTTTATTTTTGACATTCTATTTCTAATCCTTTTTTACGACTTTTTACTTTATCTCCTTCTAAAGATTTAAAGTTTGGAATTTTTTATTGCCTTTTTGGTGATCTATGTATCCTTTTGGCATGTAATTGTCATGTAAGGAGTATTGTTCACATTGAAATTTCTTAGAGCATTAGTCATTTTGGTCTAACTTGGACTTTTTTTCCATTTTAGCCAATTAAATGTTGTGTCTTGTCGCTATTGTCTTGACACCATGTATTTCTTGTTGAATACCCTTTTATCTCATCCTTTCTCTTTTTTCTTCTTCTTTCACTCATTTCGAAAACTATTAAAGCAATTACACCTTTCAACATTATTATGCAATGGTCCAATGTCTTTTTTTTTTGACATGAAACCCATTGGGTAATATGTGCCTGGGTTCTTTGGTATGATTTAATCATGCTCGAACCTTGTATATTGTAGTTCTGCCTGTTGACTCAAAAAGCAAAATGGGATGTTCCTCACCATAGCAGGCAGATTTTAAGTAACATGGGAAGAAAAGGATTCCCTGCTGCTGTAGACAAATATGTTGCAATCCTTGGTCAAGGATAAACTATTACTATTTCCACTTCGGGTGTCATCTACTTTAGCGATTTGGTTTTTGAAGAGTTTCTCTATAAAGCAAAATGGGGTTTCTCAGGAAGTCCATGGTGGAGTGTGCCTAAAAGATTCAAACAGAATGATATTGTGCTGAGTGGCCTCTTGGAGTCACTCGAAACCTTAAGGGTAAAAGAATCTTCAGGATTTGCATCCTACTATTCGGTACATAAATCAGTGATCACAAGAGAAAGGTGGGCGGCCAGGACACATGAGACAATTTTCACACGCTTGTTACTGTAGAGTTCGGCACCCTTGAGGTCAGGGGAGAGTAGGGTGCTGGATGGTGCCAATTCCCAGTCAGGTCGCCCGTGGAGTTGAGGAGTTGTTTTGAATACAGGGGAACTAGTCTGTGCCATTTAAGGTTCACCGTAATGTGAAATGACTCCAAGATATAGAGTCTATCGAAAGCTTCTTATAGTATAAGGAAACGTTTGAGAAAACTTCATGCATCAGCACATCTAGGTGCAAAGAAGTACCTCAAGTCATTGGCGTATGGGATAAAAGGAAAACTGCTGGCACTCACTTATTTGACTCAACTATAGAGAACTTATTGGGTCACAAATAAATTATCAGGGGGAAGTCGTTCCTAAAACACATTTCCTCGGAGACTATTGTGACTTAATTAAAAAATGACAAGCAGTAAATTTCAAAAACAATCAATAGATCAGAATTAATAATATCAAAATGGGTCTACTGTTAACATGTATTCCATGTTAATTTTGGATTAAATAGCATTTTGTTGTATAGTGAAGACATCTTAATGCTGTAAAACCACATATAGAATTTTAGTTGTTTAAAACACATATCAATGTTTGAATTAATGTGTAAAATTTGGAACGCATTTGTCAGTTTTCATTATAGAACTGTTAATCATGGAGGTTTCTAAATAAAGTTGCTCATACTCTAAAGGAGAATTTTATTAGACTACTTCATTTGGACCACATTAAAAATGCAAATTTCTTTGATAATAATTAACTGTGTAGTAGGTTCCTTCTGCTTCCTGAGATTTGGTCACCTCCTGCAACCTCCAAAGATGGCTGTGCTTTTGCTGACTTTCTGCTGTCAATCTCCTTATTTGGTAGTGTCACGCTGTCACAGCATACAGGAGGTCCGGGGTCTATGCTGACCCTAAGCAGGGGCCCTGACTAATCCCTCTACCTGGAGGTACTGTTGATGGTACAGAGGTCCAGGCCGCCAGAGTAACCCTATCTCCTGCAAATCCCTGACCCTCAGTAATCTAGTCCTGAGAAGGACCCCGATCACAACCACAGGGGACTGGAAGATATATGCCTAAACACAGTAATAGACGAACGAGACAGTACAAGGGGTAAACTAAAATCCGCCTTGCATACAAAACTCACTCCACAACAACAGAGGGAACACCAACGGGTACGGAGATAAATGATAAAGCGAGGAGGGGAAAAAAACCACACCAGGTACTCTTCACTTCAGACTTCACAAGACCACGATCCGCTCTGCTGATCTGCATGAATGCTTTCACCGACACATTCCTAGCAGACCGGCAGGTATTTGAAGGAATCTCATTACTGCAGCATTAACTGCAGCTGGGCGAGGCTGGGCCTCATCTAGCACAGAGAGGGAGAATTAACTCCCTCACAGCCGAAAAACACAAAGCACCAAAAACTCAGCTGCGAGAAGTCAGGTTGTGTAATCGCGACGATCTTCGTGGCGACACACCCGTGACAGGTAGGATGTGTCCGTGACATCATTGGGAGTTTTCTCCCTGACGTGTGCTCTCCCAGAGACACCAATCATGTGGCGGGTACTTCTGGCATGGGCTGCACATCACATGTTCTGATACCCCGACATTATTTCCATGGTATATCAATGGCAGACAGGACATGTTGTGTCTATATCCCTGTGAAAAAGCAAATGCCAAACACACGTCGGGGATGTCTCCTGGGATCCTGAACTTTTATTGTTGCTGCGGCTAACTAATGAACTTATGGGACTCGTATGATTGGCGAGTTAGGCTTTACACATATGCACTTTGCTGGTACATTGCTTTTTTGGCTGGCTCATGAACATACAGGGCCTATATGAGTGGTGAGATAGGCCATTAGGCATATAGAATTATTATATTGTAAAAAAATGTTCCCCTCCCACAACTCTACAGTATTCTGTGTTGTACCACTGATTTCTTGCCCTTCTGTTCCTGTTCCCAAGGTGATATTATATCTTCTTCAAGTTCATCTATTTTTATTATGTGTGGATTTTTGTACAAATTTAATTTTGTGATCAATAAAATTATGTTAATTTATTAAATACATCCGAAGTCAGCGCTCCAGTTTCTTAGTTTTTTATGTCATTGAGTAGCAGTTTCTTCGAAACTATATGCAGAATAGTAATACTGATAGGGTACCATGTTATTTGTGTAATGAATATGCTTCTAACCTATCTATAAGTTTTCCTGTAAACTTAATACAGATACCAAGAGGCGTGAGTCCCCATTTTTCCCAGCACATGACAGCTAATCTGATCTGTGTAGGACAGGAGCTCAGATGATCGCAGCTTCAAGTCACCTGAGGGGACTGTTGAAGCAATTAAAACAAAACAAACAAAAAAAATACAAAAAACAGAAAAGTTCGAATCACCCCCTGTCACAATGGTGTTGGGACTTTAGGCGGTGCTAACCAGATCCTTAGAACAATGGGTGCCCTGGTCTATCCCTGTCCCCTGGGTTACTTGTAAAGGTGGAGACGCCGGGTTCTCCTTCTTTGCTATGCTCCTAGATCTACCCTGATCTGTCCCTTTCTCCACCCAGGGTAGTGGGAAACTGAAGTGTATAGGAACACACTAACCACACAATCAAGGGAACACGGGACAGGGATAAATGAAAATACCAACCACACAAAATACACTCATCAAACAACAGAGTGTTACATAGAGGAGTTAAAGGAAGGAGAAACCAAAGAGAAGATGAGGATGTGCACACATATAAAACTCCAAGCAACAATCTCTAGAACAATCTCCAAACACTAACTCCAACCAGGAACAACACTTCCATCTCCAAAACCAGGCAGTAAGAACTAATACTGGCAATCCCTAAGTGCCACAGGCGAGCATATATGGCAGAGGGAGTGGCCAACACTGAATAGATGAGAAGTAGGAAAGCTCTAGTAGATCAACTGAACAGATTAACCCTTGCACTGCAAGCAAGGAAAAACCTGCACTGTTTATTATGATTGTGAAGTGCTCCTAACCAGTGCAGGAGTTCGTGAAACTAGACAATGCATTCTTTTGGCCCATCTCTGTCGCGATATTCCTGTGACCCCCCCTTTTTGCCCATTAAAAAAAACATAAGAAAACAAAATACTTATTTGGTATTGCTGCGTTCAGAAATGTCTGATCTAACAAAATAGAAACTACATTAATTCATTTGGTAAACGCCGTAATGAGAAAAAAATCGAAACACCAGAATTGCATTTTTTTGGCTGCATCAAAATTGCTATAAAATGCAATAAGAGGCGATCAAAACATTGTATCTATCCTAAAATGGTATCAATAAAAACGTCAGCTCAGGGAGCAAAAAATAAACCCTCACCCAGCCCCAGATCCCCAAAAATAGAGATGCTATGGAAAATGGAAAAAAAAAAATTCTTACAAATTTTGGATTCTTTTTCACCACTTAAAAACCAACCTATACATATATGGCGTCTACGTACTCATAGTGACCTGGAAAATCATAATTGCAGGTCAGTTTTAGCATTTAGTGAACATGGTAAATTAAAATCTAAAAAATATTTGTGGAATTGCACTTTTTTTGCTATTTCACCGGACTTGGAATTTTTTCCCATTTTCCAGTACATTGTGTGGTTGAATCATTGGTGTAAAACTCGTCCCGCAAAAAAAAAAGCTCTTATACACTGGAAAAATAAAATAGTTATGGCTCTGGAAAGAAGGGGAGCAAAAAGCGAACGCACACAAACGGAAAATCACAAAGTGGTGAAGGGGTTAAGTGGATGGAGGTTGGGTAAACAGATGCTTTGAGGGACCAGATTTGGAAGAAACTTTTGGAAGGGCAAAACGGAAATGGCTAGATAACTGAGATGAGACAATAGGCCAGTTTAAAGAGCTGCTTTTTAGGGCATGATTAAAACTGAGGATATTGGGAATTAATGAAGTACGGTAGTCCTGGGTAGTGCATTTCAGAGAACTGGCGCAGCTCACAGGATGTCTTGGAGATAGAAGTGGGAATTCCGGATTATTGAGGATATTAGTATTAGGTCATTATCAGAACAGAGGGCATTATACCATTATTATATTATAGAGCCTGCCTATGGGGAGTGCATTATACTATATAATATAATGCACTCCCCATAGGCAGACTGACTCTATATACTATATAGAGTCAGTCTGCCTATGGGGAGTGTATTATACTATATAGTCTGCCAATGAGGAATGCATTATACTATAGAGGCCAACTGGGGGTGCATTTTACTATATTGAGGACTATCTAGTGCATTATACTATATGGAGCATACAGTGTTGGAGATAATGTAGAGTCTTTGTACAGTGTGGGGGCCACCATACAGTGTTGGTGCCATCAAACAGTTTGGGGGCTACTAAGGGATCAGTATACTGTGTGGGGGTACTATACAGTGAGGGGGCATTATACTGTGTATAAGAGAGCATCATACTGTGTAGAGGGGAGCTGTACGGGGGGAGACTCGGGACATTATTAAATGTTAAGTAGGGACTTATTGTTATAGGCAAACTTGTGACTGTCAAAGGGGCACCCAGAGGGCATTATTGCTTTATAGGGGGCAAAATGTGGGCACTGTTTTTTAGGACACTTGCACACAGCATTACTTTACTAGAAGGTTATTTTACCATTGCGAGGGCACATGTACCACACAGTAGGTGTAGTAATAGGGACACACCTGGCAGCAGGGGCTCATTATTGGAGTATCAGCAGGATGAGGAGTTTGTGCAGGTTGGGAATAGATGGAGTCGGTGCTGGAGATATGAGAAGTCAAATTTACTTTTGTTGTAATTTCTGCAGACGAGTCCGTGCTGGAGAAGTTGTGATGTCGGTCTGGGCCAGATGGAAAAGATGGGAAAAGTCAATGATTCCATCAGAAATAACGTCAGCTGTAAGTCACTATATGTAACTATGCTGTATCGATTACAGTCATGGCCAAAAGTTTTGAGAATTACACAAATATTATATTTTCACATGATCTGCTGCCCTCTGGTTTTTATGTGTGTTTGACAAATGTTTTTATCACAGACAGAAATATAATTGCAAACATATGAGTAACAAAAGCTTATATTGACAGTTAGAATGAGTTAATGCAGCAAGTCAATATTTGCAGTGTTGACCCTTCTTCTTCAGGACCTCTGCAATTCTCCCTGGCATGCTCTCAATCAACTTCTGGACCAAATCCTGACTGATAGCAGTCCATTCTTGCACAATCAATGCTTTCATTTTGTCAGAATTTTTAGGTTTTTGTTTGTCCACCCGTCTCTTGATGATTGACCACAAGTTCTCAATGGGATTAAGATCTGGGGAGTTTCCAGGCCATGGGACCCAAAATCTCTATGTTTTGTTCCCTGAGCCATTTAGTTATCACCTTTGCTTTATGGCAAGGTGCTCCATCATGTTGGAAAAGGCATTGTTGATTGCCAAACTGCTCTTGGAGGGTTGGGAGAAGTTGCTCTTGGAGGACATTCTGGTACCATTCTTTATTCATGGCTGTGTTTTTAGGCAAGACTGTGAGAGAGCCGATTCCCTTGGCTGAGAAGCAACCCCACACATGAATGGTTTCAGGATGCTTAACAGTTGGCATGAGACAAGACTGGTGGTAGCGCTCACCTTGTCTTCTCCGAATGAGGCGTTTTCTTGATGTCCCAAACAATCGAAAAGGGGATTCATCAGAGAAAATAACTTTACCCCAGTCCTCAGCAATCCACTGCCTGTACCTTTTGCAGAATATCAGTCTGTCCATGATGTTTTTTCTGGAGAGAAGTGGCTTCTTTGCTGCCCGCCTTGAGACCAGGCCTTGCTCCAAGAGTCTCCGCCTCACAGTGCGTGCAGATGCACTCACACCTGCCTGCTGCCATCCCTGAGCAAGCTCTGCACTGCTGGTAGCCCAATCCCGCAGCTGAAACACTTTTAAGAGACGGTCCTGGCGCTTGCTGGTCTTTCTTGGGCGCCCTGGAGCCTTTTTGGCAACAATGGAACCTCTCTCCTTGAAGTTCTTGATGATGCGATAGATTGTTGACTGAGGTGCAATCTTTCTAGCTGCGATACTCTTCCCTGTTAGGCCATTTTTGTGCATTGCAATGATGACTGCACGTTTTTCTTTAGAGATAACCATGGTTAACAGAAGAGAAACAATGATGTCAAGCACCAGCCTCCTTTTAAAGTGTCCAGTGGTGTCATTCTTACTTAATCATGACAGATTGATCTCCAGCCATGTCCTCATCAACACCCACACCTGTGTTAATGGAGCAATCACTGAAAAGAGGTTAGCTGGTCCTTTTAAGGCAGGGCTGCAATGATGTTGAAATGTGTTTTGGGGGCTAAAGTTCATTTTCTAGCCAAATATTGACTTTTCAAGTAATTGCTGTTAAGCTGATCACTCTTTATAACATTCTGGAGTATATGCAAATTGCCTTTAGAAAAAGTGAAGCAGTAGATTTTGTAAAAATTAATATTTGTGTCATTTTCAAAACTTTTGTCCATGACTGTACATGTTCTGTAGGACTGATATCTACCACTAGATGGTCACCATATAGCGGTAATTTCAGTGATGGTCTTTGTATAGAGATTATTTTCAGAAAGAGCCCAGTCATATGTTGAGGTTTTCCTACATCCACAATTAGAAGGCTCCACCATAGTTATAATCAAGGTTACCTGAATAGGGGCCCACTCAGAAGTTTCGCCCCCCTTGAACCAAAACCCTAGCTACGCCTCTGACTATAACATAATAAACCTTTTAAAAGTATTATTTTAAGCATTCTTTTAAAATAGTTTCAAATACCCAGGGTTATACTTTGCTTGTAAAACATTCACACAAAATAAGGATTTATCAAAGAAATTGTAAAAAAAAGTTGATGACAGGGAACTAAAGGTGTTGAAAGAGATATTCAGCATCACACAATGGACAATAGAGCAAAAAATGGCAGTATAAGGCCGGCGTCACACTAGGTAGGAATACGGACGAGTGAGAGGCGTGAAAACCACGCATTACACACGTACCAATACTTCTCTATGGGGTAGCGCTGATCATGAGTTTTTTTCTCGGCGGTATCTTACGGTGCGAGACACCAGCAGCATGCTGTGATTGTACGCGTATTACGCCCGTTGTATGCCAATGAAAGTCTATGGGTGCGAGAAAACAACGGATTACACACGGACCAGGCGTGTGACTTGCGAGAAATACGGAAGACTTCTGCAGCTCACAGGAAATGGTGCAACACATGCAGGAGGAAGCTGACACATGCAAATTAGCTCAAAAAGAGCGCCAGACATCCCGGAAGGACGCCTCCACGGAGCGGCCATTATGCCTATGCACATCAATGTGGACATGTTGAGACTCTTGCTGCAGGAGAGGGCCGAAAAGTGCCTCAAAATAGATGCACGTTACGCGGATCGCGCAAGGAAAGAGGCGGCATGGAGGCACATCTGTGGGAAGATGTGGGAAATACATGTGTTATGACCATTAACACCAGACAGAGACTATGAGAATAAGGGAAGTTGCATTGGTCCTCAAATCACCTGGCAATCCTCTTCCACTCTTCCATCTTAGGCTCTGCCATCACAAGTTGTGAGCATGTAACACGGTAACAATGGCAGAGATGTTAGACGTCCCCATACAAAAATGTAGATGGAGTGCGGAATAGGATATGCCAGTAGTTAAGAAGCGACAAGTAACACAATGTACAGAGAACAATCAATGTACATGCACAAAGATTATTCAAACACACTATACATAACCCTTACATGAATGAATGTCAAAACAATCATAAGTTACATGTAGGCCAAGTACCATTTACTGTAATGTAAATATTCACATCATTGTTCTGGTATTTCAAGGTCATATATGGGCTAGATGAAGATTATATTTCTGCAACACCCATAAGGGTAAATGGAAACTAGTGGTAAAACACATCATCAATAGACAGTATGAAGGTAAGAAATCCAGACGGTTGCGTAAGGAGAAGTCGCTCCTGTGCACAGATAGCTTTCCGCATCCTGCTACGTGATCCCTGCCTGCACAATCTCCCACAAAACCTAACATAAGGGAATGGTCATCAGACAAAACTGGACAAAATAATGTGGAAGAGGCTGCAGTCATGCATACAGCCGGTGAAAATGTGCTTTACTGAGTGGTTGTCTGAAATGCGGACAAGCCCACATTCGCCTCCTCCTTCGCGGATCAATGATCACTGGGTAAGGCTGGCCAAAGCATCGGGACTAAACTGAGTTGTACAACACAGTATCTTTTGGGGTGAACTGAAGAGTGTCAGACATGTTCACAACCAAGCAGCAGCCCTCCAACACAAGCACACCACAAAAATGGCACGACTGGGGGTTGCAACCGGATGCAGAGGCAATAAATAGCCTTGCTGATGATGATTTGAATGAGTTTCAGGCCTAAAAAACCGTTAAATGTCCATTTTGCAAGGCTGCGAGAAAAAAACGCTATACGGATGCCATACGGATTGCATACGGATGCTTACATGCGCGAAATATGCAGCCGCACCCTGATAACGCATGAAATACGGATTGTTGTGCCAGCAACATTTTGACGTAATACAGCCGTACAATAAGCTCCGTATTTTTGTACGGTGAGTCTGACGCCGGCCTAACTCGTACATACATTCCCGCAAACTACACAGGTGCTGACCTCAAGATCAAAAAAACAGTAAGCAAAGGTACAGAAAAGTAAAGTAAAAACTACTGATTTTCATTGGCAATAAGAAAAAGAACTAACAAAGAAAATGGAGGAGAGAAGAAAAAAGAACATATCAAAGGAAAATTGTTGAAAATAATAAAGGAGAAAAACTAAAGGAGCAAAAGACTAAAAAAGAGGTAATAAGGTAAGACAAATATTGGACGTATTGAAACTGCAGTAAAACTTGATAAAGTCCAGTCAGGGTCATGGAAGAAAGTAACACATGACTACAGGGTCACCTAACACGGGAGGTTGTTTGTAGCCTATAGTTATAGAGACACATTTGTCTATAATAGAAGCTGCATATAAGAAATGCTACGAAGATTTTTACTCTGGCTTACTTAAAAAGCTACTTGTACAGATGCCGAGATGCCCATAGAATAGGTTTTTCTTCCAATCTCAATGAATGAAAATTACTAATAATTGATCAGATTAAAATTGATCTTATCTGCCAAACATCTAATCTGATGTGGTTTGTCTTGCAGTTGCCATTATTGATGCAAATGTAGACAGTATCTGAAAGACAATTCCACTATAGCGGTTAAGAAGGTTTTGTTTTACCAAGGTCAAAACAGACGCAAAACACAAGGACTGGTTCTTTCCCGAGCAAATATCTTTGTGGAAATAGTCAATGCTAACCAATCTTAGGGTATGTTTCCACTGTCCGGATTATATCAGGATTAGCTGCGGATTGTAAGCTGCGTACATCTGCAGCGTCCAGATGTTACAGCATAGTGGAGGGGATTTTATGAAATCCCATCTCCACTATGCGTGCAGGGCCGTATCCGGACATGCGGCGCGTCTTTCCAGACCGCAGCATGAATATTTATCTTGATGAGACGCTCAGTCTCCGTAAGATAAATAACCCAGTCTACGGATAGGATGCGGTGATTCCGCATGTGTTCAATAAACATATGCGGAATCACCGAGCGCGCAGGAGTATATCCGCTGCGTCCAAAGCACTGCCAGAACGCAGCGTGGAAACATAGCCTAAGGGTATGTACACACAAAGCTTTTTCAGGTGTTTGAGCAAAAACTGACCTGAAAATCGAAAGCCCCCGTCTCACACAGCGAGTCACTAGTTTTGTGACGCAGTAGCGATCTCCCCTGCGATATCGCTGTGTGTGACATTCAGCGACGATCAGCCCCCCTGCTGGGTATCGCTGATTGTCGCTGAATGTCCTGGACATTTTTTGATCGCTGGTCTCCAGCTGGCCAGCATGCATCGCTGCGTGTGACAGGCGGGAGACCAGCGATCCGCTGTTAACCAAGGTACACAGCGGGTTTCCAGGCGCGGGGCTGTGCCTGGAAACCCGATGTGTACCTTGGATACCAGTGCCCTGATGCAGGGAGCTGGTAACCAAGGTACACAGCGGGTTTCCAGGCACCGCGCAGCACCTGGAAACCCGACGTGTACCTTGGTTACCAGCTCCCTGTATCAGGGCACTGGTATCCAACGTACACTGCGGGTAACTAAGCGATGTTACCCACAGTGTCGCTGTGCTGATCGCTGCCTGAGCTGCCTGTTTGGCAGCTCAGCAACGATCATGTAGCGACACACCAGCGATCCTGATCGTTGTCGAGATCGCTGGGGTATCGCTATGTGAGACCCGGGCTTAAGGGTGTGTACACACGCTGAGTATTTGGTCAGTATTTTACCTCAGTATGTGTAAGTCAAAACCAGAAGTGGGTGATAATCCAGAAGTGGTGACATGTTTCTATTAAACTTTTCCTCTAAATGTTCCACTCCTGGTTTTGGCATACATATACTGAGATAAAAAAAAACTCACCAAATACTCAAAATGTGCAGTATTTGAGGAATCTTGGGTTATTGAGGAGGATTTTGAAGAGTTTACACTCTAAAAACCGCTGAAAAAAAATTCAGTGTGGACACAACATTGAGCCATCAATTTTTTTTATGCAAAGCCATTTCAGGAAACCACCAGCAGTCTTCGCTGGCGGATTTGCCGATATTTTTTTTTTGCGCAGCCGGAGTCTTTCCTCTGTACTCTCCATTATACTAGCGAGAATTAACATGCTACTTCTTTTAACTGTTTCACAGTTTCTGAACCATGAAGCGGTTATAAGAAGCAGCAAAATAATTGAACATTTGCACAGCACAGCAATATAATTTTTACATTGCTTTGCACTGTCTATTTTTGTGCAGCGGTTTTTCTGTAGATACATTAGTTAACCTAAATAAGCCATGGCTTCAGATTTTACTGTGCAGAAAAACAGCTTTCAATTCAACTACCAGCATGCCAGTGTATAGCTGAAAAATGTGATAGTTTCCTTACATGTTAGCAATTTTATGATTTAAATAATGAATATAAAAATAATAACTGTAATGTAAAAAGCTGGCAAAAATTAATCAAAATACAAATTAATATCAGAATACTTCACTGTGTATGTTGAAAAAATTCTTATTCAGAAATGTTCACACTGAGTGATTGGGTAAATTATAGGATAGGTGACAACTGTCTAATTGCTGAGGATCTAACCACTGGGGCCACCAACCTATAAATATATTGTAAGTCCCGTGTCCCCAGTTTGAATGGAGCAAAGGTTGTACATGCACCAAACATCTGTGGGACTGAAAGAGTTAGTAAAGAACAGAACTATGGGACAACCCATTTAACACTTCACTTTAACACTTTCTAGCAGTTTAAAAAGAATTGTTAAAATGCATTAATCCAAAGGTAGCCTTGAATAAATTATACAGTTATAAAATCATCCTCTTAAGGCCGGAGTCACACTAAACATATGAAAAACTGGGCCGAGTCTCCCTGTCAAGAATCGCACGAGTGTAATGCAAGAGTCATGCGAGCACAATCCGATTTTTCACACTTAGCATCCGATTTACCTCCCTCCGAATGCAGTGGGATTGTTATCCGATTGCAATGCGATTTTAACATGAGCTTTTACATAGAGAAATTCTCTAAGTCATTTACACATCGTATTCAAAAGGAATATTCTTCAAAACATATATAAATTTTCCTTCTCACTCCCCCAATGGGGGTGGCCTTTTTTGCCCTTTCTCATTCTCGGGTCCTCTAACAGAGGCTTGGGAGTTGAAGAGATCTGCGCAGGATCTTTTCTGGATATAGAGTTCAGATGTTACTCCTGGGATCTGTTGTAGCCATTTTCCCAGCTTAGGGGTCACTGCTCCTAGTGCTCCTATCACCACAGGAATCACTGAATTCACCTTCCATATCTTCTCCACTTTTCCTTTGAGGCCCTGGTATTTGTCCAGCTTCTCATATTCCTTCTTTCTGATGTTGCTGTCATTTGGCACTGCCACATCTATTATCATTGCTGTTTTCTGATCCTTGCCTACTATCACAATGTCTGGTTGGTTAGCCAACACCTGCTTATCCGTCTGGATCTTGAAGTCCCACAGGATTTTAGCCCTTTCATTCTCTGCCACTTTTTCTGGGGTCTCCCACCTGGACTTAGGGGGACTTAGCTCATGTGCCATGCAGATGTTCCTGTATAAGGGTCTGTGCACACGTTGCGGATTCCTAGCGTTTTTGCAGCGGTTTTTCGCGGCGGAAACACCACGAAACCGCGGCAAAACCGCTTACACAACACAACTCATTATAGCCTATGGGATTCCGCAATGCTGTGCACATGCTGCGGGTTTTTCGGTGGCGGAATCGCATCGCGGAAGAATCCGCAGCATGCTCATTCTTTTTTGTGGAACTGCTGCGATTCCGCCGCCATAGGAATGCATTGAACCGCTTACTTTCCGCATGTGGCTGTGCCCACCATGCGCAAAGTAAGCGGTTCATGTGCGGATGGTACCCAGGGTCTGGAGTAGAGGAGACTCTCCTCCAGGCCCTGGGTACCATATCCATGTAAAAACTGGCCGGGAGCGTCGCTGAGAGGCGGGAAAGCTGCGGGGGCCGCCGGAAGGTGAGAATATCATTATTTATTATTTTTTTAATTATTTTTAACATTAGATATTTTTTTTTACTATTGATGCGACATAGGCGGCATCAATAGTAAAAAGTTGGTCACACTTGTCAAACACTTGTTTGACTCGTGTGACCAACCTGTCAGATCGCTTGTAAAACGCTAGCATTCTGCAAGCTAATTACGCTTGCAAAACGCTAGTTTTTAGCGGGAATACGCATAGCTATAATATGCGTATTTCCCGCGGCAGGGAGGTGCGGAATTGCCGCGGAAATTTCCATGGCAATTCCGCAACGTGTGCACATAGCCTAAAATTCCACCACTTAGTTGTAGCGTTCGGTATATGCCTTTCCTGCTTGCATTTTGCATCCTGCCACTATGTGTTGGACTGTTTCTGAGGTTTCTTTGCATAGTCTGCACCTTGGGTCTTGTCTTGTGTGGTATATTCCTGCTTCTATGGATCTGTTACTTAGTGCTTGCTCTTGTGCCGCTATCATTAGTGCCTCTGTGCTGTCTCGGAGTCCAGCTTTCTCCAACCATTTGTAGGATTTCTCCATGTCAGCCACCTCCATTACCTGTCGATGGTATATCCCATGCAACGGCTTGTCTTTCCATGGTGCTTCATGTTCCTGTTCTTCCTTCCAGATCTGTCGTTGTTGCTGCCTTAGGCTTTCTCTCAGCATCTCATCTTTTGGTGCCATTTTTCTCATGTATTCCTGGATACTCATCCATGATGGTGGCTTGGATGCTTATTCAGCCTCGACCTCCCTCCTTTCTGTTGGTTTACAATCTTTGGGTGTTAGACTTAGGATGAAGACCTACAAGCATTGTGAGGAGCTTTCATGTCTTCACATCTACAACTTCAATCTATTCTTTTGGCCAGCACACAATGCCAGCAGGGCATCTGATAACTGGCAGGGCATATGTATTGATGGTGTGGATTTTATTCTTCCCATTTACCTAGCACTTCAGGACCTATCTTACTCTTTGATGATATTTGGATGTTGCTGCTTTCCTTGCATCCTCATTATGGTTATCGTATCCCTGTGGGATGCCAAGGTACTTGTAGCATGTCTGTACATCTGCTATGTGCCCTGCTGGTAATTCCACTCCATCAGTCTTGACTACCTTGCCTCTCTTTATTACCAAACGGACAGTCCGAATTACATCCCGATGTCTTCGCTGTAGATCCTTGTCAGGTGGATCAGTGAATTGATGTCTCGTTCGTTTTCACATACAGCTTGATGTCATCCATGTAGAGGAGGTGGCTGATGGTGCTTCCACTCTTGAACTTGTATCCATAGCCAGACTCTGTAATTATCTGACTAAGGGGGCTCAAGCCTATGCAGAACAGCAATGAGGACAGTGCATCACCTTGGTATATGCCGCATTTGATGGTCACCTGTGCTAGTTGTCTTGAGTTGACTTCCAATGTTGTTCTCCATAGCCTTATTGAGTTTCTGAGGAAGGTTCTTAATTTCCTGTTCACATTGTAGAGAGCCAAGCATTAACAGATCCACATGTGTGTGAGGACTTATGGGACTCCTAGAGTGGACCCGCAGGACCTCGACAACGAACCTCCCTCGGGTGAGCTGGCCTGGTGGACCACCCCCTATACAGGGAGCATCATGGGCAGGCTCAAGGGAGACTATCGCCGTGGAAGCTAGTACCTGGGGACAGATGGTAGAAGACACAAGCGGGGAACAGACAGGGAGATACGTAGCGGAGGCCAGCGACCACAGGGGAGACTGCTGCACATCTAGAGGAGAGCGACTGGAGAGGAACACTCAGGAGAGGACTGGCAACACAGGAGGAGGCAGGCACAGGCTTGGATGGACAAGCACTAGAAGAGAACACAGAGAGGTCACAAGAAGAGATCAGAGGGTATGGTGGTGCAAGGCAGGGCAGGCAGGATGGCGCAGGGAAGCGTGGGGCCTGAATCAAACGTGGGACACAATTGATAATCAGGCACAGAGCAGGGGAGAGGCTACCTGATAAGGGAAGCGTGCCGCAGGACTTCCGGGTCAGGGTCCTCCCAGGTCATAGAGAGGAGAGACGGAACGGCTGCAGTTAGGCTAGAGGAAGTGCGCGGCGCGCATGCGCACCCATAGGGACCCAGAAGCCAGTGGTGAGAAAGGAAGAGAGGAGGCCAGGCGACGCGCGCCCACTCCGGGAGCGCGCCAGGATGAGCAAGTATGCCGGGGCTCGGGGGTGGTGCGGCAAGAGGCGCGACAGGCGTGACAGTGTGGCATTGAGTCATAGGCTTTCCTGTAGTCAATCAAGGCTGTGCTGAGATTGGTCTGTCTGGATCTTGAGACTTGAGTGACTACTAGGAGCTGGTGTTTAGAGCCTCAGGTTTTAGTCCAAGTGCCTTTCTGAGCTGGATTTATGTACTAGTTCATATGGTTCTGTAGCTTGATGGCTATTATGTCTAACTGGAATCTCCATGTTGTTGTAAGGCAGGTTATTGGGCGGTAGTTGGATGGAACTGATCCTTTGTGAGGATCCTTCATGACCAGTACTGTCCTTGCTTGTGTTAGCCAAGCTGGGTGGTGGCCTGCTTCTAGCAGTTGGTTCATTTGCTTTGCCATGCGTTCATGTACCACTGTTTTTTTTCTTTAGTCAGTAGGTGTGAATCATGTCTGGGCCACGTGCGGCCCAGCTCTTCATATTCTTGACCAGCTGTTAGATGTCTTCTTCTGTAATGATGACTGGTTCTTGCTCTAGGTGGTTGCTAAGTTTCATTCTCAGATCTTGCAGCTACATTGCACTGGTGTTGTGTGTTTTTTTTCCTTCTCCCATATGTTCATCCAGTATTGTTCAGTCTCTGCTATTGGTGGAGTTGCTGCCTTTGTGCTGTTACTCTGTAGTTGGGAGTACACATTGTGTGGTTCTTTGGAGATCAGGGCATTTATCTTCTTGGCCTCAGCTTCTCAAGTGTATCTTCCTAGTCCTGCAGTGAGTGCTGTGAGTAGTCTCTAGGGCTTCAGTTGGGATCAGGCCTTTGTACTTGTCCAGCTTGGTCTTATTCTTGATCTTTACACCCTTCTGTATTTCTGTTAGTTGGCTGACTTCCCTTCTTATCACCTTGATCTTTGTCTCCAGTCTTCTTTTCCAAGGGGGCACATATAGCTGTTGTTCTTGCTGGTTGTATAGCCAAGCATTTCCATGATTTCTGAGGCAGTAGCATAGATCAGTTTATTAGTTTGAGTTACGGTGGTGGTAGGTATTGATGCAAGTGCTCTATTGGCATCTTGAAGTCTGGTGGTGTTTAAATGCTGAGCCTTGGCAGTCGATCTCTGCTATTGAGGGTATTTAGTTCATCTAAGATCATCTGTTTCAGATCTTTTGCAGGATTTTCAGGGGGTTGCACATGTTGTTCTTCCAGGTTTTCATGTGGGGTGGATCTGCAGTGCAGTTGATTCATTTCAAGTTGTGATAATAGCTTTCGAGAATAGCTTTCTATTTACAACGTTGAAACGTTGGGTGACTAGAAGTTTCTCAGTCTGTGGACATGCAGGTCTTGTATCCATCCAGAGTTTCCTCATACACTTCATACTGTATATCGTATCTCATTTGGTCTGCAGTTATAGTAGCATTTCATCAGATCCAGGTTCCATGTATGGTTTGTTCCAGTGGCCTTGTCCATGTATGCTTTGTTCCAGTAGCCCATTTATCATCAGATTGTCCTGGTTCCTCAACAACTGACACAGACCTTGTTAATCCGGGTGACGTCCAAGCCAGCACATTTGTGACACTCTCATGTTTATTGAGGTAGGTTCTATAGTGTTAGTAGTCTTGCCCAAGGACCACTACTGGTATATTTTTTCCAACAGGGCAGAGCCTGAATTTGAACCCCAGTCTCCCACGTTGGTGGTTGTGCACTTTAACCACTATGCTATAACAGCCACCTAAGGTAGGTATTATAGAGTTAGGAGCCTTGGCATGATGTCAGAAGAAGAGGTGTATAATTGAGTGTCATCGGCATAGAGATGGTACCAAAAATCAAATCTACTGATTATTTGTCCAATAAAGGCAGTATACAAGGAGACTAGGAGTGGGCAAAGGACTGATCCTTGAGGAACATCGACAGTAAGGGGAAAAGGAGAGGAAGAAGAGCCAGCAAAAGATATAGTGAAGGAGCGGTTAGCAAGCTGTGAAATGCCGAAGACGTAGGTTAGGTGAGTGGCAGATGAGGAGCGGGGATCACCAATGAGGATGTTAAAGTCACTCATGGTGACCGTGGGTATGTCACAGGATAGCAAATGTGGAAGCCAGGTGACAAAGTGATCCAAGAACTGACTGGAGGGGCCCAGAGGGTGATACACAACCGCTGCAGAAAGAAGGCCAGGTAGAGTCTGACAGTGTGGACCTCAAAAGAAAGGAAGATAAGTGAGGGTACTGGGGGATAACATGAAATGTACATTTGGTTGATAGGAGCAGACCAACACCTCCACCATGTCTGCTCTCAGGTCTGAGGGTATGTGAAAATTGTAGGCCACCATACAAAAGAGCAGCAGTGGTGGTGGTGTCTGACTGCCGGATCCAGGTTTCAGTAAGAGCCATAAGGTTAAGGGAATTTGAAAGTAAAAAGTTATGGATGTTGGAGAGTTTTTTACACGCTGAGCGTGAATTCCAGAGGGCACAGAGAAAAAAGACAGAAAGCATGAGATTTTCAGGGTTTCTGAGTGTAGTAGCAGAGGGGTTCGACGTACTATTACAAGAAGGCCTGGGGTTGGGAGAGATGTCTCTTGAGACTAGGAGATGGAAGAGATCGCAAGCAGATAATTAAGTGATTTGTGAGAGCGTCTCTTGTGTTGTATGGTGGGAGTGAATGGATCTATGCAGTTTAGAATTGTGAAAAGAGAGTGAGTGCTGTACATAGAAGAGGAGAAGATAAGAGAGGAGAGAAGAGAGGAGAGAGGGGCTGATATGGATGGAGCGCATTGATTAAAATCAATAGAATACTTATTCAAACAATATTTAAAGCGCTGTAAGAAAACAATGTGTGAACATACCCTTACAATAAAATATACAATAAATAAAATAAACATACAATAAAATGAATATGACAAGAGTCACTTTTACATTAGAGCTATACAGCTAAACCGATCAACTCTCAGAATTAAGGCTTGTGCACACAAATATATTTTCGGTCCAAGTCCTATTAAAAAAAGGAATCCACTCGGACCAATGGTATTCAATGGGGCATTGTTGATAAACCATTTTTGTCACTGATCAAATGTGCATGTGAAAAAAATTGCAAAATGGACGATTTCCTTATGAAAATCGGATGAGACTCACTCAGTATAGCATCTGATTTTTACAGATTCATTGCAATTCTGTAAAGTAAGAAACTGTGAATGGTCTTATAAATGAATAATAGCTGCTGCTGTAAAAAACAGATTGCATACAGACTGCACATGGATGGCAAATGAGAAAAAAAAATCTTCACACCTTTCTGAATGCAACTCTGAATGATTTTTTATATGCTTGTAAGAACCTGGATTTAGTGTAAATATCACCTTTAGGGCTTGGCCAGACCAGCGTATTATATGGACGTGTGCTGTCAGTGTGCACCACGGACTGCACATAGAGAGCGCACACACTCATTATAACCAATCGCCAATTTACCATACAGATTAACGGTCTTCATGGAAATAATCACAGCATGCACTATTCTGGTGGTATTTATGGACCAGACTAGGGCATGTAAATGGCAAGCAGCTCCTGCACTTGTCCGATATGTGCACACAGAGCCAGTCATGAGAATTTGGTGAGTTCTTGATGTTGCATTTTTTCTGCAGCATTTCTGCACCTATTAGGTAAATTAGGTTACTTTCATTTTTCATTACGTTTTTGAGTGTGCATTTTTATCACTGGGGTTTTGGCTCTTTTGGTATCTCCTGTTTTAAATAAAGTTGCCTTCTTTTTTATCCTTCCTGATATTTGGCTTTGTCAAAACTTTATTGATAAAGTCATGAGTGAATTACATCTGCAACAGATACACAGAACGTATGTCAGATTTTCCGCACCTAATGCAATTCTATGGGAAAATCTGAACACAAATCTCTGAGTATCTGCAAGACAAATTGACATGTTGTGGATTTTAACAACATTTCACAGATCAGTTTACAATTTGTAAAAAAAAACACAGTTGGCATGAGATTACGTACAATTAATCCCATCCACTTTGCTCGAATTTTAAGGTGAATACGGTCAGTAAACGCTGCGGGTCGGACGCTGCGTACCTGTACCGCGTCTAACCTGCAGCACCCAGATGTTACAGCTTTCACTCACAGATACTGACAAGCGGAGAGTCTTTCCAGACCGCAGCTTGTCAATTTCTCTTGCGGAGATGCTAGTCTTCGCAAGAGAAATTTCACCTATACAATGGATTGGACGCGGTGAATCCGCACGGTTCAGTAAACACATGCGGATTCACCTGTGTTCAATAGAAGGCAGTGATTTGAATGCAGTGAACATACATTGGATTCAAAGCACTACCAGTTTCGGATTGTGGGCGCATAGCCTCAGGCGCTGCGAAAATATGCAGAGTAAAAAGCTCAGCAACAACAGATCGTAGGAAGTTAGGCCGGGATCACATATGCGAGAGACACGGCCGAGTCTCGCATGTGAATTCCCAGCTCTGGCGCCGGCACTCGAGAGCAGAACGAGCGGCTGCATAGAAATACATGCAGCCATACACTCCACTCCCGAGTGCCGGCTCCAGTGCTGGGAATTCACATGCGAGACTCGGCCGTGTCTCTCGCATATGTGATCTCGGCCTTAACCTAAAAGTGCAATTTTCTCATGTGATCATTTGTCACAGTAGCGCCTCAACACCAACTTTGGGAATATTACAGCTGTTGATGACACAAATCCAAGGCTAGGCCCACGTGTTTTTGAAGAGAACTTTGAAGCAGATTCACTACAAAAGCCACATAAAATAACAACTTCAAATACTCTTTAAATATTCTTCCTATTCATTCACTGGTAAATCTACTTTGCTGTGGAGAGTTTTTTTTTAAGTTTTCTTCCATTGATATTTTGAAAACCATGCTGAATGAAAAAAATTAAATGACAAGTCACTCCTTTGAGGCAGATGCCTCGTGGAAACTGCTCCAAACTTGACACTAACAAGTTAAAAGTTCATCATTTTCAGGTTTCTTAAGTCAGTTTTCATTTTTGTCTTCTTGTGAATTTTGAAAAAAGCAAAAAATGGTCTTTATTTCTGTCTTTAGGCATGTTTGGGACTTTTCAGTGCAAAAAGTCACAACCACGGCCGGAGGGGCAGGCTGACTGGAATACTTTTATGACAAATTTCACGATTTTTCAAAAAGTAATGAATCAGACAAACACATCTGGAAACCATAAACTCTGCCCACAGTGACAGACTAAAAAAACACAGGTGAACACGTATAAAGTTAACTTTAAGAAAAGGAGCAAATAGAAAGGCAAATTTGGTGCAAACAAAAAAAGGAGCGAAACACAAATAACAGGAGCAAACACAATAATAAGTAGGGCCCTATGGTAAAAAATCATCAAAAACAGCTTCTGGAAACTCCACTTACCTCCGCCCTGGAGTAAAGTTTCCGGAGAAGGTTTCAACTTGTGCAATTTTGTGACTTTTCAAAGGTTTTGCAACTTTTGATGCTGAAAATTTGCAAAAAAAATATAGGCAAAATAAACAGCATTTTTTTTGCTCCAAGTTCATGGACAGTGTGAG
Organism: Oophaga sylvatica; assembly: GCA_033576555.1. Classification (NCBI taxonomy): domain Eukaryota; kingdom Metazoa; phylum Chordata; class Amphibia; order Anura; family Dendrobatidae; genus Oophaga; species Oophaga sylvatica. The sequence continues at coordinate 281,433,858 of JARQOD010000005.1, forward strand.
CTATTTTGGAAGAATGTGGTGCAAGAACATTAGCGAACAGCATAAGTCATAAGAAAAGTGACTTCAATAAATCGCAAATGATGAATTTATAGAGGAAAACAGTAGAGAAAAAAAAACCATAAACATAATCTCACAAAAATTCTGCAGTTCCTTTCTAAAGTAACAGGGTGTGCTACAGTTTTATGGGTACTAACTGGAGTTGCTCTACAAAGTAAAAAGCTCAGCACCGCCTGTATGCCATGAAATAAAAAGCAGGATTTATGGGATTATGCTATTTAGCATGCTTTAATCACAATAGCCAATTTTAGAAATCACATTCCCTGACTGGTAACAGCTGCCATTTCATTTCTGTTGTCAGAATTTCCATTCTTCGCCCTGTATGCTGGCACCTGATGCACGCTGTCAAAGTCAAACAATGAGAGTCATGGATATCCCATAGGGACATCATGCAAATAAAAGCTACAACAGAATGCCATACTTGAGAGGAATGCCCTTTACACCAATGCTTTACCTGTGGAGAACAAGCCATGGTTTTGTGCTGATACAAAACATCCACCTACAGGCAGTCAACATCCACTTTGATCCCTCAGGTCAACACGGATTACCCTGGTCAGCATGAGATGCTCTTCGTATAGCACATCATGCCAGAACAATGCCAGATTTCTATTCTCATTTTAGATTTAGCTGCCTACTTCCACATTTCTGTGCTCATAGCGTTTAATATACAGAAAACAATAAGGCCACATGCACTCACTGATTATTTGGTGAGTTTTTTACCTCAGTATTTGTCAAAATCAAGAGTGGAACAATCAGAGGAAAAGTATAAAACGTAGAAATACGTCACCAATTCTGTATTTTTCACCTATTCCTGGTTTTGGCTTACACATACTGAGGTAAAATACTGACCAAATACTGAGCGTGTGAATGTGGCTTTACAGGGATGCAGGTAGAGCAGACTATCATAAAATATCTTGAAGAGCTATTTGTGGTTTTACATAGGGCTCTTTCAGACATCTGTGATTCTCATAGAAATCCATTATTGTCTATGGGCAAGTTTTTTTGCTTTCCGACTTGTCCATTTTTGATCTTAGTCTAGGATCAAACTTCCAGATGCGATTCTATGGGTCTTTAAAAAAAAAATCATATTATTAAGGGTATGCACATTAGAATGGGTAAAAAAAATTATGCCAAATAAGTGAAATAATTGACATGTTGCAAATTTGAAAATGCCTCAACTCTGCAAGGAAAAAATATGCAACATGTACACGAGATTTCAGAAAACTCATTCACTTTGCTGGGACAGGAAAATACTGTATTTTTGCTGGGAAAACGAGGCAAAAAGCACGACGTGAACAAAGCCTAATATTGCATGATTTTAATGTTTTTTTGATATGCCAAAAAAAAGATGAAATTCTGAATGGAAAGAAATCAGGCTGTTTTTTGCTTTCAAGAAAAATCACTAAACAGATAAAAGAAACAATAAATTTAGCTCCTGCTACAATGTTATATAGATATTTGTACCCATAGAACGGCAGTATAAAAAGATACATTAGCCAGCATTCTCTACAGGCAGCTATGGTAAATTAGTCATGTATTATAAAGAGCTTTACCTAAAATACACATAAAATAACTAAATAAACCATAATTCCAAGGATACAAGTGTGATAAATGATTCTTTAGGAAAGGGAGAGCTGCTTAACAAATGTAAAACATTTTAATCCGCTGATATTTTTACATTGCCTATGCTTAATGTAATTACTAAGGATTTATTTTTCCAGAACACCTATACTCTCGGGATGTTTTCTCCATGGCCACTAATTATGTCTTGTGAGAAACCTCATCTGCACATTTTCTTGGATCAGAATTACTTGTAGTAAATGATAATCTCCCGAACACTTCACAAATAAGCATCTCCTCTTCATTAGCAATCTCTATAAACAATATTAAATCCGAGTTTAATAACAGGACTTCAAAGTCATTATGCAAAGTGCTTGCTACAGTAAATACTCATGATGGCAATTTACTGTGGAGGTGTTGTTTTCTGTCTCTCAACAGTACGCCTTTCTGAACTAACCCAGCATCTTGGCTTCTAATCTGCTGCTTAACCTCATTTCCATATTCCCATTTATTATTTTAGGACACATAAGGCATAGAACTGCTGTAAGCATATCTCATACAGATAAAGTTTTTCCAGGCTAATTTTAAAAGAGCGTATATGAAAAAAAAATCACTCGATCAAGAAAAAACAGACGAAAAAAAATTCAGATGCTATTCGGTTGATCCGTATGTGATCCCATTTTTTTTGAACACCCATACACTTGAATAGACGAGTCTAATTCAAAATAGGGGAGGAAATGCAATTTTTCTCAAGTTCAGGTTGCATAAAAAAAATCTTGCAATCTATACAGCCCAACCGAATATCATTTGATCCAGCGCTGTCAGTTTTCTCCCTGGACATGACTCAGGCCAAAAATACGGTTATGTGCGTGTACCTCCACAATTAATAAAATTTGCGGCTTTCTCATCTTTTCGTATGGAAACATTTACTATTTAGGAGATTCTGGTAAATATCCCACAAAAAATGTCCAATACAATTTTTATTGAAGGGTAACTCCCAACTAAACTATATATCCAATAATTAATGGAAGCAAAAACACTCAAAATACTAATCATCTCTATTAATTTTTAACAAACAATATAAAAACAAAATAAAAAATGGGAGTGTGGAGCAGAGGATCCCCACTTCTCCAAAGGCACGAATACACTGTTCATAAGAAATATACCGTAGTATAAGTCAGGATATAATACTAAACATCCACTAGTTATATTCTTGGGATTTCTTTTGGGCCATGTTTAATATATGACCTCTTTGAGATGGATAGTAATAGGTCACAATATTCGATACCATACAGTATCCCCCTTTTGCTGTTGTCTCAGTCTATGTATTTATTCGTTCGTGAGCTTTTACTCATTATATACTTGAAAATGTTTAACTGAAAGTCAAAGTATTAATATAGAACAATATTGTTTGACAACCTATAAATGATTTACTTAAACCAGAACCGTGGGTAACAACAATATACATAGTTTCACAATGGAAACAAGGCAACTCCCTGCATCATAGAATATAACAAAATAAGGAGCATTCAGCCAAACTAATTGTTAGAATATAAAAATAGACAATTTTATTGAAAAATGCACATAATAACATGAATAAAAACGTTCACAAGTGTACATAAATGTATATATAGATAGAAGTGTAACGGTGGTGCAGCAAAGAACGTACCGACGGCACGCACATAAGTAAGCCAACAATGCAAAAGATCAGCCAGACTGTCACCAATGGAGGAGAGCACGATATATATATAGCAAGTGTCCAATACAACGTGCACCCTCAAAAACACATGTAATGTCTCTGAGTAGAGGGGATATAATGGTGACGAACTAGAACCATATTACCCGTAGTAACCATCCCCAGTGGGAACACTCCATATAGGGAGAGGGCAAAATGGTAAACTAAAAGTTAGCCTAGTAAATGTCGGACAAGCTTCAGCATTGAAAATAGTAATGCTTACCCATATTGTGTGGCATCGGTAACGTGCCCCGACGCACGTTTCGCTTATAGCTTCCTCGGGGGGCAGTGTGGTATATGGGTGGTGTGCTATTTTATATGGAAAAAGTAAATCCAGGTGTGCGATATCACCCAATTAGACAAATTAGCGCATGCGAACGCCGTCGCAGGGGAGGCATGCGAGCCACTTCCGGCACTCCAGATGACGCTGCGGGTCCAGGAAAAAGTTTCCTGTGACGTCAGGACCCCAGCGCCATCTTGGTGGAGACCTTCTGTGACTCGCGCCGCCACTGCCGCGCGCGCATGCGCACATCAATGGGAGGCATAATCGAGGTTAGAGAGTACTGACGTGGTGTTGTATATGTGATATGTCTGACCAGGAAGAAATGCAAGACTATAGAGTACAATGGTAATCAAACCTGTGGGCCAAAAAGTATTTTATGTATGTGTATATATGTATACCTATCAATAGGACAGTTAACTGGAAATAGATAAAGGCTGAAACAATGTATGTAAAGAAGGGAAAAGAAAAAGGAGTGTAGCACATAGTGCAATATAAAAGGACATCATAAAGTGCACTTAGTCCCATAGAATGCAAATCAACAATTACATATTAAATGTATGTTTGTAAAAATAACAAAAAAGAAAAAATCAATAAAACAAGAAAGAAAAAAAGGAAAAAAACATATCATAATTGAAAAAAACAGAAAAACAAAAATATTCTTGTTTTCCCATCCGCCAGAAGAACTCAAATAGAAGTCGGCCGCATGGTCCAATGAGATCTCCGCACAACAACCAGAAAATGGATCTTCATGTCCAAATCACGACCCTGGGTAAGTATTCATGTCAAGCACACGAAATGTGGGGGGTATAAACTGTGAACGTAAGAAGATAAATTAAAACCAGCACACAATTAAAAACTAAGGAAGATGAAGAGACACTAAAATATAGTGAAAAGAAGAGGGGTGCCTCATAGAAAGCACGCAAAAGATAATTTCTCATTAAGTCCCCTAGGTGACATTGTGTCCAACTTGGTAATCCATTGGCATTCCAGCTGTGCCAGAGTACGTTTCAAATCACCACCCCTAATACCAGTCGTACTCGATCAATACCCACAAATTTAAGGCTGGTGAGATTGGATTTATGGAACAGCCTAAAATGCCGAGGAATGGTCTTAAGAGTATCCGTATCAGCCACATCTTTGGCGGCCATAATGTCCCGAATGTGCTCCCTAACCCTCACGCGAAATTCGCGTGAGGTCAGTCCAACGTACCTAAGACCACAAGGGCAGGTCGCTAGATATATGACATAGCAGGTACTACATGAGATATATATTGACCAATCCGGTGGCTCCCACCATCACCCCCATCAAAGGTGGTGGCCCGACATATGTTTTTACAGGCCAGGCATGAGCCACACGGAAAGCAGCCAAGTCTCTGCACACCAGCATCGAAGATGGGAGGCATATAGCCCACATAATGACTCCTCACCAAAATGTCCCTCAAATTAGGCAATCTCCTAGCCGTAAGGAGTGGTCGATCTGGCAATAACTCCCTAAGTATCGGATCCGAGCGGAGTACAGGCCAGTGTCTGGTAAGAATCTGCCCAATCTGTGGCCAACTGTTGTTAAAGGTGGATATGAATCTAATTGGTGGATTCAAATCTCTGTTTCTGTTCCTACCACCCAAAAGTTGACTACGCGGTGTTCGTTTTGCCCGTAAATAGCCCCTTTTTATGGTACGTCTACTGTAGCCCCGATCACGGAAACGCTGGGAGAGATCCCTAGATTGATCCTCAAAAAGTCCATCAGTTGCACAGATACGTTTCATCCTCAGAAATTGACCAGTAGGTATGGCATGGATAGTTGCTGAAGTGTGTGCCGATGAGGCATGCAGCAATGCATTGACAGACGTCTCCTTCCTGAAAACGTCCGTCAACACCGTGCCTTCTCCAGAAACAGAAATCTTAATGTCCAAAAAATCAATTTGGGTCTGAGAGTATTTATAGGTTAATTTAATGTTTAATTCATTGATATTAAGCATTCTGATGAACTCATGGAGGTCAACCTCTGGACCATGCCAAATGAATAGAACATCATCAATATATCTGTACCAACCCTCGACATGGGATGAGGGCACGTGCGCGCCGTCACCAAACAAACCCCTCTCCCAAAGACCGAGAAAGAGGTTAGCATAAGACGGCGCGCACGCCGCCCCCATCGCAGTGCCGCGTTTCTGTAAATAAAACCTATCTTTAAATGTAAAATAATTATGAGTAAGAATGAATTCCAACAGTTCCATGATCGGGGCACGCAGGGGACGGTCCAAGTCACCCATATCAAGAAAAAAATTCCACCGCTCGTAGACCATCACCATGGTCGATACTGGTGTACAGAGACTCCACATCAGCCGTGACCAAGATCATGCCAGGCTCCAAGGTAAGGCCATCCACCTTTTTAAGGACGTCCGTAGTGTCTCTGACATAGGAGGGCAGAGTCTCTACCATGGGGTGTAGGTAATATTCGATGAATTTACAAATGGGATCACATAGCCCTCCTATGCCAGAGACAATGGGACGCCCAGGCGGTTCTAATGGATCCTTGTGGATCTTTGGTAACAGGTAAAAGGTGGGAACCACCGGACATGCCACAACCAACCCATCAAAGACCTTTTTTGGGATAATACCCAGAGTAAAGGCCTCCTCCAAGATACGATAGAGAGCAACTGAAAAGGACCCCGTAGGGTTCTTAGGGAGGAGAGTGTAGGACTCCTTATCTCTAAGCTGCCTGTAGACCTCCCTTTCATACTTCTCCACCGGCCAAACCACCACATTCCCCCCCTTATCAGCTGGTTTGAAAACGACATCCCGAAGGGATCTCAGTTGTTTTAATGCCTCTCTCTGTGCACGGGTGAGATTATCCCCCCTCCATTTTGTGGGGATGGATTTAAAATCCTCCGTGACCAATCTATTAAATATCTCCACCTGCGGGCAGAGAGAGAAGGGGGGGAAAGTGGTGGATCTGGGGTAAATAGAAGCTGGGAAGGTACCTGTGGTGCCTGGAAGGCTCTCACTTTCCAGTGTTTCTAATATGTCCAGAGCCTCACGTTCCATTGTGGTGTTGAGGTCATCAGTTCCTGGAGGTTTGAAATGTAATTTACGGAGAATCACCTTTCTTAGGAAGAGTTGTAGATCCTTCATTGCTGGAAAAAACTCAAATTTATTAGTAGGAACAAAAGTTAGCCCCAGACCCAGCACCTCTAATTGAGTGCATGTTAATTGATGATGTGACAGATTGATTACCTCTAAATTGTTTGTTTTAGACTTCTTTTTACTGGGTTGGGGAGGGGTAGTCTTGCGCTTCGTATATGTCTTGTGTCTCTGAGTGACAAATCTATTGGGACCAGTAAATTCTTGATGGCCCGTGCCACCATGACCACTTTGTCCCGATTCGTCATCAATTGATGACAATGAAGAAAATGAGTTCCTATGCGTTTGGACTACAGGGCCACCAGATCCCCTCTTGCTTTTCCATTTATATACATGTTTGGATTTAAAGTCCGAGACGTCCCGCTGATATTTTTTGGATTTGGAGGCCAGGATGTCTTTTTCCCATTTGGTAAATTCAGTTTCTAGATCTTTGTTGAATTTAATTTTAGATTCACTGGACATTTTCTCAAAAGCTTGGGTCTGAAGTGTATTAATCTCGGACTCAATCTTTTGTAATGTTGAGCCATTGGATTTGATAAGCAATTCCATAAAACCATTGGAGCATTTGGAGGCAATGTCCTCCCATTCTTGTCTAAATATTTCATCCTCAGTGTTGAATGAAGGGAAAACCCGTTACACTTCTATCTATATATACGTTTATGTACACTTGTGAACGTTTTTATTCATGTTATTATGATATTTGTTTCTTGTTTTTTGTTTTCTCTGTATAATGGTCATGTGTTTGATATGCATTTACATTTTGCATACACATCAACTTACTTTTTCAGTTCAGACCCAGTTTTTCATTTAGTTCTCAGTGCATCTTGTGCATATAAGGGTGTGACCGCCCTGCTTCTGAGCTGAAAAATCCATCCTGTCTGGCCTATGCTTTTACTGGTGGGTTCAGTCTCTCTGTCCTTGTTCACATTTGTCACTTGACAGGTGGAAAGGTTTTTAATACAAGAGTTAGGACTGTCCCACAAAGGGTTGCCTTGACGTGGCGGGATGGCTTGTACATTCTTTTGATCAAAATTATGTTTACCAAATACCCTTATTATTATTATTACAACCTCTTGCATGTTTTGCAATATATTTTTTATTTTGTTTTATTTTAGGATATTTGTTTCTTGTTTTTTGTTTTCTCTGTATAATGGTCATGTGTTTGATATGCATTTACATTTTGCATACACATCAACTTACTTTTTCAGTTCAGACCCAGTTTTTCATGTTATTATGTGCATTTTTCAATAAAATTGTCTATTTTTATATTCTAACAATTAGTTTGGCTGAATGCTCCTTATTTTGTCAACCTATAAATGATGGTGAAAAATAGTGAAAATTGTAAATGGCTATTTTTTTTCTTTTCCTGTAAATATTGAAAAATGTATTTCATTAAAAATTACAATTTAAAAAAAACATCCACTAGTTATAAATACATATTCAGATGCTAAATCATAATAATGTGAAGCAAGATCCTACATCAAGAGATTCTTGTAAGACTTTAATGAATTAGGAGATCAAAGGGGTCATATAAGACTTTAATATCGATGATCTATCCTTAGGTGCTGCTATTGATTTGAGTAGGGCAGACCTGGGTAAAGTGCGGGATCATGCTGGACATGGGGAAGCTATGGGCTCTCATGGTGGACATGGGGAGGCTGTGTGGGGCTCATGCAGTATATAAGGAGGCTGTGTGGGGCTCATGCAGTATATAGGGAAGCTGTGTGGGGCTCATGCTGTATATGGGGAGGCTGTATGGGGCTCATGCTGCATATGGAGAGGCTGTGTGGCACTCATGCTGTATATGGGGAGGCTGTGTGGGGCTCAAGCAGTATATGGGAAAGCTGTGTGAGGCTCATGCTGTATATAGAGAGGCTGTGTGGGGCTCATGCTGTATATCCTGAGGCTGTGTGGGGCACATGCAGTACATAAGGAGGCTGTGTGGGGCTGATGCTGCATGTGGGGAGGCTGTGTGGGGTTCATGCTGTATATAATGAGGCTGTGTGGGGCTCATGCTGTATATGGGCAGGCTGTATGGGGCTCATGCTGTATATGGGCAGGCTGTATGGGGCTCACGTGTATATGGGGAGGCTGTGTGGTGCTCATGCTGTATATGGGGAGGCTGTGTGGGGCTCAAGCTGTATATGAGAAAGTGTGTGGGTCTCATGCTGTATACGGGGAGGCTGTGTGGGGCTCATGCTGTATATCGGGAGGCTGTGTGGGGCTCATGCTGTAAATCGGGAGGCTGTGTGCGGCTCATGCTGTATATAGGGAGGCTGTGTGGGGTTCATGCTGTATATTGGGAGGCTGTGTGGGGCTCATGCTGTATATCAGGAGGCTGTGTGGGGCTCATGCTGTATATCGGGAGGCTGTGTGCGGCTCATGCTGTATATAGGGAGGCTGTGTGGGGTTCATGCTGTATATTGGGAGGCTGTGTGGGGCACATGCAGTACATAAGGAGGCTGTGTGGGGCTGATGCTGTATATGGGGAGGCTGTATGGGGCTCATGCTGTATATGGGGATGCTGTGTAGCGCTCATGCTATATTTAGGGAAGCTGTGTGGAGCTCATGCAGTATATAGGGAGGCTGTGAGGGGCTCAAGCTGTATATGGCGAAGCTGTGTGGAGCTCATGCTGCATACGGAGAGGCTGTGTGGCGATCATGCTGTATATGGGGAGGCTGTGTGGGGGTCATGCTGTATATGGGAAAGCTGTGTGGGGCTCATGCTATATGTGGGGCGGCTGTGTGGTGCTCATGCTGTATAGAGGAGGCTGTGTGGGGCTCATGCTGTATATACGGAGGCTGTGTGGGGCTCATGCTGTATATGGTGAGGCTGTGTGGGGCTCATGCAGTATATAAGGAGGCTGTGTGGTGCACATACAGTATATAGGAAGGCTGTGTGGGGCTCATGCAGTATATAGGGAGGCTGTGTGGGGCTCATGCAGTATATAGGGAAGCTGTGTGGGGCTCATGCTGTATATGGGGAGGCTGTATGGGGCTCATGCTGCATATGGAGAGGCTGTGTGGCACGCATGCTGTATATGGGGAGGCTGTGTGGGGCTCAAGCAGTATATGGGAAAGCTGTGTGAGGCTCATGCTGTATATAGAGAGGCTGTGTGGGGCTCATGCTGTATATCCTGAGGCTGTGTGGGGCACATGCAGTACATAAGGAGGCTGTGTGGGGTTCATGCTGTATATGGTGAGGCTGTGTGGGGCTCATGTAGTATATAATGAGGCTTTGTGAGGCTCATGCTGTATATGGGCAGGCTGTATGGGGCTCATGGTGTACATGGGGAGGCTGTGCGATGCTCATGCTGTATATGGGGAGGCTGTGTGGGGCTCAAGCTGTATATGAGAAAGTGTGTGGGGCTCATGCTGTATACCGGGAGGCTGTGTGGGGCTCATACTGTATATCGGGAGGCTGTGTGGGGCTCATGCTGTATATCGGGAGGCTGTGTGGGGCTCATGCTGTATATAGGGAGGCTGTGTGGGGCTCATGCTGTATATCGGGAGGCTGTGTGGGGCACATGCAGTACATAAGGAGGCTGTGTGGGGCTGATGCTGTATATGGGGAGGCTGTATGGGGCTCATGCTGTATATGAGGATGCTGTGTAGCGCTCATGCTATAAATAGGGAGGCTGTGTGGGGCTAATGCTGTATATAAGGAGGCTGTGTGGGACTAATGATGCATATGGGAGGCTGTGTGGGACTAATGCTGCATATGGGAGACTGTGTGGGGCTCATGCAGTATATAAGGAGGCTGGGTGGGGCTCATGCAGTATATAGGGAGGCTGTGTTGGGCTCATGCAGTATATAGGGTGGCTGTGTGGGCTCATGCTTATATACAGTCAGGGCCAGAAATATTTGGACAGTGACACAATTTTCGCGAGTTGGGCTCTGCATGCCACCACATTGGATTTGAAATGAAACCTCTACAACAGAATTCAAGTGCAGATTGTAACGTTTAATTTGAAGGGTTGAACAAAAATATGTGTTAGAAAATGTAGGAATTGTACACATTTCTTTACAAACACTCCACATTTTAGGAGGTCAAAAGTAATTGGACAAATAAACATAACCCAAACAAAATTATTTTATTTTCAATATTTTGTGGCGAATCCTTTGGAGGCAATCACTGCCTTAAGTCTGGAACCCATGGACATCACCAAACGCTGGGTTTCCTCCTTCTTAATGCTTTGCCAGGCCTTTACAACCGCAGCCTTCAGGTCTTGCTTGTTTGTGGGTCTTTCCCTCTTAAGTCTGGATTTGAGCAAGTGAAATGCATGCTCAATTGGGTTAAGATCTGGTGATTGACTTGGCCATTGAAGAATGTTCCACTTTTTTGCACTCATGAACTCCTGTGTAGCTTTGGCTGTATGCTTGGGGTCATTATCCATCTGTACTATGAAGCGCCGTCCAATCAAGTTTGCAGCATTTGGCTGAATCTGGGCTGAAAGTATATCCCGGTACACTTCAGAATTCATCCGGCTACTCTTGTCTGCTGTTATGTCATCAATAAACACAAGTGACCCAGTGCCATTGAAAGCCATGTATGCCCATGCCATCACGTTGCCTCCACCATGTTTTACAGAGGATGTGGTGTGCCTTGGATCATGTGCCGTTCCCTTTCTTCTCCAAACTTTTGGCTTCCCATCATTCTGGTACAGGTTGATCTTTGTCTCATCTGTCCATAGAATACTTTTCCAGAACTGAGCTGGCTTCTGGAGGTGTTTTTCAGCAAATTTAACTCTGGCCTGTCTATTTTTGGAATTGATGAATGGTTTGCATCTAGATGTGAACCCTTTGTATTTACTTTCATGGAGTCTTCTCTTTACTGTTGACTTAGAGACAGATACACCTACTTCACTGAGAGTGTTCTGGACTTCAGTTGATGTTGTGAACGGGTTCTTCTTCACCAAAGAAAGTATGCGGCGATCATCCACCACTGTTGTCTTCCGTGGGCTCCCAGGTCTTTTTGGATTGATGAGTTCACCAGTGCTTTCTTTCTTTCTCAGGATGTACCAAATTGTAGATTTTGCCACTTCTAATGTTGTAGCAATTTCTTGGATGGTTTTTTTTCTGTTCTTGCAGCTTAAGGATGGCTTGTTTCACCTGCATGGAAAGCTCCTGTGACCGCATGTTTCCTTCACAGCAAAACCTTCCAAATGCAAACACCACACCTCAAATCAACTCCGGCCCTTTCATCTGCTTAATTGAGAATGACATAACAAAGGGATTGCCCACACCTGTCCATGAAATAGCCTTGGAGTCATTTGTCCAATTACTTTTGGTCCCTTTAAAAACAGGGTGGCACATGTTAAGGAGCTGAAACTCCTAAACCCTTCATCCAATTTTAATGTGGATACCCTCAAATGAAAGCTGAAAGTCTGGACTTCAACTGCATCTGAATTGTTTTGTTCAAATTCATTGTGGTAATGTCTAGAACCAAAATTAGATAAATGTTGTCTCTGTCCAAATATATATGGACCTAACTGTAGGAAGGCTGTATGGGGCTCATACTATATATAGGGAGACTGTGTGGGTCTCATGCTGTATACAGGGAAGCTTTGTAGGGCTCATGCAGTATATAAAGGGAGGCTGTGGGACTCATGCTGTATATAGGAAGGCTGTATGGGGCTCATGCTATATATAGGGAGGCTTTGTGGGTCTCATGCTATATATAGGGAGGTTGTGTGGATCTCATGCTGTATATAGGGAGACTATGTGGGGCTCATGTTGCATATAGGGAGGCTGTGTGTTAGCTCTTACACTATATAAGGGGTTGTGGGGGGGCTCTTATGATATGTAGAAGAGTCTGTATTGGGGTTCAAACAATATATAGGGGGATGTCAGCATACTTAATTCTGCTCAATGCGATATGATACGATACACTTTATTGATCCCGAGGGAAATAATGGTATTACAGCAGCATTCCAAACAGTATTCCAAACATTACAACATTACAAACAGCAATACATAAAGTAATTCCTTGACACAGATCTTGCACATGACTAACCATATTACGTAACAAACAAATTTGTATAAATGCAGGTACTATAAACCATAAATCTCTGTTCATTGCCATTAGTGCACCAGCCATAGATCATTGTTGTCTTTCACCCTTAGGAAATTGTTATATAACCCCATAGCAGTAGGCACAAACGATTTCCTGAATTTCTCCTTCTTGCACCTTGGAAGGATTAGACGGCTGCTGAATGTGTTCTTCTGCTTCAAGAACAGTTCATATAGTGAGTGTGTATTATTGTTCATTATAGCCCTGCACTCCTGAATCCTATCTTCCACTACCTCCTCAAAAGAGTCAAGATGGAGGCCAACAGCCGCGCTTGCCTTCTTGATAAGTTTGTTAAGCTTATTAGCGTCAGCTACTCGAACACTACTGCCCCAGCAAATGATAGAAAAAAAGATGGCGCTTGCCACAACGGACTGGTAAAACATTTCGAGCATTTTACTGCACACACTGAACGACCTGAGCTTCCGTAGAAAGTACAGTCTGCTCATTCCCGTCTTGTAAACCTTCTCCGTAAGACACCTCCAATCGAGTTTGCTGTCAAGGTGAATCCTCAAATATTTGTAGCTCTCAACCATCTCCACCTGCTGGCCAGCAATAGTGATCGGTAAGTAATCATCCTTTTTCCTTCTATAACTCACCACCATCTCCTTGGTTTTCTTCACATTTAGTTCTATTTAGTTCTAGACAGTTAGTCTGGCACCAATCCACAAAGTCAGAAACCACCCTTCTATATTCCTCCTCCCCTGGCCCCCCCACAATGCCCCCTACAATCACTGAGTCATCTGAGAATTTTTGGAGGTGACAGAGATCTGATTTACACGGAAGGTCAGCTGTATACAATGTGAAGAGGAAGGGCAACAGCACTGTACCCTGAGGGGCTCCAACATTGCTCTGTATACTGCCAGATACCACCTCCCCCATCCTTACAAACTGCGGCCTGTCCGTCAGGTAGTCGCTTATCCAGTTCACCATCCCCTCATCTACCGCCATATCAGTCAACTTATTTTGTAGTAAGAGAGACAGTAAGGTATTGAAAGCACTTGAGAAGTCAAAGAACATGGCGCGCACTACAGTTCCATCATTGTCCAAGAATGAATGTACTGTATGTAGCAGAGACACTACCGCATCATCCACCCCCCAATCTCTGCTGGTACGCAAACTGCAGGGGGTCAGTGTAGGCCCTCACCCTCGGGCACAAGTAGGCAAGTACTATTATCTCCAACGACTTCATAGCATGCAATGTTAAGGCCACTGGACGATATTCGTGTAGGGAAGTCGGAAAAGTGATCTTGGGAACTGGCACTTGGCAGGTGGTCTTCCACAGCATTGGTACTCTCTGTAATTGTAGGCTCCTGTTAAACAGGAGTTGGAAGACAGTACACAGTACACACAATATTAAGTGATATAATTAATATTCACATAATTATCAATAATATAATTATTCAAATTAATATATTGATATTAAAATTGAGCAGAATTAATTTCAGTCAATTGGTTTGGCCCTCCACAACAGTCACGGTTTCTTGTGTGGCCCATTGGGAAAGTATTTAGCCATGACTACTCTGCAGTTTACAGAGCTGCGCAGCTTCATAACTCAGTACATCCAGGAACAGATGATTGGCGACAGTGCCAGGTGTCGCGCCCTCACCAATCAGATATTGATGACCTATCTTAACAATAGGCCATCTATATAAATGTCCCAGACAACCCCATTAACCTCCAATTATTCAGACTATAAAAGATGAACTCCACAGAAACTGTTTTATGTGGAGAACTCTTCTATCAAGCACTATTGTCCTTGCTATCCATCTATAGCAACCATTTTCCTATAGAACTACTTGGAAAAATAGTAATTAGAGACCAGAGCGGAAAGTGATGTCACTTGCGGGGGTGGCGCTGATCTCTGCACATCGGGTAATCATAGAACACACACTAATAATGCGCTCTACTGCCAATTTGTTACTACTGATCTGAGCCGGCAATGGAATGTGCTGTCATTGTGCACATCGCGCAGGGACTAGCCCGGCCCCTGAAACAAATGTCATTAATGACGCTTCATTTCAGGAAGGTGGCAGGGGCTGTGACAATGACTTCAACCTCTGAGCCCTGCTGACGCTTCGTTTGAGTATCCCAGCATACACAAATTAAGTTGTAAAAAAAAAAAGCAGTTAATGTAGGATAGGAAATTTTTAATTCAAGTATATTACAAAATAGGGATTTAAGATAAAAATGTTTCATTCTGTACCACACCTTTGATGCACAATAAAAAATGAATTATATTGCGATACCGTGTTAGCCAGAATAATCGATGTAAATACTTTTATGCCTGAAAATTACAAAAGCATTCTTTGAGTGATACCTTTATTGGCTAACCAATTTAACAACTGGATTTATGACTCACTACATGGACATAATTCACAACTCCACCAGAAGGACTCCAGATAACTAAGGTAACATTCCCACCGCCTCTCCATTTCAAAACCCCTAATTTGATTTCCTTGGTTATATTTAGGAGGCATCACCCCTTCCACCTCGTGAACAAATGTCCTGTTGCAATATTTCTTAAATGTGCTCTTGTCTTACCAACTCATTTGTAATTCCGCCTGAAGGAGCCCCTGTGCTCTGAAAGCTTGGAAATATATTTTCCTGGCTAGCCAATAAAGGTATCACTCCGAGAATACTTTTGTCATTTTTGGGCATAAAAGGATCACACCTTTAAATGATATGTACATCTTTGGGGCAATATTAATTTTCACTTAAATGCACTTACGGTATATTGGGCAGCTATTTTTGCAGTTGGGTTTCATGACTGGGAGTTTGTGTCCCTATAAACTGTCTTTGTCTCCTCTCAGCTGTACTATCTGATTTATTCCTGTTTTCATGTTGGCTAGGCATAATCACATGAGTAAGACACTGTAGAGCCACTATTCAAGCAGGTTGGGTACTGATGTGCATTTGGAGCCTTGGATCCACATAAAGTCTTCACGTCAACAGAAAGAAATCGGAACGAGACCTGTTTTTAAAAGAATCTCTCAGTATTCCAGCCTCAGGCATAATCAATGATTTATCTCAGCACGGAACTCTTCACATTTCTAAAAACAGCAAAAGGAGCTTTTCAGGTGTTATTTTGGAAGATATCAAGGTTTTCACTTTTTTATTTTGTTACATAGACTAAACAGATTTTCAATTTTTGCAGGCTGCAATCCAAGCTTCACATGGCAGCGCTGAAGGGTCAACTGCTTGTTTTTTTATAATTAGAGTGGACGGTCTGCAGAGTTTATGAGATAGGAATACATCTATAATGCTATAAAACCCTCCAGGATGATTTATTACCTTTATTTTTTTTACTCATGTATTTGATCACGTGTTCTACACACAGTCCAATAAAGCAGACAAGTACATAACCATTGGCAACAACATAATATTAGCTTACATCCAGAGGTGGTGTAACAATAATGCTTACAGTGCACATTTCCATCAGATATAATAATAAATTAAAGCGTTTTAATGTATGTCTATTGGGATATGATTAATTTAAACCATGGCACATAAACCAAAATAAAGGCTACACAACGTAGAAACTTAAAAAAAAAACATACAAAAGAGATAATATTTCCATGGTGTGACTGGATGGCTACATGTCCTTTTAGTAAAATTCTGTACATGTATCAAGGGAGAACACAAATTATTTTGCAATAAAGCTATTGCAGCAAGTCAACCGTAACAAGTTTCTGTCGCAGTAGGCAAATTGAAAAACAGTACAAAAACTCACAGAACGCGCCCATTGGATGCTGAGGTTAATAGTTGCAAATTGTCCAGTTTCAGATGCAACAGCCACAAACGAGTTCCAGACTTCAAAGGAAATTATCATAACGACACCAAAACTGTACATAATGCTTACTTGAACTGAATTTAAAAAGATTATGACCTCTGAAGAAACTTACGGAGTGAACAGTCAGTTTAAGTAAAGAAAAATGGGCAAGAGTAAGGCTCTAAGAGAGATGAATGAGTATTAAAACGTGAAGACTAGATAACTTGGTCATAACATCTCTCCAAAACAGAAGGTCTCTTGGGGCACAATGGGTATTAGTAGCTACGGCAGTCCAAGCTTCCCAGTGCTAATTGATAGGAACAAAGATTAGACTTTCTGCAGCACAAACGTACCACCTACGTAAACATTGTTGAAGACCAATTTTACCCTTTCACAAAAATGATGTACCCTAATTATGGGAAAATGCCTTCTGCCACACCAGAAAACTTCCTGTTGACAAGTTGATCTACTGTGGATCCACCACGCATCATAAAGGATCTCCTATCAACTTCTGAGTGCCAGATACCACAGGACACCTTCAATGGTCAGTCAGGAAGAGTCCACACCTTGATGGGTCAGAGCGTTTGGCAACCTGCAGTGGACCTACATTTTATTAGGCCTATGGTTTCAATGCTATGCTGCTCTGGCGAGCATTACATCTTGCTAATTTTTTATCAGGCACATCACTGTAGTCTTAGTGACAATTGCTTGGTATAACAGAACAGTACTCTTAAAGGGAACCTGTCACCCCCCAGGGCCTATTAAGGTAAAAGAGCCACCTTCAGCAGCACTAAGGCTGCATTCTGTGAAGGTGGCTCTTATGCTTTTTATCCCTATTACCCCAGAAACAGTAGAGTAGCTACCGGGGGGGCAGAGGGGGCCGTGGCACCGCGCTCTGAGGGGGCCCACCCGGAGCTACGCTACTGTAACTGTATCAGCGTGCACAGCGCACCCATACAGTTACACTGTGGCAGAGCAGGGAGAATCAATCTCCATAGAGGCTCCATATGGGGGTGCATTACACTACAGAGGCTCCATATGGGGGTGCATTATACTACATAGGCTCTATATGGGGGTGCATTATGCTACAGAGGCTCCATATGGGGAGTGCATTATACTACCGAGGCTCCCTATGGGGGTGCATTATACTACAGAGACTCTATATGGGGGTTCATTATGCTACAGAGGCTCCATATGGGGAGTGCATTATACTACTGAGGCTCCCTATGGGGGTGCATTATACTACAGAGGCTCCCTATGGGGGTGTATTATAATACAAAGACTCCCTATGGGGAATGCATTATACTACAGAGGCTCCCTATGGGGAGTGCATTATACTACAGAGGTTGCCTATGGGGGTGTCTTATAATATAGCGGCTGCCTATGGGTGTGCATTATAATACAAAGGCTGCCTATGAGGGTGCATTATATTATAGACTTTGCCTATGGGGAGTGCATTATACTATATTGAGGACTATCTGGTGTATTATGCTATATGGATGCTATCTAGGGGCCCATCATACAGTGTGGGGATTATATTGGCGGGGCTATCATACAGTGTTGGAGCCATTAAATAGTTTGGGGATATTAAGGGGTCAGTATATATCCAGTGAGGGGGCATGATACTGTGTATAGGTGAGCTGTACAGGGGGGAGACTTGGGACATTATTAAATGTAAAAATGTAAAGTGGGCACTTATTGTTATAGGGGAACTCGGGTTACTGTGACTGTCAAAGGGGCACACAGGGCAATATTACATTCTAGGGGACAAAATGTGGGCACTGTTTTCTAGGGCACTTGCACCCGGCATTACTATATTCTAGAGGGCTGCTTTAGAATTTAGAGGTCACACAGAACCACACAATAGGTGCAGTAATACAGTCATGGCCAAAAGTTTTGAGAATGACACAAATATTAATTTTTACAAAGTCTACTGCTTCACTTTTTCTAATGGCAATTTGCATATACTCCAGAATGTTATAAAGAGTGATCAGCTTAACAGCAATTACTTGCAAAGTCAATATTTGGCTAGAAAATGAACTTTATCCCCCAAAACACATTTCAACATCATTGCAGCCCTGCCTTAAAAGGACCAGCTAACCTCTTTTCAGTGATTGCTCCATTAACACAGGTGTGGGTGTTGATGAGGACATGGCTGGAGATCAATCTGTCATGATTAAGTAAGAATGACACCACTGGACACTTTAAAAGGAGGCTGGTGCTTGGCATCATTGTTTCTCTTCTGTTAACCATGGTTATCTCTAAAGAAACACGTGCAGTCATCATTGCAATGCACAAAAATGGCCTAACAGGGAAGAGTATCGCAGCTAGAAAGATTGCACCTCAGTCAACAATCTATCGCATCATCAAGAACTTCAAGGAGAGAGGTTCCATTGTTGCCAAAAAGGCTCCAGGGCGCCCAAGAAAGACCAGCAAGCGCCAGGACCGTCTCTTAAAAGTGTTTCAGCTGCGGGATCGGGCTACCAGCAGTGCAGAGCTTGCTCAGGAATGGCAGCAGGCAGGTGTGAGTGCATCTGCACGCACTGTGAGGCGGAGACTCTTGGAGCAAGGCCTGGTCTCAAGGAGGGCAGCAAAGAAGCCACTTCTCTCCAGAAAAAACATCATGGACAGACTGATATTCTGCAAAAGGTACAGGCAGTGGACTGCTGAGGACTGGGGTAAAGTTATTTTCTCTGATGAATCCCCTTTTCGATTGTTTGGGACATCAGGAAAACGCCTCATTCGGAGAAGACAAGGTGAGCGCTACCACCAGTCTTGTCTCATGCCAACTGTTAAGCATCCTGAAACCATTCATGTGTGGGGTTGCTTCTCAGCCAAGGTAATCGGCTCTCTCACAGTCTTGCCTAAAAACACAGCCATGAATAAAGAATAGTACCAGAATGTCTCCAAGAGCAACTTCTCCCAACCCTCCAAGAGCAGTTTGGCGATCAACAATGCCTTTTCCAGCATGATGGAGCACCTTGCCATAAAGCAAAGGTGATAACTAAATGGCTCAGGGAACAAAACATAGAGATTTTGGGTCCATGGCCTGGAAACTCCCCAGATCTTAATCCCATTGAGAACTTGTGGTCAATCATCAAGAGACGGGTGGACAAACAAAAACCTAAAAATTCTGACAAAATGAAAGCATTGATTGTGCAAGAATGGACTGCTATCAGTCAGGATTTGGTCCAGAAGTTGATTGAGAGCATGCCAGGGAGAATTGCAGAGGTCCTGAAGAAGAAGGGTCAACACTGCAAATATTGACTTGCTGCATTAACTCATTCTGTCAATATAAGCTTTTGTTACTCATATGTTTGCAATTATTATATTTCTGTCTGTGATAAAAACATCTGTCAAACACACATAAAAACCAGAGGGCAGCAGATCATGTGAAAATATAATATTTGTGTCATTCTCAAAACTTTTGGCCATGACTGTACAGCAGCAGCGGGTCAGTATTGGGGTTTGAGGTGCAGTAATAGGGACACATACGGCAGCAGCGGCTCAGTATTGGAGTATCAGGTGCAGTAATAGGGGCAAATACGGCAGCAGCGGCTCAGTATTGGGGTTTGAGGTGCAGTAATAGGGGCACATACGGCAGCAGCAGCTCAGTATTGGGGTATCAGATGCAGTAATAGGGGCACATACGGCAGCAGCGGCTCAGTATTGGGGTATGGGGTGCAGTAATAGGGGCACATACGGCAGCAGCGGCTCAGTATTGGGGTATGAGGTGCAGTAATAAGGACATATACGGCAGCAGCGGCTTATTGGGGTATGAGGTGCAGTAATAGGGACACATACGGCAGCAGCAGCTCAGTATTGGGGTATGAGGTGCAGTAATAGGGACACATATGGCAGCTGCAGCTTAGTATTGGGGTATGAGGTGCAGTAATAGGGACACATATGGCAGCAGCGGCTCAGTATTGGGGTATCAGGTGCAGTAATAGGGACACAAGGCAGCAGCGGCTCAGTATTGGGGTATCAGGTGCAGTAATAGGGACTCATACAGCAGCAGCGGCTCAGTATTGGGGTATCAGGTGCAGTAATAGGGACACATATGGCAGCAGTGGCTCAGTATTGGGGTATGAGGTGCAGTAATAGGGGTACATATGGCAGCAGCGGCTCAGTATTGGGGTATCAGCAGGATGAGGAGTTTGTGCAGGTTGAGAATAGTCCAATTGGTGACCGTGACAGTGCTGAAAATATGAGAAGTGAAACGTGTCTTTGTTGTATTCTCTGCAGATGAGTCCTTGCTGGAGAAGTCGTTATGTCGGTCTGGGCCAGATGGAAAAGACATGAAAAGTGAACAATTCTATCAGAAAGAACGTCAGTGGTAAGTCATAATCTGCAACTCTGCTGTAATCTATGTTCTGTAGGACTGGTATTATTTGCCACTGACCATATGGCAGTGATATCAATATTGGTCTTTTTATATAAACGATAGATTATTTTTGGCAACAGCGCGGTCATTTGCTGAGGTTCTCTGGTTAGGGGCCCACTTAGAAGTTTCGCCCCCCTAAACCAAAACCCTAGCTACGACTCTGCCCAAAAATAATGACTTTTATAAATTTCGCGCCATACCTGTATTGAGTCAGGCAAGCGCCTCTCATCCATCCATCATGCCCCCTGGCCACCGGGCGCCGCCTCCTCTGTCTCCTCACGCCAACGGTGCCTGCGCTGTAAAATCATTATTCGGGCATGCGCCGTCCACGCTGCCCTGGAACTTACATCCACTACACGCAGGCGCGATCTCCATACATCAGTGGATGTAAGTTCCAGGACAGCGCGCACATCGCATGCCCAAAAAATAAATCGATTGGATAGGATAGCCATTATTATCAGATCTGTGGGTCTGACATTCGGCACTACTGATGGTCAGCTTTCAGGAACAGCTCCATATTTTAATTAGCAGTTGTGCAGCTCTGCTGTTTCATGTAAAAGGGAATCTGTCACCCCCCCAGGGCCTATTAAGATAAAAGAGCCACCTTCAGCAGCACTAAGACTGCATTCTGTGAAGGTGGCTCTTATGTTCTTTATCCCTAGTAACGCAGAAATATTGACTTTTATAAATTGCGCGCCATACCTGTATTGAGTCAGGGAGGTAAGTTTTCTCCCACTGACTCTAGCGCCTCGCAGCCATCCATCATCCCCTCAGTCCCCGGGCGCCGCCTCCTCTATGTCTACTCATGTCAGCGGCGCCAGCGCTGTGCAATCATTATCAATTTTTAAGTTCCAGGTAATCCTTTTAAAGAGGACCATTCGCTGTATTTTTTATTTTAACCAAGTAACTCTTCCAATTGCTGCCGTTCCATTGATTTTAAAACTATTTTATTTCCATCCATATAAAGTTATATCTTGACGTGGTTAGATGGCTTTTGTACTTTTTGATAAAAAAAACACTGAGTTCTTTACGTTTTTACCATTTACAGCAGTAACAGAGTTCATGTATTCATATGTTAAATGTATATTGGACATAGCGTATTTGTGCACCTCTAATTTATTTTAATAATAACCTCTTAAAGACCAGAGGTATTTCTGGCTTTGCATTTTCATTTTTTATTTTTTTGGTCAAAGTAGCCATGTGAGAGCTTGTTTTCTGCGGGACAAGTTGTACTTTTGAACGATACCACTGGTTTTACTATGTCGTGTACTCGAAAACGGGAAAAAAATTCCAAGTGTGGTGAAATTTCAAAAAAAGTGTAATCCCACAGTTGTTTTTTTTGTTTTTACCATGTTCACTAAATGCTAAAACTGACCATTATGATTTTTCAGGTCATTACAAGTTCATAGACACCAAACATGTATAGGTTCTTTTTTATTTAAGTGGTTAAAAAAACAAAATCCAAAGTTTGCCAAAAAAACTAAATTGCGCCATTTTCCGATATCCGTAGCATCTCCATTTTTCATGATCTGGGTTTGGGTGAGGACTTATTTCTTGTGAGCAGACGTTTTTAATGATATCATTTTGGTGCAGATACGATCTTTTGATCGCCCGTTATTGCATTTTAATACAATGTTGCGGCGACCAAAACAACATAATCCTGGCGTTTTGACTTTTTTTCTTGCTACGCGGTTTAGCAATCGGGTTAATTCTTTTTTTATTGATAGATCAGGCAATTCTGAATGCAGCGATACCAAATATGTGTATGTCTGATTTTTTTTATTGTTTTATTTTGAATGGGGTGAAAGGGGGGTGATTTGAACTTTTATTTTTTAAAATTTTTTAAATATTTTTTTAAAAACTTTTCTCTTTTTTTTACTTTTGGCATGCTTCAATAATCTCCATGGAAGACTAGAAGCTGGGAGACTAATGAGCAATTCTTCTACATACAGGCGATGATCAGATCACCTGTATGCAGCAGACTTGCTATGAGTGCCGTATACATTGGGTGGAGTGGACCCCTCCTGCGCTCAGCACCCTTATCTATGCATTTTTACCAGACAATTGCAAGATGTATGCCTGGTTATCTTTCACTTCCCCAGTTCAGATGAGGTCTGGTTTGGCACACAGAGGTGCAGTACACACAGTGGTATGTTAAAGTTTGTGCACCCTTGGTCAAAATTACTGTTATTGTGAACAGCTAAGCAAATTGAAGATGAAATCATCTCTAAATTTTATTGTGAACAGCTAAGCAAATTGAAGATGAAATCATCTCTAAATTGCTTAAAGTTAAAGATGACACATTTCCTTTGTATTTTAGGCACAATCTATTCTATTATTTCTAAACACTGTTTTTCAGTGATTACTTTGTATCTCCGTTCATACTGCACCCACACACACAAATGATACACCATTTGAAAGGTAAACTTACCCCTTCAGCAAGAAAATAGCCAAACGACACATCCACGATTTGATCTCAAAATACAGTTTAAACGTTAATTTTCATAAACTTGCAGTAAGGAAGAATGACCTGCAGGTGGCACCACACTACCCCAAAGCACACTATCACAAAGCTGCTTACAGATATCACAAACAAATCCAAACATTTGCCTTGGGGACTTTCCAGCTTGCCGAACTGCTTGCCCAGCCTATTTTAGCCAAATTGGAGTATTGCACACTTCACTGCAGGTAAGTCACATATGTAAACACATTTGTAAACATGCACTGCCTATTGAATTGCACACTTGCTCCATTCATATTCCACCCACACAAACAAATGATACACCATTTGAAAGGTCAAATGACCTGCAGGTGGAAGCACACTACCCCAAAGCACACTAGCACAAAGCTGCTTACAGACATCACAAACAAATCCAAACATTTGCCTTGGGGTCTTTCCAGCTTGCTCACGTGCTTGCCCAGCCTATTTCAGGCACATTGGAGGATTCCACACTTCACTGCAGGTGAGTCATGAATTAACACATGTGGAGTTATATACTTAACAAAAAAGTGTGAAACAACTGAAAATATGTCTTATATTCTAGGTTCTTCAAAGTATCCACCTTTTGCTTTGATTACTGCTTTGCACACTCTTGCATTCTCTTGATGAGCTTCAAGAGGTAGTCACCGGAAATGGTCTTCCAACAGTCTTGAAGGAGTTCCCAGAGATGCTTAGCACTTGTTGGCCCTTTTGCCTTCACTCTACGGTCCAGCTCATCCAAAACCGTCTCGATTGGGTTCAGGTCTGGTGACTGTGGAGGCCAGGTCATCTGGCGTAACACCCCATCACTCTCCATCATGGTAAAATAGCTGCTAGAAAACCACTGCTAAGGACAGGCAACAAGCAGAAGAGACTTGTTTGGGCTAAAGAACACAAGGAATGGGCATTAGACCAGTGGAAATCTGTGCTTTGGTCTGATGAATCCAAATTTGAGATCTTTGATTCCAACCACCGTGTCTTTGTGCGGCGCAGAAAAGGTGAACGGATGGACTTGGATGGACTCTACATGCCTGGTTCCCACCGTGAAGCATGGAGGAGGAGGTGTGATGGTCTGGGGGTGCTTTGCTGGTGACACTGTTGGGGATTTATTCAAAATTGAAGGCATACTGAACCAGCATGGCTACCACAGCATCTTGCAGAGGCATGCTATTCCATCCGGTTTGCGTTTAGTTGGACCATCAATTTTTTTCAACAGGACAATGACCCCAAACACACCTCCAGGCTGTGTAAAGGCTATTTGACCAAGAAGGAGAGTGATGGGGTGCTACACCAGATGACCTGGCCTCCACAGTCACCAGACCTGAACCCAATCGAGATGGTTTTGGGTGAGCTGGACCGCAGAGTGAAGGCAAAAGGGCCAACAACTGCTAAGCATCTCTGGGAACTCCTTCAAGACTGTTGGAAGACCATTTCCGGTGACTACCTCTTGAAGCTCATCAAGAGAATGCCAAGAGTGTGCAAAGCAGTAATCAAAGCAAAAGGTGGCTATTTTGAAGAACCTAGAATATAAGACATATTTTCAGTTGTTTCACACTTTTTTGTTAAGTATATAACTCCACATGTGTTAATTCATAGTTTTGATGCCTTCAGTGTGAATGTACAATTTTCATAGTCATGAAAATACAGAAAAATCTTTAAATGAGAAGGTGTGTCCAAACTTTTGGTCTGCACTGTATATATATATATATCAATTTTTACATTTTAAAAATTATAAAACGGAAAATGAACCTATACAAAAGTTTGGCCACCTTTGGAGATTTGTGTGTTCAGATAACTTTGGCCAAGGTTTCAGACCTTAATTAGCCTATTAGGGTTATTGCTTGTTCACTATTATCATTAGGAAAGGCCAGGTGATGCAAATTTCCCAGCTTTTATAAAAACCCAGCCTCCTCTAACCTTGTGCCAAAAAACACCAGTCATGGGTTCTTCTAACAGCTACCTAGCACACTGAAAATGAAAATGGTGGAGGTCTACAAAGTAAGAGAAGGCTATAAGAATATAGCAAAGTGTTTTCAAGTTGCCCTTTCCTCAGTTTGAAATGCACTGTATTTTGCGGATTATAAGACGCACCAGTTTATAAGATGCACCGGCTTATAAGGCGCACCCCAAATTTTAGGGAGAAAAATAGGAAAAAAATGTTTGTTTTTTTTAAGAAAATGGTGCATTATAATCTGCTTTTATGGTGGCAGGAGATGCTGAGGGCTGCAGGCTGGTGGGACAGAATGTTTGGTGACAAAAGGAGTTGGGCGACGGCTGGGGGCCCCACGCTGATACGACGAGGTATTCAGTGGCTCGGGGGCTCCGCCGACATTTTGTGACAGCCTGGAGGCCCACACCTTCAATATTTTCTAATGCGGTGGACTCTGGCAAAATGGCTTGTAGGATTACTAAAGAGGCAAATCAGAACCCCCGTTTGACTGCGAAAGACCTTGAGAATGATTTAGCAGACTCTGCAGTTGTGGTATATTGAAGTACTTAAAGAAGGAATGTCCAGCTCCGGAATTAAAATCCAAGTATACTTTATTGAAGATCCATTAAAAGTTCATAGTATGGCTGCTGTATTCATCTTATGGTAAGCCCGTACTGGGCTACCAGAGGATAGCCTCGTAAGGTCTGGACGCGTTTCGAACACTATGTGTTCTTAGACTCAGATGACCTCTGAGTGCAGCAAGTAAGAAATTTACACACAATGCACACAATGTAACTTGAAATATGTTGGCTCTACCATATGCAAATTAAAAGATCGTATTCGGGAACACCTATATGATATAGTACAACCAACCACCCGTCACACATCTTATGCATCTAAGCATTTTATTACTGTTCATAACAGAGACATCACACATTGTAAGTTATATGCCATTGAAAGAGTTAAAAAGGATGTATGTGGTGTAAATAGAGAACAATCATTGAGAGACAGGGAAGCTCTGTGGATTTACCTTCTAGACACACGTGTACCCACAGGACTTAATCTGAGAAGAGAGTTTATGCTGCATTACTGATTTTGTTTTTATATTTATTTTCTTATGTTTAGTTGCATTATCCATATCAAAGATGTATATAATGATCTGTTTTTTGGTGTTTTTCTGTTTTTTTGTTTTTCTGTTTTGTTAATTAATTGACTACATCTGTTTATGTCTTTAAATTTCTTACTTGCTGCACTCAGTGGTTATCTGAGTCTAAGAACACATGGTGTTCGAAACGCGTCCAGACCTTACGATGCTATCCTCTGGTAGCCCAGTATGGTCTTACCATAAGATGAATACAGCAGCCATACTATGATCTTTTAATGGATCTTCAATAAAGTATACTTGGTTTTTAATTCTTGAGCTGGACATTCCTTCTTTAAGTACTTCATTGCCACGTCTGGTAGAGACGAATCCTCGCTCGGATTGAACATGCTATTTGGAAACACTCTTCTCGGGGTGAGTTGAATCATTTTTTCTCTCTAGTTGTGGTATATTACTCTACTGTTCAGAGACACCTGCACAAATATGGCCTTCAAGGTAGAGTCATCAGAAGAAAACCTTTCCTGCGCCCTCACCATAAAATTCAGTATCAAAAGTATGCAAAAGAATATCTAAACTAGCTTGATGCATTTTGGAAACAAGTCGTGTAGACCGATGAGGTTAAAATAGAGCTCTTTAGCCACAATGATCAAGGGTACAGAATGTCAAGAAAAAAACATCTTTTCCCAACCATAAAGCATGGAGGTGGATCAATTATGCTTTGGGGTTGTGTTGCAGGCAATGGCACAGGGAACATTTCATGGGTAGAGAGAAGAATGAATTCAATGAAATTTCAACAAATTCTTGATGCAAAAATAACACTATCTGTAAAACAGTTGAAGTTGAAAAGAGGATGGCTTCTACAAATGGATAATGATCCTAAATATATGTCAAAATCCACAATAGACTACCTCAAAAGGCACAAAATGAAGGTTTTACAATGGCCCTCACAGTCCCTCGATCTGAACATCATTGAAAATCTGTGGCTACACCTCAAAATAGTAGTTCATAAAAGAGGACCAAGGAATCTCTCAGAACTGGAATCATTTTCCAAACAAGAATGGATGAAAATGTGCCTAAAATACAAAGCAAATGTGTCATCTTTAACTTGAACCCTTTTAGAGATCATTTCATCTTCAACTTGCTTAACTTATCACAATACCAGTAGTTTTCACCAGGGGTGCATAAACTTTTACATTCCACTGTAAGTGGTAGGGACTATTCATAAATAGGTAAACCTAGATGCAGTTGGATGGCTTTTGCAATTTTTGATCAAGAAATGTTAACAAAGTACCTTACTTCTTTAATGTGCATGGCTGTATTGGTGCTCATGTATTTATTAATCACAGTGTGCTGATGAATAGAATACATACCGTATATGTTTTTTCTGTGCCCCGCTGTTGCAAAGTTATGTTCCTCAATAATAAAGATGTAAATTTTCCCTACATCCAACTGGGTGTAAACCACTGTAATTCTCTGTGGGAGTTTGCTTTTTCTCCTCTATGATTCTGGCCAATCAAAACATGCGTCATAGAGGTGAAAAAGCAAACACCCACTGGATTTTTTTGTAAACTAAGTACCTTCTCTAATTATCGCTGTTCTGCTGATTCTGGAAGACAGTTTTTCTGTTCCCCTCTGTTCCAAAGTTGTGTTTCCCAGGAATAAAGATGCAAATTTTCCCTTCTAACAACTGGGCATGTACCACAGAATTTCTATTTTTTACTGTATACTTGTCTTTTCTCCTCTATGATGCTGGCCAATCAAAACATGGCTGTGTCATAGAGGCAATAAAAAAGCAAACACCCACAAAGAAGGTCATAACTGCAGCCTTTTCTCAGTGATTTCTTTAAAGACAAGATTTGTATTACGTGATCACTATGAGAACGCCACAATTACTGTGTCCCTTCTTGCTATTGGAGAGCAGCAACATTTGCCTACAACACAGTCGGTTCAGGCACTCCAGCTTTAGAGTGTTACTGGTCTTCTGTACTGCTGCTCTCATGTGCTCCTGCTCACCATAACTGCTGCTCAACTGCTATCCAAAAGCAGGAATAGACATGGCGACTTTGGAATTGTTTGTGTGATCATGCAAGACAAACCTTGTATCAGGAGAACACACTGAGCCAGGCTGCAGCTGTGACCTTCTTTGTGGGTGTTTGGTTTTTATTGCCTCTATGACACAGCCATGTAAGTAGTGTCATGCGGCACCCATGTAAGTGGTGTCATACGGCACCCATGTAAGCAGCGTCATACAGCCCCCATGTAAGTAGTGTCATACGGCACCCATGTAAGTAGTGTCATACTGCACTCATGTAAGTAGTGTCATACGGCATCCATGTAAGCAGCGTCATACAGTCCCCATGTAAGTAGTGTCATACGGCACTCATGTAAGTAGTATCATACAGCACCCATGTAAGTAGTGTCATACGGCACCCATGTGAGTCGTGTCATATGGCACCCATGTAAGTAGTGTCATGCGGTACCCATGTAAGTAGTGTCATACGGCACCCATGTAAGTAGTGTCATACGGCACCCATGTAAGTAGTGTCTTACGGCACCCATGTAAGTAGTGTCATGCAGCACCCATGTAAGTAGTGTCATACGGCACCCATGTAAGTCGTGTCATACGGCACCCATGTAAGTAGTGTCATGCAGCACCCATGTAAGTAGTGTCATACGGTACCCATGTAAGTAGTGTCAAACGGCACCCATGTAAGTAGTGTCATACGGCACCCATGTAAGTAGTGTCTTACGGCACCCATGTAAGTAGTGTCATGCAGACCCATGTAAGTAGTGTCATACGGCACCCATGTAAGTCGTGTCATACGGTACCCATGTAAGTAGTGTCTTACGGCACCCATGTAAGTAGTGTCATGCAGCACCCATGTAAGTAGTGTCATACGGCACCCATGTAAGTCGTGTCATACGGTACCCATGTAAGTAGTGTCTTACGGCACCCATGTAAGTAGTGTCATGCAGCACCCATGTAAGTAGTGTCATACGGTACCCATGTAAGTAGTGTCTTACGGCACCCATGTAAGTAGTGTCATGCAGCACCCATGTAAGTAGTGTCATACGGCACCCATGTAAGTAGTGTCATATGGCACCCATGTAAGTAGTGTCATACGGCACCCATGTAAGTAGTGTCATACGGCACCCATGTAAGTAGTGTCATACGACACCCATGTAAGTCGTGTCATACGGCACTCATGTGAGTACTGTCATGCGGCACCCATGTAAGTAGTGTCATACGGCACCATGTAAGTAGTGTCATACGGCACCCATGTAAGAAGTGTCATACGGCACCCATGTAAGTAGTGTCATAAGGCACCCATGTAAGAAGTGTCATACGGCACCCATGTAAGTAGTGTCATACGGCACCCATGTAAGTCGTGTCATACGGCACCCATGTAAGTAGTGTCATACGGCACCCATGTAAGAAGTGTCATACGGCACCCATGTAAGTAGTGTCATACGGCACCCATGTAAGTAGTGTCATACGGCACCCATGTAAGAAGTGTCATACGGCACCCATGTAAGTAGTGTCATATGGCACCCATGTAAGTAGTGTCATACGGCACACCATGTAAGAAGTGTCATACGGCACTCATGTAAGTCGTGTCATACAGCACCCATGTCAGTAGTGTCATACGGCACCCATGTAAGTAGTGTCATACAGCACCCATGTAAGTAGTGTCATGCAGCACCGATGTAAGTAGCGTCATACAGCCCCTGTCTGCCCATATCCCTGAATCACTTACCCCACCAAGCCTTCTTCCCACAAATCAGCCACAGGCACATAGGGATGTCATGACGTAAGGATCATCACACTCTTCCAAGACCCAAATGGTCTAATCATTATGGAGTCCCCGGCTGTGGTCTCCTTTACTTCTCTTTAATCAACTAGTGATTGACATCAATAACAGAATTGCAGCCGACCGTCATTTTACAAATTAGTTGTGATTTTAAATTGGGACCTATCGAATCTCCTCCCGGCAGTATTGTGCACTAATTCTGTGCGGACGCCCAAATTATGTAATTTACAGCAGCTGCCATAAACATTACAATGGTATTTCCATGTATGACCAAAGCCTTGAAACCATCCTGCCCTAGAAATAAACCATTAAACTCTGAACAAGAGCTTTTCTTCATTTTCCTTAAATCCCCAATCAAATTAGGAGTTCATATCTCCTCCGCTTCGGGATCTGCACATGCATTATACTATATAATCCCACGGCGTATACGGGAGTGTAAAGAACTAGTTGAAAAGCTCAGACAGAAGTGTGATCTTTCAGTGTCTTAGCACGGGCACATCATTTATCCCTGCTAATGTTGCTATCTGATGGATGTGCTCTCATACAAGCCATGGGAAGCTATAAAAAGATATGAATGCACCAAAGCACATGATCACATTTCCGTAATCGTCCAGGCTGGAGTTTCTTACCAAATGCAGATCTGAAATTCAAGTCATAATGCCAGCAGTGGGCATTCCAGCTGTACAATGTAGATTGATTTTCCATATTACAGTATCAGGCTGCAGAGGCATTGCTCCTCCATAGGCCAGTGGCAGGACATTTGGCGGGTCACTTTTGGCTCCAGACATATTCGCTCACAGTATGGATGGCTCCATGTTCTGTAACGCTCGGCTGATGATGTCATACACCTGGCTTTTTCTGGTCTGCACTGAATGAACCACCCACAGAACAACTGGAACTAGAATCCACATTGCTCATACACATAAATGAGCATTAAATATTCCCAGTGCAGAATAGAGCAGCAAATGGCTAATTGATGGCAAGCAGCGCTGCAGCAGTGGCCCTGCAGTAGAATACTAAATGCACCACAACAAAACAGGTTTCCCTTAGATTGCTCTCATCCAAGAAAGACACAACTCAGACACTTCAGCACTGAACTGCTTCACCCCTGGAAACTGAAGGAGCAAGCTGAGGGTACTGCCACTTACACAAGTACCTGGGAGCCAGGCTGGATATTATTCCATGCCCATTGCAAACAGCATATCTTATAATGGAAAGCAAAGAAAACACAAATGTCTGATATATATGTGTATGCACTACAAGGCAAGGTCAAGAGTGATGAGGAAGGAGGAAAAAGGGCATCTGTCAGTGGCATCCTCAGGGCTCACCTTCTGTCAGCATGAGATGCAGCAGGCAGGGAAGCAGCTGGGTGTCTGAGGCTCTTGGTGCCTGTCCTTGGAGGCTGCTGGCAGTAAAGAGCTGGCCTGTGCTGACACAGTGACATGTATGCGGTGCACAGAGATGTGTATGGTGTGCAGGCAGTGAGTGCTGCTTGTATTGTCTGGCTGCAGGCAGCTCCTCCTCTGGTGATGCTGGAGATGCTGCTGGTGCTGGATCTGTCCCTGGTATGTCACATGAGCTTTAGCAGCAGGCAACTCATCATGTACCCTGTCCTACACCTGCAGGAGGGAGATCTGTGCTTTTTAATAAAAAAGTAGATGTGTAATGGCTTTATAGAACTGTATTTATAGCAATGCACCATTTTACATCAATGTGATGCTGGAAGGAGAGAAATGTGACCATAAGATGAGTATAAATCACATGTTTATACAATACTACAGTTACAATACCAATGCAGTGATACAAATAAGATCAATATTTGGGGAAATTGTTACTTGGGATTTGACTAATTCACTGTTATTCTTTAGCATTTGGGAGTTATCAAATAATGTAATGCTAATCTGCAGACTGCAGACACAGCAATGGAGACATAAAGAATTGCCCTACAGTAGATGTAGAAAGGATGATTTCTGATAGCAGAGGTGCAGCAAAGGCACCAAAGATACAATTTATCCCTGCACCCTGAATAGGATTCCTTAACCCCAAGAGTGGTTTGCATGTTAATGACCGGGCCAATTTTTACAATTCTGACCACTGTCCCTTTATGAGGTAATAACCCTGGAACGCTTCCATGGATCCCGGTGAGTCTGACACTGTTTTCTCGAGACACAGGGCCGGCATTAGGAGCAGGCAGACCAGGCAGCTGCCTAGGGCCCCGCTCCCCAGGGGCCCCAAGCTAGCGGCACATCACACAGCCGCTATGGGGCCCGTGAGGCGGGGGGCCCACCTGCCCCAGCGCCCACTCCCCCGCCGCCGCATTGAACTATACCGGTGTTAGAGTTAAAATCAGCATTTCTTCAGAAGACTTTGGTTTTGTCAGACAGGCTGACGCATAGCAGAAGTTGAGATAAGGTGTTCCTCCCTTTGAGATAATATACCCGCTCGCCTGAGTTATGAGAAGACATCCTGTACTGGGAGGCAAGGGCAAAAATTGAGTTTTCTTGTTTAAAACCAGTATTCTATGTATTTAGTGATAAGTTGTATAAACACCATATATGGTAATTCCGCTTCCTGCTTCAGGGGTGTATCTAAACCCCTTCGTTAGCAATAAAGAGCAGAGTTTTTGATGCATACTTTTGTCTGTGTCTTATTCTCTCTGGTACCACATTCCAAGGAGGAAAGGGTTAACGAGATAACAGTGACGACAGCCTGGCGCCCGAACAGGGGCCTGAGTTAATCTACTCTGAGAAAGACCGACCGATCCGGAGACGTGGGATGAGCGGAGCTTTCTGTTGGTGATATACATACAGCGCTGAGGTAAGAATACTTATATTCTACCTAAAATCTATATAACTGTATAGTGAACTCCCTCCTCCCCGAGCGGTCGGCTTTCCAGGTAATTCACAGGTGTTCCTGGCTCAGGTCCCTTTGAACCAGTAGACCTTCAGATTAATTGTCAGTCCTGCTTTTCCTCCTTT
>JARQOD010000005.1:281467262-281514462 GCA_033576555.1 Oophaga sylvatica
CTTTTCCTCCTTTGAAAAATGACAGTATGGATCCGATGATTGTGTTGTGGTTTTGTCTTGGTGTTGGTGTGATCGGATTGTTTATTTGGTTGGCGTACAAATCTTGGAAAGCGAGCAGTGGAATGGTTCAGAAACCTTTGTGGCCCATTGTCTAAGTGACGGAATTGTCTTGGTGACAGAGTCTTGGTGACAGAATTGTCTAAGTGACAGGAGAATCTCTTCTAGGTGAGGAGATATAAAAATGGGGAACCAAAATGCTAAGGAAGGCATTACTGCCAGAGATTTAGTGATACGCAGAGAGGGAAAGCAAGCGTTGGTAGGCATTGACAAAGTATTGTGTAAAGCAGGCATGAATGAAAACGGAGAATTGAACAGTGATAAATGGAAAAGGTTCTTTAACTCACATCATGGATGGTTGAGAGACCAAGGACTGTTAAAAACAGTGAACCTGTGGATGAGTGTGTGTGATTACTTAGAGGGAAAGACTGAAGAATTAGGAGACGGACATTACAGACTGACAAAAACAGGGATGACTGATTTACCCTCCTGTTTGCCCCCTACGTTACCTCCACCCCAGTATCAGACTTTCCCACAGACTTCCCACGAACCGAACTGTTAGGTCTGCCCCAGGTGTGGACAGCAGAATCCCCTGACAGTAGATGTCTGTGTAGGTTGTGGTGGACCCAGACCTCCCCCGGCCAATCTATTTCCAATGAGGACAGTAGTGGTACCTGGTACCCCGGGTGCTGCGGGAGGCGAGGGGGGTGGACTAGCTCCAGGCGCCCCCCGGACAGCAGTGTTATACAGACCATGGAGCCCTTCAGAGCAGTTGGCTCTAATAACGCAACTCCCGGACCCTTCACAGTCACCAATGGGATTCGCTAGAATGTTAGCTACAATGCAGGATACGTATAAGGCTGTCATGTGTGCATCGCCACGAAGATCGTCGCGGTTGCACATTCTGACTTCTCACAGCTGAGTTGCTGTTTCTTTGTGTTTGGCAGTTAGGGAGTTAATTCTGTCTGTGCTCAGTTCTGGGACTGGGTGCAGTTTCTCCCGGCTGCAATTAATTATTTGTTGATTGGTTTCCTTTAAATCTCTGGTTGTCTGTGTTGGGAGTTGCCAGTGAAATTCTTCATGCAGACCACAGATAGGATTGTATCTGTATAGACTTAAGTTAAAGAGCTCCTTAGTTGTTTTAAGCTCACCTTGCTTAGAGTTTAATATCCCAGATCATTTATGTTCCTTCTGTGTTTGAGTGTGTATGCAAGTCTGTGTTTTCTCCAGTCTGTCTTATATGTCTAATCTGTGTATTTAGCAGAGATCAGCCCATATCCCTTTGGTGGTAATCAGTATCCTTCTTAGGACTGATTACAGGGTTCAGGGACTGATAGGAGACAGGGTTAGGCTGGAGACTTGGACCTCTGAACCATTATCAGTACCTCCAAGGTGAGGGATTAGTTAGGACCCCAGTTTAGGGTCAGGTTAGACCCCCGGTCCTCCTCTTTCCTGTGACAGTGTATCAAGTCCTCAAGATTAACCCTGAGTTCAACGGATATCGTGTCAGGTAAATCTATTCTATATTTACATGCTGATGTTGCTAATCTATATGTTGTATAGAGTGTTGTTCTTTTAAGAATAGTTTACTGACATCGTACACATATCATAAGACCGCGTGACATTTTCACTGGCCCATAAAATTATTTCTAGTTGCCATGGATCCAGTAGCCCAGCTGGCTCTGCAGTTGCAGGGATTATCCATGGAGCTGACGGACATTAAGTCCAAAGTTTTGTCTCCCTCGGAGCAAACCAGATTTGAACCTAAAGTAGCTCTCCCGGACAGGTTCACTGGTGGGCGAGACAAATTTTTTACCTTCAGGGAAGCATGTAAATTGTATTTTCGGCTTCGGCCTCGATCATCAGGGAGTGAAGAGCAGAGAGTGGGAATTGTTATCTCGCTCCTACAAGGGGACCCTCAATCCTGGGCCTTCTCCCTTCCTCCGGGATCCCCGGCTCTGCAGTCAGTAGATCGATTTTTTACTGCCCTGGGTTTGGTATATGATGACCCAGATCGGGTCTCTCTTGCTGAGACAAAATTACGTAAGATACAGCAGGGAGATCGTCCGGCGGAGGAATTTGCTTCTGAGTTCCGTAGATGGGCCACAGATACTCAGTGGAATGACCCAGCTCTTAGGAGCCAGTTTTGTCATGGGCTTTCTGACAAATTAAAGGACGTTTTGGCTCAGTATGATTCTCCTCCATCACTGGAGGCTGCTATGGCCCTAGCTATCCGTACTGATAGACGGCTCCGGGAGAGGTGCGAGGTAACTCCGCCCCCTGTTGTTACTCCACTTACTACTAAAGTCCCTTATGTTGAGGTTCCCCTTGTCTGTTCGGAGGAGCCTATGCAGTTGGGAGGGACATCATTTCGTAGGAGGGGATTGGCGGTACGCCGCAGGACTAGAAGGTGTTTCTTCTGCGGGAAAGAGGGACATTTTGTTGGGGGATGTCCATCCCGTGCCTTGTTGAGCAAAAAGTCGCCGGAAAACTGTTAATCCCAGGTTGTGTGGTGGACGACAACCTGGGAGTATGTATTTCGTCCGCTAGTTCTTCTCAGTTCCTTGTACCAGTGGAGGTGGTGGTTGGTACGAGAGTGGAGAGATTTTCTGTTCTTCTTGATAGTGGGTCCGGGGCTAATCTGGTTGACGCTCAGTTTGCTCAGGCTCAAGGTATGCATCTGAGTGTATTGGTCAAACCGATCCCTATATTCTCCATTGACGCCAGGCCTCTCGGCCAAGGTAGCTTTGTTCATGAGGTTCATAACATTGACCTTCGGGTAGGGGCAATACATAGGGAACTATTATCTTGTTATGTGTTGGAGGGTCTACCTACTCCTATTGTGTTGGGACTTCCTTGGTTGGTTAAACATAACCCTGTGATTAATTGGCAGTCCAGAGATATAAGCCAATGGGGGGAGTTTTGCAAAAGTAACTGCATGAACACAGTCATCAGTGCGGTCGTGCCTAGTACTTTGCCTCCTTTTTTGGAGGACTTTGGGGATGTGTTCTCTGAGGAGGGGTGTCAGGAGTTGCCTCCTCATCGCGTGTATGACTGCTCTATTAATTTACTTCCTGATGCTAAGTTACCTAAAGCTAGGTTATATAACCTTTCTGGTCCTGAGAGGCAGGCTATGAAAGATTATATTTCGGAAAGTCTGGCCAAAGGGCATATTAGACCTTCATCTTCCCCAGTGGCCGCGGGGTTCTTCTTTGTGAAGAAAAAAGATGGAGGCCTACGCCCTTGCTTGGATTTCCGCGAACTTAATCGGATTACTGTTCGAGATCCGTATCCACTCCCTCTGATTCCTGATCTCTTCAATCAAATTGTTGGCGCCAAATGGTTCTCTAAATTGGATCTCAGGGGGGCGTATAATCTGATTAGGATAAAAGAGGGGGATGAGTGGAAAACGGCGTTTAACACGCCGGAGGGACATTATGAGAACCTTGTCATGCCTTTTGGTCTGACTACTGCACCAGCAGTATTCCAACATTTTTTTAATGACATTTTTCGTCATCTGGTGGGGCTGTTTGTGGTCGTATATTTGGATGACATTTTAATTTACTCACCAGATCTTGTGTCTCACCAGGAGCATGTGAGACAGGTGTTGCAGATCTTGCGAGACAATAAACTATACGCCAAACTGGAAAAGTGTGTATTCGCCGTACAGGAACTTCAGTTTTTGGGGTTCTTGGTGTCAGCCTCCGGTTTCCGTATGGACCCTGAAAAGGTGAGAGCAGTGCTTGAATGGGATCAGCCAGAGGATCTTAAGGCTCTGCAGCGTTTTCTGGGGTTTGCTAACTACTACCGGAAATTTATTTGTAATTTCTCATCTGTTGTCAAACCTCTCACTGACATGACAAGAAAAGGGACGGATTTTTCTAAATGGTCGGACAAAGCTTGCCAAGCTTTTTCCTCTTTGAAAAAATGTTTTGCTTCGGCACCCGTTCTCATCCAACCAGATGCATCACAGCCGTTCGTTGTGGAGGTGGACGCGTCTGACGTAGGGGTGGGTGCAATATTGTCCCAGGGTCCGTCCCCTGGTAAATGGCATCCGTGCGCTTTCTTTTCTAAAAAATTGTCGTCCGCTGAAAGGAATTATGATATCGGCAATAGGGAACTTTTGGCCATTAAGTTGGCTTTTGAAGAATGGCGTCACTTTTTGGAGGGGGCAGTCCACCCGGTCACCGTCATTACTGATCACAAGAACCTGCTGTATTTGGAATCTGCTAAGCGTCTGAATTCCAGACAAGCTCGATGGTCGTTGTTTTTTACCAGGTTTAATTTTGTTGTCACTTATCGCCCTGGATCTAAGAATGTTAAGGCGGATGCCTTGTCTCGCAGTTTCCCAGG
This sequence comes from Oophaga sylvatica, assembly GCA_033576555.1. Classification (NCBI taxonomy): domain Eukaryota; kingdom Metazoa; phylum Chordata; class Amphibia; order Anura; family Dendrobatidae; genus Oophaga; species Oophaga sylvatica. The sequence continues at coordinate 281,471,673 of JARQOD010000005.1, forward strand.
GGCCGGGAGAATGGATGACCCGATTCCTATCCTTCAGGAGGGGGTGGTAGTGTCGGCTGTATGTTCTGAGCTTGAGGAGGAGGTGTTAGAGGCTCAGGGGGACGCCCCTGCAGGACCTCCAGGGAGACTGTTTGTCCCAAATCAGTTGAGACAAAAGGTTATTGAGGCACATCATAATTCTGCTTTAGCAGGACATCCAGGGAGTAAGGCTACTTTAGATCTCCTTTCTCGCCGGTTTTGGTGGCCTAACGTTAATAAAGATGTTTTAACTTTTGTCGCGTCCTGTGGGGTTTGTGCTCGCTCTAAGACCCCTCATACCCGTCCGTCTGGGACCCTCTTACCCTTGAAACTTCCGGAGCGTCCATGGACTCATTTGTCTATGGACTTCATCACGGACCTTCCTCAGTCGTCAGGGAAGACTGTCATACTGGTGGTTGTTGACAGGTTCAGTAAGATGGCACATTTCATTGCTCTTCCTGCCCTCCCTAATGCTAAAACTCTGGCGCAGGTGTTCATTGGGGAGATTGTGAGACTTCATGGGTTGCCTTCTGATGTGGTGTCAGATAGGGGGTCTCAGTTTGTGTCCAAGTTTTGGAGGGCATTTTGTTTACGTCGGGGGATGCAATTGTCATTTTCCTCGGCTTTTCATCCGCAGACCAATGGTCAGACAGAGCGTCTGAATCAAAGCCTAGAGACTTATCTTCGGTGTTTTGTCTCAGAGAACCAGGAGGACTGGTCTTCTTTCTTGCCTCTGGCAGAGTTTGCTCTTAACAACAGGCGGAGCGAGTCCACTGGTAAGTCCCCGTTTTTTGGGGCATATGGTTTTCACCCCCAGTTTTGTACATTCAATGGGGGGGGCCCTTCTGGGGTTCCTGAGGAGGAGCGTTTCTCGTCGTCACTTGCTTCAGTGTGGAGAGGTGTATTGAATAATCTGAGTGCTATGGGGAACCGTTATAAACGTATGGCTGATAGGAGGAGAGTTTCTGGTCCAGATCTTAATGTGAACGATCTGGTATGGTTGTCTACCAGGAATATAAAACTTAAAGTTCCCTCCTGGAAGCTGGGCCCCAGATTCATCGGGCCGTACAGGATCAGTTCCATAATTAATCCTGTGGCATTTCGTCTGGACCTCCCTCCTACGTTTAAAATTCATAATGTGTTCCACAAGTCATTACTTAAGAGGTACGTGGCACCAGTCATACCATCACCTCTACCTCCTCCTCCAGTGGTGGTCAATGGTAACTTGGAGTTTCAAGTGTCAAAGATCATTGACTCACGTCTGAATCACCGGTCCCTTCAGTACTTGGTGCATTGGAAGGGGTATGGTCCAGAGGAGAGGACGTGGGTTCCTGCGTCTGACATTAACGCAGATCGTTTGGTGCGGACCTTCCACAGAACTCACCCGGGCAAACCTGGCCCTGAGGGTCCGGAGGCCCCTCGTAGAAGGGGGGTACTGTCATGTGTGCATCGCCACGAAGATCGTCGCGGTTGCACATTCTGACTTCTCACAGCTGAGTTGCTGTTTCTTTGTGTTTGGCAGTTAGGGAGTTAATTCTGTCTGTGCTCAGTTCTGGGACTGGGTGCAGTTTCTCCCGGCTGCAATTAATTATTTGTTGATTGGTTTCCTTTAAATCTCTGGTTGTCTGTGTTGGGAGTTGCCAGTGAAATTCTTCATGCAGACCACAGATAGGATTGTATCTGTATAGACTTAAGTTAAAGAGCTCCTTAGTTGTTTTAAGCTCACCTTGCTTAGAGTTTAATATCCCAGATCATTTATGTTCCTTCTGTGTTTGAGTGTGTATGCAAGTCTGTGTTTTCTCCAGTCTGTCTTATATGTCTAATCTGTGTATTTAGCAGAGATCAGCCCATATCCCTTTGGTGGTAATCAGTATCCTTCTTAGGACTGATTACAGGGTTCAGGGACTGATAGGAGACAGGGTTAGGCTGGAGACTTGGACCTCTGAACCATTATCAGTACCTCCAAGGTGAGGGATTAGTTAGGACCCCAGTTTAGGGTCAGGTTAGACCCCCGGTCCTCCTCTTTCCTGTGACAGTGTATCAAGTCCTCAAGATTAACCCTGAGTTCAACGGATATCGTGTCAGGTAAATCTATTCTATATTTACATGCTGATGTTGCTAATCTATATGTTGTATAGAGTGTTGTTCTTTTAAGAATAGTTTACTGACATCGTACACATATCATAAGACCGCGTGACAAAGGCAACTAGACAGGATCTGGAAGCACTTATAAAAGGGAAATTGGCAGATGAAGCCAGATACGATAGACTGATAGATGAGACATAAGTAGTATAGGAGGGGTACCTTTCGTCAAACTCAATCTGACAGGTCGTCACGCCCCCTATCATTTAATCCGTCTCCCTGTGATTTGATCTGTCTGGGAAATCAGGACTGCTGAATCTGGGAAGTTCTATCAAAGTGATTCATGAATTTATTCGTCTCTATTTATATTTTATCCATCTCCTTGTGGATTTGATCATTCTGTGGTGTGGGGGAAAGTTGTATCAAGGCGAATCTTGATTTTATAAGGCTCTTTTTGTGGGGGCACTTTTAAGTCCTCCAGTAAATGTATGTAAAAAGTTCTTCATGAATTTATTCGTCTCTATTTACCAGTAAATGTATGTAAAGGGATTTTATCAGAGTGTCTGCTTCACTTGCTGTAAAGTTATATCTTAGCAGGCTATGTACAGACTAAAAGGAGTTTATTCTACAGTATTATCCAGTATATAAGTTTTTCCACATAGAGAAATGGGGGCTCTTTTAAGTCCACCAGTAAATGTATGTAAAGGGATTTTATCTGAGTGTCTGCTTCACTCGTTGTAAAGTTATATCTTAGCAGGCTATGTACAGACTAAAAGGAGTTTATTCTACAGTATTATCCAGTATATAAGTTTTTCAACATAGAGAATTAAAGATAGGATACGTATTAGCAGGAGTGCACAACTGTTATGTTGTGACATGTCCAGTAAAGTACAATTGAGAGAAGCTCGCATCTTAACAGGCTATTTAGATATGGTAATTCACTTGATAGAAATTACGCATAGTAATTAGCCCTGTATTGTGTATAGCCAGGCATAGTCCGGGCATGCCCGGACAAATCCCTTAAATGCTCATATTATGAAATGGTCACGGGCATATTATGTATATGGCCATGTTACAATATTACACACGCAAATGATTTATTCGTATTTTTAAAAAAGCAATGACACGGTATTGTAAAAACAAGGTTACAAGATTTTATTGTAATAAATAAATAGATCTCAAAGACATTTCAAGCATTTAAAAGTACATGTTACTTAAACCCAAACCATGGGTAACACGATTAAACATGGTTCCAATCAGGAACAGGGCAACTCTAACATGATTAGATCAAAACAGGAGAATAAGAGCGTCTAGCCCAGCCAAAGACAAAGTTTCTATAAAATAATTAATTTTATTGAGAAAAATACACATATAAAAACGTTCACAAAAACATGTAATGCTAATGAAGTGTATTGGTGACTAGAACAAAACTAAACACCTGTGACACATGGAATGGTGCACTAGCTGAGCTTACTCACCCAAATGTAGCCCAATATGGTATAGGAGCTATTACTGAAAAAATGCCACGGTAAAGTAAAAAAGTGAACACATGGGCATAACAGAAAATAGGTGAATACAGAGCAACAACATCATGACAGCACCAGGGATAATGGTATAGTACCAAGAAGCGGCATAATCAGCCTCCCTACAGAGATATGTCTAATGCACTGCCGTGCCCTGCAACACTCAAAGAGGAAAGGGGTGAGGAGAGATTGAAACGCATTCAGCAAGGAGGAAAGTGCTTCCTAACTGAAGCCAAAATGTATGCGAGCTCTAGTGTAGCCAAGCTTACCCATGTGGGACAATGTCACAGGTACGTGCCCCAACGCACGTTTCGCTATATTGAGCTTCCTCGGGGGGCGATGTGGGATGGGGTGCTGACAGGCTATAAAAACCATAAGGGCCAGGTGGGGATGATTCCTCAATCAGGCGTTGCGCATGTGAGCGCTGTCGCAGCGGCGGTATCCGCGCCGCTTCCGGCCATCCGATGACGGCGGGGTCAAGGAAAGTGCTTCCCGTGACGTCAGTGACCCCGCCGCCATCTTAGTGGAGACCTTAGACGGAGCGGACCGCCGATGCCGCGCGCACATGCGCAGCCAGACGAGGAAGAACACAGATGCCTAGTGAAGCAATGTGGGTGAGTATTGGGGACATGGGGCAGATTAGGTAGAGTGGCGGACCCAGAGGGTACACTAAGCCTAATGGAAAACAAAAATGAATAATGTGATGAGAGAAAAATGAATAGTAAACAGCTAATAAAAGATAGTAAGAAAAGAGAAAAAAGAAAAAACGGATGACAGCAAAACCTAATATGAAGAAAAACAGAATTGGGACATTAATGAGAAAAGGGAAAACCGGTAGAAAAACATAATAATGCATAATGAACAATAACAACAAAAAATGTATAAACACATATCATAAACGGATTGTTGCACAAGTGAAAAAGAAAAAATTGTAAAAATAATATGAAATAAAAAATATAAAAGATGGTGAATAATAAATAATAAATAATAGAAACAAAAACCAAAAAACAAAACAAAGTTAAACATCCAAAAACCAATATTAGACACAAAATAATAATAAAAAGTGAAAAATAAATAAATGTCCAAAAGATCGCCGCCAAATAAGCCATTGTATGGCAGATGTTAGGATAAGTCCCCATGTAGTCTTCATCCTTCTAATGACATCACTTGATATCCCCAACTGGAACCGCAATGAAATAAGTCAGATACACGGAAAGGAGATGTGTTACATCATTTCTGTGAACATAACAAGCACTAATTAAAAACAGCACAATAAAAACAAAGGAAAGAAGAAACTAACCCGAAACGGCCGACTAACAGCCATCTATAGAAAGCATGCAAAAGAGTGTTTCTCATTTAGTCCCCTAGGGGTCATTGTGTCCAAGGTTGTGATCCACCGACACTCAAGCTGCGCCAGGGTGCGCTTGAGATCACCGCCCCTAATGCCCGAACGGACCCGGTCAATACCAATAAATTTAAGGCCGGTAGGGTTACATCTGTGATGCAGCCTGAAGTGTCGGGGGATTGTTTTCAGGGCTCCAATGTCAAGTACTTCCTTGGCAGCATTAATGTCACGGATGTGCTCCCTCACCCTTATCCGAAATTCACGTGAGGTGAATCCCACATAGTTGAGGCCACAAGGGCAGGTGGCTAGATATACAACATAACTAGTACTGCAAGAAATATAATGTCTGATCCGGTAGTTCCCACCTCCGTCCCTGTCTCCAAAAGAAATAGCACGACGGATGTTTTTACATGCCAAGCATGAGCCGCAAGGAAAGCAGCCCTGTCTCTGTACACCAGCACCAAAATGATCAGGAGAATTAGCCACATAGTGGCTTTTGACCAAAAGGTCTTTTAAATTCGGTGATCTCCTAGCTGTAAGAAGAGGACGATCAGGTAGAATCTCCCTCAGAATGGGATCTGAACGGAGTACTGGCCAGTGTTTAGACAAAATTTGCCTCATCTGTGACCATTTGTTATTAAAAGTGGATATAAATCTGATGGGTGGATTAGAGTCTCTCGGCTGGCACTTAGTACCCAATAGAAGATTGCGCAATGTATTTTTCGCCCTCAGATACCCTCTTTTGATAGTCCTTCTGCTGTACCCACGGTCATGGAACCGCTGTGAGAGGTCCCTAGACTGCCCCTCAAAAAACTCATCGGTCGCACAAATGCGCTTCATCCTCAAAAATTGGCCAGTAGGAATGGCCCGAATCGTAGATGATCTATGTGCAGAGGATGCATGTAGTAGTGCATTAACAGATGTCTCCTTACTAGAGTTGAGCGATACTTTCCGATATCCAAAAGTATCGGAATCGGAATTGTATCGCCGATACCCAAAAAATATCGGCGATACCCGATACCGATACCGGAAATCCAATGTAAGTCTATGGGAACAAAATATCGGAATTAAAAAAAAAACATTCTTGCCTTGCTGGTTAATTGTACATGAAGGAAAACAACAAAGAGTAATGTAGAATGTATTGGGGAAGGTTGAGGAGACATTAAAGGCATAGATGTTTAACCCAATCAAATGGAATAGCATAAATATTTTTTTTTTAAAGATGTTCGGATTGACGAAGAAATTGACAATGTTGTTAACGTTTTTTCTATTTTGGCAAATATGTATATTTCACAACTTCCATGCTCTTCACCTTTTTAACTTTTGACACACTTTCTCCTTCATAATCTTCAGCAGCATCATCTTTTTCATCAAATTATTCTTCATCTTCACCTTCTTTATCTTCTTCTTAAACTTCTTGCTATTCATCTTTTTGTTAACATTACTCATATTCTTCTTATTAAACTATTATTCTTATTCATATTGTACTTCATCTTCTTCATCATATTCTTATTTGTGACAGAGAATCCTGTACTTGTAATCTGTCAAAGTATGAATTTTTCATCCTTCCGTTCTTGCTGTCACAAAAGATTTAAATTACAACAGTATTTGTCCGTGTTCAGTTTAGCCTGCAGCAGCAGGCATTTTCCAGGGGCACCACGAGGAGGAACGGACTCACCCCCATACACTGCTTAGTCTTCTTCTGCTTAGAATTTAGAGCATATATTTTGCTCTTCATTTTGGTCTTATACTTCATGTTCTTCTGCTTTTTGATCTTCTGCTTATTGTTCTTAAGTCTCTTGTTCTGTATCTTGTAGTTTGTCTTAACCTTCTTAGTCCTGTTTGGTAATCTTTTATTTCTTCTTTGTGATGGTGTTTAGGCTGGTTGGCTTGATGCTCGTCGTCCTTGTGGTCGTCATCTTCTTCGGGGTGGTCATCAGGGTCGTCGTCTTCATTGTTGGAGATCCAGAGTGATTACCCAAAAAAGCATTGAAAAAATCTTCAATTTGTAAATGTAGCAGAAGGTACAAGAGTCAATGCAAGTAACGAGGACCAGCTGACTGTGCTGGAACCCGGAGGGGCAGCAGAAGGAAAAGAGCCAATGGCACAACCGAGGACCAGCTGACGTTACTGGGACACGGTTACTAAGCAGGAGGTACCTGTGCTCCAAAGCACTACCAAGGACCAGCAGACGTTGCTGGAACTCGGATACCGAGATGGAGGCACCTAGGCCAAAGGCACTGCGGAGAACCAGCTGACGGTACTGGAACCCGGACGGGTAGCAGAAGGTACAAGAGCCAATGCAAGTAACGAGGACCAGCTGACTGTGCTGGAACCCGGAGGGGCAGCAGAAGGAAAAGAGCCAATGGCACAACCGAGGACCAGCTGACGTTACTGGGACACGGTTACTAAGCAGGAGGTACCTGTGCTCCAAAGCACTACCAAGGACCAGCAGACGTTGCTGGAACTCGGATACCGAGATGGAGGCACCTAGGCCAAAGGCACTGCGGAGAACCAGCTGACGGTACTGGAACCCGGACGGGTAGCAGAAGGTACAAGAGCCAATGCAAGTAACGAGGACCAGCTGACTGTGCTGGAACCCGGAGGGGCAGCAGAAGGAAAAGAGCCAATGGCACAACCGAGGACCAGCTGACGTTACTGGGACACAGTTACTAAGCAGGAGGTACCTGTGCTCCAAAGCACTACCAAGGACCAGCAGACGTTGCTGGAACTCGGATACCGAGATGGAGGCACCTAGGCCAAAGGCACTGCGGAGAACCAGCTGACGGTACTGGAACCCGGACGGGTAGCAGAAGGTACAAGAGCCAATGCAAGTAACGAGGACCAGCTGACTGTGCTGGAACCCGGAGGGGCAGCAGAAGGAAAAGAGCCAATGGCACAACCGAGGACCAGCTGACGTTACTGGGACACGGTTACTAAGCAGGAGGTACCTGTGCTCCAAAGCACTACCAAGGACCAGCAGACGTTGCTGGAACTCGGATACCGAGATGGAGGCACCTAGGCCAAAGGCACTGCGGAGAACCAGCTGACGGTACTGGAACTCGGATACCGAGATGGAGGCACCTAGGCCAAAGGCACTGCGGAGAACCAGCTGACGGTACTGGAACCCGGACGGGTAGCAGAAGGTACAAGAGCCAATGCAAGTAACGAGGACCAGCTGACTGTGCTGGAACCCGGAGGGGCAGCAGAAGGAGAAGAGCCAATGGCACAACCGAGGACCAGCTGACGTTACTGGGACACGGTTACTAAGCAGGAGGTACCTGTGCTCCAAAGCACTACCAAGGACCAGCAGACGTTGCTGGAACTCGGATACCGAGATGGAGGCACCTAGGCCAAAGGCACTGCGGAGAACCAGCTGACGGTACTGGAACCCGGACGGGTAGCAGAAGGTACCCATGGAAATTTAAGTTGACAGGCCGCGAGCCGGCCGCAGTTACCGAATCCCACAGTACTACAGTGGGTGATTGTCCTATTGTCACAACGGAAACAGCCTTTATTTGCATATCCCGCAGCACACATAGGAAGCACCTAAACTCCAAGCACCATAGAGTCGGCTAACCCGACCGCAACACGACAGGACAACTTATTGGAGGCTAAGTGACGTTTACACTGACAGGAAACAGATGGCGTGCTGTAACCAGTCTTGGCAGGAGTGAGTACCCGTGCCAATGACACTTCCGAGCAACAACTGGCGGTGTTGAAGCCCAGGGATGAGAAGACAACAGGGTGGAGGCAGCATGACTTTTTGCCGTTCACACAGCAGGGGAACAGCTGACATTACTGAACCCCAGTAACACAGGAGCAAGTGTTGACTGTGCTAACAGCACTTCCGAGCAACAACTGGCGGTGTTGTAGCCCAGGAATGAGAAGAGAACATGGTGGAGGCAGCAGGACTTTTTGCCGTTCACACAGCAGGGGAACAGCTGACATTACTGAACCCAGTAACACAGGAGCAAGTGTAGACTGTGCTAACAGCACTTCCGAGCAACAACTGGCGGTGTTGTAGCCCAGGGATGAGAAGAGAACATGGTGGAGGCAGCAGGACTTTTTGCCGTACACACAGCAGGGGAACAGCTGACATTACTGAACCCCAGTAACACAGGAGCAAGTGTTGACTGTGCTAACAGCACTTCCGAGCAACAACTGGCGGTGTTGTAGCCCAGGGATGAGAAGAGAACATGGTGGAGGCAGCAGGACTTTTTGCCGTTCACACAGCAGGGGAACAGCTGACATTACTGAACCCCAGTAACACAGGAGCAAGTGTAGACTGTGCTAACAGCACTTCCGAGCAACAACTGGCGGTGTTGTAGCCCAGGGATGAGAAGAGAACATGGTGGAGGCAGCAGGACTTTTTGCCGTTCACACAGCAGGGGAACAGCTGACATTACTGAACCCCAGTAACACAGGAGCAAGTGTAGACTGTGCTAACAGCACTTCCGAGCAACAACTGGCGGTGTTGTAGCCCAGGGATGAGAAGAGAACATGATGGAGGCAGCAGGACTTTTTGCCGTTCACACAGCAGGGGAACAGCTGACATTACTGAACCCCAGTAACACAGGAGCAAGTGTTGACTGTGCTAACAGCACTTCCGAGCAACAACTGGCGGTGTTGTAGCCCAGGGATGAGAAGAGAACATGGTGGAGGCAGCAGGACTTTTTGCCGTTCACACAGCAGGGGAACAGCTGACATTACTGAACCCCAGTAACACAGGAGCAAGTGTTGACTGTGCTAACAGCACTTCCGAGCAACAACTGGCGGTGTTGTAGCCCAGGGATGAGAAGAGAACATGGTGGAGGCAGCAGGACTTTTTGCCGTTCACACAGCAGGGGAACAGCTGACATTACTGAACCCCAGTAACACAGGAGCAAGTGTAGACTGTGCTAACAGCACTTCCGAGCAACAACTGGCGGTGTTGTAGCCCAGGGATGAGAAGAGAACATGGTGGAGGCAGCAGGACTTTTTGCCGTACACACAGCAGGGGAACAGCTGACATTACTGAACCCCAGTAACACAGGAGCAAGTGTTGACTGTGCTAACAGCACTTCCGAGCAACAACTGGCGGTGTTGTAGCCCAGGGATGAGAAGAGAACATGGTGGAGGCAGCAGGACTTTTTGCCGTTCACACAGCAGGGGAACAGCTGACATTACTGAACCCCAGTAACACAGGAGCAAGTGTAGACTGTGCTAACAGCACTTCCGAGCAACAACTGGCGGTGTTGTAGCCCAGGGATGAGAAGAGAACATGGTGGAGGCAGCAGGACTTTTTGCCGTTCACACAGCAGGGGAACAGCTGACATTACTGAACCCCAGTGAAACAGGAGCAAGTGTAGACTGTGCTAACAGCACTTCCGAGCAACAACTGGCGGTGTTGTAGCCCAGGGATGAGAAGAGAACATGGTGGAGGCAGCAGGACTTTTTGCCATACACACAGCAGGGGAACAGCTGACATTACTGAACCCCAGTAACACAGGAGCAAGTGTTGACTGTGCTAACAGCACTTCCGAGCAACAACTGGCGGTGTTGTAGCCCAGGGATGAGAAGAGAACATGGTGGAGGCAGCAGGACTTTTTGCCGTACACACAGCAGGGGAACAGCTGACATTACTGAACCCCAGTAACACAGGAGCAAGTGTTGACTGTGCTAACAGCACTTCCGAGCAACAACTGGCGGTGTTGTAGCCCAGGGATGAGAAGAGAACATGGTGGAGGCAGCAGGACTTTTTGCCGTTCACACAGCAGGGGAACAGCTGACATTACTGAACCCCAGTAACACAGGAGCAAGTGTAGACTGTGCTAACAGCACTTCTGAGCAACAACTGGCGGTGTTGTAGCCCAGGGATGAGAAGAGAACATGGTGGAGGCAGCAGGACTTTTTGCCGTTCACACAGCAGGGTAACAGCTGACATTACTGAACCCCAGTAACACAGGAGCAAGTGTAGACTGTGCTAACAGCACTTCCGAGCAACAACTGGCGGTGTTGTAGCCCAGGGATGAGAAGAGAACATGGTGGAGGCAGCAGGACTTTTTGCCGTTCACACAGCAGGGGAACAGCTAACATTACTGAACCCCAGTAACACAGGAGCAAGTGTAGACTGTGCTAACAGCACTTCCGAGCAACAACTGGCGGTGTTGTAGCCCAGGGATGAGAAGAGAACATGGTGGAGGCAGCAGGACTTTTTGCCGTACACACAGCAGGGGAACAGCTGACATTACTGAACCCCAGTAACACAGGAGCAAGTGTTGACTGTGCTAACAGCACTTCCGAGCAACAACTGGCGGTGTTGTAGCCCAGGGATGAGAAGAGAACATGGTGGAGGCAGCAGGACTTTTTGCCGTACACACAGCAGGGGAACAGCTGACATTACTGAACCCCAGTAACACAGGAGCAAGTGTTGACTGTGCTAACAGCACTTCCGAGCAACAACTGGCGGTGTTGTAGCCCAGGGATGAGAAGAGAACATGGTGGAGGCAGCAGGACTTTTTGCCGTCCACACAGCAGGGGAACAGCTGACATTACTGAACCCCAGTAACACAGGAGCAAGTGTAGACTGTGCTAACAGCACTTCCGAGCAACAACTGGCGGTGTTGTAGCCCAGGGATGAGAAGAGAACATGGTGGAGGCAGCAGGACTTTTTGCCGTTCACACAGCAGGGGAACAGCTGACATTACTGAACCCCAGTAACACAGGAGCAAGTGTAGACTGTGCTAACAGCACTTCCGAGCAACAACTGGCGGTGTTGTAGCCCAGGGATGAGAAGAGAACATGGTGGAGGCAGCAGGACTTTTTGCCGTTCACACAGCAGGGGAACAGCTGACATTACTGAACCCCAGTAACACAGGAGCAAGTGTAGACTGTGCTAACAGCACTTCCGAGCAACAACTGGTGGTGTTGGAGCCCAGGGTCAAGGAGGATGTTTAAATACTATATCAAGTATTTTCCTTGTTACGTGTCAATTAAAAATGTCTATACTCCAAACAAGAGAAATATAACCTTTAGTACCATAAGATGATGATTTAACTTAAAAAAATATATGTAAATTAATAATTTACAAACATAAACGCATACATTAACATGTTGAAAAGCAATGCAAACCACAATTAAAATAGGTTAAATAATCTGCTATACGGTTTAAAATAAAAGCATACAAGTACATATCAGAATCCATTAATGATGGCTAAGTAACAGTATGTACACCATTTTTATTGTGTAGACAATGAATGGCTGACTTAAAAACATAATCAGCATTACAAGTTATCTTTGACATTCATAAAACTTTACATTTGGTGAATAATATCACTAAAATTTTTTAAAAAATATCTAACATTTCCATCATGTAATACTGATAATATGTGCCAATCATTTATATTAACAAAAAAAAATTAAAAAAGTGCATAGTGCAGAGTGAAAACAGATATTTATGCCTGACTGTGGACTTGCAAACATGACAACGGATAGATAAGGTATATATAGATGAGACTGCATAGCCACAGATGGTGAATGGCGATGTAATACTGTACCTCAATAAAGTGTGCGTTACTACTACATACTTTTTTTTATATAGCTTTATAAAAGGTTACGTGCATGTATGGTTGCGCCTTTGTTTGGACGCACAGACTGGCTTCCTGCTGTGACGCGTTGGGTATTGGAGCGTCTGTACGTCTTATGACGCAGACTAACATTCACGGTGCGCATCGTTCATCATCGCAAGCGTACCGACAACACAAAGGCGTTGTCATGACTGCTTTACTCAGTAAACATGCACCTATGATGAAACATACACGCATGTGCCCTATTACATAACAAGCTACAAGTAAAACGAGTGTGAGGTGTGACACAGCTGTTTTGTTAAGGTACAGTATTATATCGACATTGTACAGGTGTCGCTATTCAGTCTGATAAATAGATATCATTCACCTATTCTATCAGTTGTCGTTCTTTCAGCACCACTTACAGGTATATATTTTGCTATTGTGACTATGCACTATTGACTTTACCAAGGTAATGCATGATTTTTGTTAGCGATTATCATGTTTACATGAAGGACCTTTATGATATGGGCTGTTAACTTTCTAATTAAATATGTATTTTTTAAAATGACACAAATATAAGTAATGTTGAAGATGACTATTCCTACATGCATTGTTTGCACAATATTACAGGTGTACATCACGTCCCTTAATCAACATTGGATTATTATATTTACTTGTATGCTTTTATTTAAAAGGCAAGAACACTGAAGTATAACCTTCGCACTGCAGCAGTTGTCAAAGTTCAACCCACATTATGCACTTACAACATTGCAGCATTTGAGTCATGATGTGAGTTGGATTTGTCTAAGCTATGGAGTGACAAGGTTGACCATCAGTATCCTATAGCATAAGTAGGCTTTTGTGTTTGCATTTGTTTTCGACATGTGCATATCTGTAATAATATGTCACAATTATTTTGTTACAGATTTGTGACAAAGACTAATCATTTTATGGTTTTAAAGTTGACGTTTCAAATGTTTACAGCTTAGAAATCAGGGTGTAGCCTCATATCTATGTGTAGCACTAGACACTTTGACATGTCATGTTTTTTTAACCATGATTAGGTAGCTAGCAGTAATTTTTGCCGGACACACAGCAGGGGAACAGCAGGCGTTACTGAACCCCACAAACACATCAGCGATTGTTTTCATCTGTGCATCTAACACTTCTGAGCAGCAACTGGCGGTGTTGAAGCCCAGGGTCAAGGAGGGTGTAGGCAGAGGCCTAGTATGAAATGTTTGAAGTTGAAGTTGTAGTTAGCAGCAGTAATTTTTGCCAGACACACAGCAGGGGAACAGCAGGCGTTACTGAACCCCACAAACACATCAGCGATTGTTTTCATCTGTGCATCTAACACTTCTGAGCAGCAACTGGCGGTGTTGAAGCCCAGGGTCAAGGAGGGTGTAGGCAGAGGCCTAGTATGAGATGTTTGAAGTTGAAGTTGTAGTTAGCAGCAGTAATTTTTGCCAGACACACAGCAGGGGAACAGCAGGCGTTACTGAACCCCACAAACACATCAGCGATTGTTTTCATCTGTGCATCTAACACTTCTGAGTAGCAACTGGCGGTGTTGAAGCCCAGGGTCAAGGAGGGTGTAGGCATAAAATATTGAGTTTTTGCCTTGTTACGTGGCCATTGCAAATGTATGTACTTCAAACAAGAATAAATGAAGTTTTACTAGGACAATAAAATGATGAATTTCAATTCCAAGAATAGAAAAATATTTATACTTGAGAGTCCGCTGTGGTTGATACCGTTTAATGGCTAACTGAAAATATGGTAACAAATTCCAAGCTTTCCAGACTACTCAGGTCTCTTCATCAGGCTAAGACTAAAACAAAAAATGAAGAATCACATATTTCTACACACAACAGGACACAGGAATAGGTAAGACAAGTGAGGGAGGAACAAGTGAGGGGAGACCGGCCAAAAAATGAGAACAAGGATGAATTATCAGCGCCACACAATAAGAGAAAAAATAATGGATTTACCTGTGGCAAAACACTTTTGTATGCCCGGTCATAGCATGATGGATATGGAATTACTGGTATTAAAATATAACTTCAAATATGAGAAAGATACAAAGGTTTCAGAATATAAGCTCATCATGACCTTTGACACTGTTAGTGATGGAATGAATAGATCACACGGATTTATGTCATTCTATATCAATTAAGGAATCTGCGTCTCTGCCCTTCCAGGGGCATGAAAACACAAAACCAGACCCCAATCAGAGGGCAATAAAACTTTCTATCCTTATCTAGGAACTGTTCCAATATTTATGTTCATCCCTCTGTGATAATGACAGTTCTGCTACACGTCACTTACTTGTCTTACCTATTGCACTATTCCTGTGTCCTGTTGTGTATAGAAATATGTGATGCTTCATTTTTTGTTTTAGTCTTTGCCTGATGAAGAGACGTGAGTAGCCTCGAAAGCTTGCAATTTGTTACCATCTTTTCAGTTATCCATTCAAAGGTATCAACCACTGCGGACTCTCAAGTCTAAATATTTATCTATCTACTGGCTAACACGGTACAAAGATACACATGTTTCCTAACTTCAAGAATAAAAATAAAGACACTGCAAATATAAACGCATATATGCACATGCCAACAAGAAATGGAACAACACACCACCCAAAAAATTGGTTACAAAATATAGTGTTGTAAATTTAAGAATAAAAGTCCATTTTTGTATTTATGAATAATGCTTAAGGAACGCTATGTTAAACCATAACATAGTGAAGACAATGGATTTTGTAATAGTCACTCATCATCTGTGAATAAACAAGGGGTGCTCACTATAGCTTGTGAGTGGGTGCTCAGAAGAAAAGGTAAGTCAATGTAGTATACAACTTCGGCACTCCTCTTGAAAAATGAAGTAGAAACAAAAGTATCCTTAGAGACAATTTTTTAATGCTCTCACAACACACCTCCGGTGTGTGGTGTAAAGTAGTGGTTAAATATACAGATTTAATACATTTCATTTGACGTTTCGGCTACACAGCCTTCTTCATAAATATAATCTGTTTATGGGTAGGTATAGCGTTGCTTACTCACTCACTGGATCTTACCCAGCGGCACCAGACGTCCGTTCATCACCAGGCTCCCACCTATTCGCTCGTGACGGCACTATTTCTCACTTTCCAGGTGGATCCAGCTATCCCATCACTGAAAGCAACGCTATACCTACCCATAAACAGATTATATTTATGAAGAAGGCTGTGTAGCCGAAACGTCAAATGAAATGTATTAAATCTGTATATTTAACCACTACTTTACACCACACACCGGAGGGTGTTGTGAGAGCATTAAAAAATTGTCTCTAAGGATACTTTTGTTTCTACTTCATTTTTCAAGAGGAGTGCCGAAGTTGTATACTACAGTCACTCATCATCATCATCATTGCAATTTAGATGTGACAGTCACAGACATTTCAATTATTTAAGTTAATAAAATAGTTACTTTGTACACCATGTATGACATGTCCAGCATGGACTCATCAATGTGATGACACAATAATGTACGATAAAAAATAACCATTTAAAAAAACATAATGCATTGTCACAATTTAAGTGTGTGCCTGCAAGTGTAGGTGAAACAAAGGCTACGGATAGCAAAGGTATATTCTATGTCTGTATCAGACAGTGGACAGCCTCTGATGGGTAATGGCGATGTTATACTGTACGTCAATAAAGTCTGCGGCTGCAATCATGCATTTTTTGCTTGTACAGTGTTGAAGAGGGTAAAAGCATGTCTGGTTGCGCAAGGCTTTATCCGTCAACACTACCTTCCTACTGTCACGCGTAGGGTAGGGTAGCGTGTGTCAATTAGATGACTCTATAAAATGTGACGTTACGCAGCATTATTGCGCCCTAGGGACGCCAAAAATACGACAGCAGTAATCATTTACTGTCTAATACTCCACCTATGACCAACAAAAAAAGACTGTTCCCTCTTTAACAATCTACAAGACTAACAAGCATAATGGTTGACGCTGACTTTATTGAGGTACAGTATTACATCGACATTGTCCATGAGTAACTATGCACTGTGATACCTATATACCATTATTAATTTATATCTGTTGTGGTTGTTTCAACAGCACTTGCAGGTATAACTACCTATTGTCAGTATGCATGATGCACTTTCTAGATGTAATAATTTATTATTGCACATTATTACCAGGTTTAGATGCTGGCCATTTCATATATGGTGTGTGAAATTACAGTTGGCATCAGTATGTGTATTTTATAATGTCTGTCATAAATAAAACTCGTGATGATGATGATGAGGATTTTATGATTCGTACATCCATTGACTGCATTATCTTACAGGTACAGATAAAGTTCCTTAAAAAGCATTAATTGATAAGTATGAAATGTACTTTTATGCATTAATTTCAAAAAGTGAAGACTATGTTTTAGTTTTTGTTACCATTTGTAATAGACATGCGCTGTGATGACAAATTATTATTTGTCCATATTTGTAATAAAAATTTATCATTCTAGGCCTGGAAAACTTCACAATTTCCTGTTTTAAGCATAACAATCAGGGTGACGGCTCTTCCCTATTTGGAGCATGTTCGACATGGGTTTTTCTGTGCATGTGTAGGGAACAGGAGACTTCTTTCCGGACACACAGCAGGGGAACAGCTGGCGTTACTGAACCCCACTAACACTATAGCTTGTGTATTGGTCTGTGGACACGACACTTCTGAGCAGCAACTGGCAGTGTTGTAGCCCAGGGAGTAGAGTTCAGGTGGTAGAAAGATGAACATAACAGGAGACATGGATAACGTTGCGAACCAGTTATTTAATCTGAAAATGGACAGACAAATTCTGGCGAGATCCATGCCTTGTTCATTTTCAGAAAAGTAAGCCGGTCTACATTATCGGAGGATAGTCGCATGCGACGGTCTGTTAGTACACCACCTGCAGCACTAAAGACGCGCTCCGATAATACACTGGCAGCAGGGCAAGCCAGCACCTCCAATGCATACTGGCTAAGCTCTGGCCATGTATCCAGCTTAGAGACCCAAAACTTGAATGGGGAAGAGCCATCTGGGAGTACACTGAGAGGGAAAGACATGTAGTCTGTCACCATCTTACGGAAACGTTGCCTCCTGCTGACTGGAGCCGTCTCGGATGGTGTAGACATTTGTGGCGCTGCCACAAAACTTCGCCACATTTGGAACATACTGGTCTTGCCCTGTGCAGAGGCGTTGCTTGTGCTCCCTCTTGTTGCAGAGCTGTCTCCACTGCCTCGACGCACAGAGCTGCTTTGTAAAGCAGTAGCAGCAGCAGTGCTCTCGGCTGGAATGGAGAACATTATGGATTGCACCAGTGTGTCTTGGTACTCCCGCATTTTACGCTCCCGGTTCAACGGTGTGATGAGGCTTTGTAAGTTGTCCTGGTAGCGAGGGTCTAGGAGGGTGTACACCCAATAATCAGACGTGGTGAGAATGTGGGTGATGCGGCGGTCGTTTCTCAGGCACTGCAGCATGAAATCAACCATGTGCTGCAGACTCCCAACTGGCCAAGAAACGCTGTCCCCTGCAAGAGGCGTCATCTCTGCCTGCTCTGCATCACCCCACCCTCGCTCTACATACTGACTAGAGCGTTGTGTACCTCCCTCTGGAGCGATGTCTTCCTCCTCCATTGACTCCTCCTCATCCTCCTCACAAAGTGAGCCCTGCCCAGCCCTTTGTGAGGAACCACGTTGCGCTGACTGTCCAGAAGGTGATGGAATTTGTGACTCCTCATCCTCCACCTCTTCCAAAACCTCATCCCTTATTGCTTGCAGTGTTTTTTGAAGCAGGCAGATAAGGGGGACAGTCAGGCTGACTAGTGCATCATCTGCACTCGCCATCCGCGTTGACTCATCAAACGCAGATGGCAGATGTCCTTCATAGAGGCCCACTCAGTAGTGGTGAAGTGTGAACGGCGCAAATTGCGAGTTGATTGCGCCTGATGCAGCTGATACTCCATTACTGCTGGCTGCTGCTCACACAACCGCTCCAACATATGTAACGTGGAATTCCACCTGGTGGGTACGTCACATATGATGCGATGTTCAGGAAGGCGAAATCTGCGTTGCAGAGCTGCAATGCGCGATCTGGCCATGCTGTAACGTCGCAAGTGAGTGCACTCTAGGCGGACCTTGTGCAGCAGTGCATCAAGATCCGGATAGTCCCTCAAAAAACTCTGCACGACCAAGTTGAGCACATGTGCCAGACATGGTATGTGAGTGAGGTTGCCAAGGCCCAGAGCTGCCACCAGATTTCGGCCATTGTCACACACTACCAAGCCTGGCTGGAGATTCGCTGGCAAAAACCACACGTCGCTCTCCTGCTTGATGGCATTCCAGAGCTCCTGCGCTGTGTGGCTTCGATTCCCCATGGAAATTAATTTCAGGACGGCCTGTTGACGTTTGGCCACGGCTGTGCTCATATCGGTCGCATCAGGTAAGCGTTCACGGGTCCATGTGGAGGTAGACCGTGACGGCTCCTGCAGCGATGATTCTGAGGAACTGGAGTAGGAGGAGGAGTCAATGTGGACAGACTTGATTCCTGCAATCCTTGGAGTTGGCAGAACACGTACAGCGCCACTCGCAAGATCTGTACCCGGCTCCACAACATTGACCCAATGGGCAGTGAGGGAAAGGTATCGTCCCTGGCCATGGGTACTGGTCCACGCATCGGTGGTCAGGTGGACCTTGCTACTGACGGCGTTTAGTAGTGCATGTTTAATTTTTCCCTCAACATGCTTTTGCAGACCAGGGACGGCTTGCCTGCTGAAATAAAATCGGCTGGGCACATTGTATTGTGGGACTGCCAATGCCATTAAGTTACGGAAACTGTCAGTCTCCACCAGCCTGAATGACAGCATTTCAAGGGACAGGAGTTTTGCAATGCCAGCATTCAGAGCCTGTGCTCGTGGATGGTTTGCCGAGTATGGCCGTCTTTTATCCCATGCCTGTGCTACCGATGGCTGTTTTGTGGCCTGGGAGTGTGAGGATGACAGGGAACTTGCAGCTGTGGGTGGAATAACACTGGGTCTCTGGACAACAGTGACAGAGGTTCTTCCATGGCGATCCTGTGAGGAAGCCGAACCAGCTGTGTGTGAGCTGGAGGAAGAGGCTCCAACACGAGCTGAAGATGTAGGTGCTGCTGTAGGTTGGCCTACATCTCCAGTGTGTCTTTGTAACTCAACCACGTGCTTTGACCGCACATGTTTCCACATATTTGTGGTATTAAGGTTACTGACACTTTTACCTCTTTTTACTTTTTGATTACACAGCTTGCATTTGACATAGCAAATATCATCTGCAAGTGTGTCAAAAAAGGACCACGCAGTGCAAGTCCTGGGAGCGCCCGTTTTGGCTGTTGGAAGAGAACTGCTACGAACGGGTGCCAAACTGGAGGCTACAGGCAACCGAGTCTGCAGCCTACCTCTCCCTACTGTTTGGACCGTTGGGGCAATCTCTTCCTCAGAGCTGCTACCACCACCTTCTTGTTCCTCACGCCATGTTGGGTCTTGGACCTCATCATCTCCACTACCCTCTTCCAACACCTGCTGCTGTTGGGTGGTCTGGCCAGCACCATGCTCAACAGAAACTGGCACCTGAGTCTCATCATCATCAGATGCGTTCTGCGGTGTGCTGACCATCGGCACTGGCTCACCCACCTCTTCACATTCAGAGAGACACAGCTGTTGCGCATCACTGCATACTGCCTCTTCTTCACATTCCAGAATGCTGCTTGGCTGGGCCCCTGTTTGCAAGCCAACAGATTCTGAGAACAGAAGCAGAGACTCAGCTGGCTCCAGTTCAGAACTCTCTGACTGCCTGGGCAATTTGGCAGGCGGTGAAGAGACAGATGGTTGTTCAACAGTGCTGTGGTCCTGAGAGGAGGTGGAAGCAATTGAAGTCGATGCATTGGCTGCCATCCAACCAACAACGGCTTCAATTTGTTCTTCCCGCAGCAGGGGGGTACGCTGAGCTCCTACAAAAGTGCGCATAAAGGAACGCTCACGGGGAAAACTGGTGGATGCTGTGTCACTGGGTGCGGCAGCAGCCACAGAATCCCCACGTCCTCTCCCTGCTGAAACTCCACGGCCACGACCACGTGCCTTACTCCCTGCCTTCTTCATCTTGGTAGATTGATAAAGAAAGTCAGAAAAGTTATAAGGCCTAAGTGTGGTTATTCCTCAGAGACTGCAGTGAACACTGCAGACAACTGTTCAGTAGCTGTGAAAGGCCCCTTTGTGTACTTCTATAGTGTTTGCAACCAATGTATTGTATACGGATGGAAGCGCGTCACACTAATAGATTAGATTTTTTTCAAATATAATGGAGCAGCACCAATTAGAGAAAAATGTGAAGGATGAGGCAGTGACACACGCTCAGCAGACTACAACCAGCAGTGGTTGAAGAACTAACTGGAGCGTAATCTGCACTCAAAAAATGAAAAGCTCACAGACTACAGTGAACACTGCAGACAACTGTTCAGTAGCTGTGAAAGGCCCCTTTGTGTACTTCTATAGTGTTTGCAACCAATGTATTGTATACGGATGGAAGCGCGTCACACTAATGGATTAGATTTTTTTCAAATATAATGGAGCAGCACCAATTAGAGAAAAATGTGAAGGATGAGGCAGTGACACACGCTCAGCAGACTACAACCAGCAGTGGTTGAAGAACTAACTGGAGCGTGATCTGCACTCAAAAAATCAAAACCTCACAGACTGCAGTGAACACTGAAACACAAACTGTTCACTATCTGTGAAAGGCTCCTTTCTGTACTTCTATAGTGTTTGCAACCAATGTATTGTATACGGATGGAAGCGCGTCACACTAATAGATTAGATTTTTTTCAAATATAATGGAGCAGCACCAATTAGAGAAAAATGTGAAGGATGAGGCAGTGACACACGCTCAGCAGACTACAACCAGCAGTGGTTGAAGAACTAACTGGAGCGTGATCTGCACTCAAAAAATCAAAACCTCACAGACTGCAGTGAACACTGAAACACAACTGTTCACTATCTGTGAAAGGCTCCTTTCTGTACTTCTATAGTGTTTGCAACCAATGTATTGTATACGGATGGAAGCACGTCACACTAATAGATTAGATTTTTTTCAAATATAATGGAGCAGCACCAATTAGAGAAAAATGTGAAGGATGAGGCAGTGACACACGCTCAGCAGACTACAACCAGCAGTGGTTGAAGAACTAACTGGAGCATGATCTGCACTCAAAAAATCAAAACCTCACAGACTGCAGTGAACACTGAAACACAACTGTTCACTATCTGTGAAAGGCTCCTTTCTGTACTTCTATAGTGTTTGCAACCAATGTATTGTATATGGATGGAAGCGCGTCATACTAATAGATTAGATTTTTTTCAAATATAATGGAGCAGCACCAATTAGAGAAAAATGTGAAGGATGAGGCAGTGACACACGCTCAGCAGACTACAACCAGCAGTGGTTGAAGAACTAACTGGAGCGTGATCTGCACTCAAAAAATCAAAACCTCACAGACTGCAGTGAACACTGAAACACAACTGTTCACTATCTGTGAAAGGCTCCTTTCTGTACTTCTATAGTGTTTGCAACCAATGTATTGTATACGGATGGAAGCGCGTCACACTAATAGATTAGATTTTTTTCAAATATAATGGAGCAGCACCAATTAGAGAAAAATGTGAAGGATGAGGCAGTGACACACGCTCAGCAGACTACAACCAGCAGTGGTTGAAGAACTAACTGGAGCGTGATCTGCACTCAAAAAATCAAAACCTCACAGACTGCAGTGAACACTGAAACACAACTGTTCACTATCTGTGAAAGGCTCCTTTCTGTAATTCTATAGTGTTTGCAACCAATGTATTGTATACGGATGGAAGCGCGTCACACTATAATTTCTATTGAATGGAGCAGCTAGAATTACACTAAAGAAAAAAAAAAAGAGTCTGTCAGTGACACGTGCAGATGCCTACAGACAGCGTTGGATGCAGAGCAAACTGCAACGTCACCTGCACTCTCACACACACACCTTGCACAGAGCTGTTAAAACAACACTGCAAGGCAAAAGGAAGCTTTACACAGCGGTTGGTAAACTAGCCTGCCTAAAGCAAAGTACACAAAATCGCAATCTCTAACTGTCCCTCAGAGTCAGCAGAGCAGCGTTCTGTCCCTGAGTTCACAGCACAGTGACGCTAAAATGGCGGCGGCGCCTTTTATAGTGCATTCTGACATCATTTCAGCAGCCAATCACAGCCATGCCATTAGTTAAGATGACCGCAGCATTACAGGATGTGCCCACACTTCATAAGATTCCTCATTGGCTGACTAAAATCACATTGCCTCTCAAAGAATTATGGGAACTTCCGATTCCGGTATACGATATTGGAAAAATATCGGAACTAAGTATCGGAATTCCGATACAGCGAATATCGGCCGATACCCGATACTTGCGGTATCGGAATGCTCAACACTACTCCTTACGGAAGACATCCGTAAGCACCATGCCATTCTCAGAAACAATGATTCGAATATCAAGAAATTCTATATTAGTACGTGATGATTGGTATGTTAATTTGATGTTAAAATTGTTATTGTTAAGTGCCCCGATGAATTCATGAAGGGCAGGCTCGGGACCCTGCCATATAAACAGGATATCATCGATATACCTGTACCAGCCGATGACGTGAGAGGAGGCGGCATGTGCGCCACCGCCAAACACCTCCCTCTCCCAGTAACCCAGAAAGAGGTTGGCGTACGAAGGCGCACATGCCGCCCCCATTGCGGTCCCCCGTCTCTGTAAATAAAACCTGTCTTTAAAAGTAAAAAAATTGTGTTTGAGAATAAACTCTAGCAGCTCCATGACCACGGCGTGCAGAGGGGAATCAAGGTCTCCCATATCCAAGAAGAATTGTGTAGCCCTCAATCCATCATCATGATTGATGCTGGTGTACAGAGACTCGACATCCGCCGTCACCAACAGCATATCTGGTTCTAAGGTAAGTCCATCTATCTTCCTCAGGACGTCCGTCGTGTCCCTGACATAGGAGGGAAGTGTCTCCACTATGGGGTGCAGATAATGCTCAATAAATTTGCAAATCGGATCACACAGCCCCCCTATGCCAGAGACAATCGGACGCCCCGGGGGTTCAATTAAGTCCTTGTGGACTTTTGGCAACAGGTAGAAGGTGGGGACCACCGGACAGGCAACAGTCAGGCCCTCAAGAACCTTTTTTGGAATAATACCCAAATGGAAGGCCTCCTCCAGAATGAGTGATAGAGCCCTCAAAAAAGTATGCACAGGGTTGTTTGGAAGGAGAGTATATGCCTCTCTATCTCGGAGCTGCCTGTGAACCTCCCTTTCATACTTCTCCACTGGCCAGACCACCACATTCCCCCCCTTATCAGCCGGTTTTATAAACTACATCATGTAGAGATCTTAATTGCTTAAGTGCCTCTCTCTGCACAGGGTAAGATTATCACCCCTCCATTGGCCAGGGATTCTTTTGAATTCCTCCAAAACCAGTCTGTTGAAAATTTCAACTTGCAGGCATAGAGAGAAGGGGGGGAATGTGGTGGATCTGGGGAAGATAGAAGAAGGAAAGGTACCTGTGACACTGGACGTGCTCTCCCTTTCTAATTCCTCCAAGATAGATAGTGCCTCCTGTTCATCAACTGTCTGAGACTCGTCATTCTTAAGTGGTTTAAAATGCAACTTACGAAGGATTACCTTTCTCAGAAAAAGTTGGAGGTCCTTCATGGCTGGAAAAAATTCAAATTTATTAGTGGGAGCAAAGGTTAAACCCAGACCCAACACCTCCAACTGAGTATGTGTGAGTACATGACTAGAAAGGTTAATTACCTCCAAATTGTTTGTTTTGGATTTCTTAGCCCTTGACTGAGGGGGGTTGTCTTACGTTTCGTATATGCTTTATGCCTCTGTGTGACAAATCTGTTGGGACCAGTGAATTCTTGTTGTATCATGGCTGATTGACTGCCATGAGCTGATTCATCATCCATTGAGGACATAGATGAAAAGGAATTCCTGTGTGTCTGGGGCACAGAGCCTATGGGTCCCTTCTTCCTCCTCCATTTGTACACATAATTTGTTTTAAAATCAGAGACATCACGCTGATATTTTTTGGATTTGGAAGCCTCAATTTCCTTTTCCCATTTGGAAAAATCTGCTTCTAGATCTTTATTGAATTTGGTCTTGGCTTCATTGGTCATCCTATCAAAAACTTGAGACTGAATGGTGTTAATATCTGTTTCAATGGTTTGTAACATTGTTGTATTGGACTTAATCAATAATTCCATAAAGCCTTTGGAGCAGGTAGAGGCCAGACTCTCCCACTCCTGTCTAAATGATGCGTCTTCTACATTAAATGATGGAAACACGTGGACACGCAGTCCTCTTGGGATTAACCCCTTAATGATATATCGCTCTAGGAATGCCTTATTCCACCAGAGACGGGTTCGTTTGTTATACAAATATTTCAGTTTAGTGGCCAAATCATCCGTTTCCTTTGTATTTAAAACCACAGTTTGTTCATCACCAAAAACTTCATCTAATTTGTGTAGCCACGTTTTTTCACGGGCTTTCAAATCCATTTGTTCAGGTAGTTTAGCTGTGAAAATACACAGAATTATGAATATGTTACTTAAACCCAAACCATGGGTAACACGATTAAACATGGTTCCAATCAGGAACAGGGCAACTCTAACATGATTAGATCAAAACAGGAGAATAAGAGCGTCTAGCCCAGCCAAAGACAAAATTTCTATAAAAGAATTAATTTTATTGAGAAAAATACACATATAAAAACGTTCACAAAAACATGTAATGCTAATGAAGTGTATTGGTGACTAGAACAAAACTAAACACCTGTGACACATGGAATGGTGCACTAGCTGAGCTTACTCACCCAAATGTAGCCCAGTATGGTAAAGGAGCTATTACTGAAAAAATGCCACGGTAAAGTAAAAAAGTGAACACATGGGCATAACAGAAAATAGGTGAATACAGAGCAACGACATCATGACAGCACCAGGGATAATGGTATAGTACCAAGAAGCGGCATAATTAGCCTCCCTACAGAGATATGTCTAATGCACTGCCGTGCCCTGCAACACTCAAAGAGGAAAGGAGTGAGGAGAGATTGAAACGCATTCAGCAAGGAGGAAAGTGCTTCCTAACTGAAGCCAAAATGTATGCGAGCTCTAGTGTAGCCAAGCTTACCCATGTGGGACAATGTCACAGGTACGTGCCCCAACGCACGTTTCGCTATATTGAGCTTCCTCGGGGGCGATGTGGGATGGGGTGCTGACAGGCTATAAAAACCATAAGGGCCAGGTGGGGATGATTCCTCAATCAGGCGTTGCGCATGCGAGCGCTGTCGCAGCGGCGGTATCCGCGCCGCTTCCGGCCATCCGATGACGGCGGGGTCAAGGAAAGTGCTTCCTGTGACGTCAGTGACCCCGCCGCCATCTTAGTGGAGACCTTAGACGGAGCGGACCGCCGATGCCGCGCGCACATGCGCAGCCAGACGAGTAAGAACACAGATGCCTAGTGAAGCAATGTGGGTGAGTATTGGGGACATGGGGCAGATTAGGTAGAGTGGCGGACCCAGAGGGTACACTAAGCCTAATGGAAAACAAAAATGAATAATGTGATGAGAGAAAAATGAATAGTAAAGAGCTAATAAAAGATAGTAAGAAAAGAGAAAAAAGAAAAAAAGTATGACAGCAAAACCTAATATGAAGAAAAACAGAATTGGGACATTAATGAGAAAAGGGAAAACAGGTAGAAAAACATAATAATGCACTTATCCTAACATCTGCCATACAATGGCTTATTTGGCGGCGATCTTTTGGACATTTATTTATTTTTCACTTTTTATTATTATTTTGTGTCTAATATTGGTTTTTGGATGTTTAACTTTGTTTTGTTTTTTGGTTTTTGTTTCTATTATTTATTATTTATTATTCACCATCTTTTATATTTTTTATTTCATATTATTTTTACAATTTTTTCTTTTTCACTTGTGCAACAATCCGTTTATGATATGTGTTTATACATTTTTTGTTGTTATTGTTCATTATGCATTATTATGTTTTTCTACCGGTTTTCCCTTTTCTCATTAATGTCCCAATTCTGTTTTTCTTCATATTATGTTTTGCTGTCATACTTTTTTTCTTTTTTCTCTTTTCTTACTATCTTTTATTAGCTGTTTACTATTCATTTTTCTCTCATCACATTATTCATTTTTGTTTTCCATTAGGCTTAGTGTACCCTCTGGGTCCGCCACTCTACCTAATCTGCCCCATGTCCCCAATACTCACCCACATTGCTTCACTAGGCATCTGTGTTCTTCCTCGTCTGGCTGCGCATGTGCGCGCGGCATCGGCGGTCCGCTCCGTCTAAGGTCTCCACTAAGATGGCGGCGGGGTCACTGACGTCACAGGAAGCACTTTCCTTGACCCCGCCATCATCGGATGGCTGGAAGCGGCGCGGATACCGCCGCTGCGACAGCGCTCACATGCGCAACGCCTGATTGAGGAATCATCCCCACCTGGCCCTTATGGTTTTTATAGCCTGTCAGCACCCCATCCCACATCGCCCCCCGAGGAAGCTCAATATAGCGAAACGTGCGTTGGGGCACGTACCTGTGACATTGTCCCACATGGGTAAGCTTGGCTACACTAGAGCTCGCATACATTTTGGCTTCAGTTAGGAAGCACTTTCCTCCTTGCTGAATGCGTTTCAATCTCTCCTCACCCCTTTCCTCTTTGAGTGTTGCAGGGCACGGCAGTGCATTAGACATATCTCTGTAGGGAGGCTGATTATGCCGCTTCTTGGTACTATACCATTATCCCTGGTGCTGTCATGATGTCGTTGCTCTGTATTCACCTATTTTCTGTTATGCCCATGTGTTCACTTTTTTACTTTACCGTGACATTTTTTCAGTAATAGCTCCTTTACCATACTGGGCTACATTTGGGTGAGTAAGCTCAGCTAGTGCACCATTCCATGTGTCACAGGTGTTTAGTTTTGTTCTAGTCACCAATACACTTCATTAGCATTACATGTTTTTATGAACGTTTTTATATGTGTATTTTTCTCAATAAAATTAATTCTTTTATAGAAACTTTGTCTTTGGCTGGGCTAGACGCTCTTATTCTCCTGTTTTGATTTAAAAGTACATACAGAATGATATAAAAAGTGTCACATGCACAATTAACAAATCGCATCACACATTTCAAGCTCAGCTGTTATTTTAAACAGTTACCATACCGATATTGTAGCGAATCAAGGTGTATTAAATTGAATGCTTACACGGTTCCAGCAACTTGATGACAAATTCAGAGCAAATTTGTTATTTTGGGAGAGACCTAGGCCTATTTTTTAACGATGCTAACCCCCTCAGATATGAAAGACAGGCAGCTCTTTTTCAAGAAAACTGTCACTGTGGTGATTTTTTCTAGCCTTCATCAGTGTAGCCGTTAGGATACACGGACCCCTACAACTCATCCCTATGGTGTAGTTTAATGTAGGGGCAAACAGATCATCGCTGGTGTTTGGAAAATACCATATTTCATAGATGGTGGTGAACCGCTGAATCATTTTTAAACATTTCACGCCACTCATGCACCCACAGCACACTTATGGTGTACCCGCACCGCTGCAGCTAGCGCTTTTTACCTAAAAAGGCATGATATAACTGCCCGCAGGTGATGTTTGTGACCTTATTTGCATCATTTTCATTATAGCACGACGGACAGCCGTGGAAAAAACAACCCTGAAATTCAAAAACTATGTGCTGTCCGTTAACATACGCATAGTCATCTAGAAAATATTGAGCGAGTTGCTTCACAAACCCTCTCAAGGCGTGCTGAGTGCCAATGTTCTCGGTATGCGCTACATACATGACCCGCTGTATAGCCTGGGATGAGCAGCGTTCTTGCTGCACAGGCCTATTTTTAAAGATGCTATGCCCCCTCAGATATAAAAGACAGGCATGTTGGGACGTGTCCCGGCCTATTTTGGCACATGCCCACCCCTATGCATCGATATTGAGCACCGTTCAACAAAAAATCAGGTACAAACTTTTTAGCATAGCTATGTTTCTGACTCTCATGCCATGCCAGAAAGGCCTATTTTGGCACAGGCCCACGCCTATGCAACGATTTTGACCAGCATTCAACAAAAAATTGCGTGCAAACTTTTTAGCATACCTGTGTTTCTGACTCCCATGCCGTACCAGAAAGCCCTATTTTGGCACAGGCCCACACCTATGCAGCGATTTTGACCAGCATTCAACAAAAAATTGGGTACAAACTTTTTAACATATCTGTGTTTCGGACTCTCATGCCATACCAGAAGCACCCAGTGCCATGTACTCTAGCCCATAATATCTCACATCGGGTATGGGACCTACATAGCTTTGTTTTCTCAGGTATTAAAAACTGAAAATCCCGCGGCCTGAGGTAATTTAGTGAGCTTCATGGGGATAAAATTTAGCGAGTCTATGAACCTTATAGACAAATCGGGTAACGTCACACACAAGACCACGACACCTCGGGCTATCACATTTACCGGTAGTTTTCAAAAACCACTGCCTTAACAATAAAGTAAGAATCGTGGCGACCTGCATTGTGGACTATAAATGTATACCCTGAAAATTTACCGTTGGTAAAGAACAGTAAAAAGTCATGCGTACAACTATCATCCTCAAACTCCCAGCACTATCACAAACACTATTACCTACAGAGGCCGCCCCCGCGAGAATTTCTGGATGTGTGTATCAAGATGCTCCCTGCTCTGACCGATTGTTTGCTCGTGAATGCTGACATTTCCAGGGTCATCATAGTTGTGTAAATGCGCTGGGAGCTCGTGTATCGGCCCCTAGGGTGTAATGCGTGAGCATTTTACTTATTTTTCAATTCATAACCATACGTTCTCAGGCAGACAGGTTTATTCACAGAAGTTGACTGTACAGTTGCATAATTTTTTTAAAATCATACATTTGCATAATTTTGTTTAAAATCACACAGTTCTGCGATAATGTAGGGTGTTGGACACGCACTTATCAGTCTTTCATACGTGTCGCAGAAAGATTTTAGTCTGTTCTGCGCGAGTTTATTATGCACGTACTGTGCAGACATGTCAAGAAACATTTTGGCGTGTTCAGCAGTCCATACGGGTGTTGGTGTGTAAGGTGATCGAGCATCATCCTTCTGCTTCTTACTTACACGACGGCGCGATACCGCGCGTTTCTTTGGCGTTAATGCACCGGCTGAATTGGCAGCTGCTGCTTCCGCGTTGCTATTTGCAGATTCTGTAGCTTGACACAGATGTATATTCTTAAGCCTACTACTCTCCGCATTCCCGGGTGTGCGGTTGGCGCGTCGCTTTCTCCACGATCTGCGACACACCTGAGTGAAAGAGGTTCCGTTCTCACCTCCGCTCTGTTCTCAAATCCATAATTGCGCTGTTGCAAAACCCGCGAATGACGCTCCTCCGTAACTAAAGAAAAGATACGTGGTCTAGTTAACCGCTAAGCGGGCGAGATATAGGAAAAGCTACAGGCCCCACTTTACTCTGATTCAACGCAATATTTGTAAAGCTACCAGCACCGATTATCGGTGAAGCCGATGCATGATTGTTTGTATAAGTACACTATAGAGCGGCCTAGACATATATACTGACAAGTATCCCCCGGGTGCTGGTCTACAGAGAATGCTGAATTAACAGACATCACAATGTTCGGTCGCCGCCGTATGGGGCTGATTTCTCCCTCAAACGGCAACCTCACGGGCGATACTTTAGCAGCTGTAAATAAAATATAACATACATGAATGCGCAAAACACTCACAAAGCTAACTTGACACACGTAAATAAAATATATCTACTAGTTACCGCAGAAATTTTTAGCTGTATGTATAAGTACACTATAGAGCTGCGTAGACATATATGCTTACAAGTATGAGACGTGTAGTGTAGTTCAGAGATTGGTGAATTAAACGGTGTGGAGTTGCTCGGTCGTTGTCGTATGGGGCTGTTTTCTTTTTCAAGCTGCAGCCTCCTGCACGCTAGTTTAACAGCTGTAAATAAAATATAACTATTAGTCGCCTCAGAAATGATATCTACACGGCCACACGCACAAAGCTAAATTCGCAAAGCTAGCGTAACGCGCGTAAATAAAATATATCCACTAGTTATCGGTGGGGGACTTAGGGTACAGAGGATACAAACACATATCAACCGTGTTTCAGGGACCCGCTACCTTTTCTATTCCAGCGCCGTGTGCTTAGCGAATCACTCCATATTTTAGGAGCGTAGGGTATCGTGCGAGTTAGAGGATTATAGTCCGGTTCTACGAACTCGACATCTGAATCCTGGGGACCCTCCACGATCTCAACATCGGAATCGCGATGCTCGAGCGGCTCAGCCGCCACAGTGTTTTCAACAGCCCAGTCCGCTTGGAGGCGAAGTGTATCTGTATGAGAAAATGTTTATATTATTAAAACATGTCTAGCTAACGACCCTGTCAGCTAAAATAAAATTAACTGTATGGATTTTAGCGGCAGTCTATATTAATTATTAATATTAATAGTAGGCGTTATAAATTTACAGCTACCGCGTTTACCCGTCTAGATACTGTAAGCTTTTCAGGGGATATAGCTCTGGGATCGCTGTCCGGGTAGACAGAATGGCATATAAACAGTTCACTCAGACAGCAGTTCTGGTGTAAAACTGGCCGCAACCAGCTTTATTAAAGTCCACAGCAAACAGTAGGTGATAAAAACGAAATCATAAAAAGAAAACCTAAGCCCCTCGGCTACTCACTTCACATATGAAATGTCCCTTTCTAACAGGAACCCGGCTCTACCAGCCTGGGCCCAAAACAACACATATGATATATATGTTACCAGTATGGAGTTTCACAGATACTCCTCTTTATGTCTGAAGGCAACTCCAACGTCCAGACTTGAGAGAGATCACCTCCTATTCAGTAGTCACCAGCATGGAGTGTCGCAGAGTCTCCTCTTTGTGTCCGGGGTACCTCGAGCACCCAGACAGAGAGAGCCCACCTCCCGGAGTCTCCTTCCGTGCCTGGACTCCTGTCCAGACTGAATGAGCTCCCTGACTGTGCTCCCAAGCACCTACTTCTGGCTTCCTAATCAACACCTGAGTGGGTTCAGGTCTGAGCTGCAAGCGTGTACTGAATGGCAGGTGTAGTGACCTTTCTTTACCACCAGGTTTACAAAGCCACACATTTCGCTCATACCAGTCAGCAAGGTACTTAGGTGAAATATACACCTCATTCAGCACATATTCCTTCACTGTCTCACATATCCCCCCCCTCTTCTCCAGACCGGAGGGCTGGTCATCCAGACCGGAGGGCTGGTCAACAATCCTAAAGAGACAGTGAACTCCGGACCAGTTATGGCCAACACCAAGTTCATCTTCACCATTGTCATCTGTATCTTCACCTAAAGCAACCGCACTACGCTGTACCGTCCCAGGCCTATGCTCTCTGCGGGCCTCGGGTGTCCTGCACGGTTTCAGCTTGACCTTAGTGCCAGCCTCAGTCTCGGTATAGTGGCTCACCAGATAAGTACGACCAGGCACGTCAGAACACCTCTGCTGATTCTTCCTCAGAAACTTTCGTACCTCCTGTTTTTGGGGCACTGACCCTGTGTCACCAACTGTCACAGGAGGTATAGGGGTTTTCTCTAATTCCCCCTGAACCTTTTTTAGCCCATCTACTTTCTTAAATATCAGTTGATTCATAAATTCTATTTCACAGAACTTAAGCGCCTCTGTCATGGTCTCTGACCATTTTGAGCCACACTGTTCAAACGATTGACACTGTAGAGGGAACTGATCGTTTTTCTTGGTCGGTACACATAATTTATCCTCTTCTGGTACAGGCTCACTTTGCATAAGACTCAGAGCTCTTACTTCTTTCTCCAGGAGATCCTCATGGCTACGCATCTTCTCCTGTAGTTGTTGGACGTCCTTTATGTCTTCGGCCCCTTCTTCAGGCTCTTCTGGTAGGACATGCTCAGAAGCCCTACCATCAGTCTTCTTTTCCACCACGTTCTGCATCCCATCTGAGCTCCCGTGTATCTGCAGCGGCAACGGAGCGACACATCGCCCCTCCCACTCACTGGGACGTGGTTCAGGTGTAGACTCCATGAAAATGCACCTGAGCTCACCAAGGCCAACCCGAGGTCTCAAAATCTCATCTTGGGATTTATCCAGATCCTTTGTGTCGCTCGGGAACTCCGATGGCGCACCGGGCGCCGAACTCCCGGCCCGAGCTTCGCGAGTTGCAGCCACGGATCCGGACAGTACACCGTCCACGCCGCTGTCTCCGGCAGAAACAGATTCCGGGGCAGAGTCATTCCCCACATCTTCAGTCTTGTTCCTCATAGCTTCACTTGAGACCTCAGCTTCTGGTGAGGCACCTGGCCTGGTGTCCACCACTTCCATGGCTTTTTCCACCTCTGCAGCATCACCTTCAGAGTCCTTGGCCTGATGCAGATCCACACCATACATTGATAACTTCTCATTTTCAACAGCATCCACTTGTGCTGTGTTCAGTTTCAGAGTCCTGTCTTTCACATTAGTCTTCGCCAGGGAACCGGCCAACTGTAAAACATCTTCAGATGCCATCTTCCGTCCGACTGCAAGGTCAGCCTCAGCCTTCCTCTCAGGACTCTCAATCTCCTCTGCTACCATGCCTTCCTCACTTGCACTGGTTGCTTTATTGTCATCAGATGACTCACTATCACCACCACTATCCCTGTCTGACCCCCTTTTCTCAGCCACATCTGGCTCACTTCCAGGGTTAGACACTTCATTTTCATTCACATCCGGCTCACTGTCAGGGTTATACAATTCATTCCCATTCACATCTTGATCTGGAACCTTAGTTAACATGTCATCCACAACATTAACTTCACCATCTGGTCCCTGGTTTCCCTCAGGTGGTCCCTCAAGTATGTGACTATGTGACAACCCCAGCACTATACTTCCATATAGCTCAGGTACCAGGAGCTGACTCACGACCTCTCCCTGGACTTCATGTCCCTATACAATAGGTTATTGTTCAGGGCAGCATGAGGAAACCTCTCCTCAGAGCCAGGCTCTTGGGGAACCTCATTCAGAACAATTACATTTTCCTGTGCCGTTTTAAGAGTGGGGTCTCGCACCGGCTCACTCCCAAAATTGTCACAGGAGACAGGCAGGTCAGGGACACTCGGTTCCCGAGAACCACCCTCCCCGTCTCCCAACATCACCTGCAAAGAAATTTCATCTTTATCACGGTCATCATCAGTATCATCACTATTATGATTAGCATCATCATCATTATCAATATCAGCATCATCATCATGGTCATCATCATTATCATGATCATCATTATCATTATCAATACTATCATGGTCATCATCATTATCACATAAGTTTAACGGCCCACTAGCACTGTGTTCCGCCCCTCGGGACTGCGCACCCCCAGTAGGAGCTTCATCACACTGTCCATCAGAAACATTTTTCCCCCAGAGATCCTTAGACCGGGGAAAGTCATTACCCAATATGACGGGGTGCACCAGGTTCTTCACTACCCCCACTTCATATGAAACCTCCCCGAGTTTAGGGACCAAGTCCACGGCAGTCTCTGGTAGACTTTGGTGTCTCCATGGATGCACACCATACTCAGGTGCTTATCAGGATGAAGTCCCTATCAATCAGGCTGTCACATACGGAAGTCACTGGACTCTCTGAGTCCAAGAGGGCCTGCGCTGGGCAGTCATTTACAACCACCGGGGACCCCTGTGGTCCAGTCTCTTCGGCTGAGGTGAACACACACACAGGTTCTGCGCAGAGAGAGAGGGATCCGCCAACATCACAACACATAGGCTCCCCCTCTATTGGACAGTTGGCTGCAATTTCACGACATCCCCAACCCTGTCCATCACACTTTTCCACCCACATGTCCCCTCGGGCCTGAACCCGCTTATCAGCATACCCCATGTCCCCAACAGCTGGAACGCTCTTACCGGGAGAGTTCGACGTCCGGGAACTCTGAAGTGACGTCCGCTCAGACGGCTGGTCACGGAGGCAGTCTTTGGGGCCAAAGTACCTTTCTCTCTGTACCTCAGGAGGAAGTGCTCGGGTGTAGGGTCCACTGTCACCTTTTCGACCCTTTGGGCAGGGTTGCTGACGGCAGACTCCCAACTGTATCTCCAGTCATGGACTCTCCTGGCACGGACTGCAACCGTAACACCCAGCCGGGCAAGAATCTCCTCTTTCAGCTTGGCATAGTCTCTGCTGTCCTGCTCGCTCAGGTCAGCACAGACCCTTTGGGGTTCTCCAGTCAGATAGGGTGCGACCATCATGGCCCACTCAGATAGTGGCAGGTTCTCCTTCTCTGCCAGTCCTTCAAATCTAGTGAGATATGCCTCCACATTGTCATGAGGCGTCATCTTTCTTAAAGTCCGTCTTACCATTTTCTTTACAGCGGACAATGCAGGTGACTTTACACCATTATTTTGGGATGTAGCACCGAGTTCCCGGTGCAGTGCTGCAGTCTGCTCCCTCAGCACTCGGTTAAACTCCTGCTGTTGCAAACTAGCTTGTGCCCTAAACCGGTCAGTCTCCTGCTGTTGTGCATTAGCTTGTGCCAAAAACCGGTCAGTCTCCTGCTGCATGCTCTGCCGGGCCTGCTGCATGCGCTGCTGGTGCTGCAGACGCTGCCGCTCCATGCTCTGCTGCATGCTCCGCTGGGCCTGGACCAGGTCATCAAGGAGCTTCTCCATACTGCCGGACTTATCTGTCTCAACCACGGCAGTCTTATGTTGCACATTCACTTGCGCCATTTGTTCAAACAGCGCCTCCATGCTGTCAGACTTCTCTGTCTTCACAACGGCAGACTTCAGTCAAGACATACACACTACACAGCTTTTTTCCACAGAAAATTCAGCCTTGCTGTGCAAACACCCTTTTTTTTTTTTTTCTTTTGCAAAGTCTATTAGGGCTACTGTCTCTTTAAGACTGCTCCACAGACATTTCTTTTGCTGCTGCACATTCCACAGTAATTTTCACAACAAGTTCAGCTTTGCTGTGCATACATTTTCTCTCTGTAGACCCTATCAGGGCCACTGTCTCTCCAAGACTGCTTCAATAGACGTTTCTCTTGCTGACAAACTTTTTTTTTTTCTGCTATTAACCACTGTGCTGCACGCACATTCTCCACCAATTGTAAGCTTTTCAGGGGATATAGCTCTGGGATCGCTGTCCGGGTAGACAGAATGGCATATAAACAGTTCACTCAGACAGCAGTTCTGGTGTAAAACTGGCCGCAACCAGCTTTATTAAAGTCCACAGCAAACAGTAGGTGATAAAAAACGAAATCATAAAAAGAAAACCTAAGCCCCTCGGCTACTCACTTCACATATGAAATGTCCCGTTCTAACAGGAACCCGGCTCTACCAGCCTGGGCCCAAAACAACACATATGATATATGTTACCAGTATGGAGTTTCACAGATACTCCTCTTTATGTCTGAAGGCAACTCCAACGTCCAGACTTGAGAGAGATCACCTCCTATTCAGTAGTCACCAGCATGGAGTGTCGCAGAGTCTCCTCTTTGTGTCCGGGGTACCCCGAGCACCCAGACAGAGAGAGCCCACCTCCCGGAGTCTCCTTCCGTGCCTGGACTCCTGTCCAGACTGAATGAGCTCCCTGACTGTGCTCCCAAGCACCTACTTCTGGCTTCCTAATCAACACCTGAGTGGGTTCAGGTCTGAGCTGCAAGCGTGTACTGAATGGCAGGTGTAGTGACCTTTCTTTACCACCAGGTTTACAAAGCCACACATTTCGCTCATACCAGTCAGCAAGGTACTTAGGTGAAATATACACCTCATTCAACACATATTCCTTCACTGTCTCACAATACATAGGTTTAAAGCATCTGATATAGCTATAGGTTTCTTGCCTGTGACAGGCCGGTGAGAGCTGGAGGCTCGGCGCCCGCTAGCAGAGTTGCCGTCCTCTAACAGGTTCGGCGTAATGAGCCGGTTCTCGTAGGAGTAGCCTGAATGGACTCCCTCTTCTTAAATAAGAAAGAATGAAATATATCATTTATATATACAAAGCGCAGACTCAGACAGCCCGAGACAATACGGCGTACACTATATAAGGTGTAAAACTTACCCGATTGTTCTGGTGAAAGCAAAGCAGAATATTGACCGCGAGAATATCTGGACTCCATCTTGAATAAAAAGGGTCCGCTATTGAATTAAAGCAAATAAAGATCAAGTATGAAAACACGGCTAACCTGTTCATGCAAATACTACACAAACTTAAATATAATTGAAACAAACGTGGATATTCACGAGACATAAAAATACTCACTTTAGCTCTAAAGATCTGCCGTGTGTCCTGTGAGGTGCGAACCCTTACAAGTGCGAGTTGTATTGATTGTGACCGGCTTGTATTTATTAGGACTAGCAGAGAGAACCCGCCCTCTGTCAATGCCCCCACGCTAGGGGCAGAAAAAAACATCCCATTCATGCTTTACAGAGGGATCATGGCGGCTAACTGCGTTGAAGCAATATTAGAGAAGCAATATTTCATGACCGAACCCCCACCATCATTACGCGGTAGCTGTAAATTTATAACGCCTACTATTAATATTAATAATTAATATAGACTGCCGCTAAAATCCATACAGTTAATTTTATTTTAGCTGACAGGGTCGTTAGCTAGACATGTTTTAATAATATAAACATTTTCTCATACAGATACACTTCACCTCCAAGCGGACTGGGCTGTTGAAAACACTGTGGCGGCTGAGCCGCTCGAGCATCGCGATTCCGATGTTGAGATCATGGAGGGTCCCCAGGATTCAGATGTCGAGTTCGTAGAACCGGACTATAATCCTCTAACTCGCACGATACCCTACGCTCCTAAAAGATGGAGTGATTCGCTAAGCACACGGCGCTGGAATAGAAAAGGTAGCGGGTCCCTGAAACACGGTTGATATGTGTTTTGTAGCATTTCCAGGGATATAGCTCTAGGATCGCTGTCTGGGTAGACAGAATGGCACAAAAACAGTTCATTCAGACAGCAGTTCTGGTGTAAAACTGGCCGCAACCAGCTTTATTAAAGTCCACAGCAAACAGATAAAAATAAAGCATAAACAGAAAACCTAGGCTTGTCTAGCCACTAATTACACATATATCGATTTCCCTATTTATCCGGGTCCAGACTCTACCAGTCTGTGCCCAAAACAACACATATGATATAGTTTACCAGTATGGAGTTTCACAGATACTCCTCCTTGTGTCTGAAGGCCCCTTCAGCGTCCAGACTTGAGAGAGATCCACTCCTATTCAGCCGCTATTCGCACGGATTCTCACTGAGACTACTCCTGTGGCCGGGGTACTTCCTGCACCCAGACTGAGATAGCTCACACTCCTGGAGACTGCTTCTTGTGCCGGGACACCTTCCTGTGTCCAGACTAAGCCAGCTCCCACTCCTGGAGACTGCTTCTGGTCTCCTAATTAACACCTGAGTGATTTCAGGCCTGAGCTGCAAGTGTGTACTGAATGTAAGGTGTAGTGACCTTTCTCTACCACTAGGTCTACAAAGCCACACACCTCCCTTATACCAGTCAGTAAAGTAGCTAGGTGAAATATACACCCCATTCAATACATATATTCTCACTGTCTCACATATCCCCCCCCTCTTCTCCAGACCAGAGGGCTGGTCATCCAGACCGGAGGGCTGGTTAACAATCCAACAGAGACAGTGAACTCTGGACCAGTCATGGCCCTCATCAGCTTCATCTTCACCACTGTCATCTGTATCTTCACCTGAGTCACAGCCAACATCAGCTTTCTCTTCATCTGAAGCATCCGTACTACCCTGTACCCTCCCAGGCCTATGCTCTCTGCGGGCCTCGGGTATCCTGCACGGCCTCATCTTGACCTTAGGGCCGGGCTCAGTTTCGATATAGTGCCTGGCCAGAGAAGTACGACCAGGCACGTCAGAACACCTCTGCTGATTCTTCCACAGAAACTCTCGTACCTCCTGTTTTTGGGGCACTGACCCTGTGTCACCAACTGTCACAGGAGGTATAGGGGTTTTTTCACCTTTCTCTAGTTCCCCTTGAACCTTCTTTACTTCATTGAGCTTCTCCAGAAGATGCTCATGGCTCTCATCACGCTCCTTCATCACAGTTTGGAGTTTTTTCTGAGAAGTAATCAATTCATCTTGTACCTGTTGGACGTCCTTTATGTCTTCAGCCCCTTCTTCAGGCTCTTCTGGTAGGACATGCTCAGAAGCCCTACCGTCAGTCTTACATTCTACTTCTTCAGTCACATCATTATGGTCTCCAATATCTCCATTTATTCCAGCTTTCAAGTTCTCCTTGATAGCTGCATCTGTATACTCAGAACCCGCCGGATTCTTCTCTTCCACCACGTTCTGCATCCCATCTGGGCTCCCGTGTGTCTGTAGCGGCAACGGAGTGACACATCGCTTTTCCCATTTGTTGGGACGTGGCTCCGATGTAGCCTCCCTGAAAGTGCGCTTGAGCTCACCAACGCCAGCCCGATGTCTCAAAATCTCATCTTGTGACTTATCCAGATCCTTGGTATCACTCGGGAACACCGCTGGGGCGCCGGGCGCCGAACTTCCAGCCTGAGCTTCACGAGTTGCAGCTACTGATGAGGCATCTGGTTTGGTGTCTACCACTTCTATGGCTTTTTCCACCTCTGCAGCATCACCTTCAGAGTCCTTGGCATGATGCAGATCCACACCTCACACCGACAACTTCTCATCTTCAACAGCATCCACTTGTGCTGTGTTCAGTTTCAGAGTCCTGCCTTTAAAGCTCAGCTCTCCTCCTTTCACCTTAGTCTTCGCCAGGGAACCGGCCAACTGTAAAACATCTTCAGATGCCATCTTCTGTCTGGCTGTAAGGTCAGTATCAGCTTTCTTCTCAGGACTCTCAACCTCCTCTGCTACCATGCCTTCCTCATTTGCACTGGTTACTTTATTGTCATCAGATGACTCACCATCACTCCCAATATCCCTGCCTGACCCCTTTTTCTCAGCCACATCAGGTCACTTTCAGGGTTATACAATTCATTCTCATTCTCATCCTGCTCACTTTCAGGAGTATACAATTCATTCTCATTCACATCCTGATCTGGAACCTTAGTTAACATGTCATCCACAACATTAACTTCACCATCTGGTCCCTCAAGTATGTGACTATGTGACAACCCCAGCACTATACTTCTATATAGCTCAGGTACTAGGAGCTGACTCACGACCTCTCCCTGGACTTCAGTGTCCCTATACAATAGGCTATTGTCCATGGCAGCATGAGGAAACCTCTCCTCAGAGCCAGGCTCCTGGGAAACCTCATTTAGAACAATCATATTTTCCTGTGCCGTCCTAAGAGAGGGGTCTCACCACTGCTCACTCTCAAAATTGTCACAGGACACAGGTAAGTCAGGGACACTCGGTTCCCGAGAACCACCATCCTCGTCTCCCAACATCACCTGCAAAGGAATTTCATCACTATCACAGTCATCATTATTATCAATATCATTATCATGACTATGATCAGTATCATCATCACTATCATGATCATCATCACTATCATTATCAGCATCAGCATCATTATCATGGTCATCATCATTATCATGATCATCATCATCATCATCATCATTATCATTATCATCATCATCATTATCATGGTCATCATCATTATCATGATCATCATCATCATCATCATCATCATTATCATCATCACATAAGTTTAACGGCCCACTAGCATTGTGTTCCGCCCCTCGGGACTGCGCACCCTCAGTAGGAGCTTCATCACACTGTCCATCAGAAACATTTCTCCCCCAGAGACCCTTAGATCGGGGAAAGTCATTACCCAATATGACGGGGTGCACCAGGTTCTTCACTACCCCCACTTCATATGAAACCTCCCCGAGTTTGGGGAACAAGTCCACGGCAGTCTCTGGGTAGACTTTGGTGTCTCCATGGATGCACACCATACTCAGGTGCTTATCAGGATGAAGTCCCTATCAATCAGGCTGTCACATACGGAAGTCACTGGACTCTCTGAGTCCAAGAGGGCCTGTGCTGGGCAGTCATTTACAACCACCGGGGACACCTGTGGTCCAGTCTCTTCGGCTGAGGTGGACACACACACAGGCTCTGAGCAGGGAGAGAGGGATCTGCCAACATCACAATACATAGGCTCCCCCTCTATTGGACAGTTGGCTGCAATTTCACGACATCTCCAACACTGTCCATCACACTCTCCCACCCATATGTCCCCTCGGGCCCGAACCCGCTTATCAGCATACCCCATGTCCCCAACAGCTGGAACGCTCTTACCGCGAGAGTTCAGCGTCCGGGAACTCTGAAGTGACGACCTCTCAGACGGCTGGTCACGGAGACAGTCTTTGCTGGCGAAGGCCTTCTCCATCAGGCTGACCAGACGATTGGCGTCCTGGTGGTCTCCTTGTCCGACCTCTGGCTGTACCTCAAGAGGACATGCTCGGGTGTAGCGGTTCACTATTACCTTTTCAACTCCATAATCAGGTTTGCTTACTGCAGACTCCCAACTGCATCTCCAGTCATGAACTCCCCTGGCACGGGCTGTCACCGTAACACCCAGCCGGGCAAGAATCTCCGCTTTCAGCTTGGCATAGTCTTGGCTGTCCTGCTCGCTCAGGTCAGCATAGGCCCTTTGGGGCTCTCCAATCAGATAGGGTGCGACCATCATGGCCCATTCAGATAGGGGCAGATTCTCCTTCTCTGCCAGTCTCTCAAACCTAGTGAGATATACCTCCACATCGTCACGAGGTGTAATTTTTTTCAAGGACCGTCTTACCGCCTTCTTTACAGCGGACAACGCAGGTGCCTTCACAACATTACTTCGGGACGCGGCACCGAAATCCTTTTTTTGTGCTGCCATCCGCTCAACAAATAACCGGTTATTCTCCTGCTGCTGCTGCAGGAATTGCTGCTGGGCCTGCTGCATGCGCTGCTGGTGCTGCAGGCGCTGCTGCTCCATGCTCTGCTGCATGCTTCGCTGGGCCTGGACCAGGTACTCAATGAGCTCCTCCATACTGCCGGACTTATCTGTCTCAACCACGGCAGTCTTATGTTGCACATTAACTTGCGCCATTTGTTCAAACAGTGCCTCCATGCTGTCATCCATGCTGTCAGACTTCTCTGTCTCAACAACGGCAGTCTTCACTCAAGACATACACACTCCACAGTCCTTTCCACAGAAACTTCAGCTCTGCTGTGCAGACACTTTTTCTTTTTTTTTTTTTT
The DNA here is from genome assembly GCA_033576555.1 of Oophaga sylvatica. NCBI lineage: Eukaryota > Metazoa > Chordata > Amphibia > Anura > Dendrobatidae > Oophaga > Oophaga sylvatica. The sequence continues at coordinate 281,513,609 of JARQOD010000005.1, forward strand.
TCTGCAAACTCTATTAGGGCCACTGTCTCTTTAAGACTGCTCCAATAGACGTTTCTCTTTGCTGCTGCACACTCCACAGTCTTTTCCACAACAAGTTCAGCTTTGCTGTGCAGACACACTTTTTTTTTTTTTCCTCTTTTGCAAACTCTATTAGGGCTACTGTCTCTTTAAGACTGCTCCAATCAGACGTTTTTGCTGACACACTTTTTTTTTTTTTCTCTTCTGCTATTTCAACAGACTTCACCTTTATTGCTGTCTCTAAGCCACTGTGCTGCACACACATTCCAGCACCAATTGTATCAGCCACTGTGCTGCCCCAGCATTCTCCGCCAATTGTAGCATTTCCAGGGGATATAGCTCTAGGATCGCTGTCTGGGTAGACAGAATGGCACGAAAACAGTTCATTCAGACAGCAGTTCTGGTGTAAAACTGACCGCAACCAGCTTTATTAAAGTCCACAGCAAACAGATAAAAATAAAGCATAAACAGAAAACCTAGGCTTGTCTAGCCACTAATTACACATAGATCGATTTCCCTATTTACCGGGTCCAGACTCTACCAGTCTGTGCCCAAAACAACACATATGATATAGTTTACCAGTATGGACTTTCACAGATACTCCTCCTTGTGTCTGAAGGCCCCTTCAGCGTTCAGACTTGAGAGAGATCCACTCCTATTCAGCCGCTATTCGCACGGATTCTCACTGAGACTACTCCTGTGGCCGGGGTACTTCCTGCACCCAGACTGAGATAGCTCACACTCCTGGAGACTGCTTCTTGTGCCGGGACACCTTCCTGTGTCCAGACTAAGCCAGCTCCCACTCCTGGAGACTGCTTCTTGTGCCGGGACACCTT
>JARQOD010000005.1:281514562-281575727 GCA_033576555.1 Oophaga sylvatica
AAGCTTAAATTCAACCTTTATATAGGGGTTATATGGATAACTGGTAAGCTGACAATAGTTCTCCTCACAGGGAGGGTAGACAATAATACACAAATAACTGGATAAACGACTACTCGGCAGGTGCCGATGACTATATGGCCACGATACGGCCGTCTACAAGTCCTAGAACTATAATGAACAGTTAACGGAGTGTCACTTATCCTTCTCTGACATCCGGCAGAGCTGTTTTTCGGGAGGTGTCTGTTCGACATCTCAGCCGCTGGGCCCAGCCGACGAAGAGCTGTCGAAGGCTTCGGGAGTTCCTACGCCCAGGTGCAGAAGGGGCGCAACAGGCCTTGGAGAAGTTCCCCGGCATTGGGACCGCCCCTCTCGGAGGCGAGGTGGTGGCAGCTGTGGGTCCTGACATACAGGTCACAGCCGTGGGATAGAGCGGGGCAGTGGCGGCCGCGGGTGAAAGCGCACAGGCCGCAGCAGCGGGATGGAGTGGGGCAGTGGCAGCCGCGGGTGGCAGTGCACAGGCCGCAGCCGCGGGATGGAGCGGGGCAGTGGCGGCCGCGGGTGGCAGCGCACAGGCCGCAGGATGGAGTGGGGCATTGGCGGCTGCTGGTGTCAGCGCTGTGCTTCCTCCTCGCTCCACTCGCTATTGTCCTCTCCCCGAGTCAAGTTAGCCCCCGTCCTTTATCTCTCGAAGCTGCTGGCTTTTTCCTGCTTTCCAATGCCAGCCAGGCTCCTCCTTCCTGCCTCTTGTCTTCCTCCTTGTCAAGTGCCCCCTGCTGGTCTCCTGTGCTCCTTTTATAGTCGCCCCGCCCCGTACTTTCCAGAATAGTCTCTGTGTCGTCCTGTAGTTACTTCCCCCAGGAACTTACTCCCTGGGAACCTAAGTGACAGCCCCCTTGGTTCCAGCCGGGTTACACAGCGGGGGCTCTCTCTCCTACAGTAGTAAAGTTTGCTGGAAATGTCATGTGCAAATACCCCAAAACTCTTAAAGGTAATCCTTTGCTAGTTAGGGTTATTAAAATTTTTGAGTATCATCTATTTTTGTTTCAGTTGGAAAACGACTGAATAGTGATGCGCGGACCCGTGGATGTTCGAGTCCGTCGGGATTTGGCTGAACATTAATAAAACTTTGGTTCGGGTACCAGAACTTTAACCCAAACCCAGACCCCATTCAAATCAGTGGAGGCCTGAACATCCAGTGTTCAGCTTCAGTGCCGAGTGCTGACATCAGTAAGGTTACTGGAGTTCATCGGCCATAATGGACCTATAGAGGCTCAAAACGGCTGTCGTCCAACTCGGCACTCTCCCGCACACTTTCTGCCCACCGCTTTCTACAGTTACCCTGTTTGAATAAAGGATCATATTCTCCAAATCTTGTGGTAAGTCATGGGCGTACCCACCGTGGGGCAGGGGGAGCAGCTGCCCCCCCTAGGAGCAGGGGCACGCCGTGTGCGCAAATATCAAGATGGGGCCATCAGCCGGGTTTTTTGACTGCCGGCCCTTTAAAAGCTGCTTTCGGCTGCGACGCACATAGAGTCGGGAATCGGGATAAGGGGTTAAGAACGTCCTGACGTTGTACGTCAGGACGTTCTTTGTGGGCGGAGAGAGCGCGCTCTGCTCTCTCGCCCCTAGCTGCAGGCCTGCAGAGCAATTGGTTGTGAGCTGCAGAGCCAGTGTGACTCAGCGCTGCAGCTCCCTACCCGCGCGTGCCTGGGTCTGGCTCCTGCGGCCTGCAGGCTGAAGAATCTGAATCTGAAAAGATTCAATCACACAGTGGGTGACAGATTTACAGACACTGACGCCGGTCTCTCTGGGACTGGGTGAGTGAGTCACCCAGAGAGTGTATGATATGATAATAATGTGTTTAACGTTATGTATAATAATTGACCCCAAAAACATGTTGAAAGTAAAATATATCAGCTAAGCCCCCAGCTGCCAGCACCTGTAAGTAATACTGTGGGGCTGGTGATATATATACAGGTGCTGGGCTGGAGGCTGGGCTGGTGATGTATAAAGGGGCTGGCCTGGTGGTGATGTATATACAGGGGCTGGCCTGGTGGTGATGTATATACAGGGGCTGGTCTGGGGCTGATGTATATTTAGGGGCTGGCCTTGTGGTGATGTATATACAGGGGCTGGTGATGTATATACAGGGGCTGGCCTGGTGGTGATGTATATACAGGGGCTGTTCTGGGGCTGATGTATATACAGGGGCTGGCCTGGTGGTGATGTATATACAGGCCTGGTCTGGGGCTGATGTATATACGGGGGCTGGCCTGGTGGTGATGTACATACAGGGGCTGGCCTGGTGGTGATGTATATACAGGGGCTGGGCTGGGGCTGATGTATATACAGGTGCTGTGCTGGGGCAGATGTATATACAGGTGCTGGGCTGGGGCAGATGCATATACAGGTGCTGGGCTGGGGCAGATGTATATACAGAGGCTGGGCTGGGGCTGATGTATATACAGGGGCTGGGCTGGGGCTGATGTATATACAGGTGCTGGGCTGGGGCTGATGTATATAAAGGGGCTGGGGCTGATGTATATACAGGGGCTGGTCTGGAGGTTGGGCTGGTGATGTATATACAGGGGCTGGGGCTGGTGATGTATATATAGGGGCTGGGCTGGAGCTGATGTATATACAGGGGCTGAGCTGGAGCTGATGTATATACAGGTGCTGGCTGGGGCTGATGTATGTACAGGTGCTGTGCTGGTGATGTATATACAGGTCTGACAGTCCTACCGTCCTGGGCTGGTGACGTATACAGGGGCTAGTCTGGGACTGATGTATATACAGGGGCTGGACTGGGGCTGATGTATATACAGGGCTGGCCTGGTGGTGATGTATATACAGGGGCTGATGATGTATATACAGTGGCTGGTCTGGGGCTGATGTATATACAGGGGCTGGGCTGGAGGCTGGGCTGGTGATGTATATACAGGGACTGGGCTGGGGCTGGTGATGTATATACAGGGGCTGGGCTGGAGGCTGATGTATATACAGGTGCTGGGCTGGTGATGTATATACAGGTCCGACCGTCCTGGGCTGATGACGTATACAGGGGCTGGTCTGGGGCTGATGTATACACAGGGGCTGGGCTGGGGCTGATGTATATACAGGGGCTGGGCTGGGCTGATGTATATACAGGGGCTGGCCTGGTGGTGATGTATATACAGGTGCTGGAGATGTATATACAGGTGCTGGGCTGAGGATGATGATGTATATACAGGTGCTGGGCTGGGGCTGGTGATGTATATACAGGTGCTGGGCTGGTGGACCAGGATGGATATATGGGGGCCAAGATGGATGTATGGGGGAGCCAGGATGCATATATATATATATATATATATATGGTAGAGCCAGGATGCATATATATATATATATAGGGGATTTATGGGGGGGAAGCAGCACATGGCACCAGGAGAGCTATATGTGGTGTAGCAGCACAAAAGGCCAGGATGGATATATGTGGGCGGCAGCACAAGGGACCAGGATGGATATATGGAGGGGAGCAGCACAAGGGACCAAAATGGATATAGGGGGGAAAGCAGCACGAGGGGCCAGGATGAATATATGGGGGAGCAGCACAAGGGGCCAGGATGATATATGGGGGGAGCAGCACAAGGGGCCAGGATGGATATATGTGGGGAGCAGCACAAAAGGCCAGGATGGATATATGGGGGGATGGCAGCACAAAGGACCAGGATGGATATATGGGGGAGCAACACATGGGCACATGATTGATATATGGGGGGAGCAGCACAAGGATGGATATATGGAGGGAGGAGGACAATGGCCTGCATGGATAGCTGGGGGGCAGGATGGATATCTGGGGCCCAGGCTACAGATATTGGGGCCAGGATGTGGCATATTATAAAATAGACAAGGGGCTAGACAAGGGACATGGGGGGGCCAGGATGGTGCATATTATAAAATAAAGGGTGCCAGGCTGGGTGACATTATTAAATATAGAGGGACTTAATTACTTTTTTGGGGGCCAGAATGAGGAACATGCTGTATTAGTTTATGGTGACAAGTGGGAAATATAATTTCTTTAGGATCCAATTAGGGACATTATTACTACTGTCATATAATTTACTTTTTAGGAAACGGTTTTCCATGGAGGGAGCAAAATGGGGGTCCTGTTACTATACAGTGTGGCACTATGTTGCTTTTTTTTTCATCTGACATAGTGTTGAAGTCAGGGAAAAAAGTGCGGAAAGTGCTCTGGAAGCAATCAGCTATTGACGATTGTGTTATATTTTGCAGAGACGAGCCCTGGCTGCAAGAAGTGATGGTCTGTGCTGGATGAAGAAAAGCAAAGACAAAGGACTTCAACTACAGACGTCACTGGTGAGTCTGTGTATTACATGTACATGCACACTATACACTATATACAGAGCTCCTGTGTACAATGTCATTGGTGATTCCTGGATTACCTGTACACTTACAATATATACACAGTTCCTGTGTATAATGTCATTGGTGTTCACTGTATTACCTGTACACTGACAGTATACACAAAGCTTCTGTGTATAAGGTCATTGGTGATCACTGTATTACCTGTACACTGACACTATACACAGAGCTTCTGTATATAAGGTCATTGTTGATTACTGTATTACCTGTACACTGACTCTATATACAGAACTCCTGTCTATATTGTCACTGTTGATCACTGTATTACCTGTACATTATATACAGAGCTCCTGTGTATAATGTCACTGGTGATCCCTGCATTACCTGAACACTATACACTATATACAGATCTCCTGTGTATAATGCCACTGGTGATCACTGTATTACCTGTACACTATATACAGAGCTCCTGTGTATAATGTCACTGGTGATCCCTGCATTACCTGAACACTATACACTATATACAGATCTCCTGTGTATAATGTCACAGGTGCTCACTGTATTACCTGTACACTATACACAGAGCTTCTGTGTATATTGTCATTGGTGATCACAGTATTACTTTACACTATACATTATATACAGAGCTCCTGTATAATGTCACTGGAGCTCACTGTATTACCTATACACTATATGCAGAGCTTCTGTGTATAATGGCACTGGGTGGGAATAACAGTGTTGTTAGCATTGTGGTTTGTATTCATGATCAGTATTGTAGTATTCAATCACTGTGTGGTGGTAATTTGTGGTCTGGTCACGGTGTGGCGGTATTTGTACCTAGTATGTGGTATTTTTCGGTCACTATGAGGTGGAATACGCAGTCTAGTTATGGTGTGGCGGTATTTCTCCTTGTATGTGGTATTATTCAGTCACTATGTGATCTGTTCATGGTTTGGTGGTATTTCTCCCCTGTATGTGGTATTATTGGTCTTGGTATAGGGGATTATGTTGTGTATGGCGGTTATTTGTTCTTTTTCATTTAATTCACCTTTTTCGTTCTAAAATTTTACAACCTGAAAGACCATGGCTTGCCCTCCCCTAGTTTTGATCCTGGGAACTCTCATGTGGTAAGTGATCTACTGAACTACAGGGGGACCTAAAGTCATTTTATTTTTGGGGTCCCCATTTTAATAACCAGTAAACGCTAAGTAGACAGCTGTGAGCTGATATTTATAGCTTCTGAAGCTCCATGTTTATTATCCCCTTGCCATGCTATTAACATTAGCCCCATCTGTCATTTTTCCCTCAGCTGATTATTAAAAACTAGATGGTGGCCCGATTCTAATGCATTGGGTATTCTAGAATATGTATGTAGTTTATTTATGCATGTCTCCGCTCTCACCCTCCCATCCTAGTATGCATAGCTCCGCTCCCACCCTCCCATCCTATATACATGGCTCCGCTCCCACCCTCCCATCCTATATACATGGCTCCGCTCCCACCTTCCCATCCTATATACATGGCTCCGCTCACACCCTCCCATCCTATATACATGGCTCCGCTCCCACCCTCTCATCCTGTATACATGGCTCCGCTCCCACCCTCCCATCCTATATACAGGGCTCCGCTCCCACCCTCCCATCCTATATACATGGCTCCGCTCCCACCCTCCCATCCTATATACACGGCTCTGCTCCCACCCTCCCATCCTGTATACACGGCTCCACCCCCACCCTCCAATCCTATATACACGGCTCCGCTCCCACCCTCCCATCCTATATATACGGCTCCGCTCCCACCCTCCCATCCTATATACATGGCTCCGCTCCCACACTCCCATCCTATATACATGACTCCGCTCCCACCCTCCCATCCTATATACATGGCTCCGCTTCCACCCTCCCATCCTATATACATGGCTCCGCTCCCACCCTCCCATCCTATATACATGGCTCCGCTCCCACCCTCCCATCCTGTATACATGGCTCCGCTCCCACCCTCCCATCCTTGTATACATGGCTCCGCTCCCACCCTGTATACATGGCTCCACTTCCACCCTCCCCTGGGCTCCCCCGTCCTCCCCCATCATACATGCATCTCTATCCTGGCGTGTCAGCTTCTTCCTCTGTGGTGCGGTCACGTAGTACCGCTCATTAAGGTCATGAATATGGACGCCACGCCTATGGTAGTGGAGTCGCGTTCATATTCATGACCTTAATGAGCGGTACTACGTAACTGCACAGGATAGAAGCAAACGCGCCAGGACAGCGATGCAGGGACGGAAGGTGAGTATGTACGTGGACATGACCCGCGGCTACCGTCAGGAGATCAGCGGCGCCGTGCTATGTTGAAATCTTGCGCCAATTCACGGCCGGATGTGCCTGTCGCTGATTGGTCGCGTCCGGCCGGGCGCGACCAATCAGCGACGCAGGATTTCCGTTACAAACGGAAGTTAAAAGTTAGACAATTATATAGTAGATTTAGGCCTGTTTCACACATCAGTTTTTTGCAATCAGGCACAATCCGGTTTTTAGCCGGATCCGGCGTGAACTTTTTAACCTGGAAAATGTATAGTACGCATGTCTGGCACGGAGGAGAGAGAGTGTGCGGCTGCATGTATTTCTATGCAGCCGCACACTCGGGTCCGAGAGCGGGCGGCCGTGCCGGGTGTTGATGCGAGAAAGTCGTGCGTCTTACTCGCATCACACTTGCAAGTGTGACGCCAGCCTGAGAGAGATTTTCAGAATCCGGATCAGTCTTTTGCCGGATTGCACAAAAGACTGATCCGGTACCATAGACTTGTATTGTTTCCGGCCGCCTGATGCGCCGCTTCAGGCGCTGTCAGGCGTTTCCGGCAGGAAAAAAAAAAGTTACATGATGCGTCCTGTCCGGCCGCCAGAATTAAAATCTATGACGTATCCAGCAGAAAACGGACTAAACGCAATGACATGCGATGCAATCTGGCGCTAATGCATGTCAATAAGAAAAAAACGGATCCGGCGGTTAAAAAAAACGGATCCGTTTTTTACAAAAAATGCCGGATCGCGCCTGATGGAAAAAAAACTGATGTGTGAAACTAGCCTAAGGGGACCCCATTCCATTTTTTTTATCCTATATATATCTCCTGTATTGTAATCTGGCAATGAATTTACTGTACTCGGCTGATGAAACATCAGGTTTCCTATGAGATGGGTGCGTAAAAATCGCACAGCACACACATGGTCCGTGTGCCGTGTGATTTTTTTTTCTTTCACCCGTTGTTTTTCGTTGGTGAGTCGCGTCCATTTCACACTGCCATATGCAGCATGCTGTGAATTTTTCCTCACCCCAATTCCAGGTGAGGAAAATCTCGCAGATGAACACTGCCTCATTGACTAACGTTGTAGCGAGAGCAACAGGAGGTTTTCTTATGTTGCACTCGCCGAGTTTAAACTCAGGTGTGGGCGTACCCTAAGGCTGGGACTACATGGTGACTTTGACTGTGTCACCTGCCATACACCCCAAGTTACCTAGTTACCCGTGAGACCCCATCCTTAGTATTCTACAGCATCTCACATAGTTAATAGGATATCTACTTTGTATTAAAATAAAGTCCAAAAGACTGGTGAAATTTCAGATATATTTAAAACAAATTTTGTAGACATTACAGCTATGAAAAGTATGTAAGCAATGTTTGTTACAAATCTCGGGTTGAACTATAACTTTATTTATAACTTACTGTGCACTTTACAATCTAATATCTCTACAACGGAAAGGAGAAATGAAACAATAAAAATTCCATTTTATTCTTCAGCTAACATGCCAAATGGAGGAACGAAAGATCAACAAATGGATAGTAAAATACAATATTTTATTGATTATTTTTATTAAAAAAATGACAAAGAATATATTGAGGTAAGCAAGAGAAATTTCAAGATGAGACGGAGTGAAGCAATATATGTTATATACAGTGATGTCTGGAGAGCAGTGATAACAGTTAAACTTAATATGATGGGGGATTACAAAACGTTCATTGCATGATGATACTGGTACACATATAAAATGGAAACACTTTGCGCATAATGAAAATTCTATGAAACACATGGTGTAATAAAAAAAGTGAAAATGCAAATAAAGTGCCAGCAAGTAAATATAAGACTATAATGATTCTATAGTAAAAAAACAAGGGACCCATGGGCATCTCCCCCATATCTATCAACTAACAATCAGTGTCTCTCCATGGAATTACAAACAACAGTAAATGGTAGAGTTGAGCGAAACAGGTCGGTCAGATTCAAAAGTCGCCGACTTTAGCCAAAGTCGAGTTTCGTCAACCGAAACACGACCATAGCGTGAGGTCGGCCATACGGTCGTCGAAACGAGCGCCAAAGTTGTATTTCCTAGAATGCTTGCAGGCACCTTTTTTCAGCCAATGAGCAAGGACTTACACTGTGGGCAATGAGATGACATGTGCAGCGTCCACCACCATCTTATAGAAGGGCATTGCAGTGATTGGCTTGCTTTGGGGGGCGTCATAGTGTCTATAAAAGCCCTGACCGCCGACGCCATTTTACTTCTGCCAATCTTAACAGTAGGGAGAGGTTGCTGTTTATCAGTAGGGAGAGAGTAAAGGTACTGCCACACTAAACAACATCGCTAACGGGATCGCTAAAAAACGTCACTATTTAGCGATCCCGTTAGCGATGTTGTTGTGTGCGGCATCTACCAGCGACGTGGCCCCTGCTGAGATCCTGCTGTGATCTCGCTCGTCGTTCTCATCGTTCCGGACCCTATTTTTATCGTCGGCGCCCCGCTGGTAAGTATTATCGCTGAGTGTAGCACCTTTTGTTAGCAATTTAGCGGTACTTTTGTACCGCTAAAGTCGTTAAGGAGATCGCTAACCGCGATAGCGTCCTTAACGACATCGCTAAATTAGGCTGCTACTAGCGATATAGAAACAATCCCGCTAGCGATCGCATTAGTATGTGTCGTTATCGTGATCGCTAGCGGGATTGTTTAGTGTGGCAGTACCTTTAGGGCTGGAAAGAGAAGTTCTTATGTGCTTGTGCTGATAGCAATTGTGCTGTACAGTTAGTGTGCAGTGACAGGGGAGGATTTTCTTGTGAGCAGCAGCGCTGGTTATTAGGCTGCCTGCCAGTGACAGGGGAGGATTTTCTTGTGTGCAGCAGTGCTGGTTATTAGGCTGCCTGCTATCTGTATTGCTGAGTGTACACTGCTGTGCAAACTGCTTTTTACATAGCACTAATACTTTTATTCTTTTTTTCTGCACAGCTACCGAGCATTCATTTTTTCCCACACCGTATAGAGCTGTACGCTTCTCACACACTACTGTGTACCGGCTGGTATCACGGACAAATACATGTTAACTATCTGTGTGTGACTCCGGAAATAAATAGGGAGATTTAAATTTTCCCCTACACCGTATACAGCTGTACGCTTCTCATACAGTACCATATATCTGCTGTTTGTATTACGGTCAAATTCATACTGAGAGAGCGTCTGTGTGTGACTCCGGAAATAAACACAGATTTCCCCTACACCGTATACAGCTATATGCTCCTCATACAGTACCGTGTATCTGCTGGTATTAGGTCAAATCTTTACTGAGTGGGCATCTGTTTGTGACTCCGGAAATAAATACGGAGATTTAAATTTTCCCCTACACCGTATACAGCTGTACGCTCCTCATACAGTACCGTATACCTGCTGGTGTTACGGTCAAATCCATACTGAGTGAGCGTCTGTGTGTGACTCCGGAAATAAATACGGACATTTAAATTTTCCCCTACACCGTATACAGCTGTACGTTTCTCATACAGTACCATATACTGAATCTGCTGGTATTTTTGGTACAGTTTCCCAAACATGAGGGAGTATGGTGGAAGAGACCGTGGACGTGGGCAGGGAGGCCAGCTGGTACTGATGGTGGTGGTGCATCTGCTGGTAGTGCCAAAAGCACAATAGCACCTAAGGCAGGAGGTGTTGATCCTGCGTCATCGTCTGGCTCCAGAAAGCCTGGAAGGCTCTCTTTTCTGGGAGTAGGTAAACCGCTTTTAAAGCCGGAGCATCAGGAACAGGTTTGGGCTTACATTGCAGAAACAGCCTCCAGCTCTATCGCCTCTTCTTCTGAAGTTTCAAAAACTGCAAGCAGTGAGTCGTCAGTGCAGGCTCCTGGTCAGGAACAACACCTTTCCTTGTGTCCTTCACCCCAACCAAAAGTGAAGGATGCGGCAGGCCACACTTCAGATTACTCCCTGGAGCTCTTTTCACATACCATGCCTAATTTATCAAGTGAAATACTGAATTCCCCAGTCCAAGATGAATATGACATGGAGTGCACTGATGCACAGCCACTGCTATATGATTCTGCTGGTACATTGACCCAGAGCACTGCATTGCCCTCGCAGTCTACTGAGCCAGATTCTGACCCGATGAAACTCAGGTGCCCCTTCCCGCATACTATACCACCTTACATGGTGACACAGAGGAAGGTGCAGATGAAAATGAAGAGGAGGTGATGGATGACCCAGTTGACCCGGATTGGCATCCATTGGGGGAAGAGGGTGCCGCTGGCAATGGCTCAGAAGAGGAGGAGGATCCGCAGCAGGCATCGACATTGCAGCTGCGGTTATCTGGCAGGCCCGTGACAGTCCAAAAACGTGTTAAAAAAACAAAAAGAGTTGCAGGACAGCTTGGCCAGACGGTCAAATTAGCACAGCGTGCAAGCCCTGAAAAGTTTGCCCATAGTAGGAAGAGTGCAGTGTGGCACTTTTTTGACCAAAATCCTATTGATGAGGCAAAGGTTATCTGTAAGAAATGCGGAAGGACCTTTAGCCGAGGGAAAAATCTCTGACATTTGAATACCAGTTGCATACTTAGACATGTAAACACCATGCACTTGCAAGCATGGACAGACTACAAAACCTCACTGGCTTTGAACGCCTACATTGCCAAACTGATCTCATTAGAGATGATGCCCTTCCGTTTGGTTGAAAGTGCAGTGTTCCGAGAGCTCATGGCCTACGCTGTCCCACGCTATGACCTACCCAGTCGGCACTTCTTTTCTAGAAAAGCCATCTCTGCCCTCCACCTGCATGTGAAAGACCGCATTGTCCATGCACTCAAACAATCAGTGAGTGGAAAGATGCACCTCACAACAGATGCATGGGCCAGTAGGCATGGCCAGGGCCGTTACGTGTCCATCACTGCGCACTGGGTGAATGTGGTGGATGCAGGGTCCACAGGGGACAGTGGCGGTGGGACAGTGCTGCCTAGCCCACGGTATAGGCAACAGTTGGCTGTAGGTGTTCGACCCTCCTCCTCCTCCTCCAGAAGCGAAAGCTCGTCGACAGAGTGCAGTCACACGAGCACTCCATCCGCAGGTGCCAGTGTTACACATGAGGTGTCCCACTATCGAACAGCTAGTGGTAAGTGAGTCGCACAGCCAGGGCCTGTGGGGTACTCGGCACCGAGCCCATTCACTTCAATGGGGGATGTCACGGGTAGCACAGCTCAGTCCGTGGCCCTTGGCGCTCACTAAAAGGGGGGATATTTACAGGGGATTAAAGTATATATACAGTTTATTCGTGACGCCACCTGTGGTAGCTGGTCAGGATGACCAGCGCTGCAGGGTAAATCCTCTGAGGGTTGTTACTGGGCAGCAAGGTGTTAAGTCTTCCACAGGCAAGACTGGGTCCCTCAGGGTATATGGCGGTGTAGGGGTGCAGGATCAATAAGGCAGACACACACACGAAAGTCTCTTTCTGTACCTTTACTGATGATAGTTGCAGGCACGTCCCGGGAAGCTGACAGGGTGGAGGATGCACGTCTAGTATTCCCACTGAGTAGGTGTAGGGCCTCCTTACTCCAGCTGTGTGAGTTTCTGACCTGTATGAAACCAAGTCTAACTCTGTCTTCAGTTATACGCCCGGCTGACTTTGTGGTGAGGCCTTCTCTGGGATAGAACAGTGTCTCTAATGGTTGGCCGACCGGACTCCTGTCTTCCTGACCCCGGCTATGTATCAACACTTGCGGGCCCCTGCGACCTGTAGTTCCACAGGGTCTCCGGTATCTCCTACTAGTCGTGTAGATGCTAGCAAGCTCGGACCCGGTGTCCGGTTGTGCAGAGTAGAGGTAAGCGATCAATGCTGTTTCAACCTCTGTCACTCTCTTTTCCCTTCCACTCGCCTTTCGTCCTACTTCGACCTTTAGCATAAGCACACTAGCAGTAGATAGCTGGTTCTCCTTTCTCTTCACCGCTCTCAAAGCGTCGGCATGCTTGCTCACTGAAACTACACTCAGTTGACTCAGTTCTGACCAGGCTGAAGTGGCTATCCTTCTCCACTATTACTGGACTCCACACAGTAAACTAAGTTCAAGCTGTAGTCTTCAGTCTTTCAGTAACTATCTCTCTCTCAGCTCATCTCTCACTGATCTCTAAGACGTTCTGAGGTGTTCTCTCATCATCCGAGGTAACTAGACTGACAAGATCTCACCCTTCTCGTCTGAGGTAATCTGAGATCTCACGTAACTGCCGTGTCTACACTACCTTTATAAACTGCGAAAGGGCTCCCTCTGGTGGATCTAGGGAATAGTGCAGATGTGTTGTGTGCATATAGGTCACTGTGGGTTTACCTTTGTTGCATCCTCCTGGGAACATGTGGCTCCAGGCACAGCTGGGCTACACATCAGCATCAGCAGGCTGTTTAAAGATGATGTCTTTGTACTGGCCGACTACTTGCAGCAATAAACTGAGTCATGGCTGGGCAGTCTACATCTTGAGCCAGGCAAGGTAGTCAGTGATAACGGCCGTAATTTTGTGGCAGCCATAGCCCTGGCAAAACTCAGACACAAACCTTGCCTGGCTCACACCTTGAATCTGGTGGTGCAGTGCTTCCTAAATAATTATCCGGAGTTACCAGCCCTGCTCCTTAAGGTGCGAAGACTGTGCTCGCACATCCGTCACTCGCCCGTAGACTCCAGTCATATGCAGAGGCTGCAGCGATCACTCCACCTCCCCAAGCACTGCCTAATCATAGACGTTGCAACAAGGTTGAACTCCACCATGCACATGGTTGAGAGGCTGTGCGAACAGAGGCAGGCTGTAATGCATTTGTGGGAGGATACATGGGCAGACAGTTTGAGGGCAGACATCGAGTCGTCGGGTGTGCAGTGGTCAGAGCTGAAAGACCTCTGTAAAGTCCTTCAGTGTTTTGAGGAATGTACACAGCTGGTAAGCGCAGACGACGCCATCATAAGCATGAGTATCCCACTTGTGCGTCTGCTCATGCAAACTTTGACGCACATTAAGGATCAGGCGTCTGCAGCGGAGGAGGAGGGAAGCCTTGATGACAGTCTGCTCAGGGAACTGTCCTGGACGAGGTGGAGGAAGAAGAGGAAGAAGAGGAGGAGGATGAGGGGGATGATTATTTTGGGGAGGAGGATGCTTTTCAGGGGGCAAGAGAAAATGTTGGCTTGCCAAGGTCAGGTACAGGGTTTGTGCGTGACTGGAGGGATGTGGATTTGGCAGAAAGTGCTCCTCCACCCACCACTGGCAATGCATCATTGACACCTGGAACATTGGCCCACATGTGTGATTATCTCTTGCGGATCCTAAAAAGGGAACCCCGCATGGCAAAAATGATGAAGGAAGACGACTACTGGTTGGCCAGCATCCTTGATCCACGCTATAAAGGCAAATTACAGAACATCATGCCACAGGAGAACCTAGAGCTAATATTGGCGAACAAACAAGCAACTCTGGTAAACCGTTTGTTAGAGGCATTCCCAGCACACAGCAGCGGTGCAGGTTCTACCACGAGCCGTACTGGGTTTCATGACAAGGTTGTGGACTGATTTCTCGAGTACCTCTCACACGACTGTTAAAGGGAATCTGTCACCCCATTTGTGCATGCGCTGTAATGATTTTATGCTTTGCTCACTGTTGGGCAAAGCACACTGCGCATGCGTGGGGGGAATTTGAAAAGCGCAATCGCGGGAAGCCGAACACCGTCTGTGCGATTCACGGACGGCCATACGCAAGAGATGCCGAGGAGTGGGGCGGAGAAGAGAGAAAACGCCACCCTCCGGACCGGACCGCCCTGATTAGCATACCAAACTACGAAGTTTACAAAGGTATTTTGGCATCAAAACGGGGGTATCAGGCTATATGATATATACCGATAGGTTACTTAAAGGACGCACTATTTAGTCATATCTTTATCTTATATAGCCAAAATGGGGTGACAGATTTCCTTTAATACTGAATCGATTGCAACAGACAGGAGACAGCAGTTGTCAACTATGGTTCAAAATTACCTCTCCTCCCCTATTGATGTTCTCCCTCACAGTTCATTCCCCTTTGACTACTGGGTCTGTAAACTGGACACCTGGCCTGATTGGCACAATATGCCTTACAGGAGCTCGCTTGCCCTGCTGGTAGTGTGCTATCATAAAGAGTCTTCAGTGCTGCTGGATCAATCCTGACAGAAAGAAGGACCCGGCTGTCGACCCAAAATGTAGGTGATCTCACCTTCATTAAAATGAACCATGCCTGGGTTTCAAAGGATTTTGTACCACCTTCCCCTGATGACACATAGGTTACAAGCAAAATGGCTCGCTTTGTCCTCCTCTTCCTCCAACTTCTCCAATTCCTCCATTTGCAGCTGCTGAATGTCCAGGCTACACCTCAGCATATGCCAGTTTTTCCACCTCCCTAACTGGGCTGTACTCCCCCCAGGGCCGGCGTCAGCACCTGGCGCACCCGGGCAAGTGCCGGGGCCCTGAGCAGAAGGGGGGCCCACTCGCCGTCAGAGACACCGGCGTACTATGAGGGGCCCTGTGCCAGTGCCGGCGCCCACGAGTGGGCCCCCCATGCTTTCTCAGGGCCCCAGCACTTGCAATACTTACCTCTCCCTGCTCCACCGCTGTGACGTGTTCCGCGTTTCCTGACAGTGACATTCAGGTCAGAGAGCACGATGACGTCACGTCTGTGCGCCCTCTGCTTGAACAGTCACAGTGCAGAGAGCTGGAAGATGGCGACGCTGAGGAGTCCAGAGTAGAGCAGTGCCCAGCGAGGAGAGGTATTTCATTTTTTTAAATGTTTGGAGCAATATATGGGGAGCATTATACACTGGAGAATTATATATGGGGCTCATCATACACTGCAGTATCATATATGGGGCCCATCATATACTAGAGCATCATATGGGGTTCATTATTTATGGGGCATCATATAGGGCCCTTTATATATGGAGCATCATATGGAGCACATATGGGGCCTATTCTGTATGGAGCATTATATGGAGCCCATTCTATATAGAGCAATATATGGGGCTCATTCTGTATGGCGCACTATGTGGTGCCCGTAATACTGTATGGAAGACTGTTTTTTGAGCTATTGTAGAATTTACAATAGATATCACTCATGTAATGTAAGAAGTGAAGTATTTGGCATTGTACTATACCTATATTTCTCTGCCAGATCGGAGCATCATGAATTGTGGTATGTGTTAAAGGGGCCCACTGAGACTCTTTGGCCCGAGGCCCACGAAATCCTGGAGCCAGCCCTGCCCCCCCCACAACTTTAGCCAAATAACCCCCAGTTTTCAATGCGTTACTATTATTATAAAGTAAATTAAGGTTGACAAGCTTAAGTAATAAGAATTGATGTAGTTGGCATTGAAATGGGCATAGTAGGTGTGTTTACTGTCCTCCACTCCCTGACGACTTTTATTCCCCATTGACTTGCATTGGGATCAGGTTTCCGACGCCGACTCGACTGTTTCCGTTAGTCTGCCGACTTCGTTCGACTCGACTTTTGTAAAAGTCAAGTCGGCCGAAACCCGACTCGACCCTCCCGGAGGCAAAGTCGCTTATCTCTAGTAAATGGGTATAGTTAGTGATGTATGCATAGCCTTATGCATAGAAAGATCGCCTGCTGTCAAACCCCTTTTGCTAAGGCTTTATCGAGGGGTGACTTGTAAAGCTCCTTGTATATCCATGTTACCTCCTGTGGAAATCTTTATTTATGTGAATTATGTGTCATGTATATTGTAAATTTTTATTATTTTGATTAAAGGTTAAGTTTTAATATTGTGAGACTCTCCTAGCTACACTCGTAAATGCTGTTTAATCAGTGCATGAGAGTATCGCGACACAGCTGTGTGTGCGCGTCTGTATCCAGCCCTCCCAGTGATGAGTCATTGCCGAGGGACAGTATTTCCCCTGATGTCATATGCACAGTCTCATGCCAAATGGGGGCCATCAGAGACGCCCGGGCATCGTACAAAGCGCAGGAAGAGGTGAGGAGATCCAGCTCACAAGACTCCGAAATCAGGTAAAGTAATTAATTACTTTATTCCAAATCGATTAAAAACGTGAAAATATCCAGGTAAGAAAAATGGCTACGATTAGCAAACACGTTTCAAATGCTATTCACACTCTTAGGCTTGGTATGAAAGATTTTAATCAATTTGGAATAAAGACATTCATTATTTTACCTGATTTTGGCACCCTGTGAGCTGGATCTCCTTAACTCTTCCTGTTCTACTTGTGCGCCCATAGCAGCGCTGATCACGGACTCCAGGACTGAAGCCGCAGGAGAGTGAGTTGTTTTTTCTCTTTTTCCTTCCATAGTACGAAGCGTGCATGTGCACAGAGGGGGCCATCTGATTGGAGACCAGAAATAGAGATATGAAAATATCCAGCTTATATATTGTATAAGTAATATCAAGTAGGTATACTTGGGAAATAAATTATGCAAAGTGATAAACCATGTTGTGACAAGATGAAGGCTGACAAGACTTGCGGAAACTGCAGAGTCCCAACATCTTCTGGCATCGGCATAAACCAATTCTTTAAATGTTATATTTTCTTTTTTAAAAAAAATATTATGCTCTGTGCATTCACCCTTCACTTGTCACAACGGAACCTATATTTAGATAGACAATTTCTCCTGAACACAGTGATACCCCCTATGTGGTCAAAAGCCAATGTTTGGGCACATTGCAATGCTTGTAAAGGAAAGGGCCCCATTTCATTTTAGTATTGCAAATTTGTCTGGAACAGATGGTGAGCACCATGTCATATTTGCTAGAATCGCTTGTGGGAGATATTTGCAGAGGCCCTAAGGTGCCAAAACAGCAGAAAATCTCAAAAAGTGACCCTGTTGTAGAAATTACCTCTCAATTAATTAATTTACGGCTGCAGAGACTCTTTTGACCATGATGTGTTTTTACTCTACAATATCCACTCATGTTTTTTGTTATGGAGCATTGCGCCAATACAATGTACCCAGCTTGTGCTTCTGGAGAAATGCCTCCATAAATTATTAAGTAGGCTATACCGACTACAGAAATGACAAAAATGCAGTCACTAACTGCAGTTTAAGTATATTGTGGGGCTCAGAAAGGAGGGATCATTTGGATTGAGTTGCAAACAGGGAAAATGAAAAAGGAAAAATTCAGCTCACCAATTGCAGCAGGAGTTCACCCTCAACATACGCTCAAGGCATCAGTTCCAGAGGAATAGTGAAGTAGTACACACATGGAGTTGCCTTGATCAGAGGCGTTGTCCACAACAAGGAGAAACGGGGAAAGGAAGAATGATCTCCAGCATGAAAACGTGGATAAAAATGCAAATTTATTAAAAAAATGTATTAAAAATAAACAGCCATAAAGATACAATACATGGGCAGGGTCCCTGGTACAACCAACGCGTTTCAACCCATTGGGGTCTTAATCATGGTATAAACTGTGGTTAGACCAGTGAAACATTTCTAACAAACACATGCCCTGCGTTACTCAATCCTTATTTGGATTGAGTAACGCAGATTTCCCTGGATTTTATTTGTGGAGGGTGGAAGCCATGTCACTTTTCCTTTTGTCCTACCAGCAACCTCTATATTTCGACTGTTTTTGGGGAGAAAAAGCTAAAGTTATAAACATTTTGTGGTGCGCAACATTTTTGATAGTTTTATTCGGTGCTCTATGCTGAGCACTTACATCAGTGTTTCCATTTAAATCCCCCAAAAATAGAATTCAGATGAAACCCCATTATGAGTCACTTTAGACCCCATTTAGAGTCTGTTCTATTGGTGTCCATCTTTTTCAGTGGTCAACAACACTTTTGTGTGCTAAAATAATCATTTTATTTATATAGGGTGAACATATTCTGCAGCACTTTACAACTAAGCAGGGACATGTACAGCCAATAAAGACATTACCAAGTAACTCCTAGTTAAATAGTTACAAGAGGAGTGAAGGCCCTGCTTGCAAACTCTACAATCTCTCAAGCTTATATCTAAAAAGATGCCACAAAAGATGAGACACCACCAGAACAAATGCCAGACAAAGTCCAAAGTGACACTATCTGCCTCAGTATAGTGAGTGGTTCCACTGCGTTTTTTTCCCGAATCACATTTTTGGAGATTTACATGGAAACTCTCAGGTAAGTGCTTAGTGTAGATCACAGGATAAATGTGAACCAAGCCTTAATCTGATTTTTGGGAGACAGAATGAACAAATAAATATTAGTTCAAGAACTGTTTTTATTTTTTTATGCTACCTTATGGTATAAGTGATAAAACAGCTTAATTCTTCGGGTCAATACAATTACATGTTTTGTTACATTTGCTCCTGTCAAACCAGTCTAATCAGTTTTTATGAAGAGGTAAGCTATAGACTGGTCCAAGGTGAGTCATTGGACGTAGTATATCTTGATTTTTCCAAAGTGTTTGATACCGAGCCACACAAGAGGTTGGTACACAAAATGAGAATGTTGGGCCTGGGGGAAAATGTGTGCAAATGGGTAAGTAACTGGCTTAGGCTAGGTTCACATTTGCGCTCAGGAGGGCTGTGGATAGCTGCCTATTTCCTCCTTTCTTCCTCCCTAAAGCTCCGCCTACACTCCGCCTACTTCTGTATGCATCCTGCGTTTCCCTGCGTACCTATCTTTAACATTGGGTACGCAGGGACATGCGTTGTATGCGGATGCGTCCGCATGCGGCGATTTGACACGTGTGGTGACCGCACGAAAACGCAAAATTACTAGAGCAAGTACAAAGGAGGGCAACAAAATTAATAAAGGGGATGGGGGAACTACAATACCCAGAGAGATTAGCAAAATTAGGATTATTTAGTCTAGAAAAAAACGACTGAGGGGCGATCTAATAACCATGTATAAGTAGATAAGGGACAATACAATTATCTCTCCGAGGATCTGTTTATACCAAGGAAGGTGATGTTCACAAGGGGGCATTCTCTGCGTCTGGAGGAGAGAAGGTTTTTCCACCAACATAGAAGAGGATTCTTTACTGTTAGGGCAGTGAGAATCTGGAATTCCTTGCCTGAGAAGGTGGTGATGGTGAACTCAGTCGAGGGGTTCAAGAGAGGCCTGGATGTCTTCCTGCAGTGTAACAGTAATGTATCTTACAGTTATTAGGTTCTTTAGAAGGACGTAGATCTGGGGATTTATTCTGATGGAATATAGGCGGAACTGGATAGACAAATGTTTTTTTTCGGCCTTGATAACTAAGTTACTATGTAACATTTTAAACACAAAATTGTCAGTTTATTTTTTCACTGTCATAGTCTGTTTTTAACAAACACTTAATATTTACAGTGATGACTGCTGAATGCCTTTTTTATGTGGGCAACATTTGGTTACTGAAGGAACTGCTGTATTTTAGCAATTTCAATTGTTTGCATTTCCTTGACATCCAGGTCAATTTTTAATCCATGTGTCATCTGTATTGCTTCTATTTTGCATCCATTCCTTTTCATTCCCTCCTAAAAACTGAAACGGGTAGACCATGAGCTTTTATATATACAGTATATATTGATTCTTAACAATGAAACAGTAAAAAGCTGTTGAAATTTAATTTTTCTTCTTCTGTATCTAACAGATCGCCACAGACTTTACTGGCCGAAAACAGGACATGCTCTGAGTCTCATGGACCAGACACATGGGAATACCGTATATACTCATGTATAAGCCGACCCGTGTATAAGCCGACCCCCCTAATTTTGCCACAAAAAAACTGGGAAAACTTATTGACTCGCGTATAAGCCTAGGGTGAAAAATGATTATGCCCCCATATGATGCTCCACAGATTATGCCCCCATATGCTCCACAGATTATGCCCAATATGCTCCACAGATTATGCCCCCATATGCTCCAGATTATGCCCCCATGTATTCCACAGATTATGCCCCCGTATGATCCACAGATTATGCCCACATATGCTCCATATTATGCCCCCATATGTTCCACAGATTATGCCCCCATATGCTCCAGATTATGCCCCATATGTTCCACAGATTATGCCCACATATGCTCCATATTATGCCCCCATATGTTCCACAGATTATGCCCCCATATGCTCCATATTATGCCCCATATGCTCCATATTATGCCCCCATATGCTCCAGATTATGCCCCATATGTTCCACAGCTTATGCTCCATATTATGCCCCCATATGCTCCAGATTATGACCCATATGTTCCACAGTTTATGCCCCCATATGCTCCATATTATGCCCCCATATGCTCCAGATTATGCCCCCATATGCTGCACAATTATGCCCCATAGTATAGGCCTCATATGCTGCTGCTGCTGCATAAAAAAAAAATGACATACTCACCTCTCGTCGCTGGGGGCCAGGTGCCGGTGTCCTGAGCAGGCGGGGGGTGTCACCGCTCGCTCAGGACCCCGGCACCTGAGATATTTACCTGTCCCTCGGTCCACCGCAGCGCACTAATCCCTCGGTCCGACTCCTCTGTGTGTGAATGATCAGGCAGGAGGCGGGGCGCACACTAATGACGTCATCGCGCCCTCTGCCTCATCATTCACACACAGAGGAGTCGGACCGAGGGATTAGTGCGCTGCGGTGGACCGAGGGACAGGTAAATAACGCTATACTCACCCCTCCGCCGCGCGTCCCTGCAGCCTCTCCTCTTCTCTCGGCGCTCTCCGCAGCGCTTCTGTCCTGCAGCGGTCACGTGCTACCGCTCATTAAAGTCATGAATATGTGCATATTCATGACTTTAATGAGCGGTGCCATGTGACCGCTGCAGGAAGGAGCCGGAGATCGTGGGAGAAGCAGGGGGGCTGCAGAGACCGCGGCCACGGAGAGGTGAGTATAATCCGACACCCCGCTCCCCCTCCCCCGCCGACCCCCGTATATGACCCGCGTATAAGCCGAGAGGGGGACTTTCAGCCCTAAAAAATGGGCTGAAAATCTCGGCTTATACATGGGTATATACGGTAGTTTTTTTAAAACAGTTTTGTGATTGTATCGGTGAAATTGTACTGATTAGTGTGGTGCATGTTTACTGAATGGTCAGCTTACAGATGTGTAAAATGTATAGTCTTAATTTTAGAGCACCAGTCTAGATTGTGGCCTCAAATCATTATTTACATTTTTAAGTCACTTTCCTTTTTGTTTTGTGGCATTAGTTGCATTTTGATGTCAAATTCACCAAAATGGAGCACGCGATTCACGGATTTGAAGCAAAGTAAAATATGGTCTTTCCTGTTTTGACCTGTTTTTGCAGAAAAATGTTGGTGCACCCAAAAGAACCTAGGGGAGAGGGGGGACTGGAGTGAACTTGACCCAAATTTTGCAACTTTTTCAAAAGTCGCAATTGATGAATCAGGCTAAACCACTTGGAATCATTAGGTTCGTCCACAAAGCAGAAAGCAAAAATGAAATAGGCAAGCACAGATAATATAAACTTAAAAAAACACGCAAATAGAATAATGAATTTGGTGCAAACAAAAAAGGCACAAAACTAGAGAAATAATCATGGCCTAGGTGTGTAGTTTTACACTTAGGGCAGAAGTATGGAAAGATTGGGTAAGGCCTCTTTCACACATCCGTTTTGCACCTGACGGCGCCACCGGCGTTTTGCCGGATCGCCGCATCCGGCAACTAGTATGTAAAACCGGATGAGACGCATCCAGTTTTTTCGCCGGATCCATCTCGGGCATCCGAACAAAAACCGGATCCGTCTCATCCGGTGTATCCGGTTTTTTATCCGTTCCGGATTACGCCGGATCCGGTTTTTAAAAACGCCCTTTTTTGGGGTTCCAAACATGATTGGCTACTGTAATCCTATATATACACTGTTCCTACAGCCCATCTTTGACAGGTTGTAGAGGAGCAAGTGCATGTTGGAGAGAAGAGCAAGTAGCAAGTGACTGGCGAACATGGATGTTATTATTGGCAATATCTTCAAGAATCTGGAGCTGAGAGAAAACCCTGAGAAATCATGGAGCTGAGAGAAAACCCTGAGAAATTTTTTTGCTTATCTTCGGATGAAGAAAGAGAATTTTGACTGTTTGCTGGAGCGTGTTGGAGAACAAATCCGAAGATCCGACACCTATTATCGCTTCTCGATTTCTCCGGCGGAGCATCTCATGGTCACTATAAGGTAAACTATATGTATTGGATCTGCTTGCTTGAGCACACTTATATTGTTGTTCTAATTTTTTTAACATCACAGGACAACAAGGGAACCATATCAGTACAATAAAACATGGTCAAAAACAGTGTGTTTTTCCTTTATTTTTTTATTTTTGGTATCTCCAATAGTTATAGCTGAGTTCTGCTATGTAATGCTGTGATTGTGAACTAATTGATTTTTTCTATTTTGTTTACAGATTTCTGGCAACTGGAGAAACGCTGTCATCGCTCCATTTCCAGTATCGCCTTGGAATTTCTACGCTATCAGGCATCATCAAGTACACTTGTCGTGCTCTGTGGGACTCTTTGGTTGGAGAATTTCTTCCAGAGCCAACTACAGACCGGTGGCTTGAAATAGCGG
This sequence comes from Oophaga sylvatica, assembly GCA_033576555.1. Lineage (NCBI taxonomy): Eukaryota > Metazoa > Chordata > Amphibia > Anura > Dendrobatidae > Oophaga > Oophaga sylvatica. Next base: position 281,537,750 of record JARQOD010000005.1, read on the forward strand.
ACCAGTTTCTCCGTATCTGCCAGTTTCCAAATTGCCTGGGCGCTGTTGATGGCAAACACATCCGCATTCAAAAGCCTGCAGGAACCGGATCAGAATTCTTTAACTACAAGAAATATTTTTTGGTCGTCCTGATGGCTATTGCTGATGCGGAGTACAAATTTATTGCTGTGGACATTGGGTCTTATGGGACGGTCCAATGACTCTCAAGTGTTTAAACTTTCTTCTATGGGGCGGAGACTGTACGGAAACACTTTTCAGTTTCCACCCCCTAGGCCACTGCCTCAAACCTCTGGCCCACCTATGCCTTCGTGTGTGTAGGTGATGAGGCATTCCAGCTGTCCGAACACCTCTTGAAGCCGTACGCCAGCAGAGGATTGACCCATACAAAGAAAATTTTCAACTACCGCCTCACAAGAGCCAGACGGATGGTGGAGTGTGCGTTTGGGATTATGACAGCCAAATGGCGTGTCCTTTTGACTGCGATAAACTTGAAGACAGAGACTGTGGATGATGTTGTTAAAGCGTGCGTGGTCCTACAAAATTTTGTGATCACCAAGGAACCGATTTCTATTGAGGACCACAATCAAGAAACAACCTTGCACGACTACAGCAACATTATCACTCGTAGTACACTGGCGGTTTCAAGAATGAGGGACCATTTTGCCCAATACTTTGTGTCACCAGAAGGTAGCGTTGACTGGCAGGATGACAGAGTGTGATCAATTGATTATTTCTTTTAAAAATCTTTCTGTACCCACAATAAGGAAAGTTTTCTACCTTCTTGTGTGTTTTGTACTGTATGTTACCTTTTGTCCCTGTCTTTTTTTTAAAATAAACCACAGTATTTCACAACCCGGGGCGGTCGAAGTGTCCCTCGGTGTCGGTCTCCTGAGGGATCGCCCCAGAAGGCACCAACTCTGCGGGCGCCCGAGTGCTGGTCACCGTGCTGTGGAATAAAGAGAAAGCATACAATTAATATACAGATGTGGAATGGCCCTGGCTGCAAAAAAAACATTGGATAGATGTTAACATTTTATGGTAATATTTACCTTCGGGTGACCATAGTTTCCCGCAGGAACACCTGGGCTCGCGCGTACTTGTACTTGCTCTGGCGTCCTGCAAATCCACTCGGGGCCCGCATCTCCTTGTTGAACTCCTTCTTGAAACGATCCCTCACAGACCACCACCGCTTCACAATTCTCTCCCCTGAAACGAGAAACCACAAATTGGTTAGTATACAACATCAGTGTTTCCCAAACTTCAGTCCTCGTGTCCCCCAGAGGTAATGTTTTCAGTATTTCCATAGTGTTTCACAAAAGGCAATCCTGAGAAAAAATGAACCGTGGGGGACACGAGGACTGAATTTGGGAAACACAGCTTTACAGTCAGCAACCTGAACTATACTTACGGTGTTTAGTCTGGGACCGAACATCGAGGTCCTCCCAGCGGTCCACCATTAACGATGCCACTTCCTCCCAGAGCCGTCGGGTCACTACGTGATCAGAATGGCGGCGGTCCCCCATGTTCCACAGCGGCTCCCTTTCTCTGACCAGATAAATGAGGAGGTCGACGTCTATCCCCTCCTCACCGTCCGAATCGGGAGCACGCTGTGAAGCCTGTGAAATAAAAACAGAAAAAACAATACATTAGTCTCCACACTAGCAAGTGAAAAAGAAAAAAAGGAAAAATGTTTAACAAAATCCAATTAAAAAAAAATATATGTATACCAAAATTAAAAAAATATTTAGAAAAAAGACAAAAAATATTTAAAAAATAATGTAAAAAGTCTAAAAAAGTTTAAATCAAACCAAAAAATTCGAAATTAAAAATGTAAAACCAAAAAAAAAGGATTAGAAAAAAACCCCAAAAAATGATTATTTTTTACCTAAAAATTACATTGGAAGAAAAAAAAAAAAAACTTACACGGTGGTAACCGCCGCCGCTCTCACGACGACGACTCTGGGAGGCGCTGTGAGGACCCCTTTGTTGGCTACCAGATACGAGAAACTAAAAAGAAAAAATAAAAGTTTGTGATATAGGCAAGTGTTGCCCGCTGTGTGAAGTATGTACTAAATGGTTTTCTATGTGTTGTGTGTAGTGTGATGTTGTGTTTCTGTGATTGATGCAGGATAGTTACGAATTGTGAGCCCACTCCGGGTATCTCTCCACCCCGTCCTTCTTCCTCTGGGAGCTCCTCTTCATCTTGCGATTCCTGTTATTAAAAAAAGACAATCAATCCATATATCCCACAGATTGATTGTGGAGAAAAAATAAATGGTATATTTTTACCACCAAATGTTGACGATGGGAAGGAGGGCTCCCAGAAGAAGATGTCTCCAACGCCTGCTGCAGCTCCACTGACTCCGGTTCTTGTGAAGCCGCAGTTTCAGCAGCTAAAGCCGCAAGTGCAGCTGCTGCCGACGCTGTTTGCCAGTCTATGCTGTGGAAGAAAGACACAAAAAGGGCCAGTGAATATATGTAAATTCCTTGGTCCTGGCTGAAAATGCAAAAATTTAAATTTTTTTTTTGGAATGTGGGATGTTATATTTACTTTCTGCTGACTGTCCTCCTCTCTTCAACTACATCCTCCTCTCTTGTTGCTGCTGCTGCTGCCGCCTCTCTTGCCGCCTCTCTTTCTAGTCTTCTGCTGTTGAGTAAGGACACAAAAAGGGCCAGTGAATATATGTATATTCCTTGGCCCTGGCTGAAAGAGAAAAACAAACATTTAATTTTTAGGGAAATGGGGGATGTCATATTTACTTTCTGCTGGCTGTTCTCCTCTCTGCAACTAGCTGCTCCTCTCCCCTTGCTGCTGCTGCTGCCGCCTCTCTTTGACGTCTTCGGCTGTTGAATAAGGACACAAAAAGGGCCAGTGAATATACCGTATATACTCGTGTATAAGCCGACCCGTGTATAAGCCGACCCCCCTAATTTTGCCACAAAAAACTGGGAAAACTTATTGACTCGTGTATAAGCCGGTGTGTGTAAACTGCCGTCCTGCTCTGTGCTGCCCCCGTCTCTCTTGCTCATCTTCTGCTCCCCATCTCGTTCTCTCATTCCTTCCCATCCCCTCTGCTCCCCCCGTCCTCCCTCTCTCCTCCTCTGTGCCCCCCATCCTCTCCGTCCTCCTCGTCCCTCATTCCCCCGTCCTGCCTCTCATGCCTCCTCTGCCCTTCCTCCATTCTCCCCCCCGTCCTGCTCTGTGATCATTGTCCTCCTCCATGCTTCCCCCGTCCTCCGTTCTCCCCCATCCTGCTCCGTGCTCATTGTCCTCCTCCATGCTTCCCCTGTCCTCTGTTCTCCCCCCGTCCTGCTCCGTGCTCATTGTCCTCCATGCTTCCCCGTCCTCGTTCTCCCCCATCCTGCTCCGTGCTCATTGTCCTCCTCCATGCTTCCCCCGTCCTCCGTTCTCCCCCCCGTCCTGCTCCGTGCTCATTGTCCTCCATGCTTCCCCCGTCCACCGTTCTCCCCCCCGTCCTGCTCCGTGCTCCTTGTCCTCTCCTCCATGCTCCCCCCATCCTCCTCCATCATACTCACCCTCCCCGTACCATCGCTGAATGTCCCGGCCGGCAATCCTGCATTCTCCCCGGCTTCCCACAGCTCTCCTGTGCTGAGCGGTGACGTAATACCGCTCATTAAGGCCATGAATATGGACGCCACGCCTATGGGAGTGGCGTCGCGTCCATATTACATGACCTTAATGAGCGGTATATGTCACCGCTCAGCACAGGAGAGCTGCAGGAAGCCGGGTACAACGCAGGATTGCAGGGACGTTCAGCGATGGCACGGGGTGGGGTGAGTATGATGTCCCAGCCACCGGCTCCTGCCGCGGCACCCCCTCCCAGCTGGTTTCTGCCCAATGACTCATGTATAAGCCGAGGGGCATTTTCAGCACAAAAAAAGGTGCTGAAAATCTCGGCTTATACACGAGTATATACGGTATATATATTCCTTGGCCCTGGCTGAAAGAGAAAAAAGTGATTAAATTTTTTTGGAAATGGTGGATGTCAGATTTACTTTCTGCTGGCTGTCCTCCTCTCTTCAAGTAGCTGTGTAAGGTTCTTTGTACATGTTCTTGAAACTCAGTTTTTCCGTCAGCCATTTTGCTTTCTGTCTTGCTGCAGCTATCTTGCCCTCAGTCAATATGGAGTTTCCAGCTTTCATGTTCCCACCCTGATTCTCTCCCTCTTGCTTCTTAAGCAGCCACAGCTGAGCAATCAGTGCTTCAGAATCAAGCCTGCAGTGAGCCTGTGACCTGACTCCTGGAAGCCTTGGACTTTGTACTCCAGCTATTCCCTACTGAGGAACTTTGGAACACTTGTGGACTCTGGAACCCTGCTCTTTGAAAGATCCACGTTTGCATGGACTTACGGTAACAGAGAAGAAGATCCTGAACCAGTTGTGGAGAGTGATTGCTGAGCTTAAGTTACTCTGGCCTGCTGTGTTTCCTGCTTCTGTATCTGCAAACTGTGTGACTATTTTTGCCACTTGTATGAAGTAATACAAGATCTTCTATATCAAACCTGTGTCTCATGTATTTTCATCGCACCCAAGCACAAGACGCTATATGAACTGTACTACATACATTACAAGATTCTGAAGCCAAACGTTAGTGTCTGCTGGGTCTGGGAAGGCTGTGTCTGCTGTAACTGTGGATTTCAGATGTCCGGTTGTACTTTCTGTGATGACAGTGGTTGTGACTTCTCACAACCATTCCAGGTGAGCAATTCCCTTAATTTTTTTTTCCTCTGCAGTGTTACCACAGGTAAACACTATTGTTTTTTTTTTCTTTTCTCTTCTCCTTCCAGTACTCCTGTCTTAAGAGATCTGGAAGATGGAGGCCCGCATAAAGGAACTTTGCGGAGTGACTGATAATATCCTTGCAGATTTACAGTCTATAAAGACCCGTTTTGCAAATCTACAGGACCTTACTAATCACAATTTGCAAGTGTTTGGACAAACTACCCAGGATTTACGAGCCAGGATTGAGGTTCTAGAGGAGCGAGTCCAGGCTCCTGCCGTAGCCCCGAGTTCTGGGATTCCCAAGTTGCCCCCTTTTCGTTTTGGTGGTGAACGTGAGAAATTCAGGGGATTTATTAACCAATGCAATCTTTTTTTTTCTGCACATGCTTCACAATTTCCCACTGAACGATCTAAAGTACTTACTATAATTATGTTGCTTACCAACAAAGCTTTGATGTGGGCAAACCCTCTGATTGAGACTGAGGATGAATGTTTGGATCATCTTGATGCTTTCATTTCAGCCATGGGCAGGTGTTTGATGACCCCAATCGAGGTGCAACAGCTGAAGCAGCCATGTTAACTTTGCGCCAAGGTAAGCGCTCGGTAGCCGAATATGCCTTGGATTTCAGGAGATGGGCCCTTGATACCACTTGGGACAGTTCCGCCAAAAAATCTATTTTTCGAAAAGGGTTGTCTCCACTGATTAAGGACGAACTTGCTCGTGCCGACCCTCCCACTGCGTTAGGTGACTTTATTAACTACTGCATCCGTATTGATGCTCGTCTGACTGAACGCAGGAAAGAAAGATGGTTCGAAAGCAATCACACTAACCTTTTCCTACCTTCCTCCCCAGCTAAGGAACCTTTGAGTAGGATCACACGGGAACCTGAACCTGAACCCATGCAGGTGGACTCTTTACAACGACGGGTTAGTGATGCACGCATAGAACATCGTTTTAAGGAAAATCTATGTTTCTATTGTGGTAAGTCAGGGCACTTCATTATAAACTGCCCCAGCCGTTCTCGTAGGACTACTGCAGCACTCATTCACTGTGAGTGTTGCGAGAGGAGATCTGTCAGGTCCGAGCCTCAGGCTCCAGAGAGACCTGCAGCAACAGATATTGATTTCTCGGACTTAAACTCCGTTACTTCTGAGGACGATGACTGTGTAAACGCTGCAATTTTTCAAGTTTCCTCAGCGGTGTCCCAGCTGAGTTGTAAGAAAAACAATTCTCATTGCTTCCTTTCCATCAAACTCTGGGTTGCTCAGTCTGGGTGTCTAGCTCTGCTATGATTGACTCAGGGGCAAGTGGAAATTTTATGGATGTCTCCTTTGCTCTGAAACAGGGGATACGTTCAGTGAAGAAGGCTACTCCAGTACAGATGGAAACTGTGGATGGCTCCCTGCTGACCTCTGGACCAGTGGATCAGGAAACGGAACCTTTGAAGGTCCTTATGGGTAAAGATCATCAAGAGAAACTGTCCTTTATGCTTATCTCTTCTCCCCACTTTCCCATTATTCTAGGGCTACCATGGCTGCAGGCTCAGAATCCTACCATTAACTGGGAGACCAAGGAATTACACTTTCCAGAGAAGAAGATGAGTCCAGAAGTGTCAGCTTGCTCTGTTCCTAAAGGAACCATGTCAGTCCCTGAACTACCAGCTGTATACCAGGACTATGTGGATTTATGTGACAAGAAGAACGCTGACCAGCTTCCCCCTCACCGTCCATATAATTGTCCAATTGAATTATTGCCTGGAGCAGAGATACCTTTTGGTAAGATCTACCCCTGGCGGGGCCCGAACTATAGGCTTTAAAGGATTACATAGACGAAAATCTAGCCAAGGGCTTCATACGCCCCTCTTCATCTCCTGCAGGTGCACCCATCTTCTTTGTGAAAAAGAAAGATGGATCTCTGAGACCCTGCGTAGACTATAGGGAACTCAATAAGGTTACTATTAGAAACCGTTATCCTTTGCCTTTAATCCCTGAGTTATTGGAGAGAGTGCGGCATGCCAAAATTTTCTCTACACTGGATCTCCGTGGGGCCTATAACTTGGTCCGTATTAGACCTGGGGATGAATGGAAGACTGCATTCAGGTCACGCTATGGACACTTTGAGTATCTAGTTATGCCTTTTGGTCTGAGTACCGCCCCAGCCACTTTTCAACACTTGGTGAATGACATCTTCAGGGATCTCCTAGATACATTCGTGGTGATTTATTTGGATGATATTCTAATTTTTTCTAACTCCACAGAGGAACATCATGGACATGTGAGAATGGTCTTGGAACGTCTAAGATGAAACCATCTTTACATCAAACTTGAAAAGTGTGAATTCCATAGGACCGAAATTCAATTTCTTGGGTATGTACTGTCTACACAAGGAATTAGTATGGATGGAAGCAAGACCCAAGCCATCAAGGATTGGCCAATTTCTAGAAATGTGAAGGAGGTGCAGCGCTTCATCGGGTTTGCCAACTTCTATAGACGTTTCATTAGGAATTTCTCTGAGGTAGTGTCACCTATCACCCAACTTACCCGGAAAGAGTCTAGGTTCTCCTGGACTCCCCAAGCCCAGGAAGCATTTTCCCGTCTAAAAGATAAATTTACCACCGCACCTATCTTAGTACATCCCAACCCCGAACTTGTCTTCATAATAGAGGTGGATGCTTCAGACTGTGCCGTTGGAGCTATACTCTCTCAGAGAACAGGTGAGAAGAATGTCTTGCATCCCTGTGCCTTCTTTTCCCAGCAGTTGTCTTCGGCTGAGAGGAACTACGATGTGGGCAATAGAGAATTGTTGGCCATTATTGCCGCCTTCAAAGAATGGAGACACCTTCTTCAGGGAGCTGCACAGCAAATAGTCGTCCTGACAGACCATCGTAACCTTGAATTTATCAGGTCGGCTAAATGCCTGACTCCTCGCCAGGCTCGCTGGAATCTTTTCTTAAACCAATTTAATTTTGTCATTTCTTATAGACCAGGATCGCGCAATGGAAAGGCTGATGCACTCTCTAGGATTCATTCAGCAGAGATCCGTCCACTTGCTCCTCCTAAGACTATTCTTCCTGACTCTAGATTCCTGGGAGTGATTCATAATCAAGACCTACTTAAGGACATCAAGGAAGCATACCATGCGGATTCTTTGTTGGCACAACCTCCAAGGGACGTAAGTCTTGTTTTTAAGAATGGTGTATGGATTCAGGGACAACGTCTGTATATTCCTGAAACAGTCAGATTGAGAGTACTGCAACTCATCCACGATTCCAAGATAGCTGGGCATAGAGGAATTCTAAAGACACAGGAATTTCTTTCTCGTTTCTTTTGGTGGCCCACTTGCAGGAAAGATGTTTTGAACTATGTCACTTCATGTGAAGTCTGTGCAAGATGCAAAACACCTCGCTCCTCACCAACTGGTCTGTTACAACCTCTTCCCACCCCGTCCCGCCCGTGGGGATCCATTTCTATGGATTTCATTGTGGAGTTACCAACCTCTCAAGGGAAGAACACCATTCTAGTGGTGGTTGATCGTTTAACAAAGGCAGCTCATTTTATCCCTTGTGTCGGCTTACCCACTGCAAAACAGACATCAGATTTGATGATTAAGAATGTGTTTCGTTTACATGGAGTACCGGATGAGGTTATTTCGGATCGAGGGGTGCAATTCACTTCAAGGTTTTGGCAGAATTTCTGTGCCGCATTGGACATTAAAGTAAACCTTTCTTCTGCTTTTCATCCCCAGACTAATGGACAGACAGAACGAACCAATCAAACCCTGGAGCAGTATCTCCGCTGCTTTATCTGCCACCTACAGGATGATTGGGTGGATCTACTTTCATTGGCTGAGTTCTCTTATAACAACTCTCAGAGCGCCTCCACTAAGCAGTCTCCTTTTTTCTCCAATTTAGGTTATCATCCTAACATTCTTCCACGATTTCCCATAGAAACGCCTTTGCCAGCAGTGGCTGAAAGAATCACGTCTTTACAGAAGAATATGGATCTTCTAAAGGAGAATCTGGAATTGGCTCAGGAAAGGTACAAGAAAGCAGCAGATAAATTTCGTAAACCTGCACCAGCTTTCAAGGTAGGAGACCTGGTCTGGCTGTCAACCAGAAATCTTAAGTTAAGGATTCCATCGTCTAAGTTGGGACATAAGTACATTGGACCCTATAAAATCAGTAAAATTATAAGTGCCGTTGCTTGTCGTCTTCAACTGCCCAGAACTATGAGAATCCACCCTGTCTTTCATGTATCCCTACTAAAGGCTGCAACACCCAATACGTTTCCTGGACGTTCTTCTCCTTGCCCTGACCCAGTGCTAGTCGATGGTCAGGAAGAATTTGTGGTGGAAAGGATTCTAGATTCCAGGTTATACAGAAATCAGTTACAATATTTGATTAAATGGCAGGGCTACCCAGTGGAGGACAACTCATGGGAACCAGTCAATAACGTTAATGCTCCTCGTTTGCTCCGCCAGTTTCATCAGAGGTACCCAGACAAGCCTGGTCTGAGGCCATCCGGAGGTTGTCCCTAAGGGGGGAGTAATGTAAGGTTCTTTGTACATGTTCTTGAAACTCAGTTTTTCCGTCAGCCATTTTGCTTTCTGTCTTGCTGCAGCTATCTTGCCCTCAGTCAATATGGAGTTCCAGCTTTCATGTTCCCGCCCTGATTCTCTCCCTCTTGCTTCTTAAGCAGCCACAGCTGAGCAATCAGTGCTTCAGAATCAAGCCTGCAGTGAGCCTGTGACCTGACTCCTGGAAGCCTTGGACTTTGTACTCCAGCTATTCCCTACTGAGGAACTTTGGAACACTTGTGGACTCTGGAACCCTGCTCTTTGAAAGATCCACGTTTGCATGGACTTACGGTAACAGAGAAGAAGATCCTGAACCAGTTGTGGAGAGTGATTGCTGAGCTTAAGTTACTCTGGCCTGCTGTGTTTCCTGCTTCTGTATCTGCAAACTGTGTGACTATTTTTGCCACTTGTATGAAGTAATACAAGATCTTCTATATCAAACCTGTGTCTCATGTATTTTCATCGCACCCAAGCACAAGACGCTATATGAACTGTACTACATACATTACAAGCTGCTCCTCTCCCCTTGCTGCTGCTGCCGCCTCTTTTTCTAGTCTTCGGCTGTGGAATAAGCAGACAAAAAGGGCCCGTGAATATATGTATATTCCTTGGCCCTAGCTGAAAAAAATAAAAGTCAAACATGGACTGAAGTGAGCTTTATGGTGTATGGAATACAACATCCCGTCATGAATTGGACACATTAACAGTACCAGGGGGACCCACCCTACCACTGGAAAAAAATGCACACTTGATACAGTACCAGGGGGACCAACCCCATCACAGCAAAAAAATTACAAAATTTTACAGTACCAGGAGATCCACATTATCAATTGAAAACATGCACATTTTAAACATTACCAGGGGATCCACTTCATCACAGTGAAAACATGCACATTTTATACAGTACCAGGGGGACCAACTTCATCACAGGGAAACCATGGTGACGCACATTATCACTTGCAAAACATGCACATTATAAACATTATCAGGGGATCCACTTCATCACAGTGAAAACAGTGAAACAGTGAAAACATGCACATTTGGTACCAGGGGGACCAACTTCATCACAGGGAAAGCATGGTGACGCACATTATCACTTGCAAAACATGCACATTTTAAACATTACCAGGGGATCCACTTCATCACAGTGAAAACATGCACATTTGATACAGTACCAGGGGGACCAACTTCATCACAGGGAAACCATGGTGACGCACATTATCACTTACAAAACATGCACATTATAAACATTACCAGGGGATCCACTTCATCACAGTGAAAACATGCACATTTGATACAGTACCAGGGGGACCAACTTCATCACAGGGAAACCATGGTGACGCACATTATCATTTGCAAAACATGCACATTTTAAACATTACCAGGGGATCCACTTCATCACAGTGAAAATATGCACATTTGATACAGTACCAGGGGGACCAACTTCATCACAGGGAAACCATGGTGACGCACATTATCACTTGCAAAACATGCACATTATAAACATTACCAGGGGATCCACTTCATCACAGTGAAAACATGCACATTTGATACAGTACCAGGGGGACCAACTTCATCACAGGAAACCATGGTGACGCACATTATCACTTGCAAAACATGCACATTATAAACATTACCAGGGGATCCACTTCATCACAGTAAAACATGCACATTTGATACAGTACCAGGGGGACCAACTTCATCACAGGAAACCATGGTGACGCACATTATCACTTGCAAAACATGCACATTATAAACATAACCAGGGGATCCACTTCATCACAGTAAAACATGCACATTTGATACAGTACCAGGGGGACCAACTTCATCACAGGAAACCATGGTGACGCACATTATCACTTGCAAAACATGCACATTATAAACATTACCAGGGGATCCACTTCATCACAGTAAAACATGCACATTTGATACAGTACCAGGGGGACCAACTTCATCACAGGGAAACCATGGTGACACACATTATCACTTGCAAAACATGCACATTTTAAACATTATCAGGGGATCCACTTCATCACAGTGAAAACATGCACATTTGATACAGTACCAGGGGGACCAACTTCATCACAGGGAAACCATGGTGACGAACATTATCACGTGCAAAACATGCACATTATAAACATTACCAGGGGATCCACTTCATCACAGTGAAAACATGCACATTTGATACAGTACCAGGGGGACCAACTTCATCACAGGGAAACCATGGTGACGCACATTATCACTTACAAAACATGCACATTATAAACATTACCAGGGGATCCACTTCATCACAGTAAAACATGCACATTTGATACAGTACCAGGGGGACCAACTTCATCACAGGGAAACCATGGTGACGCACATTATCACTTGCAAAACATGCACATTTTAAACATTACCAGGGGATCCACTTCATCACAGTGAAAATATGCACATTTAATACAGTACCAGGGGGACCAACTTCATCACAGGGAAACCATGGTGACGCACATTATCACTTGCAAAACATGCACATTATAAACATTACCAGGGGATCCACTTCATCACAGTAAAACATGCACATTTAATACAGTACCAGGGGAACCAACTTCATCACAGGGAAACCATGGTGACACACATTAACACTTGCAAAACATGCACATTTTAAACATTACCAGGGGATCCACTTCGTCACAGTGAAAACATGCACATTTGATACAGTACCAGGGGGACCAACTTCATCACAGGGAAACCATGGTGACGCACATTATCATTTGCAAAACATGCACATTTTAAACATTACCAGGGGATCCACTTCATCACAGTGAAAATATGCACATTTGATACAGTACCAAGGGGACCAACTTCATCACAGGAAACCATGGTGACGCACATTATCACTTGCAAAACATGCACATTATAAACATTACCAGGGGATCCACTTCATCACAGTAAAACATGCACATTTGATACAGTATCAGGGGGACCAACTTCATCACAGGTAAACCATGGTGACACACATTATCACTTGCAAAACATGCACATTATAAACATTACCAGGGGATCCACTTCATCACAGTAAAACATGCACATTTGATACAGTACCAGGGGGACCAACTTCATCACAGGGAAACCATGGTGACGCACATTATCACTTGCAAAACATGCACATTATAAACATTACCAGGGGATCCACTTCATCACAGTGAAAACATGCACATTTGATACAGTACCAGGGGGACCAACTTCATCACAGTGAAAACATGCACATTTGATAAAGTACCAGGGGGACCAACTTCATCAGAGGGAAACCATGGTGACGCACATTATGACTTGCAAAACATGCACATTATAAACATTACCAGGGGATCAAACTTTCATCACAGTGAAAACATGCACATTTGATACAGTACCAGGGGGAGCAACACCATCAGAGCAAAAAAAAAACATTCTACAGTACCAGGAGATCCACATTATAAATTGAAAAAATGCACATTATAAAGTAGCAGGGGATCCACATTATCAATTGAAAAAAGCACATTATACAGTAGCAGGGGATACACATTATCACTTCAAAACCATGCACATTTGAAACAGTACCAGGGGGACCCACCCATCACTGGAAAACCATGCACATTTCATACAGTACCAGGGGGACCAACCCCATCACAGCAAAAACATGATTTTGAAACTGTACCAGGGTGCAAAGACACTGCACTGCACTAGCTCAGGCAGCAGTGGTGACAGATGCGTGGTAAAATTTGGAGTGGGGGATGTGATATTTACCGTCCGCTGTCCTGGCGCTCCATTTGCGTATCTGCTGCTGGTGCTGAAGCAAAACCTTGTGCTGGTGCTGGTGATGGTGCTGGTGATGGTCCTCGTCTTTGTCTTGCTCTCTTGGCTGGATGCATGGTAATGTCTGAGTGTCCCACTGCATGCTTTTATGTATGTTTGTTGTGGGCTGGTATATCAATTAAAAAAATGGATCCGGACACCGAATCCGGCTTCTGCCGGATCTGCCGCATTGCGGCGCTCATAGACTTTCATTGTGACAAAAGCCGGAAGCGCCGGATCCGGCGCTTCCGTCATTTTCGCCGGAGACAAAAAAACGTTACAGTAGCCGTTTTTTCCAGATGCCGGACTGCAACACACACACGGATCCGGCAAAATCCCGGAGGCACGATCCGGCCATAATATTACTCAATGGAAAAAAAAACGGATCCGGCATTACATTTTGCCGGATGCGGTTTGACAAAAAAAGGCAGGAGCGAGCCGTCAGGCGCAAAACGGATGTGTGAAAGAGGCCTAAAACACATCAGAGCAGAACATGTTGAACAGAGGTTGTTATTTTCCCACAGGAATACATTATATTGTAAGTTGTTACAGTATATACATTGTTGCTATACTGTGTTTTAACCCCTTCACCACCTTGGAATTTTCAGTTTTTGAGTTTTTGTTTTGGCTCCCTTTCTTCCCAAAGACTTAACTTTTTTATTTTTCCGTCAATATGGCCATGTGAGGGCTTGTTTTTTGTGCGATGAGTTGTACTTTTAAACAACACCATTGGTTTTACCATATAGTGTATCGGATAACATGAAAAAAAAATCCAAGTGCAGTGAAATTACCAAAAAGTTCAATTCCACAATAGTTTTTTTTACTATGTTCACTAAATGCTAAAACTGATCTCCCATTATTATTCTCCAGGTCATTATGATTTTGTGGATACCAAAAATGTATAGATTCCTGTTTATTTAAGTGGTGAAAAACTTATCCAGTTTGTAAAAAAATAAAAGTATCATTTTCCGAGACTCACAGCATCTTCATTTTTCAGGATCTGTGGATGGGTAAGGACTTATTTTTTGTGCGCTGAGCTGACGTTTTTAGTGATACCATTTTGGGTTAGATACAATCTTTTGATAGCCTGTTATGGCATTTTATTGCAATGTTGCAGAGAACAAAAAAAAGTAATTCTGGCGTTTTGATTTTTGTCTTGTTACGCCATTTACCGATCAGATAATTCTTTTTATATTTTGATAGATCAGGCGTTTCTGAACACAGCGATACTGAATATGTGTATTTTTGATTTTTTTTCTTGTTTTATTTTAAATGGGGCAAAAGGAGGGTGATCATTTATATTTCTAAATTTTTAAAATGTTTTTTTTTAAAGTTTTACTGGCTTCAATAGTCTTCTTAGGAGACTTGAAGCTGTGTTTGTGCTGCTAATAGGGTTAGTGTTAGAGCTAAAGTTAGGCTTAGGGTTGGGGCTAAAGTTAGGGTTAGGGTTGGGACTAAAGTTAGGGTTAGGGTTGGGGCTAACGTAGGTTGGGGCAAGTTAGGGTTTAGGGTTGGGGCTAGATTTGGAGTTAGGGTTTGGATTACGGTTACTGTTGGGATTAGGGTTGGTTGGATTAGGGGTAGGGGTGTGTTAGGGTAGTTTGTGGTTAGGGTTGGGATTAGGGTTAGGGGTGTGTTGGGATTAGGGTTGGAGTTAGAATTGGGGTTTTTCACTGTTTAGGCACATCAGGGGCTCCCCAAACGCAACATGGCGCCCGATCTCAATTCAAGTCAATTTTGCATTGAAAAGTCAAACAGCGCTCCTTCCCTTCTGAGCTCTGCCATGCGCCCAAACAATGGCTTACCTGCATATATGGGGTATCAGCATACTCAGGACAAATTGTACAACTTTTGGGGTCCAATTTCGCCAGTTACACTTGGTAAAATAAAACAAATTGGATCTGAAGTAAATTTTTTGTGAAAAATTTAAATGTTCATTTTTTTTAAACACTCCAAAAATTCCTGTGAAGCACTTGAAGGGTTAATAAACTTCTTGAGAGTGGTTTTGAGCACCTTGAGGGGTTACTTCAAATATGATGTGGTCCCTAAAAAAATGGTGTTGTAAAAATGAGAAATCACTGGCCAAATTTTAACCCTTATAACTTTCTAACAAAAAAAATGTTCCAAAATTGTGCTGATGTAAAGTTGACATGTGGGAAATGTTATTTATTAACTATATTGTGCAATACAACTCTCTGATATAAGGGCATTAAAAATAAAATTTTGAAAATTGCAAAAGTTTCAAAATTTTTGCCAAATTTCCAATTTTTTCACAAATAAATGCAAGTTAAATCGAAGAAATTTTACCACTAATGTGAAGTACAATATATCATGAAAAAAAATTCTCAGAATCGCCGAGATATTTAGAAGCGTTCCAGAGTTATTATAACCTCATATAGGGACAATGGTCAGAATTATAAAAATTGGCCTGGTCAATAATATGCAAACCACCCTTAAGGGGTTAATAAAGTTTGGAGTTTCATTAAAAAATTAGAGGGGATTGGAAGGAGAATGGCTTTGAAAAAAATAAAAATTTGTGAAGAGTAAACATTATAAATCCCAAGATTCTCCCAAACCAAGCCAATTCAGATTTAACCAAGCTATCCAAGTCTTATGGTAGTAGTTTCTATGATCATATGTATATTTACATTAATAGTTGATTTATGTTTTTTTGTGAGCAAAATCCTTGAATATTGTCATGATCCAGTCCGGTGTTTGTTTTCTGCTATCTTCTCTCTGGACTGGTCATGTGGGGGTTAATACCCTCTGCCTCGTCTTGAAACTGGCTGGGCTATTTCAGTCTTCTGCAGCCTCCGGGCCAGCGTTGGCTATAGTTCATGCTTCCTGGCTAGAGCATCTGACCCGTATACTCTTGTGATCCTTCTGCCTCTGACTTCCCGTACAGTGTGTTAGAACCCTCTTGTTAGATTTTGTTTCAGTTTGCTGGTCACATGACCTTTTTTCCCTATTTAGTCTGGCTCTGCCCTTCTGGCTTTGCTGGACTTCATTGTATTATCTACTCTTAAGCTAGCCAGGTGCTTAGGTGCCTTACTCTGTCAGTTTTGCTTGATCTTAGGATCTCTTAGTATTTGTTTTCTGTTTTATATTCCCTGCTACACTTTCTGTTAGGAGGTGTCCATCTTTTCACCCAGTCCCTAGATCTTGTAGGGATTCCTCCCTCGCAACTATAGGTCTTCGTTCAGACTAGCTGAGGACTTTAGAGGGTCTGGTCGCAGGATCAGGTTCACCGTTACATCGTAGGGATCCAGCTCAGTCCTATTGTAGGGACAGAATTCCCACCTTTCCTTAGTGCTTGTAACAGATCATAACAGTAAGTCCAGCCCAAAAAAAAAAAAAAAAAATCTCTAAGGAAAGATTTTCAGTGTTCTATTATGGTGTCGGTTCAGGATTTGGCTCAACACCTGCAGCGACTCTCTCTGGAGGTGGCTGAAATCCAGCAACACGTGAGTAGTTGTTCTGGAGCTGATTTCGTGGAGCCAAAGGTACGTTTGCCTGATTTATTTTTTGGTGAACAACAAGATTTTTTTTCTTTTAAAAATGCTTGCTTGTTGTATTTCCGTTTGAGACTCAGATCCTCTGGTGATGAATCACAGCGCATAGGGTTCATAATGTCACTTTTGCGCAAAGAACCTCAGGACTGGGCCTTTTCTCTGCAGCCTAGTGATCCATGCTTTAGATCAGTGGATAGTTTTTTTTCTGCTTTGGGATTATTGTATGACGATCCGGATCGTGTTTCATCAGCTGAGACAGAATTGAGACGTTTGAGACAGGGATCAGGTAATGTGGAAAAATATTGTACTCACTTCCGAAGGTGGTCCGCTCAGGTGGGCTGGAACGATTCAGCTTTGAAAAGTTTATTTTTTGCAGGGTTAAGTGAAAGGGTTAAAGATTTGCTGATTGCTTATCCCATACCTGGTAACTTGCAAGAGGCTATGCAATTAGCCATACGGGTGGATAGGAGACTGCGTGCAAGGGTTAATGAGAGTAAATCTGCCTTGTCAGCTCCAAGTTTGGAGAAGGAATGTACTGACATTGCAGAGCCGATGGAAATTGGAGCAATGACACCTCACTCTCGAGAAAAAGAACGCAGATTTGCTCAAGGTTTGTGTTTCTACTGTGGTAAATCTGAGCATTTCATTAAGAACTGTGCGCTTCGAATGAATAAAGAGAGAAAAAAAATGAGGTCAGTTTTGCCCGCATAGCTTGTTTAAACAATAAAGGTGTCTTTCTTTCTGCTACCACTGCTGTTGAGGAGGAATTAATGGAGTTTCGGGTATTTGTGGATTGTGGTTCAACTCTCAATGTGATTGATGGGAAATTTTTGGAAAAACTAAAATTAAAACCCAAACTTCTGTCTTCTCCTATTAATGTGGTGTCTGTGGATGGTTCTCACTTGAAAAATGTTACTCACCATATCTGTGAATTTCCTCTTACTATTAATGGTGTTCATCAAGAGAATCTGGATTTGGTAGTTTTGAATAATTTGCCCTCACCAGTGATTTTGGGGTTACCCTGGTTAAAATTGCACAATCCAGTACTGGATTGGTCTACCAATGAAATTAAGTCCTGGAGTCCTAAGTGTTATGACAAGTGTTGTAACGGGTGTATTGCTGCTGTAGTTAAGGGGGAGTTACCTGTACCTATTCAGGATTTTTGGAAAGTTTTTTCTGATAAGGAATCGCAGGTATTGCCTCCTCATAGAGATTATGATTGTGCAATTGAATTTGTCCCTGGAGCGACTCTTCCTAAAAGTCGTTTATTTAATTTGACTATTCCTGAGAGAAAGGCTTTGGAGGAATACATACAGACAAGCTTGGCCGCCGGTCACATTAGGCCTTCCAAATCTCCTGTGGCGGTTGGATTTTTTTTTGTTAAAAAAAAGGACGGCGGTTTACGGCCTTGTCTAGACTTTCGTGAAATTAATAAGATTACTGTACGCAATCCTTACCCACTGCCATTGATTCCTGATTTGTTTAATCAGTTAGTGGGGGCCAAGTGGTTCTCGAAAATTGATCTTCGAGGGGCATACAATTTGTTGCGCATGAAGGAGGGGGATGAATGGAAGACTGCGTTTAACACTCCACTGGGTCATTTTGAGAATCTGGTCATGCCCTTTGGACTTTCCAGTGCTCCGGCATTTTTTCAGAATCTTATTAATGACATCCTTAGACCTTTGATCGGCAGAAGTGTGGTTGTGTATTTGGATGACATTTTGATTTATTCACCGGATTTGGAGTCTCATTGGAGGAGTGTGCGTGAAGTATTACAGTTACTGAGTGATAATTCACTTTTTGCCAAACTAGAAAAATGTGAGTTCGCTGTACAGAGACTTAGTTTTTTGGGCTACATTGTCTCCAGTGAAGGTTTTGAGATGGACCCGGTGAAAGTGCAAGCTGTGCAGGATTGGCCTAGACCTATTGGTGTGAAATCAATACAGAGGTTTTTGGGGTTCGCCAATTATTATAGAAAATTCATAAAAAAAATTTCTGTGATTGCCAAACCTCTGACCGATCTCACCAGGAAAGGTGCTGATGCGGTTCAGTGGACTACTGAGGCCATTGAGGCTTTTGTGTTGCTAAAGGAGAGGTTCAGCTCTGCTCCCATCCTTACGCAGCCTGACGTGACTAAACCATTTTTGGTTGAGGTTGATGCTTCTTCTGTGGGGATCGGCGCGGTGTTGTCTCAGGCAAAGACGGATGGAGTACATCCCTGTGCTTTTTTTTCAAAGAAATTTTCTGAGTCTGAACTAAATTATGATATCGGTAATCGGGAATTGTTGGCAATTAAACTCGCATTTGAACACTGGCGTCATTTTTTGGAGGGAGCGGAATTTCCCGTTCAAGTCTTCACCGATCATAAAAATCTGATCTACCTTGATGCTGCCAAACGCTTGAATGCCCGTCAGGCTAGGTGGGCACTGTTTTTCTCACGGTTTAATTTTACCGTTACTTACATCCCAGGTACTAAAAATGTTAAAGCTGATGCTTTGTCTCGCAGCTTTTCTCCTATGGTGGGTACTGAGGAGGAGGAGGAAAACATCTTGCAAGAGGGGGTTGTTATTGCTGTTTTGGACTCCGTGTTGGAAGATGAGATTCTTAAAGCACAGGAGAATGCCCCATCTAACACGCCGCATGGGAGGTTGTTTGTGCCTGGTACCCTGAGGAGAGATTTGTTTGATGAATGTCATGACTCTCGATTGGCAGGTCATCCTGGAATCTCTGAGACCAAGAGACTTGTGGGTCGCAGTTTTTGGTGGCCAGGATGGCAGAAGGAAGTCATTAAGTGGGTGCGCCAATGCACTGTGTGTGCTAGATCTGAGTCTTCTCATTCTCCTGCTGCGGGGTTGCTTTGCCCTTTGGAGGTCCCTAGTGCACCTTGGACACATTTGGCTATGGACTTTATTACTGACCTTCCCCCCTCTGAGGGTTTCACTGTCATCTGGGTGGTCGTGGACCGTTTTAGCAAGATGTGTCACTTGGTTCCTTTCATCAAACTGCCCTGAGCTAAGACTCTCGCTAAGGCCTTTGTCAAGGAAATAGACTACATGGTGTTCCTACTGACATTGTTTCTGATAGGGGACCTCAGTTTGTGGCTCGTTTTTGGCGCGCCTTTTGTGACAGGTTGGGAGTTCACTTGTCGTTTTCATCCGGATATCATCCTGAGTCTAATGGCCAGACAGAAAGGAAAAACCAGTATGTTGAGCAGTTCTTGCGTTGTTTTGTGACTGATAATCAAGAGGGGTGGTCTGAGTTTCTGCCACTTGCTGAGTTTGCTCTTAACAATCATACATCCGCTTCTGCTGGTTGTTCGCCTTTTTTTTGTTGTACTGGGAGACATCCGTCTTTTGGGTCATTTTCCAAGTTGGGATCGGCTGTACCTGAAGAGGAGAATTTTTCTGGTGTTTTGGAGAGAGATTGGACTGATGTACGTGGTAATCTTCAGGAGGCTAACAAAAGATCCAAAGTGTATTTTGATAGAAAACGACAAGAGGTTTTGTTTGCTATTGGTGACATGGTTTGGTTGTCCTCTAAGAATCTGCGCTTGAGGATTCCGTCTAAGAAATTGGGTCCCAAGTTTGTAGGGCCCTTTAAGGTGCTTCAGGTTATTAACCAATCTGCTGTTAAGTTGGAGCTTCCTACCTCCTGGAAGATTAATCCGGTGTTTCATGTTTCTCTCTTGAAAAAAGCTGAGGTCTCAGATGGAGACGTCTCGGCCACTGTTCCCCTGGTGGTGGAGGACGGGCAATATGAGATTTCCCGCATCCTAAATTCTAGACGGTATAGAGGGAGTTTGCAGTACCTTGTCACTTGGAAGGGTTATGGGCCCAAGGATAACTCATGGGTGAGGGCGGATGATGTTTCTGCGTCTAGACTTGTCAGAGCGTTTCACAAGAGGTTTCCGGATAAGCCTAAGTCCTAGGGGATCCGGAGGATCCTCTTAGAAGGGAGGGTACTGTTAGAACCCTCTTGTTAGATTTTGTTTCAGTTTGCTGGTCACATGACCTTTTTTCCCTATTTAGTCTGGCTCCGCCCTTCTGGCTTTGCTGGACTTCATTGTATTATCTACTCTTAAGCTAGCCAGGTGCTTAGGTGCCTTACTCTGTCAGTTTTGCTTGATCTTAGGATCTCTTAGTATTTGTTTTCTGTTTTATATTCCCTGCTACACTTTCTGTTAGGAGGTGTCCATCTTTTCACCCAGTCCCTAGATCTTGTAGGGATTCCTCCCTCGCAACTATAGGTCTTCGTTCAGACTAGCTGAGGACTTTAGCGGGTCTGGTCGCAGGATCAGGTTCCCCGTTACATCGTAGGGATCCAGCTCAGTCCTATTGTAGGGACAGAATTCCCACCTTTCCTTAGTGCTTGTAGCAGATCATAACACAGTGTATGACTTTGCCTGAAAAATATTTAGAATTGAGAGTCCTCAGTGGTTGATACCTTTTAAAGGCTAACTGAAAAGATGGTAACAAATTGCAAGCTTTCGAGACTACTCAGGTCTCTTCATCAGGCTAAACTAATACAAAATCTGAAGAATCACATATTTATGCACAACACAGCACAGAAAAAATGCAATGGGTAAGACAAGTGACGTAAAGCAGAACTGTCATTATGGGAGATAGAGATGAACATAAATATTGGAACAGTTCATAGATAAGGAGTGTGAAAGTTTTATTGCCCTCTGATTGGGGTCTGGTAATGTTTTGTGATGTTCTCACAGGGTCTTTGGAGTAAATTCCTTAATTGATGTAAAACGTCATAAATCCGTGTGACAGGTTCATTCCAGCATTAAGAGTGTCAAAGGTCACCATCAATTCGTATTCGCAAACTCTTCTGTGTCTCTGAGATGTGAAGCTACCTTTCAGTACAAGTAATTTCATATCCATCATGCTATGACCAGGGGAACAAAAATGTTTTGCCACAGGTAGATCCATTCTTTTTTCTCTTATTGTGTGGCGATGACAATTCATCCTTGTTCTCAGTTTTTGCCCGGTCTCTCCCACATACAGACCCCCAGTTGGACATTTAGTACATATAATTAGGTACACCACATTAGATGTGATGCAGCTGAAAGTACCTGGTATCTTGTAGTCCCGATGGGAGTTGGGGATCTTTATCTTGTCCGTTGTCATTATAAATGGACAGGTTTTGCATTTCTTCTGGTTGCAAGGAAAGGTTCCTGCAGCTGTTGGGGAGGACAGGGAACTTCTGACAATGATGCTTCTTAGATTTGGGGGCTGCCTAAAACACAGTAGTGGGGGGTCTGGAAATATGGATTGTAATCGGGCATCTTTTTGTAGTAAAGGTTGTAGTTTCCGTGCAGCTCCCCTTAGCATCTCCAGATTTGGATTGTAGGTGACCACTAGAGGCACCCGGTTATTTTCTTCTTTAGTTTTGTAATGTAGCAGGTGATTCCTTGATATTCTGGTGGCTCTTGTAATTTGGTTTTCAATTGTTCTTGGATGGTAGCCCTGACTTTGCCTGATCTTTGCACCCTGTCTGTTGTTTTTCCGTTCCTGATACTGCGCCCCCTGAATGGTTTTGACTCTCTGGTTTGTCCCCCAACTACTTCTAAGGTTTGGGATACCACGTTCCCGTTAGGCTCTGACGTCTGGCTTGTCTCTGACTTCATGCTTGCTGTGACCTTTGGTACTTCTGCTCCTGACTGTGTATTACTCTGCTTGTTTGACCACGATTTCGTTACCCGTCACACCTGTGCTGCTGCTAAGTGTTGCTACGCGGTGTTTGTGCAACCTCTCTTCCCTCACCAGCACACCCTAGTGGAGGTTGCGCTATGCTGCACTGCAGCCAGCATTACAAATATAAGATAGAATCCTCCACCCAGTTAAAAGAGGAAATATTTTTTATGTTGGTTTTTAATAAATGATCAATATTAAAATATAAAATGTTGGATTTCTCAACGTTAAATTTAAGATAAGAGGCCCAGGAAAAATTATCAAGTGAAATCTGAATTCCCTTAAAAGAGTTAATCGGATCGACCAGGGATAGAAAAATGTCATCTACAAACAGGCTGACTTTGAAATGACATTTTGGGGCCTGAATTCCTTTAATATTAGGATTATTTCTGATTTTTTTAGCTAGTGCCTCCATTGCCAAAGCAAATAAAATCAGAGAAAGAGGGCAACCTTGTCTGGTTCCATTAGATACAGAAAAAGTCACAGACAAATGATTGTTGGCATAAATTCTAGCACTTGGTTCAGAATTTAAAGCCATAATTCTTGAAAGTATTTAATAGATGACACCATATTTGAGCAAAGTTTCTTTTAAATACTACCAATTCTGTCTAAGGCCTTCTCTGCAACAAGGGTAATGAGCAGAGTAGGTATCTTCGACGAATTCATGATTTTAATGATGTTCAATGCCTTTCTAGTACCGTCTGAAGATGGTCGACCTTCATTAAACTTAATTGGTCATTATTTATAATCTTTGTGAGAATCTTTTTTAGCCTATTTGCAATGA
Source organism: Oophaga sylvatica (assembly GCA_033576555.1). Lineage (NCBI taxonomy): Eukaryota > Metazoa > Chordata > Amphibia > Anura > Dendrobatidae > Oophaga > Oophaga sylvatica. The sequence goes on from JARQOD010000005.1 coordinate 281,560,877, forward strand.
TTTTTTAATAGATCTTAATATCAGTTGATTTTTTTTACCATGTTCACTAAATGTTAAAACTGACTGGCCATTATGATTCTCCAGGTCATTACGAGTTCATAGACACCAAATATGTCTAGGTTCTTTTATATTTAAATGGTGAAAAAAAAAATCCAAAATTTAGTGAAAAAAAAAGTCGCCGTTTTCTGAGAACTTGAGCGTCTCCATTTTTGTGATCTTGGACTTATTTTTTGCATGCCGAGCTGACATTTGTATTGATACCATTTTGGTGTAGATACAATCTTTTGATTGCCCATTATTGCATTATGTATCGGCAACCAAAAAAATCACAATTCTGGTGTTTTGAATTTTTTCTCGTTACGCCGTTTAGCGACTGGGTTAATTCTTTTTTTATATTGATAAATCGGGCGATTCGAAACGTGGCGATACCAAATGCGTGGATATTTGATTTTTTTATTGTTTTATTTTGAATGGTGCAAAAGGAGGTGATTTGAACTTTTATATTTTTTTTAATTTTTTTATATTTTTAAAAACCTTTTTTGCTACTTTTTGCATGCCTCAATAGTCTCCATGGGAGACTTGAAGCTGCACTACTTTGATTGCTTCTGCTACACACAGGCGACGATCAGATCGCCTATGTGTAGCAGAAATGCTCACTTGCAATCCGGCAATGACAACATGACAACCGTAGATATCTACTGCAGACCTCTGGTTGTCATGCCGACCCATCGGTGACCCACGATCATGTGACGGGGTCACCAATGGGTGAGCTTAGCAACGTGCTTCCAGTAAGCACGAGTTATATGCCACTGTCAGAGATTTACAGCGGCATCTAAGGCCTCTTTCACACTTCAGTCGTGCGACGTCAGTCAAAATCCGCCAAAGTGTGAAAAAAGCAGATCCGCCATTTTTTTTGGCGGATTCGCTTTTTTCCCATTGACTTGCATTAGTGGCGGATTTTGACGGATGGTCGTCCGTTAGGTCTGTTTTTTGACGGATCAGCCAAAAATTTGGCATCTGCCGTTTTTGCAAAACGTCCAATGCAACGTTTTTTCTGTCCGCTATGGCGGATCCGTCAAAAAACGGATGTAACGGACGACCATCCGCCAGCGGATCCGTTGCTCCCATAGAAAATCCATTTAAAATGGCCAGAACACTGTCCGGGGTCTCTCTCTCTCTCTCTCCTCCGTGCCAGACATGCTTACCTGCATTTTCCGGGTTGTATTCCGGGTTAAAAAGTTCATAGCTGATCCGTCAAAAAACTGATCCGTTTGCATCCGTTTTTCACCTTTTCTGGCGGATCCGCTATTTTCACACTTTGCGGATTTTAACTGACGCCAAAAGACTGAAGTGTGAAAGAGGCCTAATTAGTTAACAGCCGCGGGTGGATCGCAATTCCACCCGCAGCTGATGCAGGTACATATAATAAATGGACAGAAATAATTTTTTAAAGCTGTCTCTATTTGTTTGTTATATTCATGCATTTGAATAAAAAAAGAGTTGATTTTCCAAAGCATGTTAGCTTGTAATGGAGGGCCAAACAAAACTCTCCTGAGACTGAGGTCTGATCTGAAAACAATTTCGGATTTATAGAAATTTAAATGAATTTGGAAATCGTAAAAATATTTGTTAATATTAGGTCAATGCGAGATGATGATTTATGAAAGTCTGAGCTGTGAGTGTACTTTCTTGAAGTAGTATTGATACATCTGAACACATTATAGAGTTAATTTTTTTGCTGCCATTTCTTAAGCATATGGGAGGAAGAACAAGCAAGAGAAGTTGAGTCAATAAATTCATCAGGATCCAGGTGAAAGTCACCTAAAAGTGAAATTTCTCCTCACTTCCTGTACTTTGACCATAAGGTTGCCCAAAAATCAAATTTGTATTTTATTGGGTGCATATACATTTATTATGGTGCAGAGTTGGTTATTGAGATATATACATATTAATACGTGATACCTCCCATCTGTATTGTAATATTCTTCTAAAAATTTTAAGGGAATTAACTCTTTTATTCCTGCTTTTTTTCTTTCATTGTGAGATTTGTATATATGGGAATAGTTCTTATGTATGAACTTAGGATGCTTTTGTCTAGCTAATCTAATTTCTTGGAAGCAGATTAGATCTGCTTATAATTTCCTTCCATGTAAGCAACCTCTTCCTAGGACTATTGAGCCCCCTAACATTAAATGTAAGGACCCTTGTATTCATATTAGGATAATAAAAGTTAAAAGCTCAAAATGTTGCTTTAAGTAAAGCATTGGCGATAAATTTAGTAAATAAAGACCAATATTAAACAAATAGGTATTTAACTAAAAAAAATAATACACACTTATCACAGATAGGTAAAATGTAAAGAATATCTTACTGAGCGGTATTAGATTCAGTGTTATAATGGCTAACATGGAAGGAACCTCACTTCTATTAAAGATCATTTAAATAAAGGACTAATAACAATCATGAAAAAGACATACAGCACAAAAAAAAGAGTGCACTCTAGGTAAATCCTATAAACTACCGTATTTTGCAGTTTATAAGACGCAATGGATTATAAATTATAAATTTTGAGGCGAAAAATAGGAAAAAAAAACTTTTTTAATAAAATGGTGGTGCTTCTTACAATCCATGCGTCTTATTGCTTACCGGAGGTGGTGGCTGTGGTGAAGCGGGCTCTCAGGGTCACTGCTGATGGAGGCAGGAGTAGGGCGATGCTGCGGACCCAAGACTGTGAGAAAGGGGTGTTCGGATGTGCGCCGCTACGGGTGTTCGGTGGTGCGGGAGCTCCACCGATATATTTTGAAAGCCTGGAGCCCCAGAACTTCCATGGTTTACTTTGCGGTGGGGCGGCACATGATCTTGGTGCTGAGATCTCCATCTGTGCCTACGCTGCCCCTGGCAGCCATTTTCCCGGAGTTCACCGCATAGTAAACCATGGAAGTGCGGGGGCTCCCGGCTTTCACAATATAAATTTGCAAAAATTTCTACATTTCTGTTTTTTTCAGTCAAAATTGGGTGCAGAGTGTACATTAATGAGAAAAGAAATTAACTTTTTTTAATTTACCAAATGGCTGCAATGAAACAAAGAGTGAAAAATTTAAAGGGATCTGAATACTTTCTGTACTCACTGTATGAGATATTTGAAACAGCAGTGGTTAATGGTTGGAATAAAGTAAAACATTGGGAAAATGCACTAACATATTCATATGCATCTAACATCTCTATGTCTCTCCAAGAATCATTTTACAAACTACTTTCTAGGTGGTACTATACTCCTGCCAAGCTATCTCTCATCAACCTAATTAACCCTTCATTGTGTTGGAGGAATTGTAGACACTAGGGAAACTTCCTTCATATCTTCTGGAAATGCCCTAAAATTCAACCCTTATGGGCCCAAACTTTTAATCTTATTAAGAAATTGTCAAGTTCTAATATTACAATCTCTCCCCAAATGGCGTTATTATCCTTGGGCATGGAAATAATTGATGCCTTTTAACCCCTTAATACCATCCGACGTACTATTCCGTCCATGGGCGGAATAGTACGTCACATGCGATCAGCTGCGCTCCCAGCACATTAACCCCTGGCACACCGCGATCAAACATGATCACGGTGTACTGGGGGCACAGGGAAGCATCGCGCAGGGAGGGGGCTCCCTGCAAGCTTCCGTGAGACCACCAGAACTCTATCGCGCTGTTCCGAGGGACCCTCCTCCCTGCAGGCCCCCGGATCCAAGATGGTCGCGGGGTCCTGCAGAGAGGCGGCTTCCTCAATGCCTGCTGAGAGCAGGCGCTGAGAAAGCCTGCAGCAGTGCCTGTGTGTAAAAAAAAATTCCAAAATAAAGGAAAAAAAAAATATTCCCCAATAAATTCATTTCTTCATGTAAATAACAAAAACAAAACAATAAAAGTACACATTTTTGGTATCGCCGCATCTGTAACGACCCGCCCAATAGAACTTTCCCACTAGTTAACCCCTTTATTGAACCCCTTAAAAAAAAAACAAAGCAAAAAACAATGCTTTATCATCATACTGCCAAACAAAAAGTGGAATAACACGCGATCAAAAAGGCCGATATAAATAAACATGGCACCGCTGAAAACGTCATCTTGTCCCGCAATAAACGAGCTGCCATACAGCATCATCAGCGAAAAAGTAAAAAAGTTATAGCTCGCAGAATAAAGCGATATAAAAATAATTATTTTTTATATAAATTGTTTTTATTGTATAAAAGCACCAAAACTTAAAAAAAATTATATAAATTAGGTATCGCTGTAATCGTACTGACCCGAAGAATAAAACTGCTTTATCAATTTTACCACACGCGGAACGATATAAACGCCCCCCCCAAAATAAATTAATGAATTGCTGATTTTTGTTCATTCTAACCTCCCAAAAATCAAAATAAAAAGCGATCAAAAAATGTCACATGCTCAAAAATGGTACCAATAAAACGTCAACTCATACCGCAAAAAATAAGACCTCACATGACTCTGTGGGCCAAAATATGCAAAAATTATAGCTCTCAAAATGTTGTGATGCAAAAACTATTTTTTGCAATAAAAAGCGTCTTTTAGCGTGACCGCTGCCAATCATAAAAACTCACTATAAATAGTAAATCAAACCCCCCTTTATCACCCCCTTAGTTAGGGAAAAACAATAAAATTTAAAAAATGTATGTATTTCCATTTTCCCATTAGGGTTAGGGTTAGGATTGCGGCTAAAGTTAGGGTTAGGGTTGGGTGCTAAACTTAGGATTAGGGTTAGGGTTGGGATTAGGGTTAGGGGTGTGTTAGGGTTAGGTTTGTGGTTGGGGTTAGGGTTGGGACTAGGGTTAGGAGTGTGGGTTGAAGTTAGAATTGGGGGGTTTCCACTGTTTAGGCACATCAGGGGTTCTCCAAATGTGACATGGCGTCTGATCTCAATTCCAGCCAATTCTAGGTTGAAAAAGTCAAATGGTGCTCCTTCACTTCAGAGCTCTGCCATGCGCCCAAACAGTAGTTTACCCCCACATATGGGGTATCAGCGTACTCAGGACAAATTGCACAATAACTCTTGGGGTCCAATTTCTTCTGTTACCCTTGGAAAAATAAAAAATTGGGGTGTAAAATATAATTTTTGTAAAAAAAAATGATTTTTTTGTTTTTATGGCTGTAGTTATAAACTTCTGTGAAGCACTTGGGGCTTCACAGCGCTCACCACACACATCTAGTTAAGTTCCTTGTGCCTAAAAAGTGGAAACCCCCACAAGTGACCCCATTTTGGAAAATAGACCCCACATCAGGGGCTCTCCAAACGCGACATGACTCCCGCAGACCATTCCATCAAAGTCTGCAATCCAAAACGTCACTACTTCCCTTCCGAGCCCTGACGTGTGCCCATACAGTAGTTTTCTCCCACATTTGGGGTGTCAGCGTACTCAGGACAAATTGGACAACTTTTTGGGTCCAATTTCTCCTGTTACCCTTGGGAAAATAAAAAGTTGGGGACTAAAATATCATGTTTGTGGAAAAAATATGATTTTTTTATTTTCATGCTTGGGCGTTATAAACTTTAGTGAAACATCTGGGGGTTCAAAGTTCTCACCACACATCTAGATAAATTCCTTGAGGGGTCTAGTTTCCAAAATGGTGTCATTTGTGGGGGTTTCCACTGTTTAGGCACATCAGGAGCTCTCCAAACACGACATGACGTCCAGCCAATTCTGGGTTGAAAAACTCAAACGGCGCTCCTTCCCTTCCGAGCTCTGCCATGTGGAAATTATTTTTTTTTTCTCACCCAGCCATTATAAACTTTTGTGAAAAACACTTGGGGGTTCAAAGTGCTCACAACAGATCTAGATAAGTTCCATAGGGGGTCTAGTTTCCAAAATGGTGTCATTTGTGGGGGGTTTCCACTGTTTAGGCGCATCAGGGGCTCTCCAAACACGACAATATCAATTCCAGCCAATTTTGGTTTGAAAAAGTCAAACGGCGCTCCTTCCCTTCCGAGCTCTGCCATGCACCCAAACAGTGGTTTACCCCCACATATGGGGTATCAGCATACTCGGGACAAATTGCTCAATAACTTTTGGGGTCTTGTTACCCTTGGAAAAATAAAAATTGGGGTGAAAAGATCATTTTTGTGGAAAAAATATTTTTTAGTTTTACGGCTCTACGTTATAAACTTGTGTGAAGCACTTGGGGCTTCAAAGTGCTCACCACAAATCTAGATAAGTTCCTTAGGGGGTCTAGTTTCCAAAATGGGGTCACTTGTGGGGGGTTTCCACTGTTTAGGCACATCTGGGGCACTGCAAACTGAACATGACCCCCATCAATGTCTGCATTCCAAAACGTTATTACTTCCTTTCCAAGCCCTGCCATGCGCCCAAACAGTTCCCCCCCCCACATATGGGGTATCAGCGTACTCAGGACAAATTGAACAACAACTTTTGGGGTCCAATTTCCTATGGAAAAATCAAAAATTTGGGACTAAAAAGTCATTTTTTTGGAAATTGTTTTTTTTTCTCACCCAGGCATTATAAACTTTTGTGAAACACTTGGGGGTTCAAAGTGCTCACAACAGATCTAGATAAGTTCCATAGGGGGTCTAGTTTCCAAAATGGTGTCACTTGTGGGGGGTTTCCACTGTTTAGGCGCATCAGGGGCTCTCCAAACACGACATGGCATCCAATATCAATTCCAGCCAATTTTGGTTTGAAAAAGTCAAACGGCGCTCCTTCCCTTACGAACTCTGCCATGTGCCCAAACAGTGGTTTTCCCCCACATATGGGGTATTGGCGTACTCAGGAGAAATTGCACAACAACTTTATGTCCATGTTAGGGTCTGCGGAACGCACCAAATATAAGATGTGGAGAGGTGCGTTCGCAGCCCGGGGTCCACCGTGCAGGCGGAGCCTGCTGCTAGTAAAATGGCGTAAGAAGCAAACTCTGTTATCCCGCAGAGTCGCCAACATAAACGCCGTAACGCGCTGTGGCAATAAGTGCGAACTCTGTTACTCCACAGAGCCGCAGCGCTATATGGCGATGTGTGCGAACTCACTAAACACAACTGAGTCGCAAAGAAAACACGCTAGGGCACTGTCTAGCGTTGAAAGCGAACCCTGTTAGTCACAGGGCCGCTGAGAAAAAGTGCTGTGTCCTGTCAGGCTCTCAGGTACACAGTTAAGTGCTAAGCGTACATAAAGCGTGATCATGTGCTAATGTCCTCGCGGGAGTCACCCGCAATCTATGGCGTCTGAACGCCAGACCCTGAATACGGCAATCAAAACTCCTCACCGGTTATGCCGGTAATCTAGGGCATCTAGGACGCCGACCCTGACCAGCTAGCACACCAAACTCCTCACCGATTAAGTCGGTATTCTAGTGGCTTATTTCAGCCGGGTCCCTAACCACACTCACACATGACCACACTGGCGCATAGCATACAATGGTTGATATTAGCGCATGGCGGCCCAGCCATGTTAACCTTTTATAGTAACAGCTACAGGACCTGCCAGAAACAAGGACCAATGAAGCTTGTTCCAGAACAACAGTAGTCACAGGACCTTCCTGGCAGACCAATAGGAGCTGCTGCAGTACCTGAGCATGTGACCCCTGATCTCCAATGAGAGATCTCACTCTGGGCATGCTCAGAAGGGAAAACGCAGGACTTTGTCCCAAAGACGTCTGCTCCAGCACTGGCTATAATAGCAGATCCAGGAAAGGCAACAGCAAGTCACTGCACAGTACTGGAGTGGGCAAGACGCTTGGACCGACGTCTCTGCAGAGCAGGCTCCACTGCGGCCGGAGATGAATGGGAGACCGCAGCGGGGCTGGTTCGAGACTCCCCTTGTGCAGCATCGGGAACTCGAACCCTAACAGTCCATTTTCTCCTTTTACCCTTGTGAAAATAAAAAAATGTTTGTAAAAGATCATTTTTGTGACTAAAAGTTAAATGTTCATTTTTTCCTTTCACGTTGCTTCAGCTCCTGTGAAGCACCTGAAGGGTTAATAAGCTTCTTGAATGTGGTTTTGAGTACCTTGAGGGGTGCAATTTTTAGAATGGTGTCACTTTTGGGTATTTTCTGCCATGTAGACCCCTCAAAGTGACTTCAAATGCGAGGTGGTCCCTAAAAAAATGGTTTTGTACAATTTGTTGTAAAAATGAGAAATCGCTGGTCAACTTTTAGCCCTTATAATTTCCTAACAAAAAAAAATTTTGGTTCCAAAATTGTGCTGATGTAAAGTAGACATGTGGGAAATGTTATTTATTAACTATTTTGTGTGACATATTTCTCTGTTTTAAGGAATAAAAATTCAAAGTTGGAAAATTGCGAAATTTTCAAAATTTTCGCCATATTTGCATTTTTTCAAAAATAAACGCAAGTTATATCGAATATATTTTACCACTAACGTGAAGTACAATATGTCACGAGAAAACAATCTCAGAATCGCGAAGATCCGTTGAAGCGTTCCAGTGTTATAGCCTCATAAATAGACAGTGGTCAGAATTGTAAAAATTGGCCCGGTCATTAACGTGCAAACCACCCTTGGGGGTGAAGGGGTTAATCATACTCCTAGTCGTAAAAAACGCCATAGCATTTCATTGGAAAAAGCCAGACCCACATAAATTATCAGATATAATAGATAGAATTACTCTTCATAGAACATATGAACACAAATTCGCAATTATCAATGACTGTAAGTACTCTAAAAAATTGACACACTGGTCTGAAATCCATCCTTGATCTATTTATGAATATGCATCTCACTGTTTTATTCACTGTTAGTATTCATGGAACTTTGTATTTAACAAATTGCTACAATATTACTATACCTTCTGTATCGCAAAATATTGTAATGCTTCATACATCGATTTCCAACTCTCGATCCATCGAGTTCTCCTCTAATTTTTTTTTTAAATAATTTTTATTAATTTTTAACATATAACATAAGTATGTAAATGTACATTCCAAAGCATTGTTCTTAGCTTAAGTATTCAACATTTCAGTTTTGATTATCACACTACCAATTGTATGGTCTAAATGCAAAATAAACATCAAAAACATAAAAAAAAAAAATTCCCTTTCCTATTACCCTCCCTCTTCCCAAACATGCAGGAAGCACTTGTATATTCCTTGTGTGCTCCTCAACCTTTCTATTCGTCCTCTTCTTAATCCCTTACACAATCTTGAACATTTAGTCTGCATCTATAGTTTATACTGCGTCTTAACCCGTATCCCTTCCACCTTTTCCATCGACATTCAAGTCAGTTATTTTCAACTTCCCCAATGTTCAACCCAAGTCTTCCAGTATGTACCAACTGGTCTGTTCAAAGGGTTTCATAATTCCCTGAAGCTCTTTGTTTGCGTAATGTCTAAGTAAGAAGCATTTCCATTTTGTTATGAGCGATTTTATACTCTTTTCCTTGTTACGCTTGGCTTCCAGCCATTCTAAGTGAAACAAAGTCTTCATTTGACCCATTATAACTTTCCGATTTGGAATGGAATCGCTCAACCAATCCTTTAATAGGCTTCTTTGGCTATCATACAAATTAAGTGGAACATTGGAGATAATGTGTCCTTCCCTTTTTGTTGTGGGTCTTCTTCCCTTTCCAGTAATGGAAGAGGAACGGTAACGGGTGCAATGATATTTTCCCAATACCCATATTTTCCATCATATGTTTTATGTCTATCCAGAATTCCTGTACTTTAGGGCATCCCAGAGACCGTGTAACAGATCAGACTTTCCGAGTTTGCATTTTGGGCAATGTACCAGAGATCCCTCATTGTTCTAGATACTGGTATGTTGAAGGCCAGTATAGCCCTGTGCATAATCCTAAATTGTGTGTCTCTACAAACCTCACTTAAGATGTTTTTCCGAACTACCTGCCAACCCGCCAGTATTTTTCCCCAATTTCCTCACCCTCTATTTGTTTGGCCCAGATCTAAATGTTTTCTCTATGTCCATTTTCCCAAGGATGGCTTTCAGGCTTCTGTATATTGCAGATATATTGCATGTACGTGCTCGGTCAAATAATAGATTAGCCATTGCATTCCCTCTCGTCTCTTCCCTCACATTTATTAAATGCGCCATTATTGTCCCTTTTATTTGCCCAAATTTAGGAATTGTTGTTCACTTAGCTTGAATTTTGATATTATCTCTTCCCTACTCAGCCACCTATTTCTTCTTCATGCAGTAGATTAGCTATTTTATGGATCCCCTTCACCCTCCATTCCTGAAATACAGTTAGGTCCATAAATATTTGGACAGAGACAACATTTATCTAATTTTGGTTCTAGACATTACCACAATGAATTTGAAACAAAACAAATCAGATGCAGTTGAAGTTCAGACTTTCAGCTTTCATTGAGGGTATCCACATTAAAATTGGATGAAGGGTTTAGGAGTTTCAGCTCCTTAACATGTGCCACCCTGTTTTTAAAGGGACCAAAAGTAATTGGACAGATTAAATAATTGTAAATAAAATGTTCATTTCTAGTACTTGGTTGAAAACCCTTTGTTAGCAATGACTGCCTGAAGTCTTGAACTCATGGACATCACCAGACACTGTGTTTCCTTCTTTTTGATGCTCTGCCAGGCCTTCACCGCGGTGGTTTTCAGTTGTTGTTTGTTTGTGGGCCTTTCTGTCTGAAGTTTAGTCTTTAACAAGTGAAATGCATGTTCAATTGGGTTGAGATCAGGTGACTGACTTGGCCATTCAAGAATATTCCACTTCTTTGCTTTAATAAACTCCTGGGTTGCTTTGGCTTTATGTTTTGGGTCATTGTCCATCTGTAGTATGAAACGACGACCAATCAGTTTGGCTGCATTTGGCTGGATCTGAGCACACAGTATGGCTCTGAATACCTCAGAATTCATTCGGCTGTTTCTGTCCTGTGTCACATCATCAATAAACACTAGTGACCCAGTGCCACTGGCAGCCATGCATGCCCAGCCATCACACTGTTTCCGCCATGTTTTACAGATGATGTGGTATGCTTTGGATCATGAGCTGTACCACGCCTTCGCCATACTTTTCTCTTTCCATCATTCTAGTAGAGGTTGATCTTGGTTTCATCTGTCCAAAGAATGTTCTTCCAGAACTGTGCTGGCTTTTTAGATGTTTTTTAGCAAAGTCCAGCCTAGCCGTTTTATTCTTGATTCTTATGAGTGGCTTGCACCGTGCAGTGAACCCTCTGTATTTAATTTCATGCAGTCTTCTCTTTATGGTAGATTTGGATATTGATACGCCTACCTCCTGGAGAGTGTTGGTCACTTGGTTGGCTGTTGTGAAGGGGTTTCTCTTCACCATGGAGAGTATTCTGCGATCATCCACCACTGTTGTCTTCCGTGGGCGCCCAGGTCTTTTTGCATTGATGAGTTCACCAGTGCTTTCTTTCTTTCTCAGAATGTACCAAACTGTAGATTTTGCCACTCCTAAAGTTGTAGCAATTTCTCGGATGGGTTTTTTCTGTTTTTTTGCAGCTTAAGGATAGCTTGTTTCACCTGCATGGAGAGCTCCTTTGACCGCATGTTTCCTTCACAGCTAAACCTTCAAATGCAAACACCACACCTCAAATCAACACCAGCCCTTTTATCTGCTTAATTGAGAATGATATAATGAAGGGATTGCCCACACCTGTCCATGAAATAGCCTTGGAGTCAATTGTCCAATTACTTTTGGTCCCTTTAAAAACAGGGTGGCACATGTTAAGGAGCTGAAACTCCTAAACCCTTCATCCAATTTTAATGTGGATACCCTCAAATGAAAGCTGAAAGTCTGAACTTCAACTGCATCTGATATGTTTTGTTTCAAATTCATTGTGGTAATGTCTAGAACCAAAATTAGATAAATGTTGTCTCTGTCCAAATATTTATGGACCTAACTGTAGTTTGTTCTCTGCTATTTGTTGGAACGCAGGGTTTCCCCATATAGGTAAATCTCTCGATATTCTCCAAGATAATTAAGTTTTCTCCTAAGTTCCTTCCATGTAGCTATTGTATCCCGATACACTATTGAATTTTTTATTTTTTTAGGCAGTAGGCTTTGTGGCGTGTGTAATAAGGCAACTAAGTTCCACGGGTACGCATATGATTTTTCCAGGGCCGTATCAGAAAACCCACTAGTGTCTTTAAACCAATCTACTATGTGACGGGAAATACACGCTAGATTATAACCTCTTATGTCTGGCAAGTTTACCCCTCCCTCTTCCCTGGAAGCCATTAGTGTAATCAGTTTTATACGGGGTCTTCGACCTCTCCAGATAAATTTCCTGATAGCCGAGTATACTTTCTGCACATCAACATGCTTTAGGAGAACAGGGATGGTCTGTAATGGATACATGAGTTTCGAGAAACTCATCATTTTTAAAAGGTGAATCCTGCCCAATAGACTCAAAGGCAAATTTTGCCACCTATCTAATTCCTGTTGAATTTTGGAGATGACTGTAGGAAAGTTTAAGTTATATATTGACTCTGGTTTTCTACCCAGCTTGATCCCCAGATATGTTATATGTGTTTTGGATATTGGAATAATGCATATTTCCTTTTCCACCATACTACTTCTGCCTCTATCTGTTAAGTGGAGAATTTCACATTTGCTTTTATTTAGAGTGAATCCCGAATACCTACCAAATTTTTCCATAAGATCCAGGACCCCCGCAGATCTCTTGCCACCTCAGCCATGTAGAGAATGATATAATCTGCAAATACGAGGCCCTAAGCTTCATGTCCCCTACTGGTATCCCTTCAAATACTTCATGTTGTTCTAGGTATCGTGCAAGGGTTTTAATGCCAGATCAAATATTAGCGGGACAAAGGACATCCCTGACGTGTTCCCTTTTCCAGAGGGAAATTTGCAGATAAATGACCTGTGTTTGAATTCTTGCTGCGGGTTAGCATATAGGGCTTTTATAAAATTTCTAAAATTTCCCACAAGCCCAATTTGTCCAAAACTTGTCCTACCCAACTCCACTTCACCTTATCAAAAGCCTTCTCTGCATCTAGTGTAACCAGAGCCGGCATACCTTGACTGATTTCTTCTTTATTTATAGCATCAATGGCTAACAATGTACTCTTACATTTGTAACTGCACTCCTACCTTTCACAAAGCCCACCTGTGCAGGTGTTACTTAGTTCTCCTCTAATTTTATGTCCCTCCCCTAAATCTCAGTTCTCCCCCCTTTTCTTTCCCACCATCTTTCCCCTTCCCAAGTTTCTTGTATGTTTTTTATGTCTTGTAACAAAATGTTAATAAAAATTATTGGAAAAGGAATAAAGTAAAACAGAATTTCTTATAAATAGCTATTAAATAGCTATATTTGAGTGTCCCAGACCAGAGGAGAATACTTTTATTAATATTCAAAAGATAAAATGTCCAGAAACAATAATATAGATTCAAAGGTGACCACCTTATCTTACCTTCGAGTATATCAAAATCTGTATAATTATAATACAGAGCACAGTATTAGTTACTATCCACAGGTATAGCAATAGACTCTCAATCCAAATAATTATTAATTTAACTTGGCTACTATGACATCTAGTGTAATTTTATAGTTCTTTGCAGATTGCTGCTGTCTCAAGTGTCAGAGCCTAAACCTAAGATAAAGAAATGCTTTAGGCTATGTGCACACGTATCAGAATTGCCGCGGAAATTTCCGCGGCAATCCCGCACCTCCCTGCCGCAGGAAATATGCATTTTATAGGTATGCGTATTCCGCTAAAAATTAGCGTTTTGCAAGCGAAATTAGCCTGCAGAATGTGAGCGTTTTCCAAGCGATCTGTAGCATCGCTTGGAAAACTAATTGACAGGTTGGTCACACTTGTGAAGCATAGTGTTGGACAAGTGTGACCAACGTTTTACTATTGTTTAGATATGTATTCATGTATGTTACTTGTTATTCCTTATGATTATTGAAATTTATGACTATTGTTATTAATAAATATTTATATACTATTTATGGCGTTTCTCTCCAATTTTCTTGTGTATCTCTATGCAGATTCAGTAGTAAAAAGATATAATGTTAAAAATAATAAAAAAAATAAAATATCGTGATATTCTCACCTTCCGGCGGCCCCCGCAGCCTTTCTAGTCCTCGCGATGTTCCCGGCAACTCCCGTTCCCAGTGATGCCTGGCGACAATGATCCCAGATGACGTAGCATCACGCGAGACCGCTACGTAATCTGGGGTCATTATCGCAAGGCATCCCTGGGAACGGGAGTTGCCGGGAGCGTCGCTAAGGAGCGGGAAAGCTGCGGGGGCCGCCGGAAGGTGAGAATATCACGATTTATTATTTTAATTATTGTTTTATCAGGGATATGGTACCCTGGGCCTGGATGAGATTCTCCTCTCCTCCAGACCCTGTGTACCATCCGCACATGAAACGCTCACTTTGCACTAGGTGGGCATAGCCACATGCGGAAAGTAAGCGGTTCAATGCATTCCTATGGCGGCGGAATCGCCGCAATACGGAAAAAGAATGAACATGCTGCATTTTTTCCGCGATGCGTTTTTTTTCGCGGGAAAAAACGCAGCATGTGCACAAAATGCGGAATGCATTCTACTAATAGGATGCTTAATGCATGCGTCTTTTCAGCATTTTTGCAGCGGAAAATCGACGCAAAAACGCTAAAGAAAACGCGCAAAATCCTGAACGTGTACACATAGCCTAATACTTCTTCTCCCTACCGCTCCACATCTGGCTTTGTCTAAAACAACTGATGGGGAATGTTTCCAAAAATACACTAAAAGAAACCATACAAGGGTTGGTTTACACAGGACAGATAACTAGCAGTTTTTCCATGCAAATTCACTATTATAGATCCAGCATTGGGAATGAGATTTCACAAAATCCCCCCTTTAACC
>JARQOD010000005.1:281575827-281627978 GCA_033576555.1 Oophaga sylvatica
TGGGGGGTTTTCCCACTGTTAGGCACTCGGGGCTTCCAAGTAACTTGGCATCCTTCTCGATTCCAGCCTTTTTTGGGTTTAAAAAAGTGAAAAAGGCGCCCCTTTCCCGTTCCGGCTTGCTGTGACCCAAAAACAGTGGTTTCCTCCCCTTAGAGGATCAGCTACTCGGGAAAAATTGGCAACAGCTTTTTTGGTCCTTTTTCCCTCCTGTTACCCTTGGGAAAAAAAAAAATTTGATGATTAAAATTATCTTTTTTGTGTGAAAAAAAATAGGATTTTTTTTTTTATCCCCGGGATTTAAAATTGTGTGAAGCATTTGGGGGTTCAAGTGCTCACCAAAGATTGATAAATTTCCTTGGGGGTCAGTTTCCAAAATGGGGTCACTTTTGGGGGGTTTTCCCTGTTTGGCACATCGGGGGGGGGGGGGGGGGGGGGGGTCTGCAAATTAACATGACCCCATCAAATTGCATTGCAAACATCATCTTCCTTCTGGCCCTGCCATGGCCCCCCCAAACGTTTCCCCCCCCCCCAAAGGGGTTCAGCACTCAGTGCAAAATGGACAAAAATTTTGGGGTTCCCAAATTTCCTGGGAAAAAAAAAGAAAATTGGGGTAAAAATCATTTTTTTGGAAATTTTTTTTTTTTTAAAACCGGAATTTTAAACTTTGTGAACAATTGGGGGGTTTAAAGTGTAAACAGATCTAGATAAGTTCCTTTGGGGGTTTGATTCCAAAAAGGGCATTGTGGGGGGGTTTCCCCTGTTTAGGACTCAGGGGCTCTCCCAAAAGGACATGGGTCCCCCTAATTCCCGACAATTTGGTTTAAAAAAGTCAAAACGGCACTCCTTCCTTCCGAGCCTCCCGTGTGCCCAGACAGTGGTTTTCCCCCATGCGGAGTATCAGCGTACTCAGGAGAAATTGCAAACAACTTTATGTCCATTTTCTCCTTTTATCCTTGTTAAAATAAAAAATTTGTTGTAAAAGTTTCAAAATTTTGAGGGGTTGCATTTTTTAGAATGGTGTCATTTTTGGGGTTTTTATGTCATATAGACCCTCAAAGTGACTTCAAATGTGAGGTGGTCCCTAAAAAAAGGTTTTGTACAATTTGTTGTAAAAATGAGAAATCGCTGGTCAACTTTTAACCCTTATAACTTCGTAATATAAAAAATTTTGGTTCCAAAATTGTGCTGATGTAAAGTAGACATGTGGGAAATGTTATTTAGTAACTATTTTGAGTGACATATTTCTCTGTTTTAAGTGAATAAAAATTCAAAATTTGAAATTTGCAAAATTTTCCAAATTTTCACCGTATTTCCATTTTTTTCATAAATAAACACAAGTTATAGCGAATAAATTTTACCACTCTCATGAAGTACTGTACAATAAGTTACAAGAAAACAGTCTCAGATTCGCCAAGATCTGTTGAAGCGTTCCAGAGTTATAGCCTCATAAAGAGACAGTAGTCAGAATTGTAAAAATTGGCCTGGTCATTAATGTGCAAACCACCCTTGGGGGTTAAGGGGTTAACCTGTGCTGCAAATTTGAAATCCACAAGCTAGCAAATGGACCTGCGGAATGTACTCTTTGGGCTACGTTCCCACAATGAGTTTTTGAGGTTGTAGATTTGTGCACCAATTTAGTAAGGTCACATGCACACATTGAGTATTTGGTGAGTTTTTTTCCTGAGTATATTTAAGCCAAAACCACGAATGGAACAGTTAGAGGAAAAGTATAATAGAAACACGTGCACTACTACCACATTTTTTTCTTACTCCTAGCTTTGGTTTACAAACAGTGAGGCAAAAAAGAGGCCTAAAATAGGTTATTTGCATTTTTTTAAACACGCAGAGTAAAAACTCACCAAAAACCAAACCAAAAACTCATTCTCATGGCAACGTAGCCTTGCAATGCAAAGACTGCGCAAAGCTGGGATCTCCAACTTTCCATGACTCCACTAAACCGTATACAGTATATAGATAGATGTGGGCACCACATATAAAGGCATGCAGCAGTCAAAAGTTCCTAAAAAACAAGTAGATAATATAAGGGATAAGTTGTTGATCACTGGGTTCTAGCCACTGGGACTCCCAGAGAAAGCTAAGTGATGTACTAGGCTTTTTCTAGAAGTCCCATCGACAATGAATGGAGCGGAGCTCAAGCATGCGTAGCGAGACTCCATTCAAGAAGGGGCTGCAGAGTCCAGAGCCCAATCTGAGAATCGCTTCAGTTCCTGTGATCAGCTAGTTATCCCTCAGTCTATCAATAGGGGATAACTTGTTTTCTTTTTGGAATAACCCTTTAACTTTTCAGATATATTTGTCTCATTAAAGAAAACCTAAGTAAATCAGTTTATATGGCCGCTAGTAAAAGGCTAATTTTACCTCATGGACTGACATTCATGTATCCATGTACTATCAGTCTGCGAATTGCTCTAATAGTACATTTCAGATTAATTTCTATGATTAACTGCAAATGTAGTACTACTGAATGTTGCTGGAGAATAAACAGAAGGTCGGTTGTGATTTTTTTTCTTATGTTAGGTATCTGCATTTGGGGAGGTTCCTTTATAAATAGCTATTATCCTAATCACTCCCTTTATAAGCAGCAGCCAATTCCATGCTTCCGTTAGAGCTATAAACACAATATAAATACTATTTATGGCTCTATATTCTGACAACGCATAATGTATAGGGACTGTAGAAAAGGCGCTGTGCATTCAGCTGTTCTTCCTAATATGCAAATACCTCTTTTAAATGCAATTAGTTACCTGAAATATACGTGATAGTTCACAGAATATCAGGTAAGGACCATGCCTTAAAAAGGGTTACATTGTACTGGGGAAAGAGTACAGGTGCTAATTAATTTATATATTTACTGTGTGGGGAAAGTGGCTATTTATAGTTAGTTGGGGTTGCAGTGGTAAATTACAATTTATATTTGGAATGGTGGGTTGCATAATAACTCATTATATATTAACGGTGGGTGCACATCTGTATTCAGCTACGCAGTATAGAAGATCGGGAAAAAGTGGGGAATATGCTCTGGAAGTGGTACTGTAGATAACTGCTATTTTCCTCAGAGACAAGTCCTGGTTGGAAGAAGTGATGGCGGTCTGCGCTGGATGATGAACTTCAACTAGAGACGTCTCTGATGAGTCAGTGTATTTCCTGTGCTCTTACATTATACACTGTATACCATAAACAGAGTTCCTGTGTATAATGTCAGTGGTGATTAATGTATAACCTGTACTTTATACACTATATACAGAGCTCCTGTGTATAATGTCACTGGTGATCCCTGTATTATCTGTACACTGACATTATATACAGAGCTCCTATGTATAATATCACTGGTGATCACTGTATTACCTGTACACTGACATTATACAGAACTCCTGAGTATAATGTCACCAATGATCTTTGTATTACCTGTACAATGACACTATATACAAAGCTCCTGTGTTTAATGTCACTGGTGATCCCTGTATATACCTGTATGTTACAAGTTGGCATGGGGCGGTAGCCATGAATGAATCCATTTAAAGTAACAGTCCACAAACACCCCGGCCCTTTTATACGGTCCCAGGCAATTACCTTTCCATCACAGTCACTGCGGTCACTGGTGAAGAGGGTCCAGAGAAACACTCTGGCATGGTTTTAATCCAACAGGGAAAACGTTTTAATGAAGATGCAATGAACAAGATATAACTTCCTGCACTTTCCCTAACAAAGTCCTCTGCAGCATCAGCGGCAGCAATAGCAGCAGTTCAAAAGCTAGTATCTGGATGCTTATAGTCCTCAGCCGGGCACTTACGCAGTTCTGGTGCCCACTTCCACTGCCCGGGGCCCCGGGGCAACACACTCTCCCCTTCAGGGGAGTCTTTGGCTTCAGAGGCTGCTGAGCACCTGCCCTGGCAAAGCCTGCCCAGGCACTGACTGAGGAGCAGGAAGTTCCAGCTCCTTTTGGGGCTGTTAGCCCAACCCCCTTTCATTAACCTCTTCTGCCCCTAACTAAAACATGGGCACAGACATCACATTACAATACACAGAATTAAAGGGAACTTTACATAGTAAACCATAGTACACAGCAGATGTAGAAAACACTACACATGGACATGACATATTCAACATACAAAAAGGTTCGCATCGGTTCTATGTGTAGGAGAGGGGAGGCAAATGAGGGTCTCCGCCACCTCCTTACATGTACACTGACACTATATACAGAGCTCCTGTGTATAATGTCACTGGTGATCACTGTATTACCTGTACACTGACACTATATACAGAGCTACTGTGTATAATATCACCAGTGATCACTGTATTCACTATACATTATACACTATATTCAGAGCTACTGTGTATAATGTCACGGTGATCCCTGTCTTATCTGTAGACTGTACAGTCATGGCCAAAAGTTTTGAGAATGACACAAATATTATATTTTCACATGATCTGCTGCCCTCTGGTTTTTATGTGTGTTTGACAGATGTTTTTATCACAGACAGAAATATAATAATTGCAAACATATGAGTAACAAAAGCTTATATTGACAGTTAGAATGAGTTAATGCAGCAAGTCAATATTTGCAGTGTTGACCCTTCTTTTTCAGGACCTCTGCAATTCTCCCTGGCATGCTCTCAATCAACTTCTGGACCAAATCCTGACTGATAGCAGTCCATTCTTGCACAATCAATGCTTTCGTTTTGTCAGAATTTTTAGGTTTTTGTTTGTCCACCCGTCTCTTGATGATTGACCACAAGTTCTCAATGGGATTAAGATCTGGGGAGTTTCCAGGCCATGGACCCAAAATCTCTATGTTTTGTTCCCTGAGCCATTTAGTTATCACCTTTGCTTTATGGCAAGGTGCTCCATCATGCTGGAAAAGGCATTGTTGATCGCCAAACTGCTCTTGGAGGGTTGGGAGAAGTTGCTCTTGGAGGACATTCTGCTACCATTCTTTATTCATGGCTGTGTTTTTAGGCAAGACTGTGAGAGAGCCGATTCCCTTGGCTGAGTAGCAACCCCACACATGAATGGTTTCAGGATGCTTAACAGTTGGCATGAGACAAGACTGGTGGTAGCGCTCACCTTGTCTTCTCCGAATGAGGTGTTTTCCTGATGTCCCAAACAATCGAAAAGTGGATTCATCAGAGAAAATAACTTTACTCCAGTCCTCAGCAGTCCACTGCCTGTACCTTTTGCAGAATATCGGTCTGTCCATGATGTTTTTTCTGGAGAGAAGTGGCTTCTTTGCTGCCCTCCTTGAGACCAGGCCTTGCTCCAAGAGTCTCCGCCTCACAGTGCGTGCAGATGCACTCACACCTGCCTGCTGCCATTCCTGAGCAAGCTCTGCACTGCTGGTAGCCCGATCCCGCAGCTGAAACACGTTTAAGAGACGGTTCTGGCGCTTGCTGGTCTTTCTTGGGTGCCCTGAAGCCTTTTTGGCAACAATGGAACCTCTCTCCTTGAAGTTCTTGATGATGCGATAGATTGTTGACTGAGGTGCAATCTTTCTAGCTATGATACTCTTCCCTGTTAGGCCATTTTTGTGCATTGCAATGATGACTGCACGTGTTTCTTTAGAGATAACCATGGATAATAGAAGAGAAACAATGATGCCAAGCAGCAGCCTCCTTTTAAAGTGTCCAGTGGTGTCATTCTTACTTAATCATGACAGATTGATCTCCAGCCATGTCCTCATCAACACCCACACCTGTGTTAATGGAGCAATCACTGAAAAAAGGTTAGCTGGTCCTTTTAAGGCAGGGCTGCAATGATGTTGAAATGTGTTTTGGGGATAAAGTTTATTTTCTAGCCAAATATTGACTTTGCAAGCAATTGCTGTTAACCTGATCACTCTTTATAACATTCTGGAGTATATGCAAATTGCCATTAGAAAAAGTGAAGCAGTAGACTTGTAAAAATTAATATTTGTGTCATTCTCAAAACTTTTGGCCATGACTGTACACTATATACAGGGCTCCTGTGTACAATGTTACCGGTGATCCCTGTCTTATCTGTACGCTATACACTATATACAGGGCTCCTGTGTACAATGTCACGGTGATCCCTGTATTACCTGTACACTGACACTATATACAGAGCTACTGTGCTTAATGGCACTTACGGTAATATTAGTATTGCATTTTTTAATTAATAATCATTGTAGTATTCTGTCACTATGTGGTGGTAATATGTGATCTGGCTATGGTGTGACGGTATTTGTTCCTTGTATGTGGTATTATTGGTAATTTTAAATAATGTATGCAACACATTACCTTAAAGAAAATAATTAATAAAAATATACCTAAAAAGCGTATTGGATATTTTAAGAAATCTTTAATAGGTTAGAGTAGAGTAGGGCCCTGCTAATCGAGTCCACCTTGTTGTGGTGGCAAGCTTATAAAATCTTTTGGCCAAAACAAAAGCTGATGGTTATGTGTGTGATATGGTGATTGATGAGAACTGTTAATGTGTGATTGGTGAGGATGTGGTGCAGAAGTGGAGTATTTCCAAGAGTGGGTGAGGAACTGTGGAAGGTTTGAGCGGTGGAGGCAGAACTGGTGTGGAGTCTGGTTGGAGTCTCAAGGGGGCCCGAAAATGTTGCCAGTATGGGGCCCTGAAATTCCTGGTGGTAGCCCTAACAGTAGGTGCTATTAACCTATGGAGGGCAACCCAGGAATTTTCCAACTTTTTCTATGTCTTGTAATATTGTTCTTGTAATTGTTGTTGTATTGGTATTATAATACAACTCTTACTTTTAGCACTGTTTGAAAGTCCAAGGGTAACTTATTTCACATTTCTTCAATTTGGATTTCATAGAATATACAGGTGCTTCTCACAAAATTAGAATATCATCAAAAAGTTAATTTATATCAGTTCTTCAATACAAAAAGTGAAACATATATTATATAGAGTCATTACAAACAGAGTGATCTATTTCAAGTGTTTATTTCTGTTAATGTTGATGATTATGGCTTACAGCCAATGAAAACCAAAAGTCATTATCTCAGTAAATTAGAATACTTTATATCACTGATGGCACTGATAAATTGTAAAATATGTAAATATGTGTATTCATCATTTAGAAAAATAGGAACATGGTAGCTTGTGTTGAGTAGGAGACTGTTGTAGACTGAACCTGCTGATGTGATATAATCAAATATTTCACACATAAGCAACCAGGAGTGTTGATAAGATGCCAGGAACAGAAAAATATAAAAATCCAAGAAATATGTATCAATGCCAATAGCAATGCTTTTTTTTTTTTTTTACAATTCCACCATGTCTTGAAGCGCCTGTCACTAGGATTAATGTCACATGTAGTAAATCTCTGGTCTGAAGCACCCAGGGGATGGGAGATCAAAGGCTTTACTCACCAAATTCTTATTATAAGACTTATGATCGAAAATCTCACAAGATATTTGTCAAGCATCAATTTCCTTTCCACATTTACATAATAAACATAAACAGAAGTGTCATTAACCCCTTAATGACAGAGCCAATTTGCAGCTTAATGACCAGGCCAATTTTTACAATTCTGACCACTGTCACTTTATGAGGTTATAACTCTGGAACGCTTTAACGGATCCCGCCGATACTGAGACAGTTTTTTTGTGACATATTGTACTTCATTGTAATGGTAAAATGTATTCTATATGACTTGCATTTACTTATGAAAAAAATGGCAAAATGGCAAAAAATTAAAAAAATTTTGCAATTTTCATACTTTTAATTTTTATACCCTTAAATCAGAGAGATATGTCACACAAAATACTTATTAAATAACATTTCCCACATGTCTATTTTACATCAGCACAATTTTGGAAACAAAATTTTTTTTTGGTAGCCAATTATAAGGGTTAAAAGTTGACCAGCGATTTCTCATTTTTACAACAAAATTTACTAAACCATTTTTTTAGGGACCACATCACATTTGAAGTCACTTTGAGGGGTGTAAAAGACAGAAAATACCCAAAAGTGACACCATTCTAAAAACTTCACCCCTCAAGGTGCTCAAAACCACATTCAAGAAGTTTATTAACCATTTACGTGCTTCACAGGAACTGAAGCAATGTGAAAGGAAAAAATGAACATTTAACCTTTTTTTCATTTTACTTCACAACCATTTTTTTTATTTTCACAAGCATAAAAAGAGAAAATGAATCACAAAATTTGTCGTGAAATTTCTCCTGAATGCGCCGATACCCCATATGTGGGGGTAAACCACTGTTTGGCCGCACAGCAGAGCTTGGAAGGGAAGGAGTGCTGTTAGACTTTTTCAATGCAGAATTGGCTGGAATTGTCACGTTTGGAGAGCCCCTGATGTGCCTAAACAGTAGAAACCCCCACAAGTGACACCATTTTGGAAACTAGACCCCTAAGGAACTTATCTAGATGTGTGGTGAGCACTTTGAACCCCCTAGTGTTTCACAGAAGTTTATAACATAGAGCCGTGAAAATAAAAAATCACATTTGTTCCACAAAAATGATATTTTCGCCCTCAAATTTTTATTTTCACAAAGGTAACAGGAGAAATTAGACCCCCAAAGTTGTTGTGCAATTTGTACTGAGTACGCCGATACCCCATATGTGGGGGTAAACCATTGGGCGCATGGCAGAGCTCAGAAGCGAGGGAGCACGGTTTGACTTTTTGAACGCAAAGTTGGCTGGAATCAATAGTGGGTGCCATGCTGCATTTGGAGAACCCTTGATGTAACTAAACAGTAGAATCCCCCTAATTCTAACTCCAACCCTAAACCTAACACACTCCTAACCCTAATCCCAACCCTAACCATAACCTTAATCACAACCCTAACCCCAACACACCCCTAACCCTAATCCCAACCCTAACCACAACCCTAGCCCAAAGACACCCCTAACCCTAATCCCAACCCTAACCACAACCCTAACCCCAACACACCCCTAATCATAATTCCAACCCTAACCATAACCCTAATCACAACCCTAACCCCAACACACCCCTAACGCTAATCCCAACCCTAAACACAACCCTAACTCCAACACACCCCTAACACTAATCCCAACCCTAAACACAACCCTAACCCCAACACACCCCTAATCCTAATCCCAACTCTAACCATAACCCTAATCACAACCATAACACCAACACAACCCTAACCCCAACACACCTCTAACCCTAATCTCAACCTTAACCATAACCCTAACCACAACCCTAACACTAATCCCAACCATAACCCTAACCACAAACCTAACCCCAACACACCCCTAACCCTAATCCCAATCATAATCCCAAACCCTAACCCTAAAACTTTAGCCCAACTCACTTTAGCCTAACCCTAACCCTAAAACTATAGCCCAATTCAGTTGAGCCTAACCCTAAAACTTTAGCCCAACTCACTTTAGCCTAACTCTAACCATAACCCTAAAACTTTAGCCCAACTCACTTTAGCACAACTGTAACCCTAACCCTAAAACTTTAGCCCAACTCACTTTAGCCTAACCCTAATGGAAAAATGGAAATACATATATATTTTTTAGTTTATTATTTTTCCCTAACTAAGGGGGTGATAAAGGGGGGATTTATTTACATTTTTTTCTATTTTGATCACTGTGATAGCGTTTATCACAGTGACCAAAATGAAACAATAGGAAAAATCTTCCTATTGTTGCCGGGTGCCAGCCGGCAGATCGCGGCAAGCGCACTGCGCATGCGCCTGCCATTTTCTGACCAGAAGAAGATGGCGGCGCCCAACAGAGGATGCAGGAGGGCCCGAGGACCACCTTGAGGTACGGGAGGGGATCGAGGACCTATTTCTCTCTCCTCTGATGTGCGATCACATCAGAGAGGAGAGAGAAATTAAATGGCACATTGGATTTTTTTTTTTTGCGGTCGCCGTTATTCGGTTAATAACGGCGATTGCAACCTCGGGGTCGGTAAATACCGACCCAAATCATGTTCACTAAGGTCTCGGCTACCCCCGGCAGCCGAGACCCCAGAGAAAATCCGACTCTGGGGAGGACGCTATACACTTTTTTCACAGCGGCGCTGTGGTTTAATTACCCTTAACTACCTCCGTTAAAAGGCGTATCGGCGGTCGTTAAGGGGTTAAATAAAGAACTACTTCAGAGTTTTATAATTACTTCTTAAACTTTAACTTTTACCTGATAAAAGATAATGCAACCAATGAAGTTCACAAGGTTTTGGGTGGGTTTTTAGGATCTATAACCAACTAAATGTTTCAGACACATAGTACAAAATCAAAGTAGGTCCTTGTAATATAATGATTTCTAGCATTATTTCCAATACTTGGAAAGTATGTAGTGGTGTTTGTGAAACTTTAACACCTTCACGACTTTGGAAAAAAGTATTGAACACATAAAGAAAGAGAGGTGCAAAAAGCCATGGAAAGTCATGAGACCAGCTGAAATCTCTCAGTAATTAAAAAGTAATCCTGCTACTTAGTGAAAAATAATATAAGCTGGTTCAACTGATGACCTATAAAAAGGTGTCTCATTACCAAAGTGCCACCCAACAAACATCTCACAAAGGGTAAAACCAGTGAGCTGCCTCAAGAGTCAAGACCTTTGCAACATTATTGTTGCAAAACATATTGATGGCACTGGCTACAGAAGAATTTATAAACTAATGAAGGTTCCAGTGAGCACTGTTAGGCCCATCATCTAAAATTGAAACAAGCATCATTTCGTCATAAACTTGCCACGACCAGGTGCTCCCTGCAAGACATCAGACAGATGAGTGAAAATTTTAAGAAGAGTTGTCCAAAAGCCATGGAAAGTGATGACACCTATTGAAATCTATGAGTATAAAAAAAATCCTGAAACTTAGTGAAAAATATCAGCTGGTTCAAATGTTGGTCTATAAAAAGGTGTCTCATTAACAGGGTGCCACACAAGTAACATCTCATGATTGTAAAATCAGTGAGCTGCCTCAAGACCTTTGCAACCTTATTGGTGCAAAACATACTGATGTCATTGGATACAGAAGACTTTCTAAACTACTGAAAGTTCCAAAGAGCACTGTTGGGGCCGTAATCAAGCGAAACAAGCATTATTTCACCATTAACTGGCCATGCTTCCTGCAAAACTTCAGACAGAGGAGTGCAAAGAATTTTCAGAACAGTTGTCCAAGAGCCAAGGACCTCCTGAGGAGAGCTACAGAAAGACCTGAAAACAGCAGATACAATAGTTTCAAAGAAAACAATAAACAATGCACTCAACATCCATGGCATGCATGTACGTTTACCATGCAAGACTCCACTGCTGAACAAAAAGCATGTTCAAGCACGCTTAAAGTTTGCGCATCAACATTTAGACAAGCCTGTGAAATACTGGGAGAATGTAGTCTAGTCACAAAATTTAACTCTTTGGATGCCATAATACACACCATGTTTGGAGGCCAAAAGGCACTGTTTATCACCCCCAATACACCATACCAACATTGACGTTTGAAGGTGGGAACATCATGCTATTGGGCTATTTTTCAATTTATTGCACAGGCAAATATCAAATAATTGAAGGAAGGATGAATGAATAAATGTAACAAGACATTCTTAATAAAAATCTGCTGCCATCCACCAGGATGATGAAGATGAAACAAGGGTGGACATTTCAGCAAGTCAAAGATCCCAAACACATAGCCAAGGAAACTCTCAACTGGTTTCAGGGAAAGAAAATAAAGCTGCTATAATTGCCCAGCCTTTCACCTGACCTGTATCTAATAGAAAATGTATGGAAGGAACTAAAGCTCAGTTCATAGAAGGAGCCCACTGAACCTTCAATATTTGAAGAGTGTTTGTGTAGAAGAATGGGGCAAAATCACATCTGAGCAATGCATAGACGGATTTTGGTAAGAACTTACCTGTAAAATCCTTTTCAGCGAAGGAAGGAAGAGAGACACACTAGTCATTACTACTGGGTAGGCGGAGCCCAGATAGGATTGACACCTCAGATTAAAAAGAGTGTTGACCGGCCCCTCCAGCTCGGGCTCCTCCTACTCCAGCTTCTCCAGTCGTACCAAGCTAAGGAAGAGCAAATATCACCAGCGGAGCAACATAACCCCTTCTGAAGGACTTCAGAAAAAAGACAGGAATACAGGTTATGCATGCAACAGAAAGAAACCACACAGTTCCAGGTACTACTCACTGGACCTGACCACTGCGATGAGCTGGCGATGCTGGAACAGAGCCTTAGCGCGCCGACCTCAGCCCAGATAATCGCTATCAGAGAAGGGTCACGCCGCATCTGAAAACAACAACACACTTCTGCCATGGGAGGGAGCTGTGTCTCTCTTCCTTCCTTCGCTGAAAAGGATTTTACAGGTAAGTTCTTACCAAAATCCGTCTTTCAGCAGCAGATGGAAGGAAGAGAGCCACACTAGTCATTACTAGTGGGACGTCCCAAAGCAGTCCAAAAATTAAGGGTGGGAAAAAAAAAACAAAAGAGGCAGAATCCCAACAACCTTGATAAATGCGCAACAGGCGCCAAATGCAAGTTAACTAGAACTTTAAACTACAGCCGCCTGCAGGACCCTACGTCCTAAGGCTGCATCAGCGGAAGCACTGACGTCCACCTTATAAAAATTTGTAAACGTGTGGACGGAGCACCAAGTCGCCGCTCGGCAGAGCTGAGTTGCCGAGGCCCCTTGATGAAAGGCCCACGATGAAGCCACAGCCCTCGTGGAGTGAGCTCGAATCTTAATCGGGCAAAGTTCGCCTTTAAGTCGGTAAGCCTCCAAAATGGCCGACCGAATCCAACGAGCTATAGAGTCCTTGGAAGCTCGTTGACCACATCGACGACCTGCTGGAATCACAAACAGAGAGTCTGACTTCCGAAAACCTTGGGTAACAGACAAATAGAACTTCAAGGCCCGCACTAAATCCAATGTGTGCAGGGCCCGTTCCTTCGCATACCTCGGGCCCGGACAAAGCGAGGGCAAGACAATATTCTGGTTAACATGAAATTGCGACACCACCTTAGGTAGAAAGTCGCCCCGTGTGCGAAGCACTACTCGATCCGGGTAAAACCCCAGGAAGGGAGGCGAGCAGGAAAGAGCCGCTAACTCAGAAACCCTTCTCAAAGAGGTGACCGCCACTAGGAAGGTAACCTTCCAAGAAAGTAAAGAAAGGCTAGCAGAGTCCATAGGCTCAAAAGGCCCATGCTGAAGAGCCTCCAAGACAAGGTTGAGCAGCCAAGGAGACACAGGCGCCCTCCGTGGCGGAAACTGACGGGTTACTCCGCGAAAAAAAGGAACGCACGTCCCTACGCGAGGTGATAGCCTTCCGGAACAGCAAGGACAGAGCAGAAACCTGAACCTTCAGAGTGCTAACTGCCAAACCCTTGTCCAGCCCGTACTGCAGAAAAGCCAGCAAATTGGGAATGGAAAAAAATCCTCGGGTTCCTTGAAGAACCAGAACACCACAAGAAGAAGGCTTCCCAAGTCTTGTGATAAATCTTAGTAGTAGCCGGACCTCTGGCAGCTCGCAGAGTGGCAATGACTTCGGCTGAAAAACCTCTACGGGTCAATATTTCGGTCTCAAGAGCCACGCCGTCAAACGCAGAGACTTCAAGTCCGGATGACGAACGGGTCCCTGGGTTAATAGGTCCGGGCGAAGAGGAAGTGGGTATGGAGGTGCCGCCAAAAGCGACACCAGTGTCGAAAACCACGTCCTCCTTGGCCAATCTGGGGCTATCAACATAGCCGAGATTCTCTCCAGTCTGATCTGACGCAGCACCAGAGGAAGTAAGGATATCGGCGGGAACACATAGATTAGCTAGAATTGCTCCCACGGAGCCACCAGAGCATCCACCGCCACAGCCTTCGGGTCCTTGTACCTGGACATGAAGGTCGGTAACTTGGCATTGAATCTGGATGCCATCAAATCCACTTGGGGAGTTCCCCAACGGGAGCACAGCAGTGCAAAAAATCTCCGGATGAAAACTCCATTCTCCGGGATCCATCTTCTCGCGACTGAGAAAGTCTGCCGTGATTCTGAACTCCTGGAATGTGGATCGCAGAGATGGCTGGCACTCTGGTCTCGCCCATACCAGGATCCGGGATACCTCCACCATGAGCCTGGAACTCCTTGTTCCGCCTAGATGGTCGATATACGCGACCGCCGTCGCATTATCTGTCTGCACCCGGACTGGCAGACCGCTTAAAGGGACCGTCCAGTGTTGGAGGCAAAGGAAAATTGCCCTCAATTCCAGGATGTTGATCGGCAGGACAGACTCCTCCGACGACAATACCCCCTGAATCCAGAGATCGTTCCAGACACCTCCCCAGCCCGTCAGGCTGGCATCAGTGGTTATGACCGACCACCTCGGAGGGAGGAAAGACTTCCCCAGGGATAACGCTTCCGGACGCAACCACCATCCTAGAGACTCTCGCACCTTGTGGGAGATGATAACACTCCAGCGAAGTCTGCGATCGCCAACGGCTCAGAATAAGCCTTTGGAGGGCCCTTGAGCAAACGGAAGTGCCTCCATGGACCACTATCAAACCCAGAAGACGCATACACCTTCGAAGGGACATCGCTGTCGAAGACTTCATAACCTGTACATGTCGAAGGAGACATGCTTGCTTGTCTGGAAGCAGAGACACCACTGCTCGTACCGTGTCGAAATGCATCCCCAAAAAAACAGGATTGACTGCGACGGTTCCAGAGACGGCTTCTCCCAACTGACCAGCCACCCGAAGTCCTCCAGGAGCTGAAGGGATAGAATGCAAGCAGTCACTGCCTCCTCCTTTGAGGACGCCACAATCAAAAGGTCGTCCAGGTAGGGAAGAATCGAAACCCCCTGTCTTCGAAGAATTGCCATGAGAGGCGCAAGAATTTTTGTAAAAATTCTGGGCACTGAGGCCAACCCGAATGGCAGAACCACAAACTGGTAATGGTCCTGACCTATGGCAAAACGAAGGAAGCGTTGGTGGGGCCTTCCGATTGGGAAGTGCAAAGAAGCGTCGCGAATGTCGATTGACACCAAAAAAGCGTTCTGCGACAGGGCCGCCAGAACGGAGCGAAGCGACTCCATGCGGAATTTCCTGGCGTGGACATGCCGATTCAATCTTTTGAGATCCAGAATGGGCCGAAATTTGTCCTCTTTTTTGGGGACCACAAAGAGGTTAGAATAAAACCCTCTTCCCCGGCCCTCCGGCGGAACCGGCACACCACACCTTTCTGCAGAAGGGAATCTACCTTCCGCAGTAGAGCGGCAAAAAGCTCGGGCTCTGACAGAACGCGAGGTTGACAAAAGAACTGTCTGGGGGTCGAGAAAGAAACTCTATGAAGTAGCCTGCCAACACAACCTGTGTCACCCAGGCGTCCGACACGCGGGAAGCCCAAGTCGGTTTGAATTGGAGTAAATGACCCCCCACTCGAGAGCGCTCGAGCGAGACCCAGGCGTCAGTCCGCCTTAGAGGGCTTTTTGCCAGTTTCCCGTTTGTCTTAACGGAAGTTCTGTTTCCAGGGTATGCAGAATTTCTGAGAATTCCCTTCTTTTTTTTTTTTTTAAAAAAAGAGAGAGACGACCCGAACCCCCAGAGGGCTGACCGAATCATCCCCTGGACCGAAAGGACCGCCGACAACTACCGGCACTAGTCCTGCCAGACGCAGAAGTCACAGCTCTGCGCTGCGGTAAAGCTGTTTCTTTTGCTTTTGCCTTGGCAATCAGCTCCGTGAGGTCAGATCCAAATAGCTGACCACCTTGTAAGCTAAAGATAGCAAACCCTGCCTGGAAACCTCGTCCCCAGTCCACTGCCTAAGCCACAGTGCTCTTCTGACTGTGACTGCCGAGGATTGCGCCCTGGATAGCAGTGACGCAGTATCCTCCAACAACTTGAAAAGCCCATCTACCTCGATAGAGGGGATCCACCTTGCCACGCCGTCCGTAGACGGTCCAACCGGCTCAGCGAAACTTTACAAGCACACATGGATCCTTAATACTGAATCCATGACCCGCGCCTCGCAGATGGATATTGCTGCCATCTCCGTTTTTCTGTCCAGCAGATCCTGCAGACTCGCCTTCCCTTTAACAGGAAGATTTGCTAAGCTGGGATAAAGGGACATCCACTCCAAGAGAAGGGATCCAATTATCAATCAACTCCGTCGAACACGGATACAGTGTCTCAAAAGACCGTGTCCCTTGAAAACGTTTATCTGGACACAGGCGTTCCTTGTCCTATTAAGCTCATCCAGAGCTGGCAATGCCGAACGCAACTTACGGTACTCCTGGTACATCCGGGCCGACTTACCAGGACGTCTAGTTACCTCATCCGGTAACTGTAACGCCCTCATGGTCCAATAAAAGTCTCTGTACGGCCCAAAAGAGAGGCAGAGTGTCCCTGCCGATCCTCCTTGTCCGAATCGGACATCTTCGTTACGCGGGAAGGAAGGCACCGGTTCGTGTCGCTTCCTTGAGAGGATCTAGCTGACATCTAATAACCTAGAAGGTCAGACAGGCCATCAATAGAAACTAGCGAGGGCCTCCATTTTGACACCTGCTGGAACCTCCGACCACTGCGCATGACGCCGTCGAGATCTGCGTGTCAGATACGCGAGACTGATTCTGTAGCGGATCTGGGAGACGGTCTCTGACATGTCCTTGCACAGTATATGGCAGGTTAAACTGTCAGTAACTAGAACAGTGTGTTTCTTAAAGAAAAAACAAACGCTGAAGGGTTAGAGCTCTTAAAGAGAGAGCTACCCTAGCTGTCCCCCATTAGGAGTTAACTGCCTAAGAAGGGGTTAAAGTAGCAGTGATAATGAAAAGGGTGTGCGAGCCCCAAGTGCCTCTTATAAGGCCGCAGCTGCAGGACAGCTATGCCACACTTACAGACGTTCATCGCTAAAAAATTGCGCTGTTTTGTATATCGCAATGACCGCCAAAGTTGTTAAGGAGATCAGTAAGCTCTCCAGATTGGCAGCTACTAGCGACATTAAAAGCGTATAGTGGCAGTAACTTCACTGTCGCAGGCTCCCCACAACCTCTTTATTATTATTGAAAAGAGTGTGCGAGCCCCCTTAAGGGATAACAGCCGCAGGACAGCGCAATCTGTCACTCATTAGTGCCTCAGAAGGCGCCCGCGCTGTGGGGGTGAAGGGGTTAAGCTTCTGCCCGCGGGCTAGAAGCGACTCACCCAGCTGGCCACAGTGTAACATCTTGCCGGGAGGGGAGGAGGGATAAGAGCCAGAAGAAGCTTTCAGCCTGCTTGTTTAATGGCCACCGCGCTGTGTCTCCGTGTGCTCCATGAGAGGAGCCGAAAATGGAGACTGCCGTAAAGCGCGCGCTCAGAGCGGCGCGAAAATTCAAATAAAAAAGCGCGCAATCCTCTCTCCCGTTCCTATGTCCTGCAGGCATCAACCTGCGGACAAAAAATACTAGTCACCGGCATGTATACTGTAACAGCGACTGCCGCAGCAGTCGCTGAATCACTCACACACATTATAAAAATGCGGAGTACTCACCAGCCGAGCGCCACAGGGACCCCAGGGGTTTGTGGCGCTATGCCCATCGCTTCCCCCAGGGCGGGGAACGCAGTGACCCCCGATGTGCGGTTTGCGTCCCCGCCAGGGAAGCTGTTGTGAATGGGTTTGAGATGAGTTCTGAGCAGAGGCTCCCTCTGGTGGTTACAAGCGGTGCTAGTCTGTCCAGTGAAGATTGTGAGGACTGGGAATCAGGTGTTACTGACTGGTCTTATATAAGGGAGTCACCTTCCCATCAGGGTTGCCGGTGATCAATTGTTCTGGTCTGAATCCTTTATTCCAGTTTCCCTTGTAGCCTGCTGTGTCGTGTCTGCATCTCCTGCTAACAGATAAGACATTTTCTTCTTTTGTGTTTGTGCTATATTTTTGCATTTTGTCCTGCACTTCTGTGGGGGCCTTCAGGGTCCCCTCCGGGGGCTTCTGCCCTCTCAGTTTTGTTCAGCCACTGATGTTTGTACTTTTGCTTTTTCCAGTTTTTTCAGTGGCTGCTGTTTTGATTTTGTTACACCAGAGAGCTAATTTAGGTGGTAGAGGTCGTGTGATCTCAGGTGTTTTTGAAATTAGTAGAGTTGGTGCTTTTCAGGGTTTTCTGGGATTGCAGTAAGTACCCTTCCTATCCTTTTCTATTTAGTTTGGGCCCCAGCTTTGCTCATACTATTTTCTTTCTGTGTCAGTATTTCATCTTGTCTAACCACCATTACATGTTTGGGGGCTTTCTATTGTCTTTGGGGTTCTGCTCCGGGGCAGAGAGCTTTCCTATATCTATCTTTAGGTGTAGTTAGTTTCTCAGGCTGTGACGAGGCGTCTAGGACCAACGTAGGAACGCTCCACGGCTGCCTCTAGTTGTGGTGGTTAGTCAAGGTACTGCAATCTCATAGATTCCAACTGCTCTGGTGTATTGCCTTTTTTGCCTGCACTCCTCAGCTACCGAAACATAACAGTATCACCGGCCTAAAAATTGAAAATTGTATGGTACTCACAGAAGGGAAAAAATAGTGTCAGAGATATTTTTCTGTTTGTTGCATTTTTTTTTTTTTTCCCTCTGTATCTCTGGGTGCTGGGGAGGATCTTTTCTCTCAATGGAGTTTGCACAGTTGTCTGGCCGTGTGGATCAGCTTGCCACTGAGGTTCGGAGTATTGCTATCTATCTTGCTGGGTTGCCTGTTGTGGAACCTAGGATTCCCATGCCAGATTTGTTTTTAGGGGATCGAGCTAAGTTTCAGAATTTCAAAAATAATTGTAAATTATTTTTTGCCTTAAAATCTAAGTCCTCAGGGAACGCAGCGCAGCAGGTTCAAATTATCATCTCTCTCCTGCGCGGCGATCCTCAGGATTGGGCTTTTTCCCTGATACCTGGGGATCCTGTTTTGAGTGATGTTGATGCATTTTTTCAGGCCTTGGGGTTATTGTACGATGAGCCTAATGTCACTGATCAAGCTGAGAAAGCCTTGTTGGCATTAAATCAGGGGCTTGATGACGCTGAGTTATACTGTCAGAGATTCCGTTGGTGGGCAGTCCTGACCAAATGGAATGACGACGCTTTGGCAGCCCTTTTCCGGAAGGGTCTGTCAGATAATGTAAAGGATGTTATGGTGGGATTCCCTGTCCCCTCTGGTCTCAATGATTCTATGTCATTAGCGATTCAAATTGACAGACGTTTGCGTGAGCGGAGAAGTATGCGTGGAATGGTGTTGCCTTGTGAACCAGCTTCTGAACCCATGCAGTGTGATAGAGTGGTGTCTGGGGCACAGCGTCATGAGTTTCGAAAGCGCAATGGGTTATGTTTCTACTGTGGTGATGCCTCTCATGCTATTTCAGTCTGCCCTAAGCGGGGAAGACGTTTTGCACGCTCAGTTGTCTTGGGTAGTGTTCAGACTAAGTTTTTATTAACTGTCACTCTGATATGCTCTCTGTCCTCATTTTCTGCTCAGGCTTTCGTTGATTCTGGAGCAGCTATTAACCTGATGGATTATGATTTTGCTAAACGTTGTGGATTTCCCTTGATACCCCTACAGAAGTCTATTCCCCTACTGGGGATCGATTCTACCCCTTTGGCTGAGAATAAACCCCAGTTTTCTACTCAGGTGATAATGAGGGTTGAACCTGATCACCAGGAGTGCTGCAAATTTTTGGTTCTGTATAATCTGCATGACATTATCGTGCTGGGTTTTCCTTGGTTACAGTCTCATAATCCTGTTTTGGATTGGAAATCTGTGTCTGTAACCAGTTGGGGCTGCCAATGTGTTAATACCAACACTCCTGTTTTTTCTGCCTCCCCCCAGGCTCAGGATGTTCCTGACTTTTTGATTGATTTTTCTGATGTGTTTAGCGAAAGTAAATCTGCATCCTTGCCTCCCCATAGGAGCTATGACTGCGCTATTGAATTAGTGCCGGGTAGTAAATTCCCTAAAGGTCGCCTTTTTAACTTGTCTGTACCTGAACATGACGCTATGCGGTCTTATATCAAGGAATCATTGGAGAAGGGTCATATCAGACCATCCTCTTCACCCTTAGGTGCCGTTTTTTCTTTGTGGCCAAAAAGGATGGTTCATTAAGGCCGTGTATTGATTATCGTCTCTTGAACAATATTACTGTGAAATATCAATACCCGTTACCCTTGATTTCTGACCTGTTTTCCAGGGTGAAAAACGCTACTTGGTTTACCAAGCTTGACCTCAGGGGGTGTATAACCTTATTCGCATTAAGCACGGGGATGAATGGAAGACGGCATTCAATACCCCTGAAGGGCATTTTGAGTACCTGGTGATGCCCTTTGGGCTCACTAATGCTCCTTCCGTCTTCCAGTCATTCATGAATGACATTTTCAGGGATTTTGTGGACAAATTTCTGATTGTTTATTTGGATGATATCTTGATTTTTTCTAATGACTGGGACTCTCATGTGAAACATGTTCGAACTGTATTCCAGATTTTGAGAGAGAATGCTCTGTATGTGAAGGGATCAAAGTGTCTTTTTGGCGTACAGAGGATCTCATTTCTGGGATTCATTTTGTCCCCATCTGTTATTGAAATGGACTCGGTCAAGGTTCAGGCCATCTGTGATTAGGTCCAACCTACTTCATTAAAGGCTCTTCAGAGATTTTTGGGTTTTGCCAATTTTTATCGTAAATTTATTGGTAATTTCTCGGTTATTGTTAAACCATTAACTGATTTGACCAGAAAGGGTTCTGATGTGGTGAATTGGCCTCCTGAGGCAGTCTCTGCATTTCAGGAACTTAAGCAGAGATTCACTTCTGCTCCTGTTCTACGGCAGCCTGATGTTTCTCTGCCATTTCAGGTGGAGGTTGATGCCTCTGAAATTGGGGCAGGTGCCGTTTTGTCCCAAAAAGATCCAGAGACCTCTAAAAGTAACCCTTGTGCCTTTTTCTCTCGAAAATTTTCTCCTACTGAACGTAATTATGACGTGGGTAATCGGGAGTTATTGGCCATGAAGTGGGCTTTTGAAGAGTGGAGACATTGGCTGGAGGGAGCCAAACATCAGGTGGTGGTCCTTACGGACCATAAGAATCTGGTCTATCTGGAATCTGCCAAGCGACTCAATCCTAGACAGGCCAGGTGGGCCTTGTTTTTCACACGTTTTAATTTTGTGGTTTCCTTTCTTCCTGGCACTAAGAATGTTAAGGCGGATGCCCTCTCGAGGAGTTTCCTTGCGGACTCTCCTGAGTTATCTGATCCTTCTGTTATTTTGAAAGAGGGTGTAGTT
This sequence comes from Oophaga sylvatica, assembly GCA_033576555.1. Taxonomy (NCBI): domain Eukaryota; kingdom Metazoa; phylum Chordata; class Amphibia; order Anura; family Dendrobatidae; genus Oophaga; species Oophaga sylvatica. The sequence continues at coordinate 281,597,034 of JARQOD010000005.1, forward strand.
CTTTCCGCCATCTCGCCCAATTTGAGACTTGCTCTGGAGGGTGTCAGGAGGATAGGCCCGAGTGCTGCCCTGTTGGAAAATTGTTTGTCCCGGACCAGTGGAAAAAGAGTGTGATGTCTGAGATTCATTGTTCCGCGTTGGCTGGGCATCCCGGAATTTTTGGTACCAGAGACTTGGTTAGTCGGTCCTTTTGGTGGCCTACCTTGTCTCGTGATGTCAGGGAATTTGTGCAGTCCTGCGGGACTTGCTCTCGCTCCAAGCCTTGCTCTCGCTCTAGTGGTTTGTTGATGCCATTGCCTGTGCCCAAGAGACCATGGACCCATATCTCTATGGATTTCATTTCCGACCTTCCTGTTTCTCAGAGAATGACCACCATCTGGGTAATTTGTGATAGGTTTTCCAAGATGATACATCTTGTGCCATTACCTAAGTTGCCTTCCTCCTCTGAATTGGTGCCGTTGTTCCTTCAGCACGTGGTTCGTTTACACGGCATTCCTGAGAACATTGTGTCTGACAGAGGAGTCCAGTTTGTTTCCAGATTTTGGAGGACTTTTTGTTCTAAACTGGGTGTTCAATTGTCTTTCTCCTCGGCATTTCATCCTCAGACCAATGGTCAAACTGAGAGAACAAACCAGACATTGGAGACTTATCTAAGATGCTTTGTGTCTGCTGATCAGGATGACTGGGTCTCTTTTTTGCCTTTGGCTGAGTTTGCTCTTAATAATAGGGCTAGCTCTGCTACTTTGATGTCTCCGTTTTTCTGTAATTCTGGATTTCACCCTCGATTTTCTTCAGGACAGACGGAGGCTTCTGTCTGTCCAGGTGTTGACTCTGTTGTGGAGCGTATGCAACTGATTTGGGACCAGGTAGTGGAGAGGTTGTCCCTCTCTCAGGAGAGGGCCCAGCGGTTTGCTAACCGGCATAGGACTGATGGTCCTCGGTTTAAAGTGGGGGACTTGGTCTGGTTGTCCTCAAAGAATATTCCTATGAGAGTAGCATCTCCTAAATTTAAGCCTAGGTTCATTGGACCTTATAAGATCATGGAGATTATTAATCCTGTTTCTTTTCGTTTGATTCTTCCAGGGACATTTAAGATCCATAACGTGTTCCACAAGTCCTTGTTGAAGAGGTTTGTTGAGCCAGTGGTTCCTGCTGCTGTGCCTCCTGACCCTGTTTTGGTTGAGGGCAATCTGGAGTATGTGGTTGAGAAAATATTAGATTCTCGTTTTTCTAGACGGAAACTCCAGTATTTGGTTAAATGGAGAGGTTATGGTCAGGAGGACAATTCTTGGGTGTTTGCTTCGGACATCCATGCTAGGAGACTTATCCGTGCGTATCATAGAACTCATCCTGACCGACCTGGTTGCTCAAATGAGGGTTCGGTGACCCCTCCTCAAGGGGGGGTACTGTTGTGAATGGGTTTGAGATGAGTTCTGAGCAGAGGCTCCCTCTGGTGGTTACAAGCGGTGCTAGTCTGTTCAGTGAAGATTGTGAGGACTGGGAATCAGGTGTTACTGACTGGTCTTATATAAGGGAGTCACCTTCCCATCAGGGTTGCCGGTGATCAATTGTTCTGGTCTGAATCCTTTATTCCAGTTTCCCTTGTAGCCTGCTGTGTCGTGTCTGCATCTCCTGCTAACAGATAAGACATTTTCTTCTTTTGTGTTTGTGCTATATTTTTGCATTTTGTCCTGCACTTCTGTGGGGCCTTCAGGGTCCCCTCCGGGGGCTTCTGCCCTCTCAGTTTTGTTCAGCCACTGATGTTTGTACTTTTGCTTTTTCCAGTTTTTTCAGTGGCTGCTGTTTTGATTTTGTTACACCAGAGAGCTAATTTAGGTGGTAGAGGTCGTGTGATCTCAGGTGCTTTTGAAATTAGTAGAGTTGGTGCTTTTCAGGGTTTTCTGGGATTGCAGTAAGTACCCTTCCTATCCTTTTCTATTTAGTTAGTTTGGGCCCCAGCGTTTGCTCATACTATTTTCTTTCTGTGTCAGTATTTCATCTAGTCTAACCGCCATTACATGTTTGGGGGCTTTCTATTGTCTTTGGGGTTCTGCTCCGGGGCAGATAGCTTTCCTATATCTATCTTTAGGTGTAGTTAGTTTCTCAGGCTGTGACGAGGCGTCTAGGACCAACGTAGGAACGCTCCACGGCTGCCTCTAGTTGTGGTGGTTAGTCAGGGTACTGCAATCTCATAGATTCCAACTGCTCTGGTGTATTGCCTTTTTTGCCTGCACTCCTCAGCTACCGAAACATAACAGGAAGCAATCCTCATCCCCCCGGGCCGGCATGATTCTGCAGGGACCACCATCAGGGTAATTACAGATCCGCCAAGGGAGAGGTTGGGGTCCAGCAGCGCTGAGACCCTGAGACCTCTAGACCACTTCTGGTGATCCAAGTCTCTTGTCCGATGAAAATAATAAAATCTTCTGAGGAGCTGCTTTCCAGCAGCGACTATCCTCTGAGACCTCAAATTGTAAACTGAAGAGCTGAGTAGGAGGAGCCCGAGCTGGAGGGGCCGGTCAACACTCTTTTTAATCTGAGGTGTCAATCCTATCTGGGCTCCGCCTACCCACTAGTAATGACTAGTGTGTCTCTCTTCCTTCCATCTGCTGCTGAAATGACTAGTTTCACCATACAGAAGGCTCTTGAAGCTGTCATCACCAACAAAGGCTTGTGGAAGAATTTTTAAATTTTAGTAAGCGTGTTCAATACTCTTTCCCTGTGTCATTTCTTATTATTACACATAACTTAATTCATGGACATTTATGGTTTGATTTCTTTGCCTGTGTGGATTGGATGGGTTGTTACCAACATCTGATGAGAATTTCATGTCAATAGCACCTTTAGAAATATATTTACTTAGAAAATTGGTGACGTGTTAAATACTTATTTCACTCGCTGTATATGTCAGTCAGCTCATAAAATTGATCACGTGGGTACACAGGCAATACCTGCTCATTCAATGCAACCCATATAAATGAAATGTTCTATTTTTAAAAAATTACATTTAGCATAGAAACCACCTGTTTTAAACAATAGGTCATTTTATGATGACATTTACTTTTTAACCCCTTACTGTCCATTGACGTGCACAGTCCGTCATGGCTGGGTGTCAGTTTTGGCACCATGACAGACTGTGCACGTCATGCCTTTGAACTACCACTGCGTGTAAACACGCAGTGGTAGTTCAGGGCCGACAGCTGTCTATGACAGCTGACAGGCACGGCAAGCGGTGCCGGGACCCATGCCGTCGGTCCCCGCACCCACAGCGCTGTGATTGGTCAGTCAATCTGACTGACCAAACACAGCAGCGATCGGGCAGAAGAGGCTGAAATTTCAGCCTCTCCAGCCCGATCAGTGCAGGAGCTCAGCGCTGCAGTGGCCGAGCTTCCTGCACTGACAGCCGGGAGCGGCGTCCATGCCGCCCTTGGCTGTTAACCCCCTGATTGCTGCGATCAAGCGCGATCGCAGCGTTCAGGGGGGGAGGCAGAGGGTTTGGAGCTCCCTCTGCCTCAGATCGGCGTCCCCGCGATGTAATCGCAGGGCACGATCTCTGCCTTGATGACCTGGGGTTGTCATGACAACCTCCGAGTCATCTAGCTACGGAAAGCCGCTGTGACCATGCTCACAACATGGTCACAGCAGCTTTCTCCATTGGTATAATGCATTGCAATGCTGAAGCATTGAAATGCATTGTACCTGCAATCAAAAGTGAAAAAGTGAAAGTCCCATAAAGGGACAAGGTAAAAAAAAACATTTTTAAAAAAATTTGTAAAAAAATAATTAAAAAAATAATTTAAAAAATTCCTCTAAAAAATACACATTTTTATGTAAAAAAAACAAAAAAATACACATGTTTGGTATCACCGCGTCCGTAAAAATCTCATCTATAAAACCGTAACCCTAGTTAACCCCTTCAGTGAAAGCCATAAAAAAAACACAAAAAAGTAATACATTATACTTTTTCCAAGCGGTATCATCATACCGCTTGGAAAAAGTGGAATAACACGCGATCAAAAAGACGGATATAAATAAACATGGTACCGATGAAAACGTCATCTTATCCCACAATAAACAAGCCACCAAACAGCATCATCGGCGAAAAAATAAAAAAGTTATAGCTCGCAGAATAAAGCAATGCAAAAATAATTATTTTTTCTATAAAAGTTTTTGTGTAAAAAATGCCAAAACATAAAAAAAATATAAATGAGGTATCGCTGCAATCGTAGTGACCCGAAGAATAAAGCTGCCTTACCAATTTTACCACACGTGGAACGGAGGGAAAAAAAAACAATTTCTGAATTGATGGTTTTTGTTCATTCTGCTTCCACAAAAATCGGAATAGGAAGCGATCAAAAACGTTATGTGCCCGAATATGATACCAATAAAAATGTCAGCTCGTCCCGCAAAAAACAAGCCCACACATGACTGTCGGCTGAAATATGGAAAAATTATAGCTCTCAAAATACGGCGATGCAAAAATTTCTCACAAAAATTCTTCCAAAAAAAGTGTCTTTTAGTGTGTGACAGAAGCTAAACATGAAAAAAGGATGTAAATCTGGTATCGCTGTAATCGCATCGACCCTAGGAATAAAGTCGCCTAATCACTAATACCGCACGAGGAACGGCGTAAAAAAAACAAACAATTCTTCACCTTTTGTGGATTTGTTCATTCTGCCTCCCAAAGATCGCAGTAAGGCGATCACAGTGGTTCCCCCCCCACATATGGGGTATCAGCGTACTCAGGACAAATTGCACATCAATTTTTGGGGTCCTACTTCTCCTGTTACCCTTATAAAAATAAAAATTTAGGGGAAAAAAGATCATTTTTGTGGAAAAAAATATGATTTTTTTTATTTCACGGCTTTACTTTATAAACTTCTGTGAAGCACTTGGAGGTTCAAAGTGCTCACCACACATCTAGATAAGTTCCTTGGGGGGTCTAGTTTCCAAGATGGGGTCACTTGTGGGGGGTTTCTACTGTTCAGGCACATCAGGGGCTCTCCAAACGCGACATGACAACCGCAGACCATTCCATCAAAGTCTGCATTCGAAAACGACGCTCTGTTATGTTTCGGTAGCTGAGGAGAAATAGCAAAAATAGCCAAAGTAGCAATACACCAGAGAGGCTGGAAACTACTGGGTTGCAGAACCCTAAACTAACCGCAACACTAGAAGTAGCCGTGGAGCGTACCTAGAGTGATCCTAGACGCCTCGTCACAGCCGGAGAGATAGCTACACCTAAAAGCAGAAAGATGAAAGCTAACTGCCCCATAGCAGAACCCCCAAAGAAATAGGAAGCCCTCAAACATGTAATGGTGGTTAGACAAGAAGAAAATACGAACACAGGACAGAAAATAGAATGAGCAAACGCTGGGGCCCAATTCTGTCTAGATAGAAAAGTATAGGAAAGAATTCTGACTGCAACCCAAAAAACCCTGACAAAAATACCAACACTTCTGATTAACAAAAAACCTAAGATCACACGATCTCTGCCACCTAAATCAGATCTCTGGTGTAACACACAGCAATTCAGCAAATAAAAAGTGACACAGGAACAGAGCAAAAGTGCAAACACAAACTGAGCACAAATGCAGCGCCAGGCCCCAAAAGGGGACCAGGCTGAAGTCTACTGCAAGGCAGCAAACCAGCAAGGAAAATCCAACCAGAGGAAAAAAAAAACAGCAAGTCACTTATCTGAATGAAAGCAGGAATGCAAGCTGAGCTCCAACCAAGTCCTGGAAGAACATTTGATTACCGGCAAGGCTGATGGGAGTTCAGGTCACTTATATCAGACCATTCGGACCCAGCTGAACGCCATTCAGCAATTGGTTCATTACCCTCAGCAACCACCGGAGGGAGCCCCAGCTCCGAAGTCGCCTCCAACTTGTTCACAACAGCGCTCCTTCCCTTCCGAGTTCTGCAATGCACCCAAATAGTGGTTTACCCCCACATATGGGGTATCAGCGTACTCAGGACAAATTGCACAATAACTTTTGGGGGCCTGTTACCCTTTGGAAAATAAAAATTGGGCTGAAAAGATCATTTTTGTGGAAAATATATGATTTTTTAATTTTACGGCTCTACGTTATAACCTTCTGTGAAGCCCTTGGGGGTTCAAAGTGCTCACCACACATTTAGATAAGTTCCTTGGGGGTTAAGTTTCCAAAATGGGGTCACTTGTGGTTTTTTTTTTACTGTTAAGGTGCATCAGGGGCTATCCAAACGCCACATGGTGTCCGCTCTCGATTCCAGCCAATTTGACATTCAAAATCTCAAATGATGCTCCTTCCCTTCTGAGCACTGCTGTGCGCCTAAAGATTGGTCTTCCTCCACACATGGGGTATCGGTTGTACTCAGGAGAAATTGTACAACAAACATTGTGGTTCATTTTTTCCTGATACCCTTGACAAAATTATAACAATTGTGTCGAAAAAAAAAAATTTTGGGGAAAAAAAGTTAAATGTTCATTTTTTCCTTCCACATTGCTTCAATTCTTGTGAAGTACCTAAAGGGTTAATAAACTTCTTGAATGTGGTTTTGAACACCTTGAGGGGTGCAGTTTTTAGAATGGTGTCCCTTTTGGGTATTTTCTGTCATATTGACCCCTCAAAGTCACTTCAAATGTGATGCGGTCCCTAAAAAAAATTGTTTTGTAAATTTTGTTGTTAAAATGAGAAATTGCTGGACAACTTTTAACACTTATAACTTCCTAACAAAAAAAATTTGGGTTCCAAAATTGTGCTAATGTAAGGTAGACATGTGGAAAATGTTATTTATTAACTATTTTTTGTGACATATCTCTCTGATTTAAGGGCACAAAAATTAAAAGTTTGAAAATTGCAAAATTTTCGCCATATTTCCATTTTTTTCATAAATAAACGCAAGTTATATCGAAGAAATTTTACCACTAACATGAAGTACAATATGTCACAAGAAAACATTCTCAGAATCGCCAAGATCCGTTGAAGCATTCCAGAGTTATAAGCACATAAAGTGACAGTGGTCAGAATTTTAAAAATAGCGCCCGGTCATTAACCTACAAAATGGCTTGGTCCTTAATGCAAACCCACTTATATTGCAGGAAATTCGAACAAAAAATAGTTTTTTTTTTCAAGCCAGTCCTCCAGTCAAGCAACATGTTTCTTTTTGTTTGTTTTTTTTGTCGTTTAGGTGTCCCTGATTCCTGGTAGAAACATTCATATAAATTTTCCGGTGTACGGTTGGCTGCATGGTGGCCGATCTTATTCCAATGCTCTGAACTGTAACTTGGATCCTCTGGGCTTTTTTCAGCAACAGCGATCAGAAACATTACACTAGACAATTGCAGAGATATGAACTTCCAAGTGTCTTACATATAAATTGGGATGCAGAAAAGAAAGAAGACTGTAAATTAAATTGTGGAAAATCAGCCAGGCAGCTGACACCAAGGCTAATAAGATTACTGCATGCAGGGCATAGATGCATGCAATGAAATCGTAGCTTTAACCCTGTATAATTCAATATTGAGAGATAAAATAATAATTAAAGCCAACGGAGCATAAAAAGAACATAGCATAAATATAAAACACTGAATAACCTTTTTAGAGTCCAAAAGTTCATGAGTCAACTTATGCGAAATAGAAAATAAATGATTACAATTAATAAAACAAATAGGAAGGTAGATGATAAAACAATAAAGACATGGCTAAATGAAACAATGGACACAAAGGCAGCATTGTATGTGTGGAGACATTGAGACAACCCGTCTCAATCAGCATGTTTGCCCCCCAGTAAGATAACAATACTTAGGCCGGAGTCAGACACAACTACAAAAAATCGGACCGTTTTAGTCGGTCGATTATCGTACCAAAATGTAGACATCACACATCCGCCTGGCATCCGATTTTCCTTCAAAGATGCGATTTAGTCGCATGTGTGTGTACCTTGTAACATCCGATTTTCATCCGACTTGCGAGAATTTCTCGGAGGCTTGCAAAACTGACATATAATGGATCCAAAAGAATAGTATTTAAATCACAAAGAAAGAATAGATATATACACATAGAACACATATATTATATATATATATATATAATTGTGACATGTATATATATATATATAATATATATATATATATTTATAGTTCCTAGACTTCTACATACTGTAATAGCCGCTAATTCAATTGCCGGCTTTTGTGAAATCACAGAAGCCGACATGAAATGATACATTGTTTAGACACAGTTAACCATGTCATTTCCTGTATTTTGATATATGGTTTGAACTTACAATTACATAAGTGTATGTGTGCAAAATTTCAGACATGTAGGGGTTAATTAAAGGTGTAAATTCGTTGAAAAAAAATGCGTGGGCTCCCGCTGTATTTTCTCCACCAGACAGACAAAGCAAGCGAGTGGGGGCAGATAATAATAGCCTAGGGAGGGTACATTTTTTTTGTGCCCCCCCTGGCTACTAACATCTGCCCCCAGACACCCCAGAAAGGGCAAATCTCTAATTAGATTTGCCCTTTCTGGCACTTTGCCCGTCTATTCCCATTGCCCTGTAGCGGTGGCGAATGGGTTAATAAGGGGTTAAAGCCACCTTGCAATTGAAAGGTGACTGTAAGGCAGGTTAATAATTGAGAGCTGTCAATTAGACAACTATCAATTATTAATCCTATTGTATGAAAGAAAAATCAAACACACACAGTTTAATAAAAAGAAGTTTAATGAAATAATCACACAGTTTTTGACCATATTTTATTTTCCTGCTAAAACTATTTCCTGTAATAAAAATAAAATAAAAAAGCAAAATTATTCTTACCAATCCGATGTACAGTCAGGTCCCACGGTGTAATCCATCAGAAAGGGTTAACAGGTTACAGCTTGCAGAGAGCTAATGCTGTCTCCTAGCTGTAACTCCCTGAATGAATAACTTACTCTCCCAGCGAAAGGAGAGGAAGAGATGAATGAATGAAGCTTAATTGATTTATTGCCACTTTCACTTCAGTGACCTGACCTAAGGTGAAAGTGGGACACAATCAATTAAGCTTCATTCATTAATCACATCCTCTCCTGTCGGCAGGAGATAAGCTCATTCATTCAGGAGCTATCAGCTGAGCACTCAGCATTAGTTGCGCTGCTAAGCTGATTGCTAGTTAACCCTTTGTGAAGGATTACATCGTGGGACGTGACAGATCGCCAGATAGGTAAGAATAATGTTGTTTTATTATTTTATATTTATTTTAGGAGATCAAGGGCTTCGCACGGATTAAGAGTAAAATAAAAGATGGTCAAAAAAATGTGTTTTTATTTCATTAAAATTATTTACTCTTAAAGTATGTGTGTTATTTTATTTACTTCAATAGGATTAATAATTGATAGTTGTCTAATTGACAGCTCTCAATTATTAACCTGGCTTACAGTCACCTTTCAATTGCAAGGTGGCTTTAACCCCTTATTAACCCATTCGCCACCGCTACAGGGCAATGGGAATAGACGGGCAAAGTGCCAGAAAGGGCAAATCTAATTAGAGATTTGCCCTTTCTGGGGTGTCTGGGGGCAGATGTTAGTAGCCAGGGGGGCACAAAAAAAATGTACCCTCCCTAGGCTATTATTATCTGCCCCACTCGCTTGCTTTGTCTGTCTGGTGGAGAAAATACAGCGGGAGCCCACGCATTTTTTTTCAACGAATTTACACCTTTAATTAACCCTACATGTCTGAAATTTTGCACACATACACTTATGTAATTGTAAGTTCAAACCATATATCAAAATACAGGAAATGACATGGTTAACTGTGTCTAAACAATGTATCATTTCATGTCGGCTTCTGTGATTTCACAAAAGCCGGCAATTGAATTAGCGGCTATTACAGTATGTAGAAGTGTAAGAACTATAAATATATGTATATATATATGTCACAATGACATATATATATATATATATATATATATATGTATTCTATGTGTGTATATCTATTCTTTCTATTCTTTATTAAAGCTGTCAGTGTGATTTTACAGTATAGCCGGGGATGAATTGCCAGCTTTTCTAAAGGACACCGATGCGATTTAATCGCAAGTCACACGTGCGGTCCGTTTGTAATCCGATTTTTCATCGCTCCCATAGACTTGCATTGGCGATAGTCGACCCACAATCGGTGACAATCGCAGCATGCTGCGATTGCACTCGGACGTTTAAAACGGACCACAAAAAATCTGATACTGGGAGCTGCTCCATAGATTAACATAGGGCAGACTGCAATGCGATATTTCATCGTATTGCAGTCGTCCGATTCTGTCGCCAGTGTGACTCCGGCCTTATACTCACCTCCGGTGGCGGCGCCATTCCAGCAATGTCTGCACTGACTCTCCCAGGGATCGCATGACATTGTTATGTCACACAATCCCTGCGGCCAATCAGCACTGGCTTCACTTTCCCCATCTTCAGATGAATCAGACCGTTTGCGTAACTAGAGTCTGATGGGCACCAGTGCAAGATGCGCATATATATATATGTCCTCCATCCTGATAGATATGGCGCGCCGCATTCTGGTATGTATGTATATTTTTATATATATATATATATATATATATACACTGCTCAAAAAAATAAAGGGAGCATTCAAAATAACACATCCTAGATCTGAATGAATGAAATATTCTCATTGAATACTTTGTTCTGTCCAAATTTGAATGTGCTGACAACAAAATCACACAAAATCACACAAAAATCATCAATGGAAATCAAATTTATTAACCAATGGAGGCCTGATTTGAAGTCACCCACAAAATTAAAGTGGAATGTAATGTCCTTAAAACAAGTCAAAATGATGCTCAGTAGTGTGTGTGGCCTCCACGTGCCTGTATGACCTCCCTACAATGCCTGGGCATGCTTCTGATGAGGCGATGGATGGTCTCCTGAGGGATCTCCTCCCAGACCTGGACTAAAGCTTCTGCCAACTCCTGGGCAGTTTGTGGTGCAACGTGACGTTGGTGGATGGAGCGAGACATGATGTCCCAGATGTGCTCAATTGGATTTAGGTCTGAGGAACGGGCGGGCCAGTCCATAGCTTCAATGCCTTCATCTTGCAGGAACTGCTGACACACTCCAGCCACATGAGGTCTGGCATTGTCCTGCATTAGGAGGAACCCAGGACCAACCACACCAGCATATGGTCTCACAAGGGGTCTGAGGATCTCATCTCGGTACCTAATGGCACAGCCCTCCAGGCTACCTCTGGCGATCACATGGAGGGCTGTGCGGCTCTCCAAAGAAATGCCACCCCACACCATTACTGACCCACTGCCAAACCAGTCATGCTGAAGGATGTTGCAGGCAGCAGATCGCTCTCTATGGCGTCTCCAGACTCTGTCATATGTCCTCAGTGTGAACCTGCTTTCATCTGTGAAGAGCACAGGGCGCCAGTGGCGAATTTGCCAATCCTGGTGTTCTGTGGCAAATGCCAAGCGTCCTGCACGGTGTTGGGCTGTGAGCACAACCCCCATCTGTGGATGTCGGGCACTCAGACCATCCTCATGGAGTCAGTTTCTAACTGTTTGAGCAGACACATGCACATTTGTGGCCTGCTGGAGGTCATTTTGCAGGGCTCTGTGTTGTGAACACGTTGGAGGTGACTTCGGAGCTGGGGCTCCCTCCGGTGGTTGCTGAGGGTAATGAACCAATTGCTGAATGGCTTTCAGCTGGGTCTGAATGGTCTGATATAAGTGACCAGAACTCCCATCAGCCTTGCCGGTAATCAATTGTTCTTCCAGGTCTTGCTTGAAGCTCAGCTTGCATTCCTGCTTTCATTCAGATAAGTGATTTGCTGTTTTTTTTTCCTCTGGTTGGATTTACCTTGCTGGTTTGCTGCCTTGCAGTAGACTGCAGCCTGGTCCCCTTTTGGGGCCTGGCGCTGCATTTGTGCTCAGTTTGTGTTTGCACTTTTGCTCTGTTATTGTGTCAGTTTTTATTTGCTGAATTGTTGTGTGTTACACCAGAGATCTGATTTAGGTGGTAGAGATCGTGTGATCCCAGTTTTTTTTGTTAATCAGAAGTGTTGGTATTTTTGTCAGGGTTTTTTGGGTTGCAGTCAGAATTCTTTCCTATACTTTTCTATCTAGACAGTATTGGGCCCCAGCGTTTGCTCATTCTATTTTCTGTCTGTGTTCGTATTTTCTTCTTGTCTAACCGCCATTACATGTTTGGGGGCTTCTTATTTCTTTGGGGTTCTGCTATGGGGCAGTTAGCTTTTATCTTTCTGCCTTTAGGTGTAGCTATGTCTCCGGCTGTGACGAGGCGTCTAGGATCACCGTAGGTACGCTCCACGACTACTTCTAGTGTTGCGGTTAGTTTAGGGTCCTGCAACCCAATAGTTTCCAGCCTCTCTGGTGTATTGCTACTTTGGCTATTTTTGTTATTTCTCCTCAGCTACCGAAACATAACAGCTGTGGCAGTGCTCCTCCTGTTCCTTCTTGCACAAAGGCGGAGGTAGCAGTCCTGCTGCTGGGTTGTTGCCCTCCTACGGCCCCCTCCATGTCTCCTGGTGTACTGGCCTGTCTCCTCCAGCCTCTGGACACTACGCTGACAGACACAGCAAATCTTCTTGCCACAGCTAGAATTGATGTGCCATCCTGGATGAGCTGCACTACCTGAGCTACTTGTGTGGGTTGTAGAGTCCGTCTCATGCTACCACGAGTGTGAAAGCACAAGCAACTTTCAAAAGTGACCAAAACATCAGCCAGAAAGCATTGGTACTGAGATGTGGTCTGTGACCTCACCTGCAGAAACACTCCTTTATGGAGTGTGTCTTGATAATTGCCAATAATTTCCATCTGTTGTCTATTCCATTTGAACAACAGCATGTGAAACTGATTGTCAATCAGTGTTGCTTCCTAAGTGGACAGTTTAATTTCACAGAGTTTGATTTACTTGGAGTTATATTCTGTTGTCTAAGTGTTTCCTTTATTTTTTTGAACAGTATATATATATACTAGATGGAGGGAGGGCGGTAATGTCAAGATGGGGGCAGGCTTTGCAGCGTTGAGAATCTCTCCCCATGTGCTCACCCACCTATCCACTCTTTCCCCATGTGCTGACTTCTCCCATCTGTGCTCTCTTCTTTCACCTGTCTACCCCATATTCTATCCCCCTTGTCTGCTGTCTCTCTCCTTCCTGTGCTGTGTTCTCTCCTCATGTGCTGTCCCGTTTGAGCTGTCTCCCCCCTGTGCTCTGTCTCACTCACCCCTGTGTGCTTTCTCTCTCCCCCATCTGCTGTCTTCTCCTCTCATGTCATCTCTTATTTGACCTGTGCACCCCATGTGTTCTCCCCAGTGTGTGTGTGGTGCATATGGCATATACAGTGTGTGTGTATGTGTGTGTGTTGCGACGGTGTTCTGCTGGTAGTACCGCGCAAGAGGCTGGTACCACGAGCAGTTTCCATATTGAGACACCCATCACTTGGGTGTCCCAATATGGCGGTCGGTGAACTTCCGCCACTTGGAATTCTGGGATCCAGACATATCTGGACGGAACAGGTTGTGAAGACATTACAAAGTAAGTATATATTAGATACAGCTCTGACAAAAATTAAGAGACCACTTTCAAATGTTCAGTTCGTCTGATATTCTCTTTATAGGTATACTTTTGAGTAAAATGTAAATTGTTCTTTTAGTCTATAAACTTCTGACAAAATGTCTCAGAATTTCCAAGCAGTAAATTTTGTATTTTTTTTCTGACAAAGAAAAATGGTCAAAATAAAAAAAAACAACCCCAGTGCTTTCAGACCTCAAATAATGCAAAGAAAACAAGTTCATAATCATTTAGAAACAACAATATTAATGTTTTAACTCAGGAAGAGTTCAGAAATCAATATTTTGTGGAATAACCATGATTTTTAAAAATAGCTTTCATACGTCTTGGCATGCTTTCCACCAGTCTTTCACACTTCTTCTGGGGCAAAAATTTAAGCAGTTCTTCTTTGTTTGATGGCTTGTGACTATTCTATCATCCTCTTAATTACATTCCAGAGGTTTTCAATGGAGTTCAGGTCTGGAGAATGGTCTGCCCATGACAGGGTTTTGATGTGGTGGTCTCTTAATTTTTTCCAGAGCTCTATACAGTATATATTATATATATATATATATGTATATATATACACACCTATATATATATATATATATATACACACATATATGTAGTGGGGAATATAAGTATTTGATACACTGCCGATTTTGGAAGTTTTCCCATCTATAAAGAATGGAGAGGTCTGTAATTTTTATGGTAGTTAAAATTCAACTATGAGAGACAGAATCTAAAAATAAAAAAAGAAAATCACATTGTATGATTTTTAAATAATTAAATAGCATATTATTGCATGGAGAGTGACATACCAGCTCTGGCTTGTCAAAGTAAGGAGGCTTATTCGCCGTGCAATGCGCCTCTGGGAAATTTAATATGCAAATTGCCTCTTCAGAGAAAAAGAGGACTTGAACTGTATAGCGCCACCTATTGGAAGCAGCGATCCTACAAGTGACAATTAACCCTTTAACGAGTCTTGTAATGTGACTTAGGATAAAAGCCAAATCAGTATCTCAATTTGCAGACACGGTGTTTCGGACTATTGGTCCTCGTCAGTGCAAAGTATGAGATATGAGATATGCATGAACATGTGAAAGAAGCACTACGATTGGAGAACAGATTCAATGGATGTAAAACAAGTTGTTCCTTGAATTAATGTTTTTAGGAAATCTTGTGTCCAATTTCAAAATCCAATACGATACTCTTGTAGTAAGAATTTTCTGTTTATCACCGCCACGTATAGGACTATAAATTCTTTCAAAAGCATAAAAAGAAAAATTAGTGACATCACCATAATGAACGTTAACAAAATGCTTGGATGCACCTGAATAAGACGCATTTTTATTCTGAATATTAGAAATATGTTCGGCATTGCGTTTTTTAATTTTTCTAGTGGTACAACCAATATATTGCATCTGGCAAGGAGCACAACAGATGCAGTATACTACATACTGAGTGTCACAGTTTAAGAAAGAGTTAGTAGCAGAAAAACCTCCAAAGGAACTGACTGATTTAGTTTTATCCATAACAAATTGGCAAACGTTGCACGTACTACTGGCACAAAAAACCTTTACCTGATAACCAGGTTTGTGAAGGGGACTGACATTTTAGAAGACTGGGAGAAAGCGCATTGCCTAAGCTGTAACCCCTTCTGGCCACAAAATAACAGCCGTCTGAAACAATCATGCGCAATTTCTCATCCTGGTTAACAATAGGGAGATATTTTTTAATGATGTTTTTAATACGGTGAAACTTGGGACTGTAAGGGGTTGAAAAAAACAATTGATTGTTTTTTCTAAGCAAAGAAATTTTGTTATCTGAAAATCGCTGCTCTTTCAAAACCCTATTGTAAGCAGCGTCGATATCATACCCATTATAACCTCTGTCTAGGAGGCGCTGACAAACAATAGTGCTTTCTTTTATGAAAACCCTCACGGTAAAGGCACTGTCACACTTAGCGATCGCACTAGCGATCACAACAACGACTTAACCTGGCGAGATCGCTAGTGCGATCTCTATGTGATAGCTAGTTAGATTCCAAACACAACTCATCAGCGATCTGTATAACGACCTCTGCGGTCGTTGGGAAAACCTAGTCCCACCTGCGACGCTGGTGAAGTCGTTCATAAAGGGTGTCACACTCAGCGATTCAGGCTCACCAGCGGGACACCAACGACCAAAAAACGGCTCAGAACGTTCATGAACTATCAGCGACATCGCAGCGGGGGCAACATCGCTGCTACATGTCACACACAGCTAAGTCGCTAACGAGATCGCTACTGCGTCATAAATGGTGACGCAGTAGCGATCTCGTTAGCGATCTCGCTAGCGATCTCGCTTAGTGTGGCATACCCTTTAGAACATAATTTATTAACTCTTTTAAACTCACCATATGGGATGGATCTGATAGTGTGTTTAGCATGTGAGGAGGAGGAAAGCAATAAAGAATTACCAGCCACGTCTTTCCTGAACACCGAAGTGTGAATTTTGTGAACATTCACATCCCCAGTCAACAAAATGTCAAGAAAAGGAATTTGAGTGCCAAAACCGCTGATAGTAAAAGATAAATTCAAATCATTCTGATTCCTGCAACCTGGAAAGTGGACCTTGCCAAATAAAAATCAAGTCATCTACATACCTACCAAACCAGAAAATGTCTTGTAAAAAAGGATTAACATCAGAAAACAAAAATAATTCCTCCCACCATGCCATGTACAAAATAGCGAGAGATGGGGAAAAATTTGAACCCATTGGCGCTCCAAGCACCTGCAAAAAGTAAGAATGATCAAACATGAAAAAATTATATTTAAGTAGATATATAAGTGACCTGATGATAAATTTCTTCAAAGGGGAAGAATAATTACTGTATTGATCTAAGTGATGATTTACAGCCTTAATTGCCAATGTGTGTGGAATGGAGGAATACAAATTAACAACATCACACGTAAAAAAAATGAAAATTATCCTCCTAACAAACATTTTCCAAAGCCATTAACACAGAGGAAGAATCTTTTAAATATCCGGGCACCCTGGAAATCAAGGGATATAAATGATCATTAACCCCTTCCCGACCTTTGACACAACGTATGCGTCATGAAAGTCGGTGCCAATCCGACCTGTGACGCATATGCTGGGTCATGGTATTGTAATGCAGCTGCAATGCAGGCTAGTGTGTGCTCCACCTGTAGGCCACAGAGGGAAGAAGGGATTACTCACTCCCAGGGCAGGCCTGCACTGCAGCAGCCAAAACCACCACCAGGTGACAGCAAAAACATCTAAAGCTGGGTTAGGAATAATCAGTCATACGAAGTACCAGAGGTCTCAGCAAGCCCGTGGTCAGAAACAAGCCAATAGGTCAAAACCAGATGGGAGCTGTCAGGCTACTGCAGTGTAGCGCAACCTTCCCCAGAGGAAGCTAGGGAGGGACGTGAGACTGCATACACAGAGAAGCTCTACAAAGCAGAAGCACAGGCACCACCAAGTGGCGGGAGCATGGTCAGGCAAGCCGAGTCAAAACCGTACAGAGGCAGAAGTACCAGAAGGAGCAGCAATACACGTAGTCAGTATACCAAGACGAGTGTTATGAATGTGCTAAAAATGGTTTCTGAGCAGAGGCTCCCTCTGGTGGTTACAGACAGTACTGAACCTTTCAGTGAGAAATGGCAATCTGGGTTCACTGACTGGTCTTATATAAGGGAGGTTCCCTCCCATCATGGTTGCCGGTGATCAATTGTTCTTGTCTCAACTGTGGTTCCTGGTTCACTTGGAAGCTTGCTGAGTCTTGCCTCTTCTCTGCTCTCAGATAAGATATTTTCTGTTTTTATTTTTGTGCTTGCTTTTTGCATTGTTCCCTGCACTTCTGTGGAGGTCAGCCAGGTCCCTCTGGGGGCTTGTGCTCCTCTCAGTTTATCTGAGCCACTGTTATTTGTTCATTTGCCTTTTTCCAGTCTTTTTCAGTGGCTGCGGCTTAGTTTTGTTACACCAGAGAACTGATTTAGGTGGTAGAGGTCGTGTGATCTCAGGTGTTTTTGCAATCAGTAGAGCTGGTATTTTTTAGGGTATTTTTTTTTGGATTGCAGTGAGTATTCTTTCCTGTACTTTTCTGTCTAGACAGATTGGGCCCCAGCGTTTGCTCATTCTATTTTCTGTCTGTGTCCGTATTTCTTCTTTTCTAACCGCCATTACATGTTTGGGGGCTTCCTATTTTCTTTGGGCTCTGCTCCGGGCAGATAGCTTTCATCTTTCTGCCTTTAGGTGTAGTTATCTCTCAGGCTGTGACAAGGCGTCTAGGATCAACGTAGGAACGCTCCACGGCTACCTCTAGTTGTGTGGTTAGTTCAGGTTACTGCAATCCAATAGGTTCCGGCCTCTCTGGTGTATTGCCGTTTTTGCTTACTCTCCTCAGCTACCAAAACATAACAGCCGAGGGTCAAAAAGCCAAACATGAGCGCGGGGTCCAAAGACGTGAGAAGGGAGACGTGGTCGGGGTACAAGCCATGGAATCAAAAGCCAGACAGAGAATGTAGCAGCAGAGACGGATACCAAGAGACGGGGTCAGAGTCAGTCCGGGTCATACACGAGAAAACAAGTCAAAGGCAGGAGGATCACCAGGGAACAAGGGTCAGAGGCTCTAAACTGGAAGCTTGAGCTATCACTAACACTGGTCAGCCGGCTGTGACGGACTGAAATAGCCCAGCTAGCTATAGAACAAGGCTGAGGAAATTAACCCCCACATGACCAGTCCTGAGAGAGACAGCAGAGCATAAACTCTGGACTGGACCATGACAGGTATAAATCGTGTTCCTGCAGGTCGGGTGACCGGGGTCACTGAAAGGTCACCCGACCCACAGGCACAAGACCCTTTGTGCTTCACCACAGGGGGGTTGGGTTAACCCCCCATGGCTACGATCGCTCTGATTGGCTGTTAAAAGTGAAACAGCCAATCAGAGCGATTTGTAATATTTCACCAATGAAATTTGGTGAAATATTACAATCCAGCCATGGCCGATGCTGCAATAGCATCTTCCATGGCTGGTGACCGAGATCCGACCCCCCCACACCGAGTGACGGTAGCGATCGGCCCCTGCCACCGATTGACGGTGGCGATCGGTCACCGCCGTCTCTATCTGCTCCCCTCCTCCTTGCCTCCACTCACCCTGCCTTCCGATCCCCCCTCACTTCTCCCAGTCCCTGCGATGTCTCAGTGGCCGTCCCGGAGTCCCTCCGGGATTCTTCATGGGCGCCGCTATCTTGGAAAATAGCGGGCGCATGCACAGTGCGTCCGCCGGCCGGCATATTCCATACATTTATTTTGATCACTGTGATAAACTCTCACAGTGATCAAAATAAAAAAAAGTAAATAAACTCCCCCTTTAACACCCCCATATGTAGGGACAAATAATAAAATAAAGAAAATATTTTTTTTTATTTTTCTGTTAGGGTTAGAATTAGGGTTAGGGTTAGCATTAGGGTCAGAATTATGGTTAGGGTTAGAATTAGGGTTAGGGTTAGAATTAGGGTTACAGTTAGAATTAGGGTTAGGGTTGGAATTTGGGTTAGGTTTGGAATTAGGGTTAGGGTTGGGATTAGGGTTAGGCTTGTGGTTAGAATTGAGGGGTTTCCACTATTTAGGCACATCAGGGGGTCTCCAAAGGCGACATGGCGCCACCATTGATTCCAGCCAATTTTGCATTCAAAAAGTCAAACAGTGCTCTCTTTATTCCGAGCCCCGTTGTGTGCCAAAACAGTGGTTTACCCTCACATATGGGGTATCAGCATACTCAGGAAAAATTGCACAACAACTTGGGGGTCTAATTTCTCCTGTTACCCTTGGGAAAAAAAATTGGGGACTAAAAAATTTTTTGTGGAAAAAAAAGATTTTTTTATTTTCACAGCACTGCGTTATAAACTTCTGTGAAGAACTTGGAGATTCAAAGTGCTCACCACACATCTAGATGAGTTCCTTGGGGGATCTAGTTTCCAAAATGGGGTCACTTGGAGGGGTTTCTACTGTTTAAGCACATCAGGGGCTCTCCAAATGCAACATGACGCCCGCAGACCATTCCATCATGTCGGCATTTCAAAATGTCACTACTTCCCTTCCGAGCCCCGATGTGTGCCCAAACAGTGGTTCCCCCCACATATGGGGTACCAGCGTACTCAGGACAAACAGGACAACAACTTTGGGGGTCCAATTTCTCCTGTTACCCTTGGGAAAATAAAAAAATTGGGGAAGATCATGTTTGTGAAAAAAATATGATTTTCTTTTCATGCCCAGGTGTTATAAACTTCTGTGAAGCCCTTGGGGGTTCAAAGTGCTCACCACACATCTATATAAGTTCCTTTGGGGGGTCTAGTTTCCAAAATGGGGTCACTTGTGGGGAGTTTGTACTGCTTAGGCACATCAGGGGCTCTGCAAACGCAACATGATGCCCGCAGACCATTCCATCAAGTCGGGATTTCAAAGCGTCACTACATCCCTTCCGAGCCCTGACGTGTGCCCAAACAGTGGTTCCCCTCCACATATGGAGTACCAGCGTACTCAGGACAAACAGGACAACAACTTTTGAGATCCAATTTCTCCTGTTACCCTTGTGAAAATAAAAAATTGGGGCTAAAAAATCAGTTTTTGAGGAAAAAAAAGATATTTTTTATTTTCACGGCACTGCATTATAAACTTCTGTGAAGCACGTGGGGGTTCAAGGTGCTCACCACACATCTGGATAAGTTCCTTGGGGGGTCTAGTTTCCAAAATGGGGTCACTTGTGGGGGGTTTCTACTGTTTAGGCACATCAGGGGCTCTGCAAACATAACAAGATGCCCGCAGACCATTCCATCAAGTCGGCATTTCAAAGCGTCACTACATCTCTTCCGAGCCCTGACGTGTGCCCAAACAGTGGTTCCTCCCACATATGGGGAACTAGCGTACTCAGTACAAACAGGACAACAACATTTGGGGTACAATTTCTCCTGTAACCATTGTGAAAATAAAAAATTGGGGGCTAAAAAATCAGTTTTTAAGGAAAAAAAATGATTTTTTATTTTCACGGCTCTGCGTTATAAACTTCTGTGAAGCACCTGGTGGTTCAAAGTGCTCACTGTGCATCTAGATAAGTTCCTTAGGGGGTCCAGTTTCCAAAATGGGGTCATTTTTGGGGGAGTTCCAAAGTTTGGGCACACAGGGGCTCTCCAAACACGACATGGTGTCCGCTAACGATTGGAGCTAATTTTCCATTAAAAAAGTAAAATGGCGCTCCTTCCCTTCTGAGCCCTGCCGTGCGCCCAAAAAGTGGTTCCACCCACATATGGGGTACCAGTGTACTCAGGACAAACTGGACAACAACTTTTTGGGCCCAATTTATCCTGTTACCCTTGGGAAAATAAAAAATAGGCTAAAAAATATTTTTTTATTTTCACTGCTCTGCGTTTATAAACTTTTGTGAAGCACTTGGGGGTTCAATGTGCTCACTACACATCTAGATAAGCTCCTTGGTGGGTCTAGTTTCCAAAATGGGGTCACTTGTGGGGGGTTTCTACTGTTTAGGCACATCAGGGGCTCTGCAAACACAACATGACGCCCGCAGAACATTCCATCAAGTCTGCATTCCAAAATGGCGCTCCTTACCTTCTGAGCTCTCCCATGCGCCAAAACAGTGGTTCCCCCCACATATGGGGTATCGGTGTACTCAGGACAAATTGCACAACAACTTTTGTGGTCCAATTTCTCCTGTTAGCCTTGTGAAAATAAAAAATAGCGGGCTAAAAAAATCATTTTTGAGGAAAAAAATGTTTTTTTTATTTTCACTGCTCTGCATTATAAACTTCTGTGAAGCACTTGGGGGGGTTCTGAGTGCTCACAACACATCTAGATAAGTTCCTTAAGGGTCTAGTTTCCAAAATGGTGTCACATGTGTTTTTTTTTTCACTGTTGAGGCACACTGGGGCTCTCTAAACGCGTCATGGTTTCCACTAATGATTGGAGATAATTTTCCATTCAAAAAGTCAAATGGCGCTCCTTCCCTTCTGGCCCTGCCATGCGCCCAAACAGTGGTTTATGACCACATATGAGGTATCGGTGTACTCAGGAGAAATTGCCCAACAAATTTTACAATCCATTTTATCCTGTTGCCCATGTGAAAATGAGAACACTGAGGCTAAAAGAAAATTTTTGTGAAAAAAAAGTACTTTCTTTTTTTTACAGATCAAGCACCTGGCGGTTCAAAGTGCTCTCTATGCATCTAGATAATGGGGGTCTAGTTTCCAAAATGAGGTCACTTGTGGGGAAGCTCCAATGTTCAGGCACACAGGGAATCCCCAAATGCGACATGGCAACCGCTAAATATTCCAGCATATTTTCCATTCAAAAAGTCAAATGGCGCTCCTTCCCTTCTGAGCCCTGCCGTGCGCCCAAACAGTGGTTTATGACCACATATGAGGTTTCTGTGTACTCAGGAGAAATTCCCCAACACATTTTAGGATCCATTTTATCCTGTTGCCCATGTAAAAATAAAAAAAATTGATGCTAAAATAAAATTTTTGTTGGAAAAATTAAAATGGCCATTTTTTCCTTCCACGTTGCTTTAGTTACTGTGAAGCACCTGAAGGGTTAGTAATCTTCTTGAATGTAGTTTTGAGTAGCTCGAGGGGTGTAGTTTTTAGAATGGTTCACTTTTGGGTATTTTCTGCCATATAGACCTCTCAAAGTGACTTCAAATGTGAGGTGGTCTCTAAAAAATGGTTTTGTAAATCTTGCTGTAAAAATGAGAAATCGCTGGTCAACTTTTAACCCTTATAACTTCCTAACAAAAAAAAATTTTGCTTCTAAAATTGTGCTGATGTAAAGTAGACATGTGGGAAATGTTATTTATTAACTATTTTGTGTCACATAACTCTTGGTTTAACAAATAAAAATTTAAAATTTGAAAATTGCAAAATTTTCAAAATTTTCGACAAATTTCCATTTTTTTCACAAATAAACGCAAAAATTATCGACCTAAATTTACCACTAACATGAAGCCCAATATGTCACGAAAAAACATTCTCAGAATTGCTAAGATCCGTTGAAGCGTTCCTGAGTTATTACCTCATAAAGGGACACTGGTCAGAATTGCAAAAATGGCAAGGTCTTTCAGGTCAAAATAGGCTGGGTCATGAAGGGGTTAACCCACGAGCTGAGATTCTCATTCAATGACCCTATGCTAGAAATTATTGGTCGTAATTGAGGAGGAAAAACATTTTTATTAGTTTTTGGCAAACCATGGAAAATAGATATCACAGGATGGTCAAGGATTAACCATTTCCTGATTTTAGAGTCAAGAACACCAGATGAAATTCCATCCTGTATAACAGAAAAAAGAATTAATTTGTATGAAGAAGTAGGATCAAATTCAAGAGTTAGATAAGTAATGGGATCATGTAGAATAATATTAACATGACCAACATATAAAGAGGTATCCATTACCACAATACAACCGCCTTTATCTGACTGTCTGACCACGATATTTAGATTTTTCTGGATTTGTCTGACAGCCAAAGATTAACAAAGAGGTAAATTGGAATGATAATAAATAGAACTTGTTTCTTGGTCCAATAATTTTAAATATTTTTCAACCAATGATTGAAACATACTGTATCCAACGACGCAGTTCTAGATTGTAGTGGATAATATGAAGCGTTTTTAGGAGCAACAGTAATGTCCTTATCAGAAACAAATGAAGGATCATAACTATGGTCTTGTAATGAAGATAATTCCAATATGGCTTTTTGTTCCCTGAAAGAGAGAAAGGTAGCAGGATCTTCCACATTAACAGGATGAGAAAATTTACCAACTGGCAACGAGGAATTTTCAGAAAAAAAATGTCTTTTCACTGTTAACAACTGAGTGAATCTGTTAACGTCCTTCAAAGTTTGAAAAAATCAAATCTTTTTTAGGAACAAAATTAAGTCCTTTCTGTAATACATGCAATTGATTTTGAGACAGGATCACCGGAGACAGAACAATGACATTAGGAGGAGAAACTAATTTTTCATGCGTCTGTTTCTCATGGGATAGCGTTTTCCGTGAATTGGTTTCCTCCTCCTGCCTCCTCTCCTGCATCTCTTGCTGGTGTGAAAGACAGGTGTCGGGATTCATTAGAACAGTGGGTCTGTGTGCACACAGAGTTGTCAGAATCCAATTCTGAACTGTGAAATTCCGAAGAAGAGAAAGATACAGATTTATTATGTTTTGGCACATAAGGGCGATCAAAGGATTTATCCTTCAGAATGGATTTATGCACTGGTGTTCTATTCCAATTGTATACCTTGTTATTTTTAAAATCGAGGGTATCTCTCGCAATTTTAGATTTTTTAGTCTTAATGATGGCATCTTCCAGGCTTTTGATGTTATCCTGGACTTTTTTCATGCTAAGGTCGAATTCAGACCATGCTTTATAACCCTCCAGATCTTTATTAATCACATCAATTTCATTTCTTAATGCTTCTAGACAAGTCTCCTCATAAGAAATGATCAGCTCCATTAACTTGAAGGAGCATTGCTAGAGAATAGAGTGCCATTTAAGGGTAAATTCATCTGAAAAAATATATGTCGCCACTTTTTTTCAAATGTAAACCACGTGGTATCATTTCTTTCTTAGGCTATGTGCACACGTTCAGGATTTTTCGTGTTTTTTTAGCGTTTTTGCAGCGGTTTTCCGTGCAAAAACACTGAAAAAACACGTGCATTAAGCATCCTATTGTTACAATGCATTCCGCAATTTTTGTGCACATGCTGCGTTTTTTTTCACGAAAAAAACGCATCGCGGAAAAAAATGCAGCATGTTCATTCTTTTTCCGGAATCGCGGCGATTCCGCCACCATAGGAATGCACTGAACCACTTACTTTCCGCATGTGGCTATGACCACCATGCGCAAAGTGAGCGGTTCATGTGCAGATGGTACCCAGGGTCTGGAGGAGAGGAGACTCTCCTCCAGGCCCTGGGTACCATATCCCTGAAAAAAACAATAATTAAAACAAAAAATCGTGATATTCTCACCTTCCGGCGGCCCCCGCAGCATTCCTGGTCCTCAGCGACGCTCCCGGCAACTCCCGTTCCCAGTGATGCCTTGCGAGAATCACCCCAGATGACGTAGCGGTCTCGCGTGATGCTATGTCATCTGGGGTCATTGTCGCTAAGCATCCCTGGGAACGGGAGTTGCCGGGAGCATCGCGAGGACCAGGAAGGCTGCGGGGGCCGCCGTAAGGTGAGAATATTACGATTTTTTATTTTTTTTTATTAATTTTTAACATTAGATCTTTTTACTACAGATGCGACACAGGCAGCATCAATAGTAAAAAGTTGCTCACACTTGTCGAACACTATGTGTGACTCGTGTGACCAACCTGTCAATCAGTTTTCCAAGCAATGCTACAGATCGCTTGGAAAACGCTAACATTCTGCAAGCTAATTACGCTTGCAAAACGCTAGTTTTTAGCGGGAATATGCATACTTATAAAATGCGTATTTCCCGAGGCAGGGAGGTGCGGGATTGCCGTGGAAATTTCATGCTGCAATTCCCGAACGTGTGCACATAGCCTTAAGGTATTTTTTCAGTGAATTATGGTCCCACCACGTACGTAATTTCTGTCCCAACACCTTATCAAGTTTTTTAAATAGATTAGTGGCCTCAAAAAATTCATCTGAGGTAGTTTCAACTGTATCATTAAATACCTGGGCCAATCTGGCCATCCTGGAATCAATTGTTGAAGACATGAAGCAAAAAAAACAGGTTGATATTCAATTGCAAGAAATAGTGCCTTCAAAACAGTTCACAGAAAATTTTAAGGCTCATGGATGATGTCTATATATTCCAAAATAAGATCAAATATAACAGATGAAATGTAAATAATCAACTGTTGATCACAGATCTCACCACTTTCACAAGGAGTGCAGGAAAAAAAAAAGCCACAGGTTGATATTCAATTGCAAGAAATAGTGCCTCCAAAACAGTTCACAGAAAACTTTTTAAGGCTCATGGATTATGTCTCAATTAAGTATTCATCCCAGAAAATTATTGCAATTACACATGTTTATTTCCTTTGTGTATATTGGAACAACACAAAAAAAACAGAGAAAAAAAAGGCAAATTGGATATAATTTCACACATAGACTAGACTAAATTGTTGGCACCTTTCCAAAATTGTGGATAAACATTTTTGTTTCAAGCATGTGATGCTCGTTCAAACTCACCTGTGGCAAGTAACACTTGTGGGCAACATTAAAATTACACCTGAAACCAGAGAAAAAGGGAGAGTTTGACTCAATCTTTGCAGTGTGTGTCTGTGTAGGCCAGTGTGAACATGCTCCTATATGTTGCATGCATATCAACTTATACGCCAACTCATTTTTATTTTTTTTGCTTTGATTTCAGTGTTTTATACAAGCAATCAAGTGATCACTGGAAAAAATAAATAAAAACTAAGAAAATATAAAAGTTCAAGAACCCACTCCCCTTTTGCTAAACATAAATAGACTCTAAAAAATAAATAATATATTTGGTTTTGCAGCATGCTTGTCTAATTATTTTATATTTCTTCCATACAGTGAACGCTGAAATAAAAACAAAATAGCAAAATGGCAGACTTGTTATGTTTCAGTCAATTAACCTCATAAAATCCTGGTATAAAAAGAGACCAGAAAGTTGTGTGCAACCCAAAATTTTGATGATATCAATTATAGCTTGCATTGCAAAAGCAATTCATTTTACATCTCAAATGTCCAAGAACTAAAGGTTATAGGTATTAAAAGGCGAAGATGAAAAATAAAAAGCAGGGACCCATGGTGCACTGTCGTTGAAGAAGGGGTGGACATATCATTCGTGCAAACTGTGCAGCCACGCAGGGATCCAAGAAGTAAGGGGGCCCACTTACACCTCTAAAGCAGGTGGAATTGTGCATTATGATCTTGGGCTGCAAAGGGCCCATATATTGTTCTTGCATAGGGGCTCTTTTTGTCTGCTTATGCTAGTGTGTTCAAGGGTCCAAACCCAAACCCAAACTTCTCATACATGCCAGCTCTGAAATCTTAAAACTTTGCTGCTGATAGATCCAAGTTGTTAGATAATGCTTCAGTTATAACCCATATAACACAAGATGGCACTATTGGCCTCCACTTTATTGCTAACCTCAACAAACTCGGTGCATATGTGCTATGTCACCGATAAAAAGAACAGTTAACCATATATATTTTAAATAACTTTATTGATAACAAAATCCAAAATATATCAAAATTACATACAATTATTTTATCAAAAAAGGTGCAAGATAAAAAGAGACCAATTGGCATCCTATTTAATATATATCTGCTGCATGGAACAATGGACTGATGACATCCCCATGAGGCAGATCAGCCAGAGATAAACAACAGTTCATGTCTGGCTGGTACCTCAATAGTTAACAAGGTTGAAATAGCCTCATAAATTCGGTTAAACCACCATATACAGTACAGGCGATGTACAATCACCCAGTCAAGGATTAAACAGAGAGACATAAGAGTATAACATGGGGATGGCCGAAGCCATTACCTGTATCGCAGCAATAAAAAGAAGTAATAGGAGCCTAGGTCCCACAGCCCCGACGCGCACGTTTCGCCCAGCTTCTTCGGGGGCGTGTTTGAAGGCAGGAGAAGTGACGTTAAAAAGGAGCTTCAACCAATACGATCGGCCTGAATTAATGTGTGGTTGCTGTCAGCTGAGACTTTATTTGGCGCATGCGCTGTTGTTGCCCATTCCCACTTCAAAACATTGCACTCGGGGGCGGCCACGATGAATCGGCCGGCTTCGGATCATGAGTCACATGATCCACTCCAGCGTCACCAGCGTTCCGGCCGCACACGTCATGCAAGGGCGGGCTCCAGCCAGCGCACGCGCACAATGTCTAGTGACAGCAAGCATGAACCAGGGGAGTGAACAAAATTTAACCCTGATAGCACCCGCACGGGACTGCTGAGAAGAGAATCGCTACTACCAGCATTAAATTTCCACCCAAATAGGTATGTTAGTTGGAGGTTTTAACCATGATGGTACATTACAAAAAACTGTAGGGGAGAAAATCGCTATTTCCAACGATAGATTTGCACCATTTTAACTATGTTATTCACAATATAATCGAAAAAGGGGCAAATATCAATGGTAATATATTATATGGGTAAAAGTGTGGAATATTCACCTCTATTACATCTATTACTTGTGACAAAGTCATACATTTTGTGCATCGACCTCATAATCTGAAAAAATAACAATTATTCCAAATGAGGAATTTATCTAGTTAATTGTACAACGGTTTCTGCCATAAGTATGAGAATTATATATCTAAGTGAAGATAACCCATCGAGGGTCATACGTAAGTGTAGTCCCTGGGGAGCTTCACCAAATTGTCAATCATAGAGACGTAAGTGTCCATATTGATTCTTCTCCGGTTTATGTGAATATCTCTTCCTCTTTTGTTAGTGGTTACATCAAGACCCCCGTCAATATGCATGCTGCCGCTACGACTCCGAAATTCAGGCAATCGGGAGAGCTCCAAAAAAGAAAACATAAGGGAAGTATTACATAAAAACAATTAAAAACAAAAATATTAAAAACCAAAAAGGAGGTTGGTTACAGCATGAAATGGCATATAATTGGACTATAAGATGAAATCCCCCAATATAATCTGATTCCAAAAAGGCCCCAAACCCAGAACTTTCATTTAACCCCTGAGGGCTTAGGGAACCTAGTCTAAAAATCCATTTGCATTCTAGCTTAGCTAATTCTTTAGGTAAGTCACCACCTCTGAAACACATTTTAATTATGTCAATACCTTTAATCTTCAGAAGATGAGATTTACATTGATGGAATTTTCTGAAGTGTTTGGGCAAAGTTTTTAATGTGGTTTCATCTATAGTGGTTTTGGCCTTTTCAATATCTAGGCAATGTTCCCGTGTACAAATTTTTAATTCGCGGGTAGTAAGTCCGACATATATTTTGTTACACGGACAACTTTATTGCGTAGTCTCTGCCTTCAATATATTGTACTTATAATAGCAGCATTTTCTATGCTTCTGCCGCCAGAGAATTCTACATTTAGAACAGTCTTCGTTTTCACGGTCTGTCTACCTTGCCAGCGCAGTGTATGGTTCATGTCTTAAAGAAAAGAGGTGGAGATAAAGACAAGGCTGCTCTTATTTGTACAGTGCCTATTAGAAACTGAGAAAGACTTTTTAGGAAGCAGTCGGCAATATCACAGGCTCGCATAGTGCAGCTTTGCTCTGATTTGTACACATTTCTCATCGTATAAATTATTTACAAGCACAGAATATGTCTGTTCAACCAAGATCTTAGCTGAAAAACGACGAGCGTTTGACATCACTACAGTACACCTGTCAAGTCACATCAATTCTCTGTAACAAAATGCAATATAACCTCTCCCATCTGTTCTGGTTTTTATCGTTTCTATAGAAACCACCGGAGCCTGACAGTTCTCTGTCCTGCTGCTTTTGTATACACTCCGACTGGATGAAACAGAGAAAAAGCAACCCACGGTATTGACTGACCTTTGCTAATGAAATGGTTGGACCTTATTCAAGAGGAAAAGAAACACTAATGTTGGATTTGCGTGAGAAATAGTCAGGGAATTGATCACTTTCAGGCAGATGTTCCGTTCAGAAGCCTAAAGGGGTTGTCCACTATTTGGACAAACTTTTCTCAAACAATAACAACACCACCTCCAGCACTATTCCAGCAGAGTCAGCAGTTGCTCTCCAGGGGTTCGCCTTACATTTGCACCTCAGCTGCCCCCACACATGGGGACCTGCTGCATCCTGTTGTGCATTTGTGTCTGGACATGGTATTGCAAGTACGGCTGCTATTTCTTCTGTGATGTTCTCATATTGTTATGTCACATGATCTATGCGCCCAATCAGCGCAGGCTCTACTCTCCCTGCCTTTGTACATACTTCCATCAAGATGAAGTCCTCTTGATGTCGGCTACATCCGAAGGCTGGGAGAGTGAAGCAAAATGTCCAAATCTTGCAGTTACGCTAATGGTCTAATTCATCTGAACATGGGGAAAGTGAAGCCAGTGCTGATTGGCCGCAGGGATCGTGTGACATAATGTCACACAATCCCTGAGAGAACCAGTGGAGGCACTGCTGGAATGGCGCGGCACCAGAGGTGAGTATAAGTGTTGCTATTTTTAGGGGGTAGACTTGCTGATTGAGAAGGGATTGTCCGAGTAAACAAAAAAGAATGAAATCTATGGAAAGTCATGTTTTACAGAAGTTTTCTGTCCTGCCATGATAGCTTACAGTAGGTATGTCAGTTTTCTAGCTACCAGCTGAACGGGAGGAAGTGCCAGTGTCAGCTTAAAAAGCAGGATGGGAACTAATACTCTGGCACCTGTTAGTACTCAAAAAAAGGCATTTCTAGGCAGTCCTATTGAATCACGTAAGGGCTGCATGGTGACTCAGTGGTTAGCACTGCAGTCTTGCAGCGCTGGGGTCCTGGGTTCAAATCCCACCAAGAAAAACATCTACAAGGAGTTTATTTGTTCTCCTCCAGATTCTCCGGTTTTCTCCCATACTCCAGTCCATAGACATACTGATAGGGAATTTAGCTTCCGAGTCCCATTGGGTACAGCCATGATGATGAGTGTAAAGCGCTGTGGAATATGATGCATCCATATAAGCAAAGCACAATAAATAAATCAATTCAGTTGTGGGAGTCTTCTAAATTGAAGGTAGTACAACATGCTAACTGGAAGTAGTTCTGGCATGTAATTTAAGTGTGCCATGTAGTACAAAAGACTGAGGTCTTGGCAGAGATGTGCATGCTGAGTTGTTAAGTATGTGCACACTTTTTGAGGATCGTGTCTGCTCCAAAAAATGCAAACAAAATATTTCTAAAATAACACCTGAAATACTATTTTTGCTGTTCATATGTTATGTGTTTTGAATATTTTTTTCTCTTCAAGGTTTCAAAATGCCTGGTGAAAAACAAAAAAGAAAAGACATGTCAAGATTCAAGATTCAAAGAAGCTTTATTGGCAGGATTAAATACACATTAGTTTTGCCAAAGCAAGTGTACAAAAGGGAATAGGGATAGGGATGTTGGGTAGGGGCAGATCTAGGGTAGGGGCTATGGAAGTCCATGGCATAGGGAGGGGTGATGGGGGCAGATCCAGGGTGGGGGCTATGGAAGTCCATGGCATAGGGAGGGGTGATGGGAGCAGATCCAGGGGGGGGCTATGGAAGTCCATGGCATAGGGAGGGGGGATGGGGGCAGATCCGGGGTGGGGCTATAGAAGTCCATGGCATATCATAGTTCTCTTTCTCGCAGTCTATGACATTCGCTCACATACCGCGCTGCTATGAAA
>JARQOD010000005.1:281628078-281680220 GCA_033576555.1 Oophaga sylvatica
TTTGTGAAATTTGTGCTTATGCCCAAAGAGATTGATGATCTTAACCCATGGGAAGGAGTTCTATGGCAAGGTGGGGACAAACGATAACTGTTTATGTAACAGTCTTATGATCAGATAATATATATCAGTACAGACCAAAAGTTTCATTCAAAGATTTTTCTGTATTTTCATGACAATGAAAATTGTAGAATCACACTGAAGGCATCAAAACTATTAATTAACACATGTGGAATTATACATTACACTTTTTTGTAAAGTGTGAAACAACTGTAAATATGTCTTATATTCTAGGTTCTTCAAAGTAGCCACCTTTTGCTTTGATTACTGCTTTGCACGCAGAAAAGGTGAACGGATGTACTCTACATGCCTGGTTCCCACGTGAAGCATGGAGGAGGTGGTGTGATGTTGTGGGTGTGCTTTGACTGGTGACAATGTTGGGGATTTATTCAAAATTGAAGCTGTGAGCGGTCCACTCACCCCAAACCATCTCGATTGGGTTCAGGTCTGGTGACTGTGGAGGCCAGGTCATCTGGCGCAGCACCCCAGCACTCTTCTTCTTGGTCAAATAGCCCTTACACAGCCTGGAGGTGTGTTTGGGGTCATTGTCCTCTTGAAAAATAAATGATGGTCCAACTAAACGCAAACCGGATGGAATAGCATGCCGCTGCAAGATGCTGTGGTAGCCATGCTGGTTCACTATGCCTTCAATTTTGAATAAATCCCCAACAGTGTCACCAGCAAAGCACCCCAAGATTATCACACCACCTCCTCCATGCTTCACGGTGGGAACCAGGCATGTAGAGTCCATCCGTTCACCTTTTCAGCTTGCAAAGCAGTAATCAAAGCAAAAGGTGGCTACTTTGAAGAACCTAAAATATAAGACATGTTTTCAGTTGTTTCACACTTTTTTGTAAAGTGTATTGTATAATTCCACATGTGTTAATTCATAGTTTTGATGCCTTCAGTGTGATTCTACAATTTTCACATATAAGAGAAAACACGGCACTCAACTAAAAACGAGAGTAGGTGCTCAAGTCAGGTATCCAACCTGATAAATGTAAAAAATAACTTGGCACTCAAATATGTAACACGAGAATTTGTTTAATAAAGGTGCATCCAGACACGAAACAATTGAACGTTTTCGGTCCAACTATTGGACCTTCATCAGAATACTTTTCAAAGGAACACTGGGAGCCAATGTGACAGGCGCCTAAGTAAGGCATGCTCAAATAGGTTGCTGGAAAGGCACTGGGAGTCCGGATCTGAAGACACGCTGTGGAAGCAAGAGAAGCAGGAGTCTGCTGCAGTAGTATTCTGATGAAGGTCCAATAGTTGGACCGAAAACGTTCAATTGTTTTGTGTCTGGATGCACCTTTATTAAACAAATTCTCGTGTTACACATTTGAGTGCCAAGTAATTTTTACATTTATCAGGTTGGATACCTGACTTGAGCACCTACTCTCGTTTTTAGTGACACACAGCTCCTACTGCACCAGACTCCTGCTTCTCTTGCTTCCACAGCGTGTCTTCAGATCCGGACTCCCAGTGCCTTTCCAGCAACCTATTTGAGCCTGCCTTACTTAGGCGCCTGTCACATTGGCTCCCAGTGTTCCTTTGAAAAGTATTCTGATGAAGATCCAATAGTTGGACCGAAAACATTCAATTGTTTCATGTCTGGATGCACCTTTATTAAACAAATTCTCGTGTTACACATTTGAGTGCCAAGTTATTTTTTACATCTACAATTTTCACAGTCATGAAAATACAGAAAAATCATTGAATGAGAAGGTGTGTCCAAACTTTTGGTCTGTACTGTATGTTATAAGGTTAATTATCTGACTGGAGATAGGCCCCTTTAGTTAATTTTGCTTCTTAGCTGATACACGATAGGGGCCTTCTGCTTTTTTAACAAAAAAAAAAAAAAAGGACGAGGACAATGGTAGCGAATGGCCAGAGCCTCCAGTATTTGTTATTTTGACTATATTGCTTGTCTGGGAGGTGCCCAGGGGAATTTTATCAGTAAGTCACTGGAACTCCTGCAAATATTGCCACAGACCAGTGTTGTGAGCACGTTTGAGGCGACTTCGGAGCTGGGGCTCCCTCCGGTGGTTGCTGAGGGTAATGAACCAATTGCTGAATGGCTTTCAGCTGGGTCCGAATGGTCTGATATAAGTGACCTGAACTCCCATCAGCCTTGCCGGTAATCAATTGTTCTTCCAGGTCTTGGTTGGAGCTCAGCTTGCATTCCTGCTATCATTCAGATAAGTGATTTGCTGTTTTTTTTTCCTCTGGTTGGATTTTCCTTGCTGGTTTGCTGCCTTGCAGTGAACTTCAGCCTGGTCCCCTTTTGGGGCCTGGCTCTGCAATTGTGCTCAGTTTGTGTTTGCACTTTTGCTCTGCTCCGGGTCACTTTTTATTTTCTGAATTGCTGTGTGTTACACCAGAGATCTGATTTAGGTGGTAGAGATCGAGTGAGCTCAGGTTTTTTGTTAATCAGAAGTGTTGGTATTTTTGTCAGGGTTTTTTTGGGTTGCAGTCAGATTTCTTTCCTATACTTTTCTATCTAGACAGAATTGGGCCCCAGCGTTTGCTCATTATATTTTCTGTCTGTGTCCGTATTTTCTTCTTGTCTAACCGCCATTACATGTTTGGGGGCTTCCTATTTCTTTGGGGGTTCTGCTATGGGGCAGTTAGCTTTCATCTTTCTGTCTTTAGGTGTAGCTATCTCTGGCTGTGACTAGGCGTCTAGGATCACCGTAGGTACGCTCCATGGCTACTTCTAGTGTTGTGGTTAGTTTAGGGTTCTGCAACCCAGTAGTTTCCAGCCTCTTTGGTGTATTGCTACTTTGGCTATTTTTGCTATTTCTCCTCAGCTACCCAAACATAACAGTATTACCGGCCACACTGAAAATTTTATGGTACTCAACAGAACGGAAAAATAGTAAAAAAGGGAAAAAAAGAAAAAAAAAAAGGGAGTTGTCAGAAATTTTTTTTTCTGTTTGTTGCATTTTTTTCCCTCTTTTTCTCTGGGTGCTGAGGAGGAATTTTTTCTTTGTCCTCAATGGAGTTTGCACAGTTGTCTGGCCGTGTGGAGCGGCTTGCCGCTGAGGTTCAGAGCATTGCTACCTATCTTGCTAGGTTGCCGGTTGTGGAACCTAGGATCCCCATACCAGATTTATTTTTGGGGGATTGGTCTAAATCTCTGAATTTCAAAAATAACTGTAAGTTGTTTTTTGCCCTGAAGCCTAAGTCCTCAGGGATCGCAGCACAGCAGGTTCAAATTGTCATCTCTGCTGCGCGGCGACCCTCAGGATTGGGCTTTTTCCCTGACACCTGGGGATCCTGTTTTGAATGATGTTGATGTATTTTTTCAGGCTCTGGGGTTATTGTACGATGAAGCTAATGTCACTGATCAAGCTGAAAAGACCTTCTTGGCATTAAATCAGGGTCGTGAAGACGCTGAGCTGTACTGTCAAAATTCCGAAAGTGGGCAGTCCTGACCAAATGGAATGATGATGCTCTGGCAGCCCTTTTTCTGAAGGGACTGTCAGAAAATGTAAAGGACGTTATGGTGGGATTCCCTGTTCCCTCTGGTCTCAATGATTCTATGTCTTTGGCTATTCAAATTGACAGACGTTTGCGTGAGCGCAGAGGTGTGCGTGAGATGGTGTTGCCTTGTGAGCCAGCTCTGAGCCCATGCAGTGTGATGGAGTGACTTCTGGGGCTCAGCGTCGTGAGTTTCGAAAGCGCAATGGTTTATGTTTCTACTGTGGTGATGCTTCTCATGCTATTTCCGTCTGCCCTAAGCGGGGAAGACGTTTTGCACGCTCAGTTGTCTTGGGTAGTGTTCAGACTAAATTTCTGTTGACTGTTAC
Organism: Oophaga sylvatica; assembly: GCA_033576555.1. Classification (NCBI taxonomy): domain Eukaryota; kingdom Metazoa; phylum Chordata; class Amphibia; order Anura; family Dendrobatidae; genus Oophaga; species Oophaga sylvatica. The sequence goes on from JARQOD010000005.1 coordinate 281,631,954, forward strand.
CCTGATTTGCTCCCTGTCCACATTTTCGGCTCAGGCTTTTGTTGATTCAGGAGCAGCTATTAACCTGATGGATTTTGACTTTGCCAAACGTTGTGGGTTTCCCATGATACCCCTGCGGAAGTCTATTCCTTTGTGGCCATTGATTCTACCCTTTGGCGGAGAATAAACCCCAGTTTTCTACTCAGGTGATAATAAGGGTTGAACCAGATCATCAGGAAAGTTGCAAATTTCTGGTGTTGCATAATCTGCATGACATTATTGTACTAGGTTTCCCTTGGTTACAGACTCATAATCCTGTTTTGGATTGGAAATCTGTGTCTGTGACCAGTTGGGGCTGCCAATGTGTTAATACTGACACTCCTGTTTTTTCTGCCTCTCCCCAGTCTCAGGATGTCCCTGACTTTTTGACTTATTTTTCGGATGTGTTTAGTGAGAGTAAGTCTGCATTCTTACCTCCTCACAGGAGCTATGATTGCGCTATTGAGTTTGTGCCTGGTGGTACATTTCTTAAAGGTCGCCTTTTTAATTTATCTGTACCTGAACACCATGCTATGCGATCTTATATCAAGGAGTCTTTGGAGAAGGGTCATGAATAAAATCACTGTTAAATATAAACATCCGTTACCCTTGATTTCTGACCTATTTTGCAGAGTGAAAAGTGCTAGTTGGTTTACCAAGCTTGACCTCAGGGGGGCATATAACCTTATTCGCATTAAGCACGGGGATGAATGGAAGACGGCGTTTAATACCCCAGAGGGGCATTTTGAGTACCTAGTGATGCCTTTTGGGCTTACTAATGCCCCTTCCGTCTTCCAATCCTTTATGAATGATATTTTCAGGGATTTTGTGGATAAATTTCTGATCGTTTATTTGGATGATATCTTGATTTTTTCCAACGACTGGGACTCTCATGTGAAACATGTTCGGACTGTGTTCCAGATTTTAAGAGAGAATGCACTGTATGTGAAGGGATCAAAGTGTCTTTTTGGCGTACAGAAGGTTTCATTTCTGGGATTCATTTTGTCTCCGTCTGTTATTGAAATGGACTCGGTCAAGGTTCAGGCAATCTGTGATTGGGTTCAACCTACTACATTGAAGGCTCTTCAGAGATTTTTGGGTTTTGCCAACTTTTATCGTAAATTTATTGGTAATTTCTCCGGTATTGTTAAACTATTGATGGATTTGACCAAAAAGGGTTCCGATGTGAATTGGCCTCCTGAGGCAGTTTCTGCGTTTCAGGAACTTAAGCAGAGATTCATTTCTGCTCCTGTTCTACGGCAGCCTGATGTTTCTCTACCGTTTCAGGTGGAGGTTGATGCTTCTGAGATTGGGGCAGGTGTCGTTTTGTTCCAAAGGGATCCCGATAACTCTAAGAGTAACCCTTGTGCCTTCTTCTCTCGAAAATTTTCTCCAACTGAACGTAATTATGACGTGGGTAATCGGGAGTTATTGGCCATGAAGTGGGCCTTTGAAGAGTGGAGACATTGGCTGGAAGGAGCCAAACATCAGGTGGTGGTCCTCACGGACCATAAGAACCTGGTTTATCTCGAATCAGCCAAGTGACTTAATCCTAGACAGGCCAGGTGGGCCTTGTTTTTCACACGTTTTAATTTTGTGGTTTCTTTTCTTCCGGGCACTAAGAATGTTAAGGCGGATGCCCTCTCGAGGAGTTTCTTTGCGGATTCTCCTGAGTTAACTGATCCTGCTGTTATTTTGAAAGAGGGTGTAGTTTTTTCTGCCATCTCGCCCAATTTGAGACTGGCTCTGGAGGGGTGTCAGGAGGATAAACCTGAATGCTGCCCTGTTGGGAAATTGTTTGTCCCAGACCAGTGGAAGAAGAGTGTGATGTCTGAGATTCATTGTTCCACGTTGGCTGGTCATCCCGGTATTTTTGGCACCAGAGACTTGGTGAGTCGGTCCTTTTGGTGGCCTACTTTGTCTCGTGACGTCAGGGACTTTGAGCAGTCCTGTGGGACTTGCTCTCGTTCCAAGCCTTGCTCTCGCTCTAGTGGTTTGTTAATGCCATTACCTGTGCCCAAGAGGCCATGGACCCATATCTCTATGGATTTTATTTCCGACCTCCCTGTCTCTCAGAGAATGACAGTTATCTGGGTAATCTGTGATAGGTTTTCCAAGATGATACATCTTGTGCCATTACCTAAGTTGCCTTCCTCCTCCGAATTGGTGCCTTTGTTCTTTCAGCACGTGGTTTGGTTACATGGCATTCCGGAGAACATTGTGTCTGACAGAGGAGTCCAGTTTGTTTCCAGATTTTGGAGAATATTTTGTTCTAAAGTTGGTGTTCAGTTATCTTTCTCCTCTGCATTTCACCTTCAGATCAATGGACAAACCGAGAGAACAAACCAGACCTTGGAGACTTATTTGAGATGTTTTGTGTCTGCTGATCAAGATGACTGGGTCTCTTTTTTGCCTTTGGCGGAGTTTGCTCTTAATAATAGGGCTAGCTCTACCACCTTGATGTCTCCATTTTTCTGCAATTCTGGGTTTCACCTCGATTTTCTTCAGGACAGGCGGAGGCTTCCGTCTGTCCGGGGGTTGACTATTGTGGAGCGAATGCAGCAGATTTGGGACCAGGTAGTGGAGAGGTTGTCTCTCTCTCAGGAGGAGGCCAGCGGTTTGCCAACCGGCATAGGACTGATGGTCCTCTGTTGTGTTTTGGTAGCTGAGGAGAATAAGCAAAAACGGCAATACACCAGAGAGGCTGGAACCTATTGGATTGCAGTAACCTGAACTAACCACACAACTAGAGGTAGCCATGGAGCGTTCCTACGTTGATCCTAGACGCCTCGTCACAGCCTGAGAGATAACTACACCTAAAAGCAGAAAGATGAAAGCTATCTGCCCCGGAGCAGATCCCCAAAGAAAATAGGAAGCCCCCAAACATGTAATGGCGGTTAGACAAGAAGAAGCACGGACACAGACAGAAAATAGAATGAGCAAACGCTGAAGCCCAATCTGTCTAGACAGAAAAGTACAGGAAAGGATACTCACTGCAATCCAAAAAAAAACCCTAAAAAATTACTCTTGTGATTGCAAAAACACCTGAGATCACACGATCTCTACCACCTCAATCAGATCTCTGGTGTAACAAAACTAAGCCGCAGCCACTGAAAAAACAGGAAAAAGCAAATGAACAAATAACAGTGACTTCAGATAAACTGAGAGGAGCACAAGCCCCCGGAGGGGACCTCGCTGACCTCCACAGAAGTGCAGGGAACAATGCAAAAAGCAAGCACAAAAATAAAAGCAGAAAATATCTTATCTGATAGCAGAAGATGCAGGCAAGACTCAGCAAACTTCCAAATGAACCAGGAACCACAATCGAGACAAGAACAATTGATCACCGGCAACCATCATGGGAGGGAACCTCCCTTATATCAGACCAGTCAGCGATCCCAGATTGCCACTCCTCGCTGAAAGGTTCAGTACTGTCTGTAACCACCAGAGGGAGCCTCTGCTCAGAAACCATCTCTAGCACTTTCATAACAATACCCCCCCCTTGAGGAGGGGTCACCGAACCCTCACTTGTGCAACCAGGCCGATCAGGATGAGCTCGGTGATAGGCACGGATCAGTCTCCTAGCATGGATGTCCGAAGCAAACACCCAAGAATTGTCCTCCTGACCATAACCTCTCCACTTAACCAAATACTGGAGTTTCTGTCTAGAAAAACGAGAATCCAATATTTTCTCAACCACATACTCCAGATTGCCCTCAACCAAAACAGGGTCAGGAGGCGCAGCCATAGGAACCACTGGCTCGACAAACCTCTTGTCGGTTGAGGGCAATCTGGATTATGTGGTTGAGAAAATATTGGATTCTTGTTTTGCTAGACGGAAACTCCAGTATTTGGTTAAGTGGAGAGGTTATGGTCAAGAGGACAATTCTTGGGTGTTTGCTTCGGACATCCATGCTGGGAGACTGATCCGTGCTTATCATCGAGCTCATCCTGATCGGCCTGGTTGCGCAGGTGAGGGTTCGGTGACCCCTCCTCAAGGGGGGGTACTGTTGTGAGCACGTTTGAGGCGACTTTGGAGCTGGGGCTCCCTCCGGTGGTTGCTGAGGGTAATGAACCAATTGCTAAATGGCTTTCAGCTGGGTCCGAATGGTCTGATATAAGTGACCTGAACTCCCATCAGCCTTGCCGGTAATCAATTGTTCTTCCAGGTCTTGGTTGGAGCTCAGCTTGCATTCCTGCTATCATTCAGATAAGTGATTTGCTGTTCTTTTTCCTCTGGTTGGATTTTCCTTGCTGGTTTGCTGCCTTGCAGTGGACTTCAGCCTGGTCCCCTTTTCGGGCCTGGCTATGCAATTGTGCTTAGTTTTTGTTTGCACTTTTGCTCTGTTCCTGGGTCACTTTTTATTTGCTGAATTGCTGTGTGTTACACCAGAAATCTGATTTAGGTGGTAGAGATCGTGTGATCTCAGGTTTTTTGTTAATCCGAAGTGTTGGTATTTTTGTCAGGGTTTTTTGGGTTGCAGTCAGATTTTTTTCCTATACTTTTCTATCTACACAGAATTGGGCCCCAGAGTTTGCTCATTATATTTTCTGTCTGTGTCCGTATTTTCTTCTTGTCTAACCGCCATTACATGTTTGGGGGCTTCCTATTTCTTTGGGGGTTCTGCTATGGGGCAGTTAGCTTTCATCTTTCTGTCTTTAGGTGTAGCTATCTCGCCGGCTGTGACTAGGCGTCTAGGATCACCGTAGGTACGCTCCACGGCTACTTCTAGTGTTGCGGTTAGTTTAGGGTTCTGCAACCCAGTAGTTTCCAGCCTCTCTGGTGTATTGCTGCTTTGGCTATTTTTGCTATTTCTCCTCAGCTACCGAAACATAACAGACCAGACAGTCCAAAACACAGATCAAATAAAGACTAGTCGCGTTTGGCTGGTACTTACCGATACTAGCTGTCATAGATCGCCAGCGGGTTTCAGCTGATTCTGACAGCTGACTCTCAGCACTCGATACAAGAGCGGTACCCACACCGCTGCCATACTTTAACCCCTTGAATACTGCGATCAATATCGATCGCAGTATTTAGCAGGCAAGCAGAGGGAGTAAGCCCTCTCTGCTCCGATCGGCGTCCCCGCGACCTCATTGTGAGGGGTCGATCGTTGCCATGGTGACCCAATGTCAACGACATCCGGGTCACCAGAGCTAGTAAGCTTGCTAGATCATGCGCTCAGGGCGTGATGTAGCAAGTTGGTCAGTGCAGCGCAGACTGCAAAAAATTGAATGTCCCATAGCAGGACAAAGTAAAAATTAATGAAAAAAAATTGTAGAAATTATAAATAAAAAAAATTAAACAAAAAAAGTACATATATTTGGTATCTCTGTGTCTTACAACCCAACCTATAAAACTGCCCCACTAGTTAACCCCTTTAGTGAACAAAAATAAATAAAAACGAGGCAAAAAAGATGCTTTACTATCATACTGCCAAAGTGGAATAAAACACAATGAAAAAAAATAAATGTAAATAAAAAGTATCGCAAAAAAAAGTTATAGCTCTCTAAATAAAGCAATGCAAAAATAATTATTTTTTCTATAAAATAGTTTTTCTTGTGTAAAAGCGCCAAAACATAAAAAAACTATAAATTTGATATCGCTGTAATCGTGCTAAACCGAAGAATAAAGCTCAAACAATGAAAGAAAAAAGGGAAAAGTCAGCGTACCGTGTGTTGTGTGTGGACTCCCTGCTACAAGCCAACGCCTCGCCCGGAACCAGTTGAGCATACAGAAAGCATAATGAAAAAGGTAGGGAGGGATCTAGTGGTAGGCGGGGGTAGTTAAAAAATAGCTTTATTTCAAAATATTTAAAAATGTTGGAAACACATATTGTCTGTCACTATACACACAGAGGCACAGATCAACATGTTTTGACGCTAGTCTTCCTCATGATCAATAGAATAAGCTGCCTTATCAATTTTACCACACGCGGAACAACAAAAAAAAATCCTGAATTGCTGGTTTTTGTTCATTCTACATTCCAAAAATCGGAATAGAAAGCAATCAAAAAATGTCATGTGTCTGAAAATGGTACCAATAAAAATGTCAATTCGTCCTGCAAACAAGCTATCACATGACTCTGTGGTCCGGAATATGGAAAAATTATAGCTGTTAAAATATAGCGATGTAAAAACTAGTTTTTGCAAAAAAAAAAAAGCATCTTTTAGTTTGTGATAACAGAGAAACCCATTGTAAATCTAAAATCTCTTTAATCGCATTGAAGAATAAAGTTGTCTAATCACTTTTACCACACCAGGAAAGGCTTAAAAAAAATCTTCACCTGCCATTTTGTTGTTCATTCTGTTGCACAAACATCGCAATAAGGCTCTGCTCACATTTATCCTGCGCTCTACGCTGAGCGCTTACACCAGGGTTTTCATGTAAATCTCTGAAATACGTGATTCAGATGGAACCTCCAGCCGAAGATTCTCTATAATGAAGCAGATGGAGAGTAAGTGCTCAGCGTTGAGCGCCAAATATATATGATCCCAAACATTATGTAAAATGTTCCCAATAAAAGCTTCAACTCAATCCACAAAAAAAGTCCCCACTCAGATATGTCATCTGTCAATGGAAATATGGGGCCTAACACTTTATGGCTCCTTGCTCCTCAAAAGAAATTCAAAATTCTGCGCTCCCAAATCCAAATGCCCCCATATTCTAGGAAAATCTACACTCCAGGAGGCAAATTTTTTTCTTTACTGTCCAATGGTATAAAATTTTGTGACCCACCTATCGTGTCAATATGATCACTACACCCCTAAATGAATTCATTGAGAATTAGTTTGTAAATTTAGTGTAGTTTGTAAAATGGTGTCTCTTATGGGGGGGAGTTCTGCTGTTCAGGCACCTCAGTGCCTTTGCCAATGTGATATGTCACCCTCAAACCAGTTCAGCAAAATCTGTACTCCAATATGGCGCTTCATCTTTTCTGAGCTTTGCACTGTGCATTAAAAGTATTTTTCAACCACATATGGAGCATCAGTGTACTCCGGAGAAATTGCACAAATTTTGCGGTCCATTTTCTTCCGTTAGCCTTGTGATAATAAATTTGGGGCTAAAATAACATTTTGGTGGGAAAAATTAGATTTTTTTTATTTTCACGGCTCTACGTTATAATCTTCTGTGAAGCACCTTGGGGTTCAATGTGCTTACCACACATCTAGAAACATTTGAGGGGTATAGTTTCCAAAATGGGGTCATTTGTGGGGGGTTTCCACTGTTTAGGCACATCAGGGGCTCTCCAAATGTGATATTGCATTCGCTAATTACTCCAGCAAATTTTGAATTCAAAGGCTAAGTGCACACGTTCAGGATTATTTGCGTTTTTTTTGTGTTTTTTCACGGGAAAAAACACGTCAAAAACACATGAATTAAGCATCCTATCATTTAGAATGAATTCTGCAATTTTTGTGCACATGGTGCGTTTTTTTCCGCGAAAAAAACGCATCGCGGAAAAAGAAGCAACATGTTCATTAATTTCACGGAATTCTAGCGTTTTTCCCGCTATATTATTGACCTACAAAGTTCAGGGAAAAATCGCGGTAAAAACGCGTCAAATCCGCGCAAAAAAACGCGCAGAAACCGCGCAAAAAAACATGCGTTTTTGCCGCAAAAAAAGTCCGGTTTTGCTCAGGAATATTTGCAAACATTCCTGAACGTGTGCACTTAGCCAAAAAGTCAATTGGGGCTCCTTCCCTCCCGAGCCCTGCCATGTGCTTAAACAGTGTTTTTGCCCATATATGGGGTATATCAGCATGCTCAGAAGAAATTGCACAATACATTTTAGGGTCCATTTTTTCCTGTTACTTTTTTCAAAATAAAAAAATTGGGTCTGAAGTAAAATTTTTGTGAAATGAAGTTAAATGTTCAGGTGCATCACAGGAATTTTTAGAATGTGGAAGGAACTAAAATGAAGCGTTAATAAACTTCTTGAATGTGGGTTTGAGTACCTTGGGGGGTTCTGTTTTTAGAATGGTGTCACTTTTGGGTATTTTCTGTCACATAGACCCCTCAAAGTCACTTGAAATGTGATGTGATCCCTAAAAAAATATGATTTTATAAATTTTTTTGAAAAAATGAGAAATCGCTTGTCAACTTTTAACCCTTATAACTTACTTACAAAAAAATGTTGAAAAAATTGTGCTGATGTAAAGAGACATGTGTAAAATGTTATTTATTAATTATTTTGTGTGACATATCTCTGATTTAAGGACATAAAAATTACAAGTTTAAAAATTGCAACATTTTCAAAATTTGCACCCAATTTCCGATTTTAAGTCATATCAAAGAAATGTTACCACTATCATGAAGCACAATATGTCACAAAAAAACCTCAGAATCAGTAGGATCCGTTGAAGCATTCCAGAGTTATTACCTCATAAAGTGACACCGGTCAAAATTGGAAAATTTGACCTGGTCATGAAGGTGAACACAGGCTTGGGGGCTGAAGTGGTTAAAACTCGAACTGTCACAAAATTTAGAACAATTTCTAATTGCACAAATTTTGTGACTTGATATTTTTATGCCCATTTCATCCAGCTCTGCCAATTTTTTGAAAAGTGGATTCATTGGCATGGCCACGCACGCCCTACAAATTGAACATACTTCTACACCACCGATTTACATCTCTATCTGCCGCACAGCGCCTGAAAGATGCACCAATTTCATAAAGAGGTGTATGCCTTTTAATGAATTAGGCACATATTACTCTACCGCATTGTTCATCAAGACTGGGGCACAAAATACCAATCGTGATGAATGAGTGAAGCATGTATTATCTTTCTGCCCAACTGGTACATTAGGGTATGGGCACATGCTGAGTTTTTGCAGCAGATTTTTCTGCATTTAAAAACAGAGCATTCGCAGGAAAAATGCTGCATGAAATACACATTCTTTTGATGTGTTTTTACAATTGAATGGCAGAAAAACAATGAAATAAGATTGAAAGAATTGACATACTGCAGAAAAAAAAAACTTTAAGAAAAAAAACTGCAGCTGCTCACATCAAGTCGCCGGGAAGTTCCATGGGGCTGTCAACAGTCAGTGCTTTCTACACAGTGAGTGCACTGTAATCGCTCCCACGATCTAGTGTAGTGAGTGATTACTGCTGCTTTCACTGTGTAGTGACTGGAAACGAGCAGCTGCAGGAAGAACAACTTTATTTTCTCCCTTCAGCCGCACTTCCAATTAGACTGCTGCATATATTTAAGATTGTATTTACCTGAAGATTACAACTACATCTGCAGGGAAATCACATTTATTTTACTGACAGGTTCCCTTAATGAATAATCATGGCTGACATAGCGGAGTGTGCGGGAACACAGCCATTTTTATCCTATATTTCCAAGAGAAGTAATGAAAAGAATGTCAGAAAACAAGACATTATGAGAGAGCTGCTAACCCTCTTTAAATCCTGACTTTCAAATAAGTGTCTTTTTTTGTGTATTAAAAATATGTATACTACTTTAATATTCTTTCATCATAATTTAAAAATGTAAATATCTGTTTGCGGTCATTTGTTTTTTTTAGGAAACTTTTTTTTATTTCCAGTGGATATAAATCGGTGCTGGACATGTGATGGAAACAGAAGGTGCACAGATAATTCCAGCACTGTTATCCCAGCTGTGCAGTGTGTCTGCGGTCCTGCACTATGTGTCCACATGACCAGGAGAGATTTGTATCTACTGGAAGTAAATAGAGAAGTTATGATGGCTGATTTGCACTCGTATCTTAAAGGGAATCTGTCACCCCATTTTTCGACCATCATCTGTGGCCACCGCCATCAGGGGCTTATCTACAGCTTTCTGAAATGCTGTAGATAAGCCCCCGATGTCACCTGAAAGAGAAGAAAAACGAGTTATATTATACTCACCAAGGGGCGGTCCGGCGTCCGGTCCGATGGGCGTCGCGGTACAGTCCGGCGCCTCCCATCTTCGAGCGAAGCCCTCCTCTTCTCAGCTTCAAGTCACGGCTCCGGCGCAGGCGCACTGCTCTGCCCTGGTGAGGGCAGAGCAGAATACTGCAGTGCGCAGGCGCCGGGAAAGGTCAGAGAGGTCTGTCGCCTGCGCACTGCAGTACTCTGCTCTGCCCTCACCAGGGCAGAGCAGTGCGCCTGCACAGGAGCCGCTAATAATATAACATGGCACAGCTATGAGTGGTGCTCAAGTAGGAACCCAACCGCATGCACATAGAAAGAATAACTTGGCACTCAACTTGTATAAAATGAAGATTTTTATTGCAGTCACAAAATAACAACGTTTCGGTCCCACTTGGACCTTTGTCAAGACACTGCAATGAATATAAACACAATCAAATAACACTATTTTAAGCTATGGATAAACAGATATAAACAATAGAGTAAAGTAATAAAATAAAGGAAACGGTGAGTAATCAGAAATAGAAAATATATGTGTATCCTGAGATATCCAGGAAAATTATTTTTCAAGAAAATTTTTTTTTAAGAAAAAAAATTTTTTTGGAAAGTTACTGAAAGCAACTGTACAAAGTAACTCTAGAATAACATGAAAAGAAACCTACCCGACTGCTTTATGGAAGTAAATTCAAGGGTATTAATCCCTCATTTGGGCAAATGACAAATCTCTATGAGCTGCACCATGGGATATAAAAAGTGGAAAAAGGATACTCAGAATAAAGGTACAAAAAAGAGGAAATTATGTAACTAGGCAAGGATAAAATAAACGTACCTAGAAGTGATGGTAAGATACCAATTATTGAGCCAGGTGTTTGGAAAGAGCTGATACCTATGGGTGATATGTCACGTGAAGCATAAAGAAAGTAGCACATGAGGCATAATGCATATTAGATAGTGAGTGACTAGATACCTGTGAAGTAGGTATATATTAGGACTGGGATATATCTCTGTCAGCTGCAGGTAGATATGAACGTCCCTGTCTGTAGTAGGGTCCAAATAGGATATAGGACTAAGAAACCAATAGGATATATGCTATAAGACAGTATAAATCAGGTTAAACTACTGCAGGCAGGTGATTATGAAAAGTGACAAGATCTATCAAAGGGTACCAGTGTGGCGTATAAGCTTACTTACATCTATAGAGTAGTCAGAGATGCCCTGGGGGTAAACCAAATAGTGTGTAGTTAAAGGCTGAGATCGCTATAAAGAGGTGAATATCGATCTACTCCACTTAAGGTGTAGTTAAAATTAGCTCAAAGTGCTCCTTACCGGTGGTGATGTAGTGGATGGTGCAGCTTTGCTCCCAACACGGTGTCCACCGCTTGTTGGTGTGAGCCTTTTTGCAATCTGAGCGCCATTATATGCACAGGGGGCGGGCTCAACCTCCAAGCACAAGGCAGAAGTGAGTCACAGGAAGTGGGCGGCTCCTATGCGTTCCACTGACCAAAGATTGCATTCCAAGCGCCATATTGGGGCTGGATGAAGCTGGTCATAAGAAGTGGGTGGTACTTGTGCATTCCACTGACTAAAGCTTGTGTTCCAAGCACCATATTGGGGCTGGATTCTGGGGGGAATTTGAAAAGCGCAATCGCGGGAAGCAGAACGCCGTCTGTGCGATTCACAGACGGCCATACGCAAGAGATGCAGAGGAGCGGGGGGGGGGAGGAGAGAGAAAACGCCGCCCTCCGGACCGGACCGCTCTGATTTACAGAAAAGAATCCGAACTTTACAAAGGTATTTTGCTATCAAAACAGGGGTATCTGGATATAAGCAACATACCGATAGCTTACTTATGGGACGCACTATTCAGTCATATCTTTAGCTGATATGGCTAAAATGGGGTGACAGATTCCCTTTAACTTTCTCGTACAGTTAACCATTTAGTGTTACATAATCTGTGCAACTTGTAACTGTAAACGTGTGAATTTCTCGGTTTACTTCTATTAGTAAAAATAGCCAACCACTTAACACCATGTTCTGTTCCCTACAGTACTCACACCTAGACTTCTAACCTAATGCATTTATTGTATGTTGTTTCATCACCTTACACATACAGTTTTATGTCTGCCTAAAGGGTTCCATACATTTTAAAAGGAACCAGTCATCAGAATCATGCTGCTCAAACCACAGGCAGCATAATTAAGTCCTTAAGGACCGAGCCACTTTGTACGTTAGGCCGGCGTCACACTGGCGACAGAATCGGACGACTGCAATGCGATGAAATATCGTATTGCAGTCTGCCCTATGTTGATCTATGGAGCAGCTCCCAGTATCAGATTTTTTGTGGTCCGTTTTAAACGTCCGTGAGCAATCGCAGCATGCTGCGATTGTCACCGATTGTGGGTCGACTATCACCAATGCAAGTCTATGGGAGCGATGAAAAATCGATTACAAACGGACCGCATGTGTGACTTGCGATTAAATCGCATCGGTGTCCTTTAGAAAAGCCGGCAATTCATCCCCGGCTATACTGTAAAATCACACTGACAGCTTTAATAAAGACTAGAAAGAATAGATATATACACATAGAATACATATATATAATATATATATATATATATATATATATGTCATTGTGACATGTATATATATATATATATATATTTATAGTTCCTAGACTTCTACATACTGTAATAGCCGCAAATTCAATTGCCGGCTTTTGTGAAATCACAGAAGCCGACATGAACATTGTTTAGACACAGTTAACCATGTCATTTCCTGTATTTTGATATATGGTTTGAACTTACAATTACATAAGTGTATGTGTACAAATTTTCAGACATGTAGGGGTTAATTAAAGGTGTAAATTCGTTGTAAAAAAAATGCGTGGGCTCCCGCTGTATTTTCTCCACCAGACAGACAAAGCAAGCGAGTGGGGGCAGATAATAATAGCCTAGGGAGGGTACTTTTTTTTGTGCCCCCCCTGGCTACTGACATCTGCCCCCAGACACCCCAGAAAGGGCAAATCTAATTAGAGATTTGACACATTTTTTTTACAACGAATTTACACCTTTAATTAACCCCTACATGTCTGAAATTTTGTACACATACACTTATGTAATTGTAAGTTCAAACCATATATCAAAATACAGGAAATGACATGGTTAACTGTGTGTAAATAATGTATCATTTCATGTCGGCTTCTGTGATTTCACAAAAGCCGGCAATTGAATTAGCGGCTATTACAGTATGTAGAAGTCTAGGAACTATAAATATATATATATACACATGTCACAATGACATGTGTAATATATATATATGTGTTCTATGTGTATATATCTATTCTTTCTATTGTGATTTAAATACTATTCTTTTGGATCCATTATATGTCATTTTTGCAAGCCTGCGAGAAATTCTCACAATTCGTATGTAAATCGGATGTGACAACTACGGTCAGATGCGACTAAATCGCATCAACTACAAAAAATCGGATGCTAGTCGCATCAATGTTCATGAAATTTTAATCCGATTATCGACCGACTAAAATGGTCAGATTTTTTACTCGGTGTGTGTGACTCCAGCTCAATACACAGCATCTAATCCAGAGCCTCCTGTTTCATTTTCTTTGGAGACACATTCTTCATTTGCCTAAACCCTATATGTAACTGACGAAGGTCGTTCTGAGACCGAAACGTTTCATTTGGTATACTACAATAAATCATCATAAAATTAAGTTGAGTGCTAGGTTTATATTTCACATTAAGGCCGGTGTCACACACAACGACAAAAAATCGGTCCATTTTAGACGGTCGATTGTCGGATCAAAATGCAAACATCACACATCCTTCTGGCATCCGATTTTCCTTCAAAGATGCGATTTAGTCGCATGCTGCGATTGCACTCGGACGTTTAAAACGGACCACAAAAAATCTGATACTGGGAGCTGCTCCATAGATTAACATAGGTCCGACTGCAATGCGATATTTCATCGCATTGCAGTCGTCCGATTTTGTCGCTAGTGTGACCCCAGCCTTGGAGTCCGTATAGGACTGCCAATTGGAGCTATTTTGCTGGATGAGTAGGGCAGCCGTGTCACAGGACGCGGTATCCACCGCCGTCTAACTGACAGAGCCTCCTGTTTCATTTTCTTTTGGAGACACATTCTTCATTTGCCTAAACCCTATATGTAACTGACGAAGGTCGTTCTGAGACCGAAACGTTTCATTTTGTATACTACAATAAATCATCATAAAATTAAGTTGAGTGCCAGGTTTATATTTCACGTTATATGGTTTTGGAACCTAACCTAGGCACCTTCTGCGGCTGTGCTCACGGTGTTTTTTCTCACTTTGTACGTTAATGACCAAGCCTAATTTTTTTAAATCTGACCAGTGTCACTTTGAGGTATCTCTGAAACGCTTCAATGGATCCCAGTGTTTGAGATTGTTTTCTTGTGACATATTGAAAAGTGGTAAAATTTGTTCTATATGACTTGCGTTTATATGTGAAAATAGAGGAAATTTGGCAAAAATTTCACAATTTTCAAAATTTTTATTTTTATGCCCTTAAATCAGTTATAATAGAAAAAGCAAGGGAGACACAAAGCGCAATAGGGTCTTATCCGATAGTAAGTTATCACTTTTTTAAGTAGGAAGCTGCTCACCTGGTATTAGGTGGTTAAAGCACAAGTAGGAAAGGCTGCCGCAGATCCACAGGTCGGTCGACGACCCGACAATACAATGCACTGCAGAAAAGATGTGGATTCTAGTCCACACTGCCCAAATAATAGATTTCCAAGACGTAGTAGCAGTTAAGAAGTGGTTTAATCTACGCGTTTCAGGGTGAATACCACCCCTTCTTCAGGAAAATAGCTATATGTGGTATTTTCCTGAAGAAGGTGTGGTATTCACCCTGAAACGTGTAGATTAAACCACTTCTTAACTGCTACTACGTCTTGGAAATCTATTATTTGGGCAGCGTGGACTGGAATCCACATATTTTCTGCAGTGCTTAAATCAGTTATGTCATACAAAATAATTAATAAATTACGTTTCCCCACATGTCTACTTTACATTAACACCATTTTTTAAACATTTTTTTCTGTTACGAAGTTAAAAGGGTTAAAAGTTGATCAGCAATTTCTAATTTTTCCAACAAAATTTAAAAAAAACAACATTTTTTTTTTAGGGACCACATCACATTTGAAGTAACTTTGATTGGTCTATATGAAAGAAAATACCCAAAAGTGACACCATTCTAAAAACTGCACCCCTCAAAACCATATTCAAGAAGTTTATTAACCCTTCAGGTGCTTCACAGAGATTAATGCAATGTGGAAGGAAAAAAATTAACATTTTACCATTTTCACAAAAATTTTGCTATAGCCCCAAATTTTTTGTTTTCACGTGGGTAACAAGGGAAAATGAACCTCGATTTTGTTGTGCTATTTCTCCTGAGTACGTCGATACTGTTTGGGTACATGACAGAGCTCAGAAGGGAAGGAACACCATTTGAATTTTTGAACACAAAAATGACTGGAATCGAGAGCAAACACCATGTCACTTTTGGATAGCCCCTGATGTGTCTTAACAGGGGAAAATCCCACAAATGACCTTATTTTGGAAACCAGACCCATCAAAAAATGTATCTAGATATGTGATGAGCACCGTGAACCCAGGTGCTTCACATCTGTAACGCTGGTATTGTCTGTACTTTGTTTTCCAGCGTTACTTTGCATGTTTTTTGCATTAACCCTTTTGCTCCTTTCCCCCTAACCAGCTGGGATACTGTTGTCTGTTACCTATATGGATGCTGCTCAGTTCCCGGCTCTGCTGCGTACCCGTACTTGCGTGAGTGGCTCCGCTGCTTTGCATGACCGCCCGCATGTGCGGTTCCTGACTTGCTGTGAAAGCCGTCCGTAGCTTGAAAAGTCCTCTGCAGTGGTGCATGACTTACTGCGTGGTTGGCGGCAGCCATTGTTGGGTTCCCTCTGTGTTGTGCTGTCTGGCTCTGCATAGGGGGCGCGGCCCACACCTGTCCTGCTTTTATGTGGATTGGGTGTTTACTAGAGTTACTGCTCCAGCCTATCGCTGTGAAGCAGCTCATATATAAAGTTCCCCAGCCCTAGTGGGCGTTGCCAGAGCTTCGCATTGAATCCACACTGAATCCCTGAACCTAGCCGTATGTGGTTGTGTGTTCAGCTCCTGCTCTGAAGTTGATCAGCTCTGGAGAGCTGATTCCCTGTTCCTGCTGTGTCTTGTTCCCTGATCCTGGATCAAACCCGGTACCTGAATGTCTGAATTGTGTCTTGTGTTTCCGCCTATGCTGGGGGCTGATTACCCAGATCGCCGTTCCTGGAGGCTGTATATCCAGGCCTGTTCCTGCTGTGTCTAATTACCTGAACCCCTGATCTTAGATCGCATCCTGTACCTGACTTTCTGAACTGTGTCCTCTGTGTTCTGTTCCTGAAATCCTGCTGTGTCCAGAACCCTGTGCCAGTGACTGTGAATCCTTGCTATATAACCTGAGTTCATCTTGGAAGGAGGAGTCCGGTGTGTGCTGAGTTTCTGTTACTCTGTGCTCAGCCTCTGTGCAATCCCCGGCCAGCTCCCGTTGAGCCTGGCGGGGCTTGCACCAGACCGCTGGGGTTCCTTTTCAGGTCGCTGCCAGATGTCCGGATCCTATGCCTGATGACCATGGCCTGATGTCCGATGTCCGACGACCACTTCCAGATGTCCGGATCCTATCCTTCCTGCCTGATGTCCGGATCCTGCCGATCATTGCCAGATGTCCGGAGTCCGAGGCCTGTGTTCCAGTCCGTGTTCCTGTGATCCAATCCATGTTCCTGTCCGTGTTCCTGACTCCCTGAGACCCAATCCGTGTTCCTGACTCCCTGAGATCCAATCCATGTTCCTGTCCGTGTTCCTGACTCCCTGAGATCCAATCCCTGTCCCTGTTGTTCTTGTGCAGTCTAACTCTGTTTCAGCCATCAGCTCCTGATTCCAGTTTCCTGCCTGTTACCTGTCGGCTTGCCTGTCTGCCATCCGACTGCAGCTCCATCCGGAAGTTCGGACATCATCTGCAGAGATCCCCGGCTCTTGCCTGCTCACCTGGGAGCGATCATCTGCCATCCGACTGCAGTTCCATCCGGAAGTTCGGACATCATCTGCAGAGATCCCCGGCTCTTGCCTGCTCACCTGGGAGCGATCATCTGCCATCCGACTGCAGCCTACCTGGAGGCTCCACCATATCAGGTCGTATATACCTGCCTGTCTAGAGCCTGCCTGGTCACTTACCGTGACAAGCTGCCTGTCTAGAGACTGCCTGGTCACTTACTGTGACAACCTGCCTGTCCCAGAGACTGCCTGGTCACTTGCCGTGACAACCTGCCTGTCCCAGAGACTGCCCTGGTCACTTTCCGTGACAACCTGCCTGTCCCAGAGACTGCCTGGTCACTTGCCGTGACAACCTGCCTGCCTGGTCACTTGCCGTGACAACCTGCCTGCCCTGGTCACTTGCCGTGACAACCTGCCTGCCCTGGTCACTTGCCGTGACAACCTGCCTGCCCTGGTCACTTGCCGTGACAACCTGCCTGCCTGGTCACTTGCCGTGACAACCTGCCTGCCCTGGTCACTTGCCGTGACAACCTGCCTGCCTGGTCACTTGCCGTGACAACCTGCCTGTCCCAGAGATTGCCCTGGTCACTAGCCGTGACAACCTGCCTGTCCCAGAGACTGCCTGGTCACTTGCCGTGACAACCTGCCTGTCCTGCCGGTTCCTCCTTGGTCTACCCTGTGATGACGTCTGTCCTGGGTCGGTGTCTGATGTTCTCCTGCTGAGCCTGTGCTACGCCTGAGGCCTGAGAGAGAGGCCGTCCTAGTATGCCCGTGCCAGATGACCCTGGACTTCATCAACCCGTGATGACCCCGCCATCGTCTGACGTTCGTCCTGGGCCGGTGTCTGATGTTCTCCTGCTGAGCCTGTGCTACGCCCGAGGCCTGAGAGTGTGGCCATACTAGTATGCCCGTGCCAGATGATTCTGGACTTCATCAACCCGTGATGACCCCGCCATCGTCTGAAGTCTGTCTGAGGTCGGTGTCTGATGTTCTCCTGCTGAGCCTGTGCTACGCCTAAGGCCTGAGAGAGAGGCCGTCCAAGTATGCCTGTGCCAGATAACCCTGGACTGCATCTACCCGTGATGTCCTCCAGCACTCGTCTGTGATCCTGAGTTGTGTACCCTTCTCTGATGTGCGGAATCGGGAGCCCGGTCTTATGTTATGTTTATTTACTTTGTTTCTTTAAGTAAACTTTATGTTTCTTCTTACCTGAAGTTGTGCGGTGTTGTCTAGTCCTGCAGGTCGCCACCTTGCCCACATGCTCAGCTGCCACGGATCCCGGTCGCTGCCCTTCCCTAGTCCGGGCAGGCCCGGGTCTCCCTCCGTGGTCCAGTGGGTCCACATTCTCTTACCATCTGGGACCCATGCCTCACGTCGTCGTGGACTGGCGGCGTGGGAGCATTGGCTAGCTAGGCAAGCTATGCCATGTCCCGACGCCCCACAGCCGTGGGAAGCGCTTCAACATCTATATATATAAATTTGAATGTGTGTGTGTATGTGGGTATCACCAACCAATCACGGAGTATCTTACATTGAACCAGAGCTGTTTAAAAGAAGCTGAGCTGTGATTGGTTGCTATGAGCAACAGTTTTCCTTGCAACCAATCCCTAAGCATCTTTTATTTCACCAGAGTTGTTTAATAGAAGCTGAGCTCTGATTGGTTGCTATGAGCAACAATTTTCTCTCTCCACGACAACACCTCAGCTGACACTGACCAGGTGGGAGAAATCTAGCATCCCCGGGAACATAAGCTCCCAGCCATTGTCTGCCCCCCAGACAGAAGCAGAGTGCACATAACAGAAATGAATCATCTGCCCATATCCCCATCACACATCATCCATCCCATAGGCACATCTTCCCTCTTAAAGGGATCTCCGATATGGAAGTCAGGGCAAATCCATCCTGCGCTTTGGTTTTGACCCTCGGCCTCTCTTAAAGGGATCCCCGGTATGGAAGTTAGGGCAATTCCACTAAGTGCTCTAGTTCTGCCCCCAGACCCCTCTTGAAGGGATCCCCGGTATGGAAGTGAGGGCAAATCCACTCTGCGCTTTGGTTTTGACCCCAGGCCTCTCTTAAAGGGATCTCCGGTATGGAAGTTAGGGCTATTCCACTCAGCTCTGTGGTTCTGACCCCAGGGTCTCTTAAAGGGATCATTGGTATAGAAGTTAGGGTAAATCCCTCAGCGCTCAGATTCTGACCCCAGTCCTCTCTTAAAGGGATCATTGGTATGGAAGTCAGGGCAAATCCATCCAGCGCTTTGGTTCTGATGCCAGGCCTCTCAAAGGGATCTCCGGTATGGAAGTTAGGGCCATTCCACACAGCGCTCTGATTCTGACCCCAGGCTCTCTTAAAGGGATCCCCGGTATGGAAGTCAGGGCAATTGCCTTCAAATGTTCTGGTACTGACCCCAGGCCTCTATTAAAGGGATCATTGGTATGGAAGGGAGGGCAAATCCACTCTGCACTTTGGTTCTGACGCCAGGCCTCTCTTAAAGGGATCTCTAGTATGGAAGTTAGGGTAAATCCCTCAGCGCTCTTATTCTCACACCAGGCTTCTATTAAAGGGATCATTGGTATGGAAGTTAGGGCAAATCCACTCAGCACTCTGGTTCTGACCCCAGGCTGACGGGATGATGTGGGATTTTAGGGGTAATAGTACGGTGGCTCTGGCTGACGGGATGATGTGGGATTTTAGGGGGAGTAGTCGGGTGGCTCTGGCTCACGGGACGATGTGGGATATTAGTGGTAGTAGTCTGGCGGCTGTGACGGGATGATGTGGGATATTAGGGGTAGTAGTCCGGTGGCTCTGGCTGACGGGATGATGTGGGATATTAGTGGTAGTAGTCCGGTGGCTCTGGCTGACGGGATGATGTGGGATATTAGGGGGAGTAGTCTGGTGACTCTGGCTGATGGGACGATGTGGGATATTAGGGGTAGTAGTCTGGCGGCTGTGACGAAATGATGTGGGATATTAGGGGTAGTAGTCCGGTGGCTCTGGCTGACGGGATGATGTGGGATATTAGTGGTAGTAGTCCGGTGGCTCTGGCTGACGGGATGATGTGGGATATTAGGGGTAGTAGTCCGGTGGCTCTGGCTCACGGGACGATGTGGGATATTAGGGGTAGTAGTCCGGTGGCTTTGGCTGACGGGATTGTGTGGGATATTATTGTGAATGTGGCTATGCGGAGTTGGCGGGGCTCTACACTCAGCTTTATATTTATAGATATAATCATTACAATTTGTTATAACTAACCGTAGTTAGTTACTATGCCCGGGCAGCGCTGGGCTCCTCAGCTAGTAAGGTTATAAAGTAGAGCTGAGAAAAAAACAAAAAAGGTTCTTTTAGCCCCAAATTTTTTATTTTCACAAAGGGAAACAGGAGAAATTGCACAAAGAATTGCAGAATGCATTTTCTCCTGAGTGCGTCAATACGCCATATGTGGTCGAAAACTACTTTTGAGGCAGTGCAAAGCTCAGAAGAGAAGCAGAAATGGTCTGAAAGTGCCATCATGAAACATTGGCACAGCCCCTGATTTGCAAGCACAGCGGAAACCCACCATAAGTGATGTCATTTTACAAACTACACCTCTTAATGAATTCATCTAGGAATGTAGTGAGCATGTTGACACCACATGTGCCCCCAGAAATTATACCTTTGGGCATTAAAGAATGAATAATTACATTTTTACCACAGAAATATTGTTTTAGCAACAGATCTTACATTTTGGGTAAAAATGGCACCAACATTTGTCACACAATTTCTGCTGAATGTGGTAATGCCCCATATGTGGCTATACAGTACTGCTTAAGGTTATGCCACACTAAGCGAGATCGCTAGCGAGATCGCTACTGCGTCACCATTTATGACGCAGTAGCGTTCTCGTTAGCGACTTAGCTGTTAGATTCCAAACACAACTCATCAGCGATCTGTATAACGACCTCTGTGGTCGTTGGGAAAACCTAGTCCCACCTGCGACACTGGTGAAGTCGTTCATAAAGGGTGTCACACTCAGCGATTCAGGCTCACCAGCGGGACACCAACGACCAAAAAACGGCTCAGAACGTTCATGAGCGATCAGCGACATCTCAGCAGGGGCCACATCGCTGCTACATGTCACACACAGTAAAGTCGCTAACGAGATCGCTACTGCGTCATAATGGTGATGCAATTGCGATCTCGTTTGCGATCTCGCTTAGTGTGGCATACCCTTTAGCCACACGGCGAGGCTCGGGAGGGACAGAGCACTATTTTCCTCCTAGAGCACAGATTTTCCTAGAATAGTTTGTGGACTCCATATACAGATCTCCTAAGTTCTATAAGAGCAGAATACTCCCCTCAAGTGACCCCATTTTGTAAATTATACCCCTACCAAACATGTGGACGCTAAACATGGTTTATGCACACCATGGTACTAAGAAGGTAGAAAGGCATTTAGATTTGGAAGCACAAAATTCGCTGAATTTCTTAAGGGGGGCAAGGAGCCATTTCGCTTTTCCAGAGCCTTTGTGCTACCAGTAATGTGAAAGCCCCCGATATTTCTGTTAACAGATGAAGAACCTGAGTGGGAACTTGCTTTTTTTGTGGATTGAGTTCAAGCTTTTGTTAGGAACTTTTTATGTAACATTTTGAATCACATTTATCCTCCACTCTGCACTGAGCACTTACACAGGGATTTCCATCTAAATCTCTGAATGATGTGATTCAGATGAAACCCCAAGAGATCCATTCACTACTAATGGCTAATGAACAGCAGAGTACTCTTGACTCCATCTTCTTAACAGTGTCCTCTTCAGAAGTGCACACTAACTGTGGCGGACTCGCTTTTATGCATGCCTAAAAGACAGACACAGCTGGATCATAGGCCAGACAGCATCCACGGTGCTTCCATCTGCCTCATTATAGGGAATCTTCAGCCAGGGGTTCCATCAGAATCACTTATTTCAGAGATTCACACAGAAACCCCAGTGTAAGTGCTCAGCGTAGAACTCAGGATAAATGTGAGCTGGATCTTAAGGCACTGTCACACTTAGTGATCGCACTAGCGATCACGACAACGACACGACCTGGCGAGATCGTTAGTGCGATCGCTATGTGGTCGCTAGTTAGCTTCCAAACACAAAGATCTCATCAGAGATCAGCGATCTGTATAACGACCTCTGCGGTCATTGGGAAAACCTAGTCCCACCTGCGACGCTGGTAAAGTCGTTCATAAATGGTGTCACACTCAGTGATTCAGGCTCACCAGCGGGACACCAACGACCAAAAAACGGCTCAGAACGTTCATAAGTGACCAACAACATCTCAGCAGGGGCCACATCGCTGCTACATGTCACACACAGCTGCGTCGCTAACGAGATCGCTACTGCGTCATAAAATCGGTGACTCTTTAGCGATCTCGTTAGCAATCTCGCTTAGTGTGACAGTACCTTTACTGTGATCTTTGAAAGGCAGAATGAACAAATCAACAGAATGTCAAGAATTCCTTTTATTTATTTTTTACACCGTTCCTAGTATGATGTAAGTGATTAGACGAGTTTATTCAGTGTGAGTACAGCGATACCAGATTTATATAGTTTATTTATGTTTGGCTTATGTCATACACTAAAAGTCCTTTTTTGTTGCAAAAACTAATTTCTGCATAGCCATGTTTTGAGAGCTATAGTTTTTTCCATATTTCTGCCAGTCATGTTAGGGATTGGTTTTTGCTGGATGAGTTGACTTGTTATTGGTACCATTTTCAGGCACATAACATTTTTGATAACTTTCTATTCCGATTTTTCAGAGACAGAATAAACAAAAAACAGCAATTCAGGAATTGTTTCTTAGGAGGTTTTTCTTATTCAGTTTCAGATGTGGTAAATTTGATAAGGCAGTTTTATTTTTCGGGTCCGTACAAATACAGCAATACTACATTTATGCAATTTTTTTATGCTTTGGCACTTTTACACAAAAACTTTTATAGAAAAAATAATTATTTTTGCATCACTATTCTGAGATCTATAATTTTTTATTTTTCCACTAATGGAGCTGTATAGCTGCTTATTTTTTTGCGGGATGATATTTTCAGCTATACCATTTTTATTTATATTCGTTTTTTTGATTGTGTTTTATTCCAGTTTTTTCCAGTGATATGATGATAAACCATAGTTTTCCACTTTTTTTTTTTTTTTACGGTGTTCACTAACGGGGCTAACTAGTGACTTTTTTTTTTTTAGATCGGGTTGTTCCATTCTTGGCAATACCAAATATGTGTACTTTTGTTTATTTCATTTTTTTTACAGAATTTATTTAAAAACATATTTTTACTATTATTTTTTTTTTTTGCTTTGACCCTCTATGGGACTTTCACTTTTTCACATGTTTTTCTGCTTTAATCGCAGGTATAATGCATTGCAACGCACCAGAATTAAACAGCCAGGGGGTGCTGGCATCATCCCTGGCTGTTAGTGCAGGAGCTCAGCCACTAATTGCTGAGCTCCTGCTATGATCAGGCGGGAGGTGCTGATATGTCAGAAATTCCTGTGCGATCAGTCAGCGAGATTGACTGATCACAGCCCTCTGAGTGTGGTGACCAATGACATGGTTTCCGATACCTCTTCTTGTGCACTCAGCTGTCAGTGACTGCTGTTGCCACTGAACGGTTACACAGTGACAGTTTAAATGCATGACAGACATAGCACGTCATGGTGCAGGAACTGACAGTTCCTGGGGGGGCAGCTGGATCAGGAGTTGAAGAGAGGGATACTCATACAGGGAGAAGAGACTTCCTGTTTCTACATAGAGCTTAAAAGGATTCAGGTAGGCAGTTTTTAATCACGTGATGTCATAGACCTAATGGAAAAGAGAATAACTGGGTAGAAAGGCAAAATTAGCAATTCTAAGTACACAGTACTATATGATTATTATTATAATATTATTTATTATTATTGTAGCGCCATTTATTCCATGGCGCTTAGCATGTGAAAAGGGGTATATATAACAAAAAACAAGTACAATAATCTTGAACAAAAAGAGAGGAGGAGAGAGGACCTGCAAGGGCTCACAATCTACATATGATGATTGCAATGTATTAAGAAGATAAAAGCTTTGATGGGAGTGCTTCTTTAAGAAAAGCCTGGAGAAAGTGATGGGTTTGGAGGAAACTTTCATCATATTTTTGAACAGGAAAGAAGCCAATTTGACAAATGAAGTCAATTAACTTTAATAACTTTACATGTCTTATAGAGACCTCTCCATTACTAATCCGTGGGTTTAATATTACCTGACAAGACAAAGGTGACATCAACCCCACAAATATTACCTCACTTGTCACCGATACAGGGCAAGTGGGAAGAGCCGGGCAAAGCACCAAAATTGGTGCATCTAATAGATGCGCCTTTTCTGGACTGATGGGGATGCTATTTTTAGGCTATATGGGTCAATATCTGTGGCCCCTTACCAGCCCGAGAATACCAGCCCCCAGCTGTCTGCTTTAGCAAGGCTGGTTGTCAAAAATGGGGGGACCCCCACTCTGTTTTTTTTTATTTAAATAATTTAAAAAAACAGCATGGGGACCCATCTATTCTTGGTGACCAGCCTTGCTGAAGCTGACAGCTGAGGGTTGCAGCTCCAAGGTGTCCATTTTGCCTGGCTGGTTATAGAAAATACAGGGAAAACCACGCCGGATTTATTTATGTTTTTATAGTGCAGGCGGGTGGGTGATGAATACTCCCATCAGCCGCTCCTGCTGTCACTATTAGCGGCAACAGGTGTAGGCTGATGGCAGTAATAGTCCCATCAGCCCTCGCCGACTCTCATTGTTATCACTTGACTATAATGCTCATCATTCTCCCTGCTTGCACTGATCGCCGGCCCAACAAAAAATGGACATCAGCGTATTTTGCCCATGGACACACGGTCCATGGAAACACACTGACATGTGCACAAACCAATTCACTTGAATGAGTCTACGTGTTTAAGAGTCTCCGGTACGCGTGAAAACTGTCAACACACGTTCTGGAGAAACGGACATGTGACAGAGGCCTAAAACCTCTGAGTCATTGGCTGCTATGGGCATAAAAGGAGATAAACTCATGGTGTGGCCACCATCTTTCTCTGACCTCAACTCTATAGAGAACCTTTGGAGAATCATCAAGCAAAATATCTATGAGGGTGAGAGGCAGTTCACTTCAAAACAGCAGCTCTGGGAGGCTATTCTGACTTCATGCAAAGAAATACAAGCAGAAACTCTCCAAAAACTCACAAGTTCAATGGATGCAAGAATTGTGAAGGTGATATCAAAGAAGGGTTCCTATGTTACATGTAACTTGGCCTGTTAGGATGTTTTGGAGTTAAGTAGCTTTTTTGTTCAGTGAATGTGACCTCCTAATGCTGCAAATTCCACAAATGAGCATTTTCAATTCTTTAACCCCTCTCTGACATTAGACGTACTATCCCATCCATAAAACCCGTGACAATCTGACCATGGATGGGATAGTACGAGCGTCAGGGAACCGCTCCCGACACTAATAACCCCTTGCACGCGATTCAACATGATCGGGTGTATGGGGGCACGGGACGATCGCGCAGGTGGGGCTCCTTGCGCCCCCCACTGAGACCGTCTCAGAGCAGCGCGATGTGATCGCGCTGTTCCTGAGGGCCTTCCTCCCTCCCATGGACCCGGATCCCCCAAGATGGCGCGCGGGGTTCTGGAGGGAGGCGGCTTCCTCAGTGCCTGCTGAGAGCAGGCACTGAGAAGCCTGCTGCACTGCCTGAGCGATCGCTGGTGTGACAGAGTGCTGTGCACACTGTCACACCAGCGATCTGATAAAATACAGTGATGTCCCACCCTGGGACAAAGTAAAAAAGTTAAAAAAATAAAAATAAACAGGTTTTAAAAAAAAATCCAAATAAAAAAAAAAAAAAATTCCCCAATAAATTTTATTTCTTCCTGTAAATAAAAAAAACAAAACAATAAAAGTACACATATTTGGTATTGCCGCGTTCGTAACGACCCCCCTATAAAACTGTCCCACTAGTTAACCCCTTTAGTGAACCCCTTAAAAAAAAAAAAAAACGAAGCAAAAAATCAATGCTTTATCATCATACCGCCGAACAAAAAGTGGAATAACACGCGATCAAAAAGACCGATATAAAAAAACATGGTACCGCTGAAAACGTCATCTTGTCCCGCAAAAAACGAGTCATCATACAGCATCATCAGCGAAAAAATAAAAAAGTTATAGCTCGCAGAATAAAGCCATGCAAAAATAATTATTTTCTATATAAAATTGTTTTTATTCTATAAAAGCGCCAAAACATAAAAAAATGCTATAAATGAGGTATCGCCGTAATCGTACTGACCCGAAGAATAAAACTGCTTTATCAATTTTACCACACGCGGAACGGTATAAACGCCTCCCCCAAAAGAAATTCATGAATTGCTGATTTTTGTTCATTCTAACCTCCCAAAAATCGAAATAAAAAGCGATCAAAAAATGTCACGTGCTCAAAAATGGTACCAATAAAAACGTCAACTCGTACCGCAAAAAATAAGACCTCACATGACTCTGTGGGCCAAAATATGCAAAAATTATAGCTCTCAAAATGTGGCGATGCAAAAAACTATTTTTGCAATAAAAAGCGTCTTTTAGCGTGACAGCTGCCAATCATAAAAACCCGCTATAAATAGTAAATCAAACCCCCCTTTATCCCCTCTTTAGTTAGGGAAAAATAATAAAATTAAAAAAAAGTATTTATTTCCATTTTCCCATTAGGGTTAGGGTTAGGGTTGCGGCTAAAGTTAGGGTTAGGGTTGGCGCTAAAGTTAGGATTAGGGTTAGGGTTGGGATTAGGGGTGTGTTAGGGTTAGGTTTGTGGTTAGGGTTGGGACTAGGGTTAGGGGTGTGTTGGGGTTAGGTTTGGAGTTAGAATTGGGGGGTTTCCGCTGTTTAGGCACATCAGGGGCTCTCCAAATGTGACATGGCGTCTGATCTCAATTCCAGCCAATTCTGCGTTGAAAAAGTCAAACGGTGCTCCTTCACTTCTGAGCTCTGCCATGCGTCCAAACAGTAGTTTATCCCCACATATGGGGTATCAGCGTACTCTGGACCCCAAGAGTTATTGTGCAATTTGTCCTATTTCTTCTGTTACCCTTGGGAAAATAAAAAACTGGGGGCGAAAATATCATTTTTGTACAAAAAAAATTATTTTTTTGTTTTTACGGCTGTACATTATAAGCTTCTGTGAAGCACTTGGGGCTTCATAGCGCTCACCACACATCTAGATAAGTTCCTTGTGGGTCTATTTTCCAAAATGGGGTCACTTGTTGGGGATTTCCACTGTTTAGGCACATCAGGGGCTCTCCAAATGCGACATGACGCCCCCAGACCATTCCATCAAAGTCTGCAATCCAAAACGTCACTACTTCCCTTCCGAGCCCCAACGTGTACCCATACAGTAGTTTTCTCCCACATATTGGGTATCAGCGTACTCAGGACAAATTGGAAAACAACTTTTGGGGTCCAATTTCTCCTGTTACCCTTGTAAAAATAAAATATTGGGGCAAAAAATCATTTTTGCAAAAAAAAAAAAAGATTTTTTATTTTTACGGCTGTGCGTTATAAACTTCTGTGAAGCACTTCGGGGTTCAAAGTGCTCACCACACATCTAGACAAGTTCCTTGTGGGGTCTATTTTCCAAAATGGGGTCACTTGTGGGGGGTTTCCACTGTTTAGGCGCATCAGGGGCTCTCCAAATGCGACATGACACCCCCAGACCATTCCATCAAAGTCTGCAATCCAAAACGTCACTACTTCCCTTCCGAGCCCTGACGTGCGCCCATACAGTAGTTTTCTCCCACATATTGGGTATCAGCGTACTCAGGACAAATTGGACAACAATTTTGGGGTCCAATTTCTCCTGTTTCCCTTGTGAAAATAAAATATTGGGGGCAAAAAAATCATTTTTGCAAAAAAAAAAAAAAGATTTTTTATTTTTACGGCTGTGCGTTATAAACTTCTGTGAAGCACTTCGGGGTTCAAAGTGCTCACCACACATCTAGACAAGTTCCTTGTGGGGTCTATTTTCCAAAATGGGGTCACTTGTGGGGGGTTTCCACTGTTTAGGCGCATCAGGGGCTCTCCAAATGCGACATGACACCCCCAGACCATTCCATCAAAGTCTGCAATCCAAAACGTCACTACTTCCCTTCCGAGCCCTGACGTGCGCCCATACAGTAGTTTTCTCCCACATATTGGGTATCAGCGTACTCAGGACAAATTGGACAACAACTTTTGGGTTCCAATTTCTTCTATTACCCTTGTGAAAATAAAATATTGGGGGCGAAAAAAATCATTTTTGTAAAAAAAAAAAGGATTTTTTATTTTACGGCTGTACGTTATAAACTTTAGTGAAACACCTGGGGGTTCAAAGTTCTCACCACACATCTAGATAAGTTCCTTGAGGGGTCTAGTTTCCAAAATGGTGTCATTTATGGGGGTTTCCACTGTTTAGGCAGATCAGGAGCTCTCCAAACACGACATGGCGTTCAGCCAATTCTGCGTTGAAAAAGTCAGACGGCGCTCCTTCCCTTCCAAACTCTGCCATGCACCCAAACAGTGGTTTACCCCCACATATGGGGTATCAGCGCACTCAGGACAAATTGCACAATAACTTTTGGAGTCTTGTTACCCTTGGAAAATAAAAAATTGGGGTGAAAAGATAATTTTTGTGGAAAAAATATGATTTTTAAATTTTACGGCTCTACGTTATAAACTTGTGTGAAGCACTTGGGGGTTCAAATTGCTCACCAAAGATCTAGATAAGTTCCTTAGGGGGTCTAGTTTCCCAAATGGGGTCATTTGTGGGGGGTTTCCACTGTTTAGGCACATCAGGGACTCTCCAAATGCAACATGGCATCCAATCTCAATTCCAGCCAATTTTGGTTGGAAAAAGTCAAATGGTGCTCCTTCCATTCCGAGCTCTGCCGTGCGCCCAAACAGTGGTTCCCCCCCACATATGGGGTATGAGTGTACTCAGGACAAATTGTACAACAACTTATGTGGTCCAATTTCTCCTGTTACCCTTGGGAAAATAATAAATTAGTGACTAAAAGATAATTTTTGTGGGAAAAAAATAGGATTTTTTATTTTCATGCCCGGGCATTATAAACTTGTGTGAAGCACTTGGGGGTTCAAAGTGCTCACCAAAGATCTAGATAAGTTCCTTAGGGGGTCTAGTTTCCAAAATGGGGTCACTTGTGGGGGTTTCCACTGTTTAGGCTCATCTGGGGCACTGCAAACGGAACATGACCCCCATCAACGTCTGCATTCCAAAACGTTACTACTTCCTTTCCAAGCCCTGCCGTGCGCCCAAACATCTTCCCCCCCCCCACATATGGGGTATCAGCGTACTCAGGACAAATTGGACAACAACTTTTGAGGTCCAATTTCCTTGGGAAAATTCAAAAATTTGGGACTAAAAAATCATTTTTGTGGAAAATTGTTTTTTTTTTTTTTTTCACACCCAGGCATTATAAACTTTTGTGAAACACTTGGGGGTTCAAAGTGCTCACAACAGATCTAGATAAGTACCTTAGGGGGTCTAGTTTCCAAAATGGTGTCACTTGTGGGGGTTTCCACTGTTTAAGCGCATCAGGGGCTCTCCAAACACGACATGGCGTCCAATCTCAATTCCAGCCAATTTTAGTTTGAAAAAGTCAAACGGCGCTCCTTCCCTTACGAGCTCTGCCGTATGCCCAAACAGTGGTTTTCCCCCACATATTGGGTATTGGCGTACTCAGGAGAAATTGCATAACAACCTTATCTGTCCATTTTCTCCTTTTACCCTTGTGAAAATAAAAAAAAGGTTTGTAAAAGATCATTTTTGTGGCTAAAAAGTTAAATGTTCATTTTTTCCTTCCACGTTGCTTTAGTTCCTGTGAAGCACCTGAAGGGTTAATAAACTTCTTGAATGTAGTTTTGAGTACCTTGAGGGGTGCAGTTTTTAGAATGGTGTCACTTTTGGGTATTTTCTGCCATATAGACCCCTCAAAGTGACTTCAAATGAGAAGTGGTCCCTAAAAAAAATGGCTTTGTAAATTTTGTTGTAAAAATGAGAAATCGCTGGTCAACTTTTAACTCTTATAACTTCCTAACAAAAAAAAAATTTTGGTTCCAAAATTGTGCTGATGTAAAGTAGACATGTGGGAAATGTTATTTCTTAACTATTTTGTGTGACATATTTCTCTGTTTTAAAGGAATAAAAATTCAAAGTTTGAAAATTGCAAAATTTTAAAAATTTTCGCCATATTTGCGTTTTTTTCAAAAATAAACGCAAGTTATATCGATGAAATTTTACTTCTAACGTGAAGTACAATATGTCACGAGAAAACAATCTCAGAATCGCGAATATCCGTTGAAGCGTTCCAGAGTTATAACCTCATAAAGAGACAGTGGTCAGAATTGTAAAAATTGGCCCGGTCATTAACGTGCAAACCACCCTTGGGGGTGAAGGGGTTAAAACAGATCAAATATTTAGAAATTCTACTGTGCCTAATAATTTGGAACAGTGCATTTTGGGTTTTTGTTCATTTTGGAGATTATACTGTTATCATTGGGAGGTTTCTTCAATAAAATTTGATGTATACTCTAACGGGTGATGACTTTTATTAGACTGACTGTCATTTGCACCGACCACTTAGGAAAATCAGAGAAAATATAATTTGCATAATAATTTGGAACATAGTGTATATGGGTTTAGTCAAAATCACTTTGAATGATGGCAGCTGTGTACTGACAACTATTTAATGAGTTTAAATATGATTCTTTTCAAAATTAGCCAGTCACATCCCCAATTACAAGAGGGTGTTCACATTAATGCAAACACTATTTTAGTTTTGTTATTTTTACTTCCCGCCTCAAAATTATTTCAGTTTGTTTCTCAGTGGATTTGTACAGATGATGGGTACATTTAAAGGTGGAAAAAGTTCTGAATTAATTCTTCGTAGCATGACTTATGTGACAAAAAGCTGGCATTTTAACAGGGGTGTGTAGACCTTTTTAGATCCATTACATTATCAGGTGCATACAGACAACTAAGCTACTACCCCAGTGAAATAAATATAAAGTTATTATTGTGGACAATATGTAGTGAAGCCAAACTTATACAAAATAAGAGATTTATACATCTTAATTCTAGATTTGTTAAACCCCTTTATTACTGGTGTGTTAGTTTTACATTAATGAAGAATCAGTTAGATATTATGTGACGGCTGGATTTTTCACTTTAGTTTTCAGTAAGGCTAAGTGCACACGTTCAGGAATGTTTGCAGAATATTCCTGAGCAAAAACGTGCGTTTTGCGCGGATTTGACGCGTTTTCACCGCGATTTTCCCCTGAACTTTCTAGGTCAATAATATAGCGGGAAAACGCATGTTGCTTCTTTTTCCGCAATGCGTTTTTTTCGCGGAAAAAAACGCACCATGTGCACAAAAACTGCGGAATTCATTCTAAATGATAGGATGCTTAATTCATGCATTTTTGATGCGTTTTTTCCCGCGAAAAAACACGAAAAAAATGCAAATAATCCTGAACGTGTGCACTTAGCCTTATACTTTTATACTCTGTTCACTACCACAAGAGAAAAGCAATAAAAACAATAGTAGTGTTGCATTTCCGACATCGATAATACCAACAGTGTTCAATGGACAACATAAAGAGACAAAATAGCGCTGCTTCCAATGCAGATTCATTTTTACATGGAAATGGATATGCATTAAAATCCACATTAAAAAAAACACTTCAAATACTCTTTAAATTCAATAGAGACATGTACAGTAAATGCTGTGGTTCCCTTAGCCCAAAAACATTATTGATGCTTACTGTTTATTGTAAACTATATAATGATGCTAATCAAAAACAATAGACATTTAAACCAAATCAATATTTGGTGGTTAATCCTTTAACTTGTAAACATCAGGTCTTCTAGGTACACTTGCACAAAGTCAGGGAATTTGTAGGATTAGAGTCAGGTGTATGAGTAACCAATTGAACCAAACAGGTGATAGTGATCATAATTTTAATATGTAGATTGAAACACAGCAATTAACTGAAACAGAAACAGCTGTGTAGGATACTAAAAGTGAGTCTGTCAGCACAGAATGACTGTTCAAACCAAGAACAGAGGGCTCTTGGCATGGCCAAACATTTAAGTACTTATTCCTTGTTCTACATCCATCTTTGCAATTCTTTTTCTCTATAAAGTCAGAGGCTATCAATCCAAATAGCAGAGGTGGTGGGCGGAGAGTGACAGAAAACGAGAAGATACACTAGATAAATCCATCTACTGATTGGGGAAGTCTGGCCTGAAATGGTCTTTGTGGAAGAATTGCGGACCAAAAAGCCATATGTTCATTATAAAAGCAAGAAAAATACTTGGCTGTAACAGAAGGCAGTTTGTTCACTGAAGTGCTGGAGAGCTATACAGTAGTGAGTGTCTGAAGACAACAGTAAAGTATGGTGGAGGTTCCTTGCAAATTTTGGGCTATATTTCAGCAAATGGAGTTGAGGATTTCATCAGGATTAATGGTGGCCTCAATGGAAAGAAGTAGAAGCGAATTCTTATCCATCCTGCAATACCATCAGGGATGGTCTCCAAGTTTATTTTATTTGCATTTATTTTATGTCAAAAATATGAAAAATAAAATTTGTAATCGTTTACATTTTCTACTATTGAACACTAGAGGGAGCAGCTGCTCACCTTTCCCAAGAAAAGTAGTAGTAATGCTATGTAGCATTATGACTGCTGCAAAGGTGAGAAGTTATCCCTCTTCTCCAGGGCCCGGGACAAGGTATTTTAGTGCCCTAGGCAGATGAAGCCAATGGTGTCCCCCTTACCCTCCCAAGAAAAAGAATGGGACAGAGACTAAGGTAACAGGATCCTTACGCATTTCCAATTCAGTTAACAAGGTGTGATGATGACTTTCACTAGAATGATTTCACTTTTGCTGGAATTTTTTGTGAAAAAAAAAGGAAACCAAAGTGATGTACTTTATGGGTGAGACTCAACAGGGAATGCAATTTCAAAGTTAGATATAGAATAATTCCTGGTTTGCAGCCTACAGTCATGGCCAAAAGTTTTGAGAATGACACAAATATTAATTTTTACAAAGTCTACTGCTTCACTTTTTCTAATAGCAATTTGCATATACTCCAGAATGTTATAAAGAGTGATCAGCTTAACAGCAATTACTTGCAAAGTCAATATTTGGCTAGAAAATGAACTTTATCCCCCAAAACACATTTCAACATCATTGCAGCCCTGCCTTAAAAGGACCAGCTAACCTCTTTTCAGTGATTGCTCCATTAACACAGGTGTGGGTGTTGATGAGGACATGGCTGGAGATCAATCTGTCATGATTAAGTAAGAATGACACCACTAGACACTTTAAAAGGAGGCTGGTGCTTGGCATCATTGTTTCTCTTCTGTTAACCATGGTTATCTCTAAAGAAACACGTGCAGTCATCATTGCAATGCACAAAAATGGCCTAGCAGGGAAGAGTATCGCAGCTAGAAAGATTGCACCTCAGTCAACAATCTATCGCATCATCAAGAACTTCAAGGAGAGAGGTTCCATTGTTGCCAAAAAGGCTCCAGGGCGCCCAAGAAAGACCAGCAAGCGCCAGGACCGTCTCTTAAAAGTGTTTCAGCTGCGGGATCGGGCTACCAGCAGTGCAAAGCTTGCTCAGGAATGGCAGCAGGCAGGTGTGAGTGCATCTGCACGCACTGTGAGGCGGAGACTCTTGGAGCAAGGCCTAGTCTCAAGGAGGGCAGCAAAGAAGCCACTTCTCTCCAGAAAAAACATCATGGACAGACTGATATTCTGCAAAAGGTACAGGCAGTGAACTGCTGAGGACTGGGGTAAAGTTATTTTCTCTGATGAATCCCCTTTTCGATTGTTTGGGACATCAGGAAAACGCCTCATTCGGAGAAGACAAGGTGAGCGCTACCACCAGTCTTGTCTCATGCCAACTGTTAAGCATCCTGAAACCATTCATGTGTGGGGTTGCTTCTCAGTCAAGGGAATCGGCTCTCTCACAGTCTTGCCTAAAAACACAGCCATGAATAAAGAATGGTACCAGAATGTCCTCCAAGAGCAACTTCTCCCAACCCTCCAAGAGCAGTTTGGCGATCAACAATGCCTTTTCCAGCATGATGGAGCACCTTGCCATAAAGTAAAGGTGATAACTAAATGGCTCATGGAACAAAACATAGAGATTTTGGGTCCATGGCCTGGAAACTCCCCAGATCTTAATCCCATTGAGAACTTGTGGTCAATCATCAAGAGACGGGTGGACAAACAAAAACCTAAAAATTCTGACAAAATGAAAGCATTGATTGTGCAAGAATGGACTGCTATCAGTCAGGATTTGGTCCAGAAGTTGATTGAGAGCATGCCAGGGAGAATTGCAGAGGTCCTGAAGAAGAAGGGTCAACACTGCAAATATTGACTTGCTGCATTAACTCATTCTAACTGTCAATATAAGCTTTTGTTACTCATATATTTGCAATTATATTTCTGTCTGTGATAAAAACATCTGTCAAACACACATAAAAACCAGAGGGCAGCAGATCATGTGAAAATATAATATTTGTGTCATTCTCAAAACTTTTGGCCATGACTGTACTTACACAATACGAAGGTCAAAAAGTGATATTCATCCTATATTATCCCTCTATTTTAAATTAGATCCAAGGATAGCCAAGGAAACTAATATAGCTGAACTATAATGGGGACAATTTGCTTTTAATTAAAGTGTCTAGGACTTGGCAGATACGCTAATGGAAAGTAAACCCCATCATAGGGATACGTATGATTTTTTTTACATCCATCATGTGACAAATACAGCTTGCACAAAACTGATAGTGGTTCTGGTAATGTATTCATATACTGAGAGGAGTTCTGGTGAAGTATTCCAGTTCTGGTAACATTTACATAGTGATGGTTGTTCTGGTGCTGTAGTCATGTACTTCTGATGGCTCTTGTATGTATTCATGTAGTGATGATTGTAGCTTCAGCGTCCCTGCATGCTTCCTCCATTCCCCAGTAGGGACGCCAACTCACTGCCGCGACGCCCCCGTCCCGCACCTCCTCCTCCTTTCTTTGCTGCCCTGGGTCTGTGCAATGCTTGCTGATCCCCAGGCACTGGGCTTACGGCACACGCACATATGCTCCCGAGCTCTTAATGGGACAGTGAGCGCCGTTCTAAAGTGTCCCCCGCCAATGGCTGGGATACACTTATTTAACACCTCCACTTGTTGGGAGGTGCCTGAGCAATGTGGTATGTTATTGGTCTGCCGGTCATTTTACCTATCTTGTACCTGTCTGCCCGTACTTGCCGTGTTTTCCTGTATTCCAGCCATGCCCGCCAGCACCTGCCTGCTGCCTGCTTGCATATCAGCCATACCCACCAGCACCCATCTGCATCATCCATATCTACCAACACCTGTCTGTCTACACATCACCCATGATCTCCAGCTTCTGCCATACCTGCCTGTACTTGCTGTTACAGCTTCCTGCCTCTTTGGGGTTCAGCTGTCGTGCGTTCGAGGTCCGTCCTGGAGTAGCACCTAGCGTCCATCAGGAGCCAAGTCTAACCCCACCATCAAGGGCTTTAGCGCAGAATGGGGGGTTTGTTAGTCATGTCCCTCCATACTCTTCTCAGTCCACGTTACAGTGCTTCCACCACCCAGCCCGTTAATCATCAGGAAATAGAGCATCGGAGCCATCAATAGTACATGACTATGGTGTCAGGACCATCCTCAGTGGAGATGTGCGAACCCGAACAGTAAAGTTCGGCGCCGTAACAAACACCTACTGTCCAGGCACGGACTCCGAACACTGACTTCATCATGAAGTTTTTGTTACTGTTCAGGGTCAGACGCCTCTCCATTACTAAGTCGTGGACTTGATGTCACTGGACAATACAAAGGTGACATCAACCCGACAAATATGAACCTCACTTGCCACTGCAAAGGGCAAGTGGGAAGAGTCGGGCAAAGTGCCAGAATTGGCACATCTAATAGATGCACCTTTTCTGGGCGGCTGCGGGCTACTATTTTTAGGGTGGGGTGCCAATATCCATGGCCCCTTACCAACCTGAAAATACAAGCCCCCAGCTGTCAATTTTGCCTGGCTGGTTATCAAAAATACAGGAGAACCCCCACAGTTTTATTTTTATTTATTTATCTTTTAATTAAAATGCAGGCACCGGCTGATGAACACGCCCATCAGCCACCGCCTGCTATCACTGTTATTAGCAGCAGCAAGCGTAGGTTGATGGGAATAGTAGTCCCATTAGCCGATGCCAGTGACCTGAGGTATACTTTTTACCCCCGATCGCAGCTGTCAAATGATAGCATGGGAACCGTGGCTGTCTGACTGGTGGTAATAATTTTACTGTGCTGTAATGCACATGACAGCGTGGCAAACACTGGATGTTTGGGCCCCCATTCAAATGAATGGGGTTCGAGTACTGTTCTGATACCCAAACTTTTTTTTTACCTGTTCACCCGAACCCGGAGGACCCGAACATCCAGGAGTCCGCCCATCTCTAATCATCAGTAAATAAATACATCACCAGAACCACCATCAGTAAATGAATACTATATTTCAACAGAACCACCATCAGTATGTGAATACATCAACAGACCAACCATCAGTACATGAATAGGTCACCAGAACCACAATCAAAACATGACTACGTCACCAGAATCACTATCAGAACATAAATAAATCACCAGAACTAAATGTACATGAATTTATCACCAGAACTACTATAAGTACTTGACTACAACAACCAAGCTTAGTAGAGCCATCAACTGTAATGTCAAGTTAGCCCCATGTACCATTGTTTCTCATGAACCTACAACCCTACAACTCCCAGTATGCCCTTAATGTTAAGGAGATGCTTTGAGTTATCAGTCGCTATCAGACTGCGGACCATACATGAACCACAGTACTGATGAGATGTAGTCATTATCTCAAACTATTTAGATCCAGGTACCTTATAGGTGACATCTTTGATAAAAGTCATCTCTTTATTTTCATCTCCATCATATCCCGATGAGAGGGGCATTGCTAGCATCAAAGATCCTGGGCTCCAGCCCCAAACGTCTTGCTCAGAGCCCTGGATCTCATGCCCCTGCCACATTGAACTGTGTCAGCGTTGAAATGATGCCGACATAGTTCAATCCCATGATAGAGCAGTGAACAACAAGCTCCCTGCTCGATCACTGTTCATCTTGAAAGCCACAGACCGTGGCGCTTCCAAGACATCAATGTACTCATGCAGGCAGAACGATGACGTCATTGCATCATGCCATTCTGTAGGCCCGCCATAGAAGAGGAGACAGACGCTGCCGTGGCGGAAATCAGGAATAAGTATATTTATTGTTTTTCGTATGATTGGGATATGGGGTCCATTATACTGTATGCATATAAAGATGGGCTGAGGTACATCATTTTATATATAATGGGCTGTGGGGT
This sequence comes from Oophaga sylvatica, assembly GCA_033576555.1. Taxonomy (NCBI): domain Eukaryota; kingdom Metazoa; phylum Chordata; class Amphibia; order Anura; family Dendrobatidae; genus Oophaga; species Oophaga sylvatica. The sequence goes on from JARQOD010000005.1 coordinate 281,669,495, forward strand.
CATCATACTATAAATAATAAGCTGTGAGGCCTTCATACTGTAACACTTGTGGATCATTGACCCACTGTGCCACGGGCCAGGCTAAACCTGGAGGGGTGTAACTAAGCAGATACATGGTTTTCATTAGAGCCTCTGATGGTGAGGTCAGGCTTTAGCACCAGTAGCGGCCAGGTACCACTCCAGGACAGTGCTCGGAACAGTAGCAGCTGACCCCAAGGGTCAGAGACGCTGGTTCAGCTAGTGTGTCACAGGCAAAACAGGAGGTCCACTGGCATGGGTTCAGACTGTGGGGCTTCAGGATAGAAGACAGGACAGTCACTGGTACTGGTGCAGACTGCGCAGCTTCTGGATAGTCAGGTATGGAAAGAGGATGCAGGTTAGACAATGCTGGAGCAAAAGCAAACAAAGCCGAAAAGGGGACCTAACAGGCAGGTAAGTAACTAGCACAAATGTTGCTCAGTTATCCCCCAACAGGTGAAGGTCCCTTAAGTAGTATGTGTCTCCCAAGTATTGGCTGGGGACACTTTAGGAGAGTATGAGTTCTCTCTTTTAGATACAAGGAGCACGCGTGAACTAAATGCGCTGCTAGGGGATCTGCCAGACGTAAACAGAACCTAGGATGCAGAAGCCGGGGCAGGAGATTTCGACGAGTGGCCTGGGCAGCAAGTAAATAGGTGTCCTTGATGGGAGGAGGGGAGTGGAAGCGTGCAAAGTCGCCGGCGCTACAAATACTATATGAAATGTGGCTAAGTAGCCATAATATAATGGATAATGGGGAATGGGGCTAAGGGGCCATAATGCTATATATAATGGACTGTGGGGCCATCATGGTATATATACTGGGATGTGGGACCATCGTACTATACATAATGGGCTGTGGGGCCATCATGCAATATACAGCTCTAGCAAAAATTAAGAGAACACTGCAAAATTTTCAGTTTGTCTGATTTTTCTCTTGATAGGTATGTTTGAGTAAAATGTAAATTGCTCTTTTATTCTATAAACTACTGACAACATGTCACCGAATTTCCCAGCAATAAATTTTGTATTTATTTTCAGAAAATGAGAAATTGCAAAAATAACAAAAAAAATGCAGTGCTTGCAGACCTCAAATATAGCTAAGAAAACAAGTTCATAATCATTTAGAAACAATAATGTTTAACTCAGGAAGAGTTCAGAAATCAATATTTTGTGGAATAACCATGATTTTTGATCACAACTTTCATGTGTCTTGGCATGCTTTCCACCAGTCTTTCACGCTGCTTTTGGGTGACCTTATGCTACTCCTGGTACAAAAATTTAAGCAGTTCTTTTTTGATGGCTTGTGACTATCCATCTTCCTCTTGATTACATTCCAGAGGTTTTCAATGGGGTTCAGGTCTGGAGAGTGGGCTGGCAATGACAGGGATTTGATGTGGTGGTCCTTCATTCACATTGATTGACCTAGCTGTGTGGCATGGCGCATTGTCCTGCTGGAAAAACAGTCCTCAGAGTTGGGGAACATTGCCTGAGCAGAAGGAATCAACTGTTTTTTCAGGATAACCTTATATGCTGCTTGATTCATACATCCTTTGCAAAGAGTAACCTGCACAATTCCAGCCTTGCTGAAGCATCCTCAGATCATCACCGATCCTCCACCAAATTTCACAGTGGGTGCAAGACACTGTGGCTTGTATGCCTCTCCAGATCTCCATTTAACCATTAGATGACCAAAGCTGAAAATTAGACACATCAGAGAAGATTACGGTATCTTACTCCAGTCCTCTTTGGTCCAATCCTTATAGTCTTTGGCGAACTTCAGCCTGGCTCTCCTTTGCTTCACCCCAGCTGCCATTTGCCATTCCTTTTTGTAGGTCACTTGATGTCATCCTGCGGTTGCTGAGTGACATTCAAATAAGATGACGGTCATCCCGGTCAGTGGAGAATCTTTTTCGCCCTCTGCCAGTCTGTAGCTTTGTTGTCCTCAATGTCTGCTGCCGTCTTAGAAAAATATTTAGACTTGAGAGTCCTCAGTGGTTGATACCTTTTAATGGCTAACTGAAAAGATGGTAACAAATTGCAAGCTTTCGAGACTACTCAGGTCTCTTCATCAGGCTGGACTAATACAAAATCTGAAGAATCACATATTTATATACACAAAAGGACACAGGAATAATGCAATAGGTAAGACAAGTGACGTGAAGCAGAACTGTCATTATGGCAGAGGGAAGAACATAAATATTGGAACAGTTCATAGATAAGGAGAGAAAGTTTTATTGCCCTCTGATTGGAGTCTGCTATTGTGTTTTGATGACCCTAGAAGGTCAGAGAAGCAGATTCCTTAATTGATATAGAAAGACATAAATCCATGTGACACGTTCATTCCAGCACTAAGAGTGTCAAAGGTCATCATAAGTTTATATTCCCAAACCTTTCTATCTTTCTCAGATTTGAAGTTAGATTTTAATACAAGTAATTCCATGTCCGTCATGCTATGACCGGGCATACAAAAGTGTTTTGCCACAGGTAAATCCATTCTTTTTTCTCTTATTGTGTGGCGATGAGAATTCATCCTTGTTCTCAGTTTTTGCCCGGTCTCCCCCACATACAGACCCCCAGTTGGACATTTAGTACATATAATGAGGTACACCACATTAGATGTGATGCAGCTGAAAGTACCTGGTATCTTGTAGTCCTGATGTGAGTTGGGGATCTTTATCTTGTCCATGGTCATTATAGATGCACAGGTTTTGCATTTCTTCTTGTTGCAAGGAAAGGTTCCTGCAGCTGTTGGGGAGGACAGGGAGCTTCTGACAATGATGCTTCTTAGATTTGGGGGCTGCCTAAAACATAGTAGTGGGGGGTCTGGAAATATGGATTGTAATCGGGCATCTTTTTGTAGTAAAGGTTGTAGTTTCCGTGCAGCTCCCCTTAGCATCTCCAGATTTGGATTGTAGGTGACCACTAGAGGCACCCGGTTATTTTCTTCTTTAGCTTTGTAATGTAGCAGGTGATTCCTTGATATTCTGGTGGCTCTTGTAATTTGGTTTTCAATTGTTCTTGGATGGTAGCCCTGGTTCAAAAAAGTCTTTCTGAGGCGACCAAGGTGTTCATCTCTATCCATGGGGTTGGAACATATACGGTTGTATCTGATGGCTTGGCTGTAGACAATAGAGTTTTTTATGTGTTTTGGATGGAAACTGTCCCATTTAAGGTATGTTGGACGGTCGATTGGCTTCTGATACAGGGATGTCTCTATTTCATTGTTCTTTAGCTTAATGGTGGTGTCTAAAAAGTTAATTACAGTGCTGGAGTAGTTAAGTGTTAAGTTGATGGTGGGATGAAATTGGTTGAACTGTTCATGGAACGTCTTTAGCTGTTGTTCAGACTCCGTCCAGATGATTAAAATGTCATCAATGTAGCGGTAGTAGGCCCGAGGCCTGATGGGACATGAGGACAAAAAGTCGCTTTCAAGCTTGGCCATGAAAAGATTTGCATACTGTGGAGCCATTTTACTTCCCATAGCTGTGCCAGTCTCCTGAAGATAGATCTTGTTGTCAAATTCAAAGTAATTGTGGGTGAGGATGAATTTTGTGAGTTTCACCACAGAATCAGCATCATTCCCGGTGTTTCCCATGAAGACTTTGCAGGCATTTAATCCATCCTGGTGTGGGATATTAGAGTACAAAGATTCCACATCCATGGTGGCCAGGATGGTTCCTTCTGGTAGGGGACCTATTGCTGCTAGTTTATTCAGTAGGTCAGTTGTGTCCTGAATGTAGCTGGGTGTATCCTTTACCAGGGGTATAAGAATACCCTCTACCCATCCAGATACCTGCTCAGTAAGGGTGTCCACACATGAAATAATCGGCCTCCCTGGATTCCCAGCTTTGTGGATTTTGGGAAGCATGTAAAACGTCCCTGTTCTTGGACTTTCTGGTATCAGGTCATCAGCTCTTATCGATTTGTCAGACAGACAAGATACCAACTTGCTTAGTTGCTTGTAATAGTCCTGTGTAGGGTCCGACTCCAGTTTTCTGTAGTAGCGTGTGTCCGTAAGTTGTCTGTTTGCTTCCTTCATATAGTCTGATGTGTTCATCATGACTATTGCACCTCCCTTGTCAGCAGGTTTAATGATGATTTCTTTGTTGGTTTTCAGAGACTGTATAGCCTTTCTCTCCTGGGCACTGATGTTGGATGCTTGTCTCCTGTTGGTGTCTATGATGGTGGATTTTATCAAATGTCTGAATGAGTCTATATATTTATCCAAATGAGGGTTACGTCCAGGTGGAGGTGTCCAGTCTGACCTCTTCTTGGTTGTTGGGATCCCTTTTCCTTCAGTCCGAGTGTTTTCTGGATCTTCTGTATCATTGAAGTATTCCCTCAGGCGCAGTCTCCTGAAAAAATGTTCCATATCACTGCAGAGTTCAGTTTTATCCAGGGCCTTAGTAGGACAAAATGAGAGTCCTCTAGAAAGCACGGCAAGCTCTACTTTGTTGGGTTTGTAATCTGAGAGATTGATGACACAGTTAGATGCTTTTGTGTCTGGAATGGAGTGGTTGTCCGAGTTGTCAGGTTTTGGTTTTGTTTTGTATCTGTTTGTATAGAGTCCGCAATTGAGGCGCAGTCTGTGTAGTTTCTTTTCCATGTTATGAATCAGAAAGGTCCGTAGTTTGTTATAGTATTGCTGCCGTCTTAGAAATTTTAAGCATGGAGGCAACATGACGCTCACTGTATCCCTCTGCTAGTAAAGCCAGAATTGAGCCCTTCTTTTCCTCACTTAAGACTTTTCTTTTCAACTCCTTTGGCATGGTTAAAAAGTTATTTTTTCATTCCTATTACTTTTGGGATATTACTAGCACTTGTTTTGCCACCCAGCTTGTCCTATTGCAAGAGGATTGTGAACACCACAGCAGTGTTTTTTATACTCTCCTTTATTAAATAAGATTTGGTTCAGGTGATCACCTAATCAGAAGCACATTAAGTAGAATGAGGGGTACTCTGGTTGGAATTCAACTGACACAGGAATGGGATGGCTGCCAGACATGTAGAGAAGCTGATTTTATAAAACTGTGCAGTGGTCTCTTAATTTATGCCAGAGCTGTTTATATATATATATATACATATATATATATATATATATATATATATATATATGTATATATATATATATACATATATATATACATACATATATAAATATATATATATATATATGTATATATATATATATACAGATGCACTTCTCAAAAAATAAAGGGAACACTCAAATAACACATCCTAGATAGTATAATATTACAGGCTATATTCACTAGTTTCCTAGATACAGCGTTGATCCAGGGAGCTAGTCTGATTGCCGTATGTGGAGTCGGGAAGGAATTTTTTTCCCCAATGTGAAGCTTACTGTTTGCCACTTGGGTTTTTTTTTGCCTTCCTCTGGATCAACATGTTAGGGCAGGTTAGGATAGGATATGGGTTGAACTAGATGGACTTAAAGTCTTCCTTCAACCTTCAACCTTAATAACTATGTTACTATGTTACTATGTTACTAGATCTGAATGAATTAAATATTCTCATTGAATACTTTGTTCTGTACAAAGTTGAATGTGCTGACAACAAAATCACACAAAAATCATCAATGGAAATCAAATTTATTAACCAATGGAGGCCTGGATTTGGAGTCACCCACAAAATTAAAGTGGAATGTAATATCCTTAAAACAAATCGAAATGATGCTCAGTCGTGTGTGTGGCTTCCACGTGCCTTTATGACCTCCCTGTACCTGTATGACCTCCCTACAATGCCTGGGCATGCTTCGTATGAAGCGGCGGATGGTCTCTTCAGGGATCTCCTCCCGGACCTGGACTAAAGCATCCGTCAACTCCTGGACAGTCTGTGGTGCAACGTGACGTTGGTGGATGGAGCGAGACATGCTGTCCCAAATGTGCTCAATCAGACTCAGGTCTGGGAATGGGCGGGCCAGTCCATAGCTTCAATGCCTTCATCTTGCAGGAACCGCTGACACACTCCAGCCACATGAGGTCTGGCATTGTCCTGCATTAGGAGGAACCCAGGGCCAACTGCACCAGCATATGGTCTCACAAGGGGTCTGAGGATCTCATATCGGTACCTATGGCAGTCAGGCTACCTCTGGCGAGCACATGGAGGGCTGTGCGGCCCTACAAAGAAATGACACCCCACACCATTACTGACCCACTGCCAAACCGGTCATGCTGAAGGATGTTGCAGGCAGCAGATAGCTGTCCATGACGTCTCCAGACTCTGTTACCGCTGTCACATGTGCTCAGTGTGAACCAGCTTTCATCTGTGAAGAGAACAGGGTGCGAGTGGCGAATTTGCCAACCCTGGTGTTCTGTGGCAAATGCCAAGTGTCCTGCACGGTGTTGGGCTGTGAGCACAACCCCCAATCTGTGGACGTTGGGCACTCAGACCGTCCTCATGGAGTCGGTTTCTAACCGTTTGTGCAGACACATGCACATTTGTGGCTTGATGGAGGTCATTTTGCAGGGCTCTGGCAGTGCTCCTACTGTTCCTCCTTGCACAAAGGCGGAGGTAGCGGTCCTGCTGCTGGGTTGTTGCCCTCCTACGGCCCCCTCCACGTCTCCTGGTGAACTGGTCTGTCTCCTGGTAGCGCCTCCAGCCTCTGGACCCTTCGCTGACAGACACAGCAAACCTTCTTGCCATCGCTCGCATTGATGTGCCATCCTGGATGAGCTGCACTACCTGAGCCACTTGTGTGGGTTGTAGAGTCCGTCTCATGCTACCACAAGTGTGAAAGCACAACATCAGCCAGAAAGCATTGGTACTGAGATGTGGTCTGTGGTCCCCCCTGCAGAAGCACTCCTTTATTGAGTGTGTTTTGATAATTGCCAAAAATTTCCATCTGTTGTCTATTCCATTTGTACAACAGCATGTGAAATTGACTGTCAATCAGTGTTGCTTCCTAAGTGGACAGTTTGATTTCACAGAAGTTTGACTTACTTGGAGTTATATTCTGTTGTTTAAGTGTTCCTTTATTTTTTTGAGCAGTGTATATATAGTGACAGGATCACTGGCACAGTGTACGAGGGGAGATATGTGTCACTGCGCATGTTGGCATCAGTGGTATGACACCAGGATATTTTTCCTCCAGCCCACTAAGTGTTGGGAGGGTTAAAGAATGCTGCATACATGGGCTGGTTTTATGTGAGTACTCAGAGTGGGAGGAAGAGTGCTCATCATATCTCTTCCTGCAGAGCCGACACCGGCATGTGTGTTAGCAGGACCTGTGATGATGTCATGGTCAGGTGATCATCACATGGGCTGGGTTAAAAAACCTGTCTGGAGAGTTAGTGGGTGTCTTGGGGGAGGAAGTACTCCCACGGAACTCCAAGGAGGAGCTGAGGACATTGCCAGGTGTCTGCAGGTTGAAACCTGCAGAGAAAGGACTCTGTTATACTTTATTAGTTTTGTTTTCTGTTAAGTCAGGAAGGCACTGCTTTTGTTTTCTGAACCCTGCTTTGGTGTATGCTGACTTTAATATAAACCAGCAGTTGTTTCACTGCCAAAGTGTTCCTGTGTCTACCTGAGGAAGCAGCTAAGCGTGGCAATATTATACACACACACACCTCTTATACAACTGGGTTTAGTTCATTAGAGAATAGTTGCAACTTAATGCCTTCAATTAAAATGAGAATAACACTAGTGGCACTTTGCTGTTTGTAGCTACGCTGTTGTGAATAGGCTGGAAATGAGTTCTGAGCAGAAGCTCCCTCTGGTGGTTACAAACGGTACTGGACTGTCCAGTGAAGATTGTGAGGATTGGGAATCAGGTGTTACTGACTGGTCTTATATAAGGGAGTCGCCTTCCCATCAGGGTTGCCGGTGATCAATTGTTCTAGTCTCAATCCTTGATTCCTGTTTCCTTGGTAGCCTGCTGTGTCGTGTCTGAATCTCCTGCTAACAGATAAGACATTTTCTTCTTTTTGTTTTTGTGCTTGATTTTTGCATTTTGTCCTGCACTTCTGTGGGGGCCTTCTGGGTCCCCTCTGGGGGCTTTTGCCTCTCAGTTCAGTTCAGCCACTGATGTTTGTACATTTGCTTTTTCCAGTTTTTTCAGTGGCTGCTGTTTTGTTTTTGGTTACACCAGAGAACTAATTTAGGTGGTAGAGGTCATGTGATCTCAGGTGTTTTTGAAATTAGTAGAGTTGGTACTTTTCAGGGTTTTTTGGGATTGCAGTAAGTGCCCTTCCTATCCTTTTCTATTTAGTAAGTTTGGGCCCCAACGTTTGCTCATACTATTTTCTGTCTGTGTCAGTATTTCTTCTTGTCTAATCGCCATTAAATGTTTGGGGGCTTTCTATGTTCTTTGGGGATCTGCTCCGGGGCAGATAGCTTTCCTCTTTCTATCTTTAGGTGTAGTTAGTTTCTCAGGCTGTGACGAGGCGTCTAGGACCAACGTAGGAACGCTCCACGGCTGCCTCTAGTTGTGGTGGTTAGTCAGGGTACTGCAATCTCATAGTTTCCAACTGCTCTGGTGTATTTCCTTTTTTGCCTGCTCTCCTCAGCTACCAAATCATAACAGTATCACCGGCCCAAAACTGAAAATTATATGGTACTCACAGAAGGGTTAAATATTGTGGAAAGAAAAAAGTTGTCAGAGTTGTCAGAGATTTTTTTTTTTTTTCTGTTTGTTGCATTTTTTTTTTCCCTCTGTATCTCTGGGTGCTGAGGAGGATTTTTTTTTTCTCTCTCAATGAAGTTTGCACAGTTGTCTGGCCGTGTGGATCAGCTTGCCACTGAAGTTCGGAGTATTGCTACCTATCTTGCTAGGTTGCCTGTTGTGGAACCTAGGATTCCCATGCCAGATTTGTTTTTAGGGGATCGAGCTAAGTTTCTGAATTTCAAAAATAACTGTAAATTGTTTTTTGCCTTAAAATCTAAGTCCTCAGGGAACGCAGCGCAGCAGGTTCAAATTGTCATCTCTCTCCTGCGCGGCGACCCTCAGGATTGGGCTTTTTCCCTGACACCTGGGGATCCTGTTTTGAGTGATGTTGATGCGTTTTTTCAGGCTTTGGGGTTATTGTACGATGAGCCTAATGTCACTGATCAAGCTGAAAAAACTTTGTTGGCATTAAGTCAGGGGCTTGAGGACGCTGAGTTATACTGTCAGAGATTCCGTAGGTGGGCAGTCCTGACCAAATGGAATGACGACGCTTTGGCAGCTCTTTTTCGGAAGGGACTGTCAGATAATTTAAAGGATATTATGGTGGGATTCCCTGTTCCCTCTGGTCTCAATGATTCTATGTCATTAGCGATTCAAATTGACAGACGTTTGGGTGAGCGGAAAGGTATGCGTGGAATAATGTTGCCTTGTGAACCTGCTTCTGAATCCATGCAGTGTGATGGAGTGGTTTCTGGGGCACAGCGTCATGAATTTCGAAAGCGCAATGGGTTATGTTTCTACTGTGGTGATGCCTTTCATGCTATTTCTGTCTGCCCTAAGCGGGGAAGACGTTTTGCTCGCTGAGTTGTCTTGGGTAGTGTTCAGACTAAGTTTTTATTAACTGTTACCCTGATATGCTCTCTGTCCTCATTTTCTGCTCAGGCTTTTGTTGATTCTGGAGCAGCTATTAACCTGATGGATTTTGATTTTGCTAAACGTTGTGGGTTTCCCTTGATACCCCTACGGAAGTCTATTCCCCTACTGGGGATCGATTCTACCCCTTTGGCTGAGAATAAACCTCAGTTCTCTCCTCAGGTGATAATGAGGGTAGAACCTGATCATCAGGAGAGTTGCAAATTTTTGGTTCTGTATAATCTGCATGACATTATCGTACTGGGTTTCCCTTGGTTACAGTCTCATAATCCTGTTTTGGATTGGAAATCTGTGTCTGTTACCAGTTGGGGCTGCCAATGTGTTAATACCAACACTCCTGTTTTTTCTGCCTTCCCCCAGGCTCAGGATGTTCCTGACTTTTTGATTGATTTTTCTGATGTGTTTAGCTAAAGTAAATCTGCATCCTTACCTCCCCATAGGAGCTATGACTGCGCTATTGAATTAGTGCCTGGTAGTAAATTCCCTAAAGGTCGCCTTTTTAACTTGTCTGTACCTGAACATGACGCTATGCGGTCTTAGTAAAGGGTAAGGGGTGCTCACTTTCAGGACAAGTATGGTGCCAGGAGAAAAATAATCACTATATAGAACAAGAAAACTCCTGCACTCAAAAAACTGAAGAAATAATAATTTCTCAAACAAAATATGATTTATTATGAGAATGATACCAGTATGGTGGTAGGTTCAAAAATGCTGACAGACGTAAAATTAAATGCACAACGTTTCGGCTAACACAGCCTTTTTCAAGTACAGTCTGTATTCTGAAAGACATGAAATAACAAGCATAAGAAAAAAGCATAAGAAAAAAATACAGAAATGAACATATGTATGTAAAAAAATGAGAAACCACATATGTGGAGGAACCAACTATCCATAGAGGTCATACATAGTATACGAATATCTAAAGAAACGAAAATACATAGAAAAAACATAAAAAAAGGTGTATAATATCAAATGTTCCATTTGCAAAGTATACATGAACGTTAGGCGATATCAACATCATAAGGACAGATACATATGTATCCTACACAGAGAAAAAAAATATAGACACAATAAATGCCAATATAAGGAACCGAGAGATCAGGAAAAGATCACAGAAAATAGGTGATAAATGCACTATAAGGAGTTAAA
>JARQOD010000005.1:281680320-281784778 GCA_033576555.1 Oophaga sylvatica
TTGTTTGTCAGGGTTCTTTGGATCACTGAAATCAATCTCAGATACCTGTGATAATTAGTTTGCCATGTGAGCCCAATAAAAGGAAAACTGGATGTTCCACACTATTAAGCAGGCCAGAGTTTTCAAGTAACATGGGAAAGAAAAAGGTTCTCTCTGCTCCTGAAAAGCATCAAATAGTGCATTGCCTTGGTCAAGAGATGAAAACATTAGATATTTCCTGAAAACTTAAGCGTGATCAGCGTACTGTTAAGAGATTTGTAGCTGATTCTGAGCAAAGACGTGTTCGTGCTGATAAAGACAGAATGAGGAAGGTTTCTGCCGGGCAAGTTCATCGGATTAAGAGAGCAGCTGCTAAAAAGCCATTACAAACCAGCAAACCGATATTTGAAGCTGATGGTGCCTCTGGAGTCCCTCGACCCTCAAGATGTAGGATCCTTCAAAGGCTTGCTGTTGTGCATAAACCTACGATTCGGCCACCCATAAACAGTGCTCACAAGCAGAAACGGTTGCAGTGGGCCCAGACATACATGAAGACTAATTTTCAAACAGTCTTGTTTGCTGATGAGTGTCGAGCAACCCTGGATGGTCCAGATGGATGGAGTAGTGGATGGTTGGTGGATGGCCACCATGTCCCAACAAGGCTGCGGCGTCAGTAAGGAGGTGGAGGAGTCATGTTTTGGGCCGGAATCATAGGGAAATAGCTGGTAGGTTCCTGAAGGTGTGAAAATGACCTCTGCAAAGTATATAGAGTTTCTGACTGACAATGTTATTTCATGGTATAAAAAGCAAAATCATCTTCATGCATGACAATGCACCATCTCATGCTGCAAAGAATACCTCTGAGTCATTGGCTGTTATGGGCATAAAAGGAGATAAACTCATGATGTGGCCACCATCTTCCCCTGACCTCAACTCTATAGAGAACCTTTGGAGTATCATCAAGCAAAAGATCTATAATGGTGGGAGGCAGTTCACATCAAAACAGCAGCTCTGGGAGGCTATTCTGACTTCATGCAAAGAAATACAAGCAGAAACTCTCCAAAAACTCACAAGTTCAATGGATGCAAGAATTCTGAAGGTGATATCAAAGAAGGGTTCCTATGTTAACATGTAACTTGGCCTGTTAGGATGTTTTGAAGTTAAATAGCTTTTTTGTTCAGTGAATGTGACCTCCTAATGCTGCAAATTCACAAATGAGCATTTTCAGTTCTTTAAAGCAGATAAAATGTTTAGAAATTCTACTGTGCCTAATAATTTGGAACAGTGCATTTTGGGTTTTTATTCATTTTGGAGATTATACTGTTATCATTGGGAGGTTTCTTCAATAAAATTCGATGTATACTCTAACGGGTGATGACTTTTATTAGACTGACTGTCATTTGCACCAACCACTTAGGAAAATCAGAGAAAAATATAATGTGCATAATAATTTGGAACGTGGTGTATATAAACATACAATAATAATAATAATACACACACACGCACCAGATTTACACAACCATACTATATACTCTATCTACATGCATATATATCATATACACACATACCGCAGAATTACACAATCATACTATATACTCTATGAAGATGCATATATATAATATATACACACACACACCGCAGAATTACACAATCATACTATATACTCTATGTACATGCATATATATAATATACACACACACCGCAGATTTACACAATCATACTATATACACATATACAGACACACACACTGTATACTGCACATGTACACACAGATACACATATATATGTATACTTACCAGGTTCCTTCTGCTTCACTTGTGCAGATCCCATGACCGTGGTTTAGGAGCAGCCATGATGAGTAGGAGGGACACAGACAGGGCTGCAGGCATCTTCCTGCCCCAGCGTTTGACCTCTGCTGTGCTGGGAGATGGCCCCTCCCCCTCACTCTCAACTTCTAACCCAACACTGTGGGGGAGAGAGAGATGGGGAGAGGGAGAGAGATGCTCTGGGACTACAGAGGGTGCACAGCATTATTCACTGAAAGTAATGCTGTACACCCTCTATGCACTTAATAAAGAGGCTGCAAACGCAGGATGCCCCCTTTGTGGGTGGGAGCCCTAGGTATCTGTCTTATTTGCCTGCCCCAAATGCCATCCCTGAATCCCTATTATGAGGCAGATGGAGGCTGTCTGGCCTAAGATCCGTAGGTCTCAGTCTTTTGAACTGTGCATGTGTGGTATTCGCAGGAATGCGGGATGCAGTGGCGGAACGCAGACAGCAGAGCAATGGTTAACGGGTTTATTTACAGGGGAAATACTCCGCGCATGGAGGTAAAGAGCTAACCAGTATTAAAGAAACAGTATTAAAGGCATAGTACAATACAACGGTTCAAATCTGAGCAAACTAATAAGGAAGTCAATACTGCAGCTCCTGCTGCGAACTCACAGGTGCCGGCAAATGCTGACACAGGGTCCTCATTAGTGGGGTCAAACAGACGATAACCCCGTCTTCTGGTAACAGTGGTCGTCTCCGGTAAAGGCTACTGTTGTGAATGGGTTTGAGATGAGTTCTGAACAGAGGCTCCCTCTGGTGGTTACTAGCGGTACTAGTGAGGATTGGGAATCAGGTGTTACTGATTGGTCTTATTTAAGGGAATCATTTTCCCATCAAGGTTGCCGGTGATCAATTGTTCTGGTCTGAATCCTTCTTTCCAGTTTCCCTTGTAGCCTGCTGTGTCGTGTCTGCATCTCCTGCTATCAGATAAGACAATTTCTTATTTTGTGTTTTTGCTATATTTTTGCATTTTGTCCTGCACTTCTGTGGGGCCTTCTGGTCCCCTCCGGGGGCTTTTGCCCTCTCAGTTTAGTCCAGCCACTGTGTTTTGTACTTTTGCTTTTTGCAGTTTTTTCAGTGGCTGCTGTTTTTGTTACACCAGAGAACTAATTTAGGTGGTAGAGGTCGTGTGATCTCAGGTGATTTTGAAATTAGTGGAGTTGGTGTTTTTCAGGGTTTTCTGGGATTGCAGTAAGTACCCTTCCTATCCTTTTCTATTTAGATAGTTTGGGCCCCAGCGTTTGCTCATACTATTTTCTTTCTGTGTCAGTATTTCCTCTTGTCTAACCGCCATTACATGTTTGGGGGCTTTCTATTATCTTTGGGGTTCTGCTCCGGGGCAGATAGCTTTCCTATTTCTATCTTTAGGTGTAGTTAGTTTCTCAGGCTGTGACGAGGCGTCTAGGACCATCGTAGGAACGCTCCACGGCTGCCTCTAGTTGCGGTGGTTAGTCAGGGTACTGCAATCTCATAGATTCCAACTGCTCTGGTGTATTTCCTTTTTTGCCTGCACTCCTCAGCTACCGTAACATAACAGTATCACCGGCCATAAAAATTGTATGGTACTCACAGAAGGGAAAAAATATTTTGAAGGAAGAAAAGTTGTCAGAGATATTTTTTTGTTTGTTGCATTTTTTTTTTTTTTTTTTCCCTCTGTATCTCTGGGTGCTGGGGAGGATCTTTTCTCCCAATGGAGTTTGCACAGTTGTCTGGCCGTGTGGATCAGCTTGCCACTGAGGTTCGGAGTATTGCTGCATATCTTGCTAGGTTGCCTGTTGTGGAACCTAGGATCCCCATGCCAGATTTGTTTTCAGGGGATCGAGCTAAGTTTCAGAATTTCAAAAATAATTGTAAATTGTTTCTTGCCTTAAAATCTAAGTCCTCAGGAAACGCAGCGCAGCAGGTTCAAATTATCATCTCTCTCCTGCGCGGCGATCCTCAGGATTGGGCTTTTTCCCTGACACCTGGGGATCCTGTTTTGAGTGATGTTGATGCATTTTTTCAGGCTTTGGGGTTATTGTACGATGAGCCTAATGTCACTGATCAAGCTGAAAAAGCCTTGTTGGCATTAAATCAGGGGCTTGATGACGCTGAGTTATACTGTCAGAGATTCCGTAGGTGGGCAGTCCTGACCAAATGGAATGACGACGCTTTGGCTGCCCTTTTCCGGAAGGGTCTGTCGGATAATGTAAAGGATGTTATGGTGGGATTCCCTGTCCCCTCTGGTCTCAATGATTCTATGTCATTAGCGATTCAAATTGACAGACGTTTGCGTGAGCGGAGAAGTATGCGTGGGTGTTGTTGCCTTGTGAGCCAGCTGCTGAGCCCATGCAGTGTGATGGAGTGGTGTCTGGGGCACAGCGTCATAAGTTTCGAAAGCGCAATGGGTTATGTTTCTACTGTGGTGATGCCTCTCATGCTGTTTCAGTCTGCCCTAAGCGGGGAAGACGTTTTGCACGCTCAGTTGTCTTGGGTAGTGTTCAGACTAAGTTTTTATTAACTGTCACTCTGATATGTTCTCTGTCCTCATTTTCTGCTCAGGCTTTCGTTGATTCTGGAGCAGCTATTAACCTGATGGATTATGATTTTGCTAAACGTTGTGGATTTCCCTTGATACCCCTACAGAAGTCTATTCCCCTACTGGGGATCGATTCTACCCCTTTGGCTGAGAATAAACCCCAGTTTTCTACTCAGGTGATAATGAGGGTTGAACCTGATCACCAGGAGTGCTGCAAATTTTTGGTTCTATATAATATGCATGACATTATCGTGCTGGGTTTCCCTTGGTTACAGTCTCATAATCCTGTTTTGGATTGGAAATCTGTGTCTGTAACCAGTTGGGGCTGCCAATGTGTTAATACCAACACTCCTGTTTTTTTCTGCCTCCCCCCAGGCTGAGGATGTTCCTGACTTTTTGTTTGATTTTTCTGATGTGTTTAGCGAAAGTAAATCTGCATCCTTACCTCCCCATAGGAGCTATGACTGCGCTATTGAATTAGTGCCAGGTAGTAAATTCCCTAAGGGTCGCCTTTTTAACTTGTCTGTACCTGAACATGACGCTATGCGGTCTTATATCAAGGAATCATTGGAGAAGGGTCATATCAGACCATCCTCTTCACCCTTAGGTGCCGGTTTTTTCTTTGTGGCCAAAAAAGATGGTTCATTAAGGCCGTGTATTGATTATCGTCTCTTGAACAATATTACTGTGAAATATCAATACCCGTTACCCTTGATTTCTGACCTGTTTTCCAGGGTGAAAAACGCTACTTGGTTTACCAAGCTTGACCTCAGGGGGGCGTATAACCTTATTCGCATTAAGCACGGGGATGAATGGAAGACGGCATTTAACACCCCTGAAGGGCATTTTGAGTACCTTGTGATGCCCTTTGGGCTCACTAATGCTCCTTCCGTCTTCCAGTCCTTCATGAATGACATTTTCAGGGATTTTGTGGACAAGTTTCTGATTGTTTATTTGGATGATATCTTGATTTTTTCTAATGACTGGGACTCTCATGTGAAACATGTTCGAACTGTATTCCAGATTTTGAGAGAGAATGCTCTGTATGTGAAGGGATCAAAGTGTCTTTTTGGCGTACAGAAGATCTCATTTCTGGGATTCATTTTGTCCCCATCTGTTATTGAAATGGACCCGGTCAAGGTTCAGGCCATCTGTGATTGGGTCCAACCTACTTCATTAAAGGCTCTTCAGAGATTTTTGGGTTTTGCCAATTTTTATCGTAAATTTATTGGTAATTTCTCTGTTATTGTTAAACCATTAACTGATTTGACCAGAAAGGGTTCTGATGTGGTGAATTGGCCTCCTGAGGCAGTCTCTGCGTTTCAGGAACTTAAGCAGAGATTCACTTCTGCTCCTGTTCTACGGCAGCCTGATGTTTCTCTGCCATTTCAGGTGGAGGTTGATGCCTCTGAAATTGGGGCAGGTGCCGTTTTGTCCCAAAAAGATCCAGAGACCTCTAAAAGTAACCCTTGTGCCTTTTTCTCTCGAAAATTTTCTCCTACTGAACGTAATTATGACGTGGGTAATCGGGAGTTATTGGCCATGAAGTGGGCTTTTGAAGAGTGGAGACATTGGCTGGAGGGAGCCAAACATCAGGTGGTGGTCCTTACGGACCATAAGAATCTGGTCTATCTGGAATCTGCCAAGCGACTCAATCCTAGACAGGCCAGGTGGGCCTTGTTTTTCACACGTTTTAATTTTGTGGTTTCCTTTCTTCCTGGCACTAAGAATGTTAAGGCGGATGCCCTCTCGAGGAGTTTCCTTGCGGACTCTCCTGAGCTATCTGATCCCTCTGTTATTTTGAAGGAGGGTGTAGTTCTTTCCGCCATCTCGCCCAATTTGAGACTTGCTCTGGAGGGGTGTCAGGAGGATAGGCCCGAGCGCTGCCCTGTTGGCAAATTGTCTGTCCCGGACCAATGGAAAAAGAGTGTGATGTCTGAGATTCATTGTTCCGCATTGGCTGGGCATCCCGGAATTTTTGGTACCAGAGACTTGGTTAGTCGGTCCTTTTGGTGGCCTACCTTGTCTCGCGATGTCAGGGAATTTGTGCAGTCCTGCGGGACTTGCTCTCGCTCCAAGCCTTGCTCTCGCTCTAGTGGTTTGTTGATGCCATTGCCTGTGCCCAAGAGACCATGGACCCATATCTCTATGGATTTCATTTCCGATCTTCCTGTTTCTCAGAGAATGACCACCATCTGGGTAATTTGTGATAGGTTTTCCAAAATGATACATCTTGTGCCATTACCTAAGTTGCCTTCCTCCTCTGAATTGGTGCCGTTGTTCCTTCAGCACGTGGTTCGTTTACACGGCATTCCTGAGAACATTGTGTCTGACAGAGGAGTCCAGTTTGTTTCCAGATTTTGGAGGACTTTTTGTTCTAAACTGGGTGTTCAATTGTCTTTCTCCTCGGCATTTCATCCTCAGACCAATGGTCAAACTGAGAGAACAAACCAGACATTGGAGACTTATCTAAGATGCTTTGTGTCTGCTGATCAGGATGACTGGGTCTCTTTTTTGCCTTTGGCTGAGTTTGCTCTTAATAATAGGGCTAGCTCTGCCACTTTGATGTCTCCGTTTTTCTGTAATTCTGGGTTTCACCCTCGATTTTCTTCAGGACAGACGGAGGCTTCTGTCTGTCCAGGTGTTGACTCTGTTGTTGAGCGTATGCAGCAGATTTGGGACCAGGTAGTGGAGAGGTTGTCCCTCTCTCAGGAGAAGGCCCAGCGGTTTGCTAACCGGCATAGGACTGATGGTCCTCGGTTTAAAGTGGGGGACTTGGTCTGGTTGTCCTCAAAGAATATTCCTATGAGAGTAGCATCTCCTAAATTTAAGCCTAGGTTCATTGGACCTTATAAGATCATGGAGATTATTAATCCTGTTTCTTTTCGTTTGCTTCTTCCAGGGACATTTAAGATCCATAACGTGTTCCACAAGTCCTTGTTGAAGAGGTTTGTTGAGCCAGTGGTTCCTGCTGCTGTGCCTCCTGACCCTGTTTTGGTTGAGGGCAATCTGGAGTATGTGGTTGAGAAAATATTGGATTCTCGTTTTTCTAGACGAAGACTCCAGTATTTGGTTAAATGGAGAGGTTATGGTCAGGAAGATAATTCTTGGGTGTTTGCTTCGGACATCCATGCTAGGAGACTTATCCGTGCGTATCATAGAACTCATCCTGACCGACCTGGTTGCTCAAATGAGGGTTCGGTGACCCCTCCTCAAGGGGGGGGTACTGTTGTGAATGGGTTTGAGATGAGTTCTGAACAGAGGCTCCCTCTGGTGGTTACTAGCGGTACTAGTGAGGATTGGGAATCAGGTGTTACTGATTGGTCTTATTTAAGGGAATCATTTTCCCATCAAGGTTGCCGGTGATCAATTGTTCTGGTCTGAATCCTTCTTTCCAGTTTCCCTTGTAGCCTGCTGTGTCGTGTCTGCATCTCCTGCTATCAAATAAGACAATTTCTTATTTTGTGTTTTTGCTATATTTTTGCATTTTGTCCTGCACTTCTGTGGGGGCCTTCTGGGTCCCCTCCGGGGCTTTTGCCCTCTCAGTTTAGTCCAGCCACTGTGTTTTGTACTTTTGCTTTTTGCAGTTTTTTCAGTGGCTGCTGTTTTTGTTACACCAAGAACTAATTTAGGTGGTAGAGGTCGTGTGATCTCAGGTGATTTTGAAATTAGTGGAGTTGGTGTTTTTCAGGGTTTTCTGGGATTGCAGTAAGTACCCTTCCTATCCTTTTCTATTTAGATAGTTTGGGCCCCAGCGTTTGCTCATACTATTTTCTTTCTGTGTCAGTATTTCCTCTTGTCTAACCGCCATTACATGTTTGGGGGCTTTCTATTATCTTTGGGTTCTGCTCCGGGGCAGATAGCTTTCCTATTTCTATCTTTAGGTGTAGTTAGTTTCTCAGGCTGTGACGAGGCGTCTAGGACCATCGTAGGAACGCTCCACGGCTGCCTCTAGTTGCGGTGGTTAGTCAGGGTACTGCAATCTCATAGATTCCAACTGCTCTGGTGTATTTCCTTTTTTGCCTGCACTCCTCAGCTACCGTAACATAACAGGCTACTGTGCTGGCTAAGCCCGACGTGGCTCCTGTGCAACTCTCCTGACAGTCTCAGTCAAGCGGGCCCAAAGTGGCTGACAGCAAAGGGTGTCAAGAACTGGTATGGGCCCCACGTGGCCAAGGAATTGTTTAACGGCACGGTCAGGGCGCAAGGGTCTGTCCTGTACTCGGTCACTCATATGAGGGACGTGGGTAGTCCTCACGGACACGGACTCACATTGTGCATCTCTTTCTCTCTGGTCCTCGCTGTTGGCGGCGGGCGATGACAGGTGCTGGCGTGCACGCTGCGGGTGCTCTCAGGGCCGGCACTTCTCTCTCAGGTTGCTGAACGGCTAGCTTAGCTCTGCTTGTTGGGCCCGGCTTAGCTCTGTGTATGCAGCTCGGCTCTGCACAGTTCTGCTCTAATCCGTACAGCTCCGCAGCGGTCCCTTTCTCCAGAATGTTGCTGGACACACTTGGCTCTGCAGGTGACGGGGCCCTCTCTGTACGACCCGTCGCAGCATCGGTACCCCATGCAGGGGACAAGGGAAGCAGGGAGCGCCACTCACAGTTCTTCACGCTGCTCTGCCCTGGCACCACACTGCTCTCCTTCGCGCGCTTTCTTCTCCCTTCTCTTTTCTGCTGCGCACCCTTCCCTGGCTCTCCCCGCCCCCTCCTGTCAGCAGGAAGCCCCGTCTCCCTCCTTCTCTCAGACAGCAGGGGAAAGTCCGCCCCACTCAGGTCTCCTCCCGGGAATAGAGGATGCAGCCTTTCCAGCTCTGAACCTCGTATGCCGACATCCGAGGTCGGGTCCACTTCCCTACACATGAAAGCGCAGTTAGCCACAATTTTGTGAACCTCAGAAAAGGACACAGCTGAACAGAGGCCAACAGAGTCCAGAGTAATGCTGCTGCCTTATTATAGTGATTGATCTGCTGGGGGTGTCATCTGAATGATGCTGTTCAGAGATTTAGATGGAAACCCTGATTCAAGTGCTTAGTGTAGAGCACCGGATAAATGTGATCCCAAATGTTATGTTAAATTATCCCAGTAAAAGCACCAACTCAATCCACAAAAAAGCAAGTCCTCACTCAGGTCCGTCATCTGTTCACGGAGAAACAAAATGGCTCTTCGCAGCCCCCTTCAAATGAAATCCAGCAAATTTTGCAATCCCAAATCTAAATAGCCCCATCCCTTCTGAGCCTGAGTGTGCCTAAACCACATTCAGCATCCACATATTTGTCAGTACTGTAGCAATGAGAGCCAGTTTAATTTACAATAATAATAATAATAATCTTTATTTATATAGCGCCATCATATTCCGCAGCGCTTTACAGTTTAACAGTTTCAAAACACAAGTCATAAGTAACAACGTTAACAATACAGTAATTAAAGCAAAATAAGACGGCCCTGCTCGTGAGAGCTTACAATCTACAATGAGGTGGGGAGATACAAAATACAGGTGTGTATATACAATGGTGCATTTACAATGATGGTCCAGCCATCTTAAGGGAGTGAGGGATGGATGGAGATAGTGAATGGGCTACACACACACACACACTTACACATAGAATGACTTTGATTAGTGAATGTGATAGGCCGCTCTGAACAGATGTGTTTTGAGGGAGCGCCTGAAACCATGCAAATTGTGGATAGTCCTAATTTCTTGGGGTAGAGCATTCCAGAGGATTGGCGCAGCGCGGGAGAAGTCTTGGAGTCGGGAGTGGGAGGTACGGATTAGTGCAGAGGTTAGTCGAAAGTCGTTTGCAGAGCGCAGCAGTCGGTTAGGCCGATAGATAGAAATGAGGGAGGAGATGTAGGGGGGTGCAAGGTGTGTGCTTCCACAAGCACGAGCTGGGCACTATGTACAGGCTCTACAATGTATGTACATCATAATGTACTGGGCACTACAATGACAGAGTTGTAATTTTCACTCAGTGACACATATTTGTTTGTTTCTGGAAGACACCCATTGAGTCAAAATGGTCACTACACCTGTAGATAAATTCTCAGAAGGGTGTAATTTCCAAAATGAGGTCACTTGAGGAGATATTCTGCTCTTTTGGCACTTAAGGGCTCTGTATATGAAGTTCACAAACTATTTTATGAAAATCTGTGTTCCATGAGTTAAATAGTGCTCTTTCCCCATCTAGTCTCACCATGTGGCTATTGTACTGTACAGACACACATGGGGTATTAACACATTCAGCAGAAATTGTGCAACCAATTTTGGTGCTATAACAGCAAAATCTGCGCTATAATATGGCTTCCCTTCTGAGCATTGTACTGTGCCTCAAAAGTCGTTTTTGACCACAGATGAGAGATTTGAGTACACAGGAGAAATTGCACAACAAATTATACAATTTGTTTTCCCGTTTTCCCTTGCGAAGATGAAAAATTTGGGGCTAAAGCAACATTTTGTGGGAAAATTTTAAATGTTTATTTTTTTTCTTCCACACTTCTTTAATTCCTGTGAAGCACATAAGGGGTTATTAAACTTCTTGAGAAAGCCATATGATCGATTATTTTTGTGGGGCTAGTTATACTTGTATTGAAATTGAGAAAAAAAAATGCAATTTCACAGTTTTTTTGGGGGGGGCGAGGGGGGCTTTAATTCTACAGTAAAGGTGACCTGGAAATATGGATGTCCAGGTTAGTATGATTTCGACGATACCAAACTTGCATTTTTCCTATCGAAGAGGTAAAAAAATTCAGAATACATAACATTCACTTATTTTAGTGTCATTTCGTGTTATATATGCAGTGGCTTGTGAAAGTATTCACCCCCTTGGCTTTTTACCTATTTTTTTACAATATAACCTAGGTTTAAATATTTTTGGAGTCCGATTTGTGTGTGATGCATCAGCACTAAATAGGCTAAGTTGGTGAATTGAAGTGAGAAAAATATAGACACATCAAATTTATGGGATCAAATAACTAAAAATTGTCATGGGCATATGTATTCACCCTCTTGCTATAAGGCCTCTAAATATTCCTGGTGCAAGCAATTACCTTCACAAGTCCCATGCTTAGTGAAAAAGTCCACCTGTATGCAATCTAAGTGTCACGTGGTCTGTCAGTATATACACACACCTTTTCTGAAAGGCTGCAGAGGCTGCAACTCCATTAAGCACCACTATCAAAACACCACCATGAAGACCAGGGAGATCTTTAAACAAGTCAGGGACAAAGTTGTTGAGAAGTTACTGGTCAGGGTTGGGTTCTAAAAAAAAAATAAAAATCCCAATTTCTGATGGTCCCCGGAGAACCACCAAATGGAAAGAACATGGCAACAAACCTGCCAAGAGAGGGCTGCCCACAAACACGCTCAGCCCAGGCAAGGAGGGCATTAATCAGAGGCAGCACAGAGACGAAAAGGTAACCCTGAAGAAGCTGCATAGTTCCCAAGCAGAGACTGGAGTACCTGTCCATACAACCACAATAAGCCATACACTGCACAGAGGTGGCCTTTATGGAAGACTGAGCAAAAAAGCCTTTACTTACACACAAATTGTAAAGTTTGTTTTGAATGTGCCAAAAGACATGTGGGAGACGAAATTACGGAGGACGGTGCTGTGGTCAGATATCAAAATTTATCCTTTTGGCCGCCAAGGTAAACTCATCACACTAAAACACCATACCCACAGTTACACATGGTGGTGGAAGCATGCTGGGGGATGTTTTTCGGCAGCAGGGACCAGGAAAATGGACCAAGTTAAGGGGATGAAGAAAGGTGCAAAATTAAGGACTATCTTGAACAAAATCTATTTCAATCTGTCAGTGATTTGAGACTGGGATGGAGGTTCACCATCCAACAAGACAATGACCTAAAGAATACGGCTAAAGCAACACTCGAGTGGTTTATGGGAATTGTTTAAATGTTTTAAAGTGGCATAGTCAAAGCCCAGACCTTAATCCAATTGAGTATCTGTGGTCAGACTTGAAGATTGCTATTCACTAGAGGAAACCATTAGTGATGAGCGAACGTCCTTGGACAAGGCGTTATCCAAGCATTCTTGAGTGCTAATAGTATTAGGGCCCCGTCACACATAGCGACACACCAGCGATCCCGACAACGATATACACTTGTCAGGATCACTGGTGTGTCGCTACATGATCGCTGGTGAGCTGCCAAACAGGCAGCTCAGGCAGCGATCAGGACAGCGATATGTTATGATTTGGTAGCTGAGGAGAGCAGGCAAAAAAGGAAATACACCAGAGCAGTTGGAAACTATGAGATTGCAGTACCCTGACTAACCACCACAACTAGAGGCAGCCGTGGAGCGTTCCTACGTTGGTCCTAGACGCCTCGTCACAGCCTGAGAAACTAACTACACCTAAAGATAGAAAGAGGAAAGCTATCTGCCCCGGAGCAGATCCCCAAAGAACATAGAAAGCCCCCAAACATGTAATGGCGGTTAGACAAGAAGAAATACTGACACAGACAGAAAATAGTATGAGCAAACGTAGGGGCCCAAACTTACTAAATAGAAAAGGATAGGAAGGGCACTTACTGCAATCCCAAAAAACCCTGAAAAGCACCAACTCTACTAATTTCAAAAACACCTGAGATCACACGACCTCAACCACCTAAATTAGTTCTCTGGTGTAACCAAAAACAAAACAGCAGCCACTGAAAAAACTGGAAAAAGCAAATGTACAAACATCAGTGGCTGAACTGAACTGAGAGGCAAAAGCCCCCAGAGGGGACCCTGAAGGCCCCCACAGAAGTGCAGGACAAAATGCAAAAATCAAGCACAAAAACAAAAAGAAGAAAATGACTTATCTGTCAGCAGGAGATTCAGACAAGACACAGCAGGCTAACAAGGAAACAGGAATCAAGGATTGAGACCAGAAGAATTGATCACCGGCAACCCTGATGGGAAGGTGACTCCCTTATATAAGACCAGTCAGTAACACCTGATTCCCAATCCTCACAATCTTCACTGGACAGTCCAGTACCGTTTGTAACCACCAGAGGGAGCTTCTGCTCAGAACTCATTTCCAGCCCATTCACAACAGTACCCCCCCCTTGAGGAGGGGTCACCGAACCCTCATTTGAGCAACCAGGTCGGTCAGGATGAGTTCTATGATACGCACGGATGAGTCTCCTAGCATGGATGTCCGAAGCAAACACCCAGGAATTGTCTTCCTGACCATAACCTCTCCATTTAACCAAATACTGGAGTTTCCGTCTAGAAAAACGAGAATTCAATATTTTCTCAACCACATACTCCAGATTGCCCTCAACCAAAACAGGGTCAGGAGGCACAGCAGTAGGAACCACTGGCTCAACAAACCTCTTCAACAAGGACTTGTGGAACACGTTATGGATCTTAAATGTCCCTGGAAGAAGCAAACGAAAAGAAACAGGGTTAAGAATCTCCATGATCTTATAAGGTCCAATGAACCTAGGCTTAAATTTAGGAGATGCCACTCTCATAGGAATATTTCTTGAGGACAACCAGACCAAGTCCCCCACTTTAAACCGAGGACCATCAGTCCTATGCCGGTTAGCAAACCGCTGGGCCCTCTCCTGAGAGAGGGACAACCTCTCCACTACCTGGTCCCAAATCTGTTGCATACGCTCCACAACAGAGTCAACACCTGGGCAGACAGAAGCCTCCGTCTGTCCAGAAGAAAATCGAGGGTGAAACCCAGAATTACAGAAAAATGGAGACATCAAAGTGGCAGAGCTAGCCCTATTATTAAGAGCAAACTCAACCAAAGGCAAAAAAGAGACCCAGTCATCCTGATCAGCAGACACAAAGCATCTTAGATAAGTCTCCAATGTCTGGTTTGTTCTCTCAGTTTGACCATTGGTCTGAGGATGAAACGACGAGGAGAAAGACAATTGAACACCAATTTTAGAACAAAAGGTCCTCCAAAATCTGGAAACAAACTGGACTCCTCTGTCAGACACAATGTTCTCAGGAATGCCGTGTAAACGAACCACGTGCTGAAGGAACAAAGGCACCAATTCAGAGGAGGAAGGCAACTTAGGTAATGGCACAAGATGTATCATCTTGGAAAACCTATCGCAAATCACCCAGATGACGGTCATTCTCTGAGAAACAGGGAGGTCGGAAATTAAATCCATAGAGATATGGGTCCATGGTCTCTTGGGCACCGGTAATGGCATCAACAAACCACTAGAACGAGAGCAAGGCTTGGAGCGAGAGCAAGTCCCGCAGGACTGACAAACTCCCTGACATCACGAGACAAGGTAGGCCTCCAAAAGGACCGACCAACCAAGTCCCTGGTACCAAAAATTCCGGGATGACCGGCCAACGCGGAACAATGAATCTCAGACATTACACTCTTTTTCCACTGGTCCGGGACAAACAATTTCCCAACAGGGCAGCGCTCGGGCTTATCCTCCTGGCACCCCTCCAGAGCCAGTCTCTAATTGGGCGAGATGGCGGAAAGAACTACACCCTCTTTCAAAATAACAGAAGGATCAGATAACTCAGGAGAGTCCGCCAGGAAACTCCTCGAGAGGGCATCCGCCTTAACATTTTTAGTGCCAGGAAGAAATGAAACCACAAAATTAAAACGTGTGAAAAACAAGGCCCACCTGGCCTGTCTAGGATTAAGTCGCTTGGCAGATTCCAGATAAACTAGATTCTTATGGTCAGTAAGGACCACCACCTGATGTTTGGCTCCCTCCAGCCAATGTCTCCACTCTTCAAAAGCCCACTTCATGGCTAATAACTCCCGATTACCCACGTCATAATTACGTTCAGTGGGAGAAAATTTTCGAGAGAAAAAGGCACAAGGGTTACTTTTAGAGGTCTCTGGATCTCTTTGGGACAAAACGGCACCTGCCCCAATTTCAGAGGCATCAACCTCCACCTGAAATGGTAGAGAAACATCAGGCTGCCGTAGAACAGGAGCAGAAGTGAATCTCTGCTTAAGTTCCTGAAATGCAGAGACTGCCTCAGGAGGCCAATTCACCACATCAGAACCCTTCTTGGTCAAATCAGTTAATGGTTTAACAATAACAGAGAAATTACCAATAAATTTACGATAAAAATTGGCAAAACCCAAGAATCTTTGAAGAGCCTTTAAAGAAGTAGGTTGGACCCAATCACAGATAGCCTGAACTTTGACCGGGTCCATTTCAATAACAGATGGGGACAAAATGAAACCCAGAAATGAGATCCTCTGAACGCCAAAAAGACACTTTGATCTCTTCACATACAGAGCATTCTCTCTCAAAATCTGGAACACAGTCCGAACATGTTTTACATGAGAGTCCCAGTCATTGGAAAAAATCAAGATATCATCCAAATAAACAATCAGAAATTTATCCACAAAATCCCTGAAAATGTCATTCATGAAGGACTGGAAGACAGAAGGAGCAGTAGTGGGACCAAAGGGCATCACAAGGTACTCAAAATGCCCTTCAGGGGTATTAAATGCCGTCTTCCATTCATCCCCGTGCTTAATGCGAATAAGGTTATATGCCCCCCTGAGGTCAAGCTTGGTAAACCAAGTAGCGTTTTTCACCCTGGAAAACAGATCAGAGATCAAGGGTAACGGATATTGATATTTCACAGTAATATTGTTCAAGAGACGATAATCAATACACGGCCTTAATGAACCATCCTTTTTGGCCACAAAGAAAAAAACGGCACCCAAGGGTGAAGAGGATGGTCTGATATGACCCTTCTCCAATGACTCCTTGATATAAGACCGCATAGCGTCATGTTCAGGTACAGACAAGTTAAAAAGGCGACCTTTAGGGAATTTACTACCCGGCACTAATTCAATAGCGCAGTCATAGCTCCTATGGGGAGGTAAGGATGCAGATTTACTTTCGCTAAACACATCAGAAAAATCAATCAAAAAGTCAGGAACATCCTGAGCCTGGGGGGAGGCAGAAAAAACAGGAGTGTTGGTATTAACACATTGACAGCCCCAACTGGTAACAGACACAAATTTCCAATCCAAAACAGGATTATGAGACTGTAACCAAGGGAAACCCAGTACGATAATGTCATGCAGATTATACAGATCCAAAAATTTGCAACTCTCCTGATGATCAGGTTCTACCCTCATTATCACCTGAGTAGAGAACTGAGGTTTATTCTCAGCCAAAGGGGTAGAATCGATCCCCAGTAGGGGAATAGACTTCCGTAGGGGTATCAAGGGAAACCCACAACGTTTAGCAAAATCAAAATCCATCAGGTTAATAGCTGCTCCAGAATCAACAAAAGCCTGAGCAGAAAATGAGGACAGAGAGCATATCAGGGTAACAGTTAACAAAAACTTAGTCTGAACACTACCCAAGACAACTGAGCGAGCAAAACGTCTTCCCCGCTTAGGGCAGACAGAAATAGCATGAGAGGCATCACCACAGTAGAAACATAACCCATTGCGCTTTCGAAATTCATGACGCTGTGCCCCAGAAACCACTCTATCACACTGCATGGATTCAGAAGCAGGTTCACAAGGCAACATTATTCCACGCATACCTTTCCGCTCACGCAAACGTCTGTCAATTTGAATCGCTAATGACATAGAATCATTGAGACCAGAGGGAACAGGGAATCACACCATAACATCCTTTACATTATCTGACAGTCCCTTCCGAAAAAGAGCTGCCAAAGCGTCGTCATTCCATTTGGTCAGGACTGCCCACCTACGGAATCTCTGACAGTATAACTCAGCGTCCTCAAACCCCTGACTTAATGCCAACAAAGTTTTTTCAGCTTGATCAGTGACATTAGGCTCATTGTACAACAACCCCAAAGCCTGAAAAAACGCATCAACATCACTCAAAACAGGATCCCCAGGTGTCAGGGAAAAAGCCCAATCCTGAGGGTCGCCGCGCAGGAGAGAGATGATAATTTGAACCTGCTGCGCTGCGTTCCCTGAGGACTTAGATTTTAAGGCAAAAAACAATTTACAGTTATTTTTGAAATTCAGAAACTTAGCTCGATCCCCTAAAAACAAATCTGGCATGGGAATCCTAGGTTCCACAACAGGCAACCTAGCAAGATAGGTAGCAATACTCCGAACTTCAGTGGCAAGCTGATCCACACGGCCAGACAACTGTGCAAACTCCATTGAGAGAAAAAAAAAATCCTCCTCAGCACCCAGAGATACAGAGGGAAAAAAAAAATGCAACAAACAGAAAAAAAAAAAAAATCTCTGACAACTCTGACAACTCTGACAACTTTTTTCTTTCACAAAATTTTTTTCCCTTCTGTGAGTACAATATAATTTTCAGTTTAGGCCGGTGATACTGTTATGATTTGGTAGCTGAGGAGAGCAGGCAAAAAAGGAAATACACCAGAGCAGTTGGAAACTATGAGATTGCAGTACCCTGACTAACCACCACAACTAGAGGCAGCCTTGGAGCGTTCCTACGTTGGTCCTAGACGCCTTGTCACAGCCTGAGAAACTAACTACACCTAAAGATAGAAAGAGGAAAGCTATCTGCCCCGGAGCAGATCCCCAAAGAACATAGAAAGCCCCCAAACATGTAATGGCGGTTAGACAAGAAGAAATACTGACACAGACAGAAAATAGTATGAGCAAACGTTGGGGCCCAAACTTACTAAATAGAAAAGGATAGGAAGGGCACTTACTGCAATCCCAAAAAACCCTGAAAAGCACCAACTCTACTAATTTCAAAAACACCTGAGATCACACGACCTCAACCACCTAAATTAGTTCTCTGGTGTAACCAAAAGAAAACAGCAGCCACTGAAAAAACTGGAAAAAGCAAATGTACAAACATCAGTGGCTGAACTAAACTGAGAGGCAAAAGCCCCCAGAGGGGACCCTGAAGGCCCCCACAGAAGGGCAGGACAAAATGCAAAAATCAAGCACAAAAACAAAAAGAAGAAAATGACTTATCTGTCAGCAGGAGATTCAGACAAGACACTGCAGGCTAACAAGGAAACAGGAATCAAGGATTGAGACCAGAAGAATTGATCACCGGCAACCCTGATGGGAAGGTGACTCCCTTATATAAGACCAGTCAGTAACACCTGATTCCCAATCCTCACAATCTTCACTGGACAGTCCAGTACCGTTTATAACCACCAGAGGGAGCTTCTGCTCAGAACTCATTTCCAGCCCATTGACAACAGCGATACTGCGGGTAACGTCGCTTAGTTACCCGCAGTGTACGTTGGATACCAGCCCGCTGGTGCAGGGAGCTGGTAACCAAGGTACACATCGTGTTTCCAGGCGCTGCGCGGCACCTGGAAACCCAATGTGTACCTTGGTTACCAGCTCCCCTGCAGCAGCGCGTTGGTATCCAACGTACACATCGGATTTCAAGGCGCCGCCCGGCACCTGGAAACCTGATGTGTACCTTGGTTACCAGCTGATCGCTGGTCTCCTGCCTGCCACATGCAGTGATGCGTGCTGGCCAGCAGGAGACCAACGATCAAAAAAATTTCCAGGACATTCAGCGACGATCAGCGATACCCAGCAGGGGGGCTGATCATCGCTGAATGTCACACACAGCGATTTCGCTGGGGAGATCGCTGTTGCATCACAAAACTAGTGTGTTACGGGGGCTTTAGAGCATGCTGAAGATACTATATTAGCACTTCTGCATGCTCAGATAAGGTGTTCACTCATCACTAGAAAACATCTAACTTGAAGCTTGATCAGTTTTGCCTTGATGAATGGGCAAAAATCCCAAATGGGCAAAATGTGGAAAGCGCTCTACAAAGTACTGACTTTAAAGGGGTGAATAGTTATGCCCACTAAAACTCAGTTATTTTGTTTTTGGTTGCTTGCTTCACAATAACAAGAAAAACAAATGTCCACAGTTGTAGGAATGTTCTTTACATGAACTAATGCAAACCCTAATAAAAAAGAAAAAAAAAGAAGGTGGTGAGGTAGCAAACTATGAAAAATGCCAAAGGGATGGGGTGGGTGGGAATACTTTTTCAAGCATTATCTCTTATTACATAGCATCCTATTATTATAAATAGCGTCATTACTTATTACTTAGAGTCCCCTATTATGTATAGTGCTGTCCCTTATTACATAGCATCCTCTATTGTTATGTATAGCACTGTACATAGGAGAAAACAAATGGTGCGGCATGCTACATCGGGTGCTGGGGAAACCTGCGTACTCTATTTCCTGGGGCCCTGGCTACCCTAATCCACCTCTGTCCAGAGGTGTCTATATTTACCTAATGCAAATCTTAGAAATAACTTTGACTGTTTCTACTGACCTTTGGACAACTATATTACTATACTATATTTATATCCAGTAAAATTTATTTGTTTACACACAAGGAAATAGGTCTTGTTTGCATTTAACCATCTGACTTAATTGGATGTGTTCCCGGATGAAAAAATAGATATAAATGAATCTAGATTTGTAAAGCTGTGTTATTTGGTTAAGGTCACATGTAGCAGCAGCCGGGTAAACAAGACGTTGCAGTGCACCAACAAGCAGTTTTATGGTGAATCACCATAATTTTCAATTAATTTGACATCACAGATTTCACAATAGTGAAATCTCATGTCACATGTTATTTTGTCCACCTCGTGACTTCTGCGAGTGTTCTTTCCCTTCTGTGCGAGCTTTTGTTGAGCTTTAAGAATTAGGCCGGCGTCACACACAACCACAAAAAATCGGTCCGTTTTAGTCGGTCGATTGTCGGATCAAAATGCAAACATCACACATCCTTCTGACATCCGATTTTCCTTCAAAGATGCGATTTAGTCGCATGTGTGTGTACCTTGTAACATCCGATTTTCATCCGACTTGCGAGATTTTCTCGCAGGCTTGCAAAACTGACATATAATGGATCCAAAAGAATAGTATTTCAATCACAAAAAAAAGAATAGATATATACACATAGAACACATATATATATATATACATGTCATTGTGACATGTGTATATATATATATATATATTTATAGTTCCTAGACTTCTACATACTGTTATAGCCGCTAATTCAATTGCCGGCTTTTGTGAAATCACAGAAGCCGACATGAAATGATACATTGTTTCCACACAGTTAACCATGTCATTTCCTGTATTTTGATATTTGTTTAGAACTTAAAATTACATGAGTGTATTTGTGCAAAATTTCAGACATGTAGGGGTTAATTAAAGGTGTAATTTTGTTGAAAAAAAATGCGTGGGCTCCCGCTGTATTTTCTCCACCAGACAGACAAAGCAAGCGAGTGGGGGCAGATAATAACAGCCTAGGGAGGGTACATATTTTGTGCCCCCCCTGGCTACTAACATCTGCCCCCAGACACCCCAGAAAGGGCAAATCTATAATTAGATTTGCCCTTTCTGGCACTTTGCCCGTCTATTCCCATTGCCCTGTAGCGGTGGCGAATGGGTTAATAATCTCACCTTAATGTCACCTTAGTATTGAAAGGTGACCTTAAGGCAGGTTAATAATTGAGAGCTGTCAATTAGACAACTATCAATTATTAATCCTATTGTATGATAGAAAAATCAAACACACACACTTTAATAAAAAAGAAGTTTAATGAAATAATCACACAGTTTTTGACAATATTTTATTTTCCTGCTAAAACCATTTGCTGTAATAAAAATAAAATAAAAAAGAAAAATGATTCTTACCAATCCGAAGTACAGTCAGGTCCCATGGTGTAATCCTTCAGAAAGGGTTAACAGGTTACAGGTCGCAGAGAGCTAATAATGCTGTCTCAGACCTGTATTCCCCTGAATGAATAAGTTACTCTCCCAGCGAAAGTAGAGGAATAGATTCATGAATGGAGCTTAATTGATTTATTGGCAATTTAACTTTAGTGACCTGACCTAAAGGGAAAGTGGATACAATCAATTAAGCTTCATTCATTAAACACATCCTCTCCTGTCGCCAGGAGAGGAACTTATTCATTCAGGAGCTTTGAGCTGAGCATGCAGGATTACTTGCACTGCTTGGCTAAAAGCTAATTAACCCTTTGTGAAGGATTACAGCGTGGGACGTGACAGATCGGCGGAATAGGTAAGAATAATGTTGTTTTATTTTTTTTCTTTATTTTACGGATTAAGTGTAAAATAAAATATGGTCAAAAAAATGTGTTTTTATTTCATTAAAATTATTTATTCTTAAAGTGTGTGTGTGTTTTTTTATTTACTTCAATAGGATTAATAATTGATAGTTGTCTAATTGACAGCTCTCAATTATTAACCTGCCTTAAGGTCACCTTTCAATACTAAGGTGACAGTAAGGTGAGATTATTAACCCATTCGCCACCGCTACAGGGCAATGGGAATAGACGGGCAAAGTGCCAGAAAGGGCGAATCTAATTATAGATTTGCCCTTTCTGGGGTGTCTGGGGGCAGATGTTAGTAGCCAGGGGGGGCACAAAAAATGTACCCTCCCTAGGCTATTATTATCTGCCCCCACTCGCTTTGTCTGTCTGGTGGAGAAAATACAGCGGGAGCCCACGCATTTTTTTCCAACGAAATTACACCTTTAATTAACCCCTACATGTCTGAAATTTTGCACAAATACACTCATGTAATTGTAAGTTCTAAACAAATATCAAAATACAGGAAATGACATGGTTAACTGTGTGGAAACAATGTATCATTTCATGTCGGCTTCTGTGATTTCACAGAAGCCGGCAATTGAATTTGCGGCTATTACAGTATGTAGAAGTCTAGGAAATATAAATATATGTATATATATACATGTCACAATTACAATATATATATATATATATATATATATATATATATTATATATTATAGTATTCTATGTGTGTATACCTATTCTTTCTAGTCTTTATTAAAGCTGTCAGTGTGATTTTACAGTATAGCCGGGGATGAATTGCCGGCTTTTCTAAGGGACACCGATGCGATTTCATCGCAAGTCACACAGTGTGGTCCGTTTGTAATCCGATTTTTCATCGCTCCCATAGACTTGCATTGGCGATTGTCGACCCACAATCGGTGACAATCGCAGCATGCTGCGATTGTACACGGACGTTTAAAACGGACCACAAAATAACGGATACTGGGAGCTGCTCCATAGATTAACATCCACATGTCTGGTGGTATTGTCACTATTTTCTTTATAGATATTAATTTTCATCAATTTTGAGATATTTTACCATTATTGTGACAAATACATCATCTTTTTCTCTTTTTTTATAGATTAACATAGGTCCGACTGCAATACGATTTTTCATCGCATTGCAGTCGTCCGATTATGTCGCCAGTGTGACGCCGGCCTTAAACTACATTCCTGCCACATAAAATATACTCAAAATTAAGGAACTTAGCCAGGGGAGTACATAGGGCCTCATAGCAGAAGTTCTGCTTTGGCCCCCACTGAAAAAAACCCTTTAATTTTCAGCGGCATCACAGAAGAGCATATCTCACAACTTTGCGGGCCTTACAAAGTAATTTTTCTCCTATATACACTCCTCCATACAGTATTATAGATACTGGGCACTACATAGTGCTCCATACAGTATTATGGGCTTGCTATATTGTTCCATACAGTATAATGGGCCCCATATAATGCACCATACAGTATAATGGGCCCCATATAATGCACCATACAGTATAATGGGCCCCATATATTGCTCCATACAGTATAATGGGTCCCATATATTATTGCTCCATACAGTATAATGGGTCACATATTATTGCTCCATACTGTAACGGGTCAGGTAGGTGGAACCTCTGAGCTTTATTTATACAAGAAGGTTATACTTGTAAGAGAGCGGGTGGCGCCCAGGGAGATGGACAGGAAGTCACGGCAAGTGACGGGGCAGTCTCTGGTTATACGGGAAAGGATCACGGCAAGTGACCGGGGCAGTCTCTGGATTGACAGGCAGGTTGTCACGGCAAGTGACCGGGGCAGTCTCTGGATAGACAGGCAGGTTGTCACGGCAAGTGACCGGGGCAGTCTCTGGATAGACAGGCAGGTTGTCACGGCAAGTGACGGGGCAGTCTCTGGATAGACAGGCAGGTTGTCACGGCAAGTGACCGGGGCAGTCTCTAGATGGACAGGTATATACGACCTGAGATGGTGAAGCCTCCCGGTAGGCTAGCAGGCAGATGGCGGATGGACACTCCCAAGTGAGCAGGCGAGAGTCTCTGGAACAGCCGGGGATCACCGCTTGTGACGTCCGAACCTCCGGGTAGGGCTGCAGTCAGATGGCAGATGATCGCTCCCAAGTGAGCAGGCAAGAGTCTCTGGAATAGCCGGGGATCACCGCTTGTGACGTCCGAACCTCCGGGTAGGGCTGCAGTCAGATGGCAGATGATCGCTCCCAAGTGAGCAGGCAAGAGTCTCTGGAATAGCCGTGGATCACCACTTGTGACGTCCGAACCTCCGGGTAGACTTGCGGACAGGTAGCATACAGCAAACGGGCAGAAAACAGGCAGGTAACTGGTAACGGGACCTGAGGGCTGAAGCAGAGTGAAACAGTGCAACAACAACATTGCACGGGCACCTCCATTAAGGAGGAAGCCCTTAATATAGGGTGGAGTCCTCCGGCATTGGCCGGGGACTTATTTGAAAAATGCGCGCGGCTTCTTTAAGAGCGGGGGAGGGCGCGGGCGCGCGCCCTAAGTCCAGCAGCAGGGAAGGAGCGCGCGGCCCCAGCAGGGCAGGAAGGAGGACGCTGAGGAAGGGTAAGGGGGGCGACGTCCCTGCCTGGCAGAGGACGCTGCTGCAGGGGAACAGCGTCCCTGCCTGGCAGAAGGCAGGGACGCCGACGCTACAGTACCCCCTCTCTAGGCCCCCCCCTCTTTAGGCCAGAAAGAAATTTAGCTAGGAAGAGAGGGGCATGGATGTTCTCCCGAGGCTCCCACGTTCTCTCCTCAGGACCAAACCCCTTCCAATCCACCAAAAAATAAGTCTTTCTTCCTACCCTTTTGGTGGCCAGAATGTTTTCTACCTCAAATTCATCGTCAGCAGACACTGGAGCAGGAGGTGTACCTGTAGACTTGAAAAAAGAGTTAAGTACCACCGGTTTGAGGAGAGATACATGGAAAGAGTTAGGAATGCGCAAATTGGCCGGGAGTTTCAATTTATAGGACACCGGGTTGATCTGACTGATGATCTCAAAGGGACCGATGAACTGAGGGCCTAACTTGTAGGAAGGAATCTTGAGCCGGACATACTTGGACGAAAGCCAGACCTTATCCCAGGACGGAATTGAGGAGGATCCAGACGTCTTTTGTCAGCATGTCTCTTCATACGCTCGGATGACTGAATGAGTGCGGATCGGGTACTCTCCCATATGGAGGAAAATTCTCTAACTAGAGATTCCGCAGCTGGATTGTCCACAGAGATGGTGACAGGAACAGGGATCCGAGGGTGCTGACCGAAGACTACAAAAAACGGAGACTTGGAGGAAGATTCGCTCTCGTGATTATTGTAAGAGAATTCGGCCCAAGGCAGGAGCTCCACCCAGTCAGAATGGTGGGCATTAACGAAGTGCCGGAGATAACTGGTCAGATTCTGATTGATTCGTTCAACTTGTCCATTGGACTGCGGGTGGTAAGCGGAGAAATCCAAGGTGACGTCTAGCAACTTACAAGTGGCTCTCCAGAAATGTGAGGTGAACTGTACCCCACGATCCGACACAATGTGACGAGGCATACCATGGAGACGGAAGATGTGGCGGATAAAGTCTTTAGCCAACTCGGGTGCAGACGGAAGACCTGGCAGAGGAATGAAGTGAGCCATCTTGGAAAAGCGGTCAGCGACCACCCAAATAACCGTACAACCGGCAGAAACGGGCAGATCTGTTATGAAGTCCATGGCTATATGCTGCCAGGGGGCAGCGGGTACAGGAAGCGGAAGAAGACGGCCGGCAGGCAGGTGTCTCGGAACTTTGTTGCGGGCACAGGAGACACAGGCAGATACAAAGTCTATTACGTCCTTGTGCAGGGTAGGCCACCAATAATGCCGGGTTATGAGTTGGAGGGTCTTTTTCTGACCAGCGTGGCCAGCTAGTTTAGATGAATGACCCCAGTGTAGGATTCTCTTCCGGTCGGTTACTGATACGAACGTCTTACCAGGAGGGAGACGATTTAGACTCACGGGAGCCACCCGCATCACTCTGGCGGGATCGATGATATGTTTGGGTTCTTCCTCGAGATCTGTCACCAGGAAAGACCGGGACAAGGCATCAGCCTTGACGTTCTTGTCAGCCGGGCGAAAATGCAAGAGAAAATCGAAGCGGGCAAAAAAACAAGGACCACCGGGCTTGGCGAGGGTTAAGTCTCTGAGCATGCTGGAGGTAAGCCAGATTCTTGTGGTCCGTGTAAATGATTACCGGATGAAGAGCCCCCTCGAGTAGGTAACGCCACTCCTCCAATGCCAACTTGATGGCCAATAACTCTCGGTCTCCTATGGAGTAGTTGCGCTCGGAGGAGGAGAAGAGTTTGGAGAAGAAGCCGCAGGATACCATCCTCCCGGATGAAGATTTTTGAGTGAGTACCGCTCCGGCTCCAGAGGAGGAAGCGTCCACCTCCAGGAAGAACTGCTTGTTGCCGTCCGGGCGATGCAGCACTGGAGCGGAAGAGAAGGCCTGTTTTAAGGAAAGAAAGGCCTCCTCTGCTTCGGGCGTCCACTGTTTGGGGTTAGCATCCTTGCGGGTGAGCGCGGAGATTGGAGCAGTCCTGGAAGAGAAGTGCGGTATGAAGAGGCGGTAATAGTTGGCGAATCCCAGGAACCGCTGAATGGCCTTCAACCCCTCCGGTCGAGGCCACTTCTCGATGGCAGACAGTTTTCTCCGGATCCATTCGTAGGCCTGTCTGAGAAATGATGTAGCCCAAAAACGGAAGCGAGGTCTGCTCAAAGAGGCACTTCTCATATTTGGCGAAGAGGTGATTCTGCCTGAGCCTGAGCAGAACCTGACGAACATCCTCCGGTGAGACTGGAGGTCCGGAGAGAAGACCAAGATATCGTCTAGGTACACCACAACGCAAGAGTAGAGGAGGTCCCGAAAGATGTCATTGACCAACTCCTGAAAGACTGCTGGAGCATTACAGAGACCAAAGGGCATCACCAAATACTCGTAGTGGCCGTCCCGGGTGTTGAATGCCGTCTTCCATTCATCTCCCCGACGGATACGAACCAGGTTGTATGCCCCACGAAGATCCAGTTTGGTGAAGATTCTCGCCCCTCTAAGTCGATCAAACAATTCTGGAATGAGCGGAAGAGGGTACTTATTCTTCACCATGATCAAATTTAAGCCTCTGTAGTCAATACAGGGACAGAGAGATCCGTCTTTCTTTTTAACGAAGAAGAAACCTGCTCCCGCTGGGGAGGTAGATTTCCGGATGAATCCTTTGGCCAAGTTCTCCTCGATATATTCGGACATCGACCTGGTCTCAGCAGCGGACAATGGGTAAATACTCCCACGGGGAGGCGTAGTACCAGGTAGCAGGTCGATCGGGCAATCATACGGTCTGTGTGGGGGTAATGTCTCTGCTTCCTTTTTATTAAAGACATCAGCGAAAGACCAATATGGAATCGGGAGTCCTGGTAGATTAGCAGGTGTAGGAGAAGGACGGACAGGATGAACAGGCACCAGACACGTTTGATGACAGTCCTGTCCCCAGTGAAGAATCTCTCCAAGTCTGCCAGTCGAGCACGGGTGCATGCTTTTGGAGCCAAGGCAGACCTAGTAAGAAAGCGTGAGAGAGTCCAGGTAGAACATGAAATGAAATACTCTCAGAATGTAACATTCCCACCTGCAGGGTTATAGCCTCGGTGATAAGCTGGATGGGACGTGGTAGAAGACCCCCATCTACAGCAGCAACAGATACTGGTTCAAGCAGAGGTTTGGTGGGAAAGCGATATTTCTCTACCAGAGCCTGTGAAACGAGATTCCCAGCTGCTCCAGAATCAAGTTGGGCTAGTTCGAAGTAACGGTTCTCACCGAGGAGAATTGAGACAGACAGCAGCAGAGATGAAGAGGATTTATTCTTGTCTAGGTGGACCTCTCCGAGCGAACCTAGACACAGGCGTTTCCCGACCTCTCTGGGCAGGTACGGATCCGGTGCTCCTTACTGCCACAGTAGAAGCAACTCCCCTCAGCACGGCGTGAGTCCTGACGGGCTTTGACCATCTTGGTCTGGTCGACCTGCATGGGCTCTGCCGGGGGCACTTGAGGAGATACGGAAGGAGTTACAGGTCTCTGAAATGAAGGAGCTAGGCGAGGAAACCTTCTCTCACGGGTGACCTCTTTGGCTCGCTCCTGGAACCGTAGATCAATTCGATTGGCCAGAGTTATTAGGTCATCGAGAGAGGTTGGAATGTCCCGACCGGCAAGTTCATCTTTAATGCGGCCGGACAGACAATCCCAGAAGACAGCTATCAGAGCGTCATTATCCCAAGCCAGCTCTGAGGCAAGGGTACGAAACCTTATGGCATATTGACCCACGGTGAGACTCTCCTGACGAAGACGCAGCAGAGATGATGCAGAGGAGGTCTTCCGTCCGGGTTCATCGAATACCTTCCGGAAGGCTAAGAGAAAAGCAGACAGGTTAGACACCAGAGGATCTTCTCTTTCCCAAAGAGGATTTAGCCAGGCCAGGGCCTCTCCGGTGAGATGTGACATGATGAAGGCAATTTTGGCCCGGTCAGAGTTAAACTGGTGTGCCAGAAGTTCAAAATGCAGGGTACATTGGTTGATGAAACCCGAGCCAGAGCAGGGTCGCCTCCAAACCGAGGAGGAGCTGAAAGTCGAGGTCCTGGAATAGAAACCACGGAGTTGGTAAGCAGCGGAACTGCCGGATTGCGAGTCATGGTGCTCGCGGTGGTTGTCGGGGAAGTATTCAGAGTGTCCAGGCGGGAATTAACACACCGCAGATGACCCAGGATGGACTCCTGTTGAGACCTCTGACGAGACAGTTCATGACACAGGTCAGAT
This sequence comes from Oophaga sylvatica, assembly GCA_033576555.1. Lineage (NCBI taxonomy): Eukaryota > Metazoa > Chordata > Amphibia > Anura > Dendrobatidae > Oophaga > Oophaga sylvatica. Next base: position 281,708,568 of record JARQOD010000005.1, read on the forward strand.
AGCGAAGGGGTTTGGGTGCCACCGGGTTCCATGGCCCGAGCAAACTGTAACGGGTCAGGTAGGTGGAACCTCTGAGCTTTATTTATACAAGAAGGTTATACTTGTAAGAGAGCGGGTGGCGCCCAGGGAGATGGACAGGAAGTCACGGCAAGTGACGGGGCAGTCTCTGGTTATACGGGAAAGGATCACGGCAAGTGACCGGGGCAGTCTCTGGATTGACAGGCAGGTTGTCACGGCAAGTGACCGGGGCAGTCTCTGGATAGACAGGCAGGTTGTCACGGCAAGTGACCGGGGCAGTCTCTGGATAGACAGGCAGGTTGTCACGGCAAGTGACCGGGGCAGTCTCTGGATAGACAGGCAGGTTGTCACGGCAAGTGACCGGGGCAGTCTCTAGATGGACAGGTATATACGACCTGAGATGGTGAAGCCTCCCGGTAGGCTAGCAGGCAGATGGCGGATGGACACTCCCAAGTGAGCAGGCGAGAGTCTCTGGAACAGCCGGGGATCACCGCTTGTGACGTCCGAACCTCCGGGTAGGGCTGCAGTCAGATGGCAGATGATCGCTCCCAAGTGAGCAGGCAAGAGTCTCTGGAATAGCCGGGGATCACCGCTTGTGACGTCCGAACCTCCGGGTAGGGCTGCAGTCAGATGGCAGATGATCGCTCCCAAGTGAGCAGGCAAGAGTCTCTGGAATAGCCGTGGATCACCACTTGTGACGTCCGAACCTCCGGGTAGACTTGCGGACAGGTAGCATACAGCAAACGGGCAGAAAACAGGCAGGTAACTGGTAACGGGACCTGAGGGCTGAAGCAGAGTGAAACAGTGCAACAACAACATTGCACGGGCACCTCCATTAAGGAGGAAGTCCTTAATATAGGGTGGAGTCCCCGGCATTGGCCGGGGACTTATTTGAAAAATGTGCGCGGCTCCTTTAAGAGCGGGGGAGGGCGCGGGCGCGCGCCCTAAGTCCAGCAGCAGGGAAGGAGCGCGCGGCCCCAGCAGGGCGGAAGGAGGACGCTGAGGAAGGGTAAGGGGGGCGACGTCCCTGCCTGGCAGAGGACGCTGCTGCAGGGGAACAGCGTCCCTGCCTGGCAGAAGGCAGGGACGCCGACGCTACACATACAGTATAATGGGCCCCATATATTGCTCTATACAGTATAATGGACCCCATATAATGCACCACACAGTATAATGGGCCCCATATATTGCTCCATACAGTATAATGGGTCCCATATATTGCTCCATACAGTACAATGGGTCACATACTGTATATTATTGCTCCATACAGTATAATGGGCCCCATATATTGCTCCATATAGTATAATGGACCCCATATAATGCACCACACAGTATAACGGGCCCCATATATTGCTCGATACAGTATAATGGGTCCCATATATTATTGCTCCATACAGTACAATGGGTCCCATATATTATTGCTCCATACAGTATAATGGGTCCCATATATTGCTCCATACAGTATAATGGACCCCATATAATGCACCACACAGTATAATGAGCCTCATATATTGCTCCATACAGTATAATGGGTCCCATATACACTCCTGTTATGATTTGGTAGCTGAGGAGAGCAGGCAAAAACGGCAATACACCAGAGAGGTTGGAATCTACTGGATTGCAGTACCCTGACTAACCACCACAACTAAAGGCAGCCGTGGAGCGTTCCTACGTTGGTCCTAGATGCCTCGTCACAGCCTGAGAGGTTAAGTACACCTAAAGATAGAAAGAGGAAAGCTATCTGCCCCGGAGCAGATCCCCAAAGAACATAGGAAGCCCCCAAACATGTAATGGCGGTTAGACAAGAGTAAATACAGACACAGACAGAAAATAGTATGAGCAAACGTTGGGGCCCAATCTGCCTAGACAGAAAAGGATAGGAAGGATACTTACTGCAATCCAAAAAAAAACCCTAAATAATGCCAACGCTACTAATTGCAAAAACACCTGAGATCACACGACCTCTACCACCTAAATTAGTTCTCTGGTGTAACAAAACTACGCCATCGGGGAGGGGAACCTGGCTAACTTCACAGAAATGCAGAGAAATATGCAAATGGTAAGCACAAATACAAAAAACAGAAAATATCTTATCTGAGAGCAGGAGAAGAGGCAAGACTCAGCAAGCTTCCTGGTGAACCAGGAAACAATGTTGAGACAAGAACAATTGATCACCGGCAACCATGATGGGAGGGAACCTCCCTTATATCCAGCCAGTCTGTGATTCCTGATTGCCAATCCTCATTGAATGGTTCAGTACTGTTTGTAACCACCAGAGGGAGCTTCTGCTCAGAATTCATTTCTAAAACATTCACAACACACTCCTTGACAGAAGTTATGTAGCTTATCCATGTTATGTAAATAAAAGCTTATAACCTGATGTTAAATTCATCCATTGGTTGTATAAATTATTCTTTTGAAAGCTGAAACCCTCTGAAATGTGGTTTAGGTTAAGAAAATAAATTGGCATCAATGCAGAATTATTGATCATTTAATGGACACAGAATGGTCAGATTTTGGCAAGACAAAAGTTTTGTCGCCCACAGAAAGTAATGTGATATTCAAACAAATAATTAACTTAAAATACAAATATATGTTGCATATCATTGGTAAATGAAGTTGTGGTGCTATTAGAGTCATATTTAATATTTTGTTTGACTTCCATGATCTTGAAGGACTGCATCCAAGCGGTTCAACGATGATTCATGCAATTTATTAATGAAGTCATCAGGAATAGCAAAGAATGCAGTCTTACATGCCTCCCAGAGTTCATCTAGATTCCTTGGTTTTGTCTTCCAAGCTTCCTCTTTCATCCTACCCCAAACATGCTCAATGATGTTCATGTCTGGTGACTGAGCTGGCCAGACCTTGTGCACCTTGATCTTTTTTGCCTGGAGGAACTTTATTGTAGAGATGGATGTATGAGATGGAGCACCATCCTGTTGCAGAATTTGACCCTTTTTATGATTTGGAATATAAGAGGTAGCTAAGACTTCTTGATATTTTAGGCTATTGATATTGCCGTCCACCTTGCAAATGTTTTGCACACCCCCATACTGAAAGTAACCCCAGACCATGATCTTTCCAGCACCAAATTTAACTTTTCTGGGTGTATTTTAGATCCATACGGGCTCCAGTAGGTCTCCTGCAGTATTTGCGGCGGCTGTGGTGTAATTCTATTGAAGATTTATCAGAGAAATCCACCTTCTGCCACTTTTCCAGGGTCCATCTGTTTAGCAGACCACACAGTTTTTTATTTGCCTTTTGTTTAATGCTGGCTTCTGGGCACTGATTCGACCATGGAGGCCATTTCGAGACAGAATCCTACAAACTGTTCTAGTTGACACAGGGACTTGAGGTGACCAGGCCTGTTGGAGCTCTACTGCAGTGGAAGAGGGGCTTGCTTTGGATTTTCTAACCAACAAACGTTCCTCCTGAGCAGTTGTCTTGCGGTGTCTGCCGGACCTGGGCTTGTCAGACACATCTCAGGTCTCTTCAAATCTTTTTTTAATTCTTTGTACTTGACACTGAGACACATTAAAGGTGCCAGCCACCTCTGCAGTGGATCTTGTCTTCAGCCTCTTGATAATCCAGGCTTAGGTCGCAGGTGGATTTTTGGCATGTTGTCAGAGCTCAAGTTGCAGCCAAGTGAAGGTCTGGGGTCCTTGGTTTCTTTTTATACACACCCACCAATTAACCGATCATTTACTGAGCACAGGTGGGGATGTAAACTAGTATTGGGTGCATTATATGACCAGGCGACAAAACTTTTGTCTTGCCAAAATCTGACCATTCTCTGTCCATTAAATGATCAATATTTCAGCACTGATGCCAATTTATTTTCTTAACCTAAACCACATTTTGGAGGGTTTCAGCTTTCAAAAGAATAATTTATACAACCAATGGATGAATTTAACGTTAGGTTATAAGCTTTTATTTGCATAACATGGATAAGCGACATAACTTCTGTCAGGGAGTGTATTGCTCCTTACAGTACAATGGGTCACATATATTGCTCCATGCAGTATAATGGGTCCCATATAATGTACCATACAGAAAAAATAAATAAATCAAACTCACCTCTCAACGTTCCACCACTGCCCCGGTTTCCCTAGTGTCTTCTGACCCTGTGCACTGCTCGGTACAGAGGTTGTGCTGTGGTGATGTCATCACACCCTCTGCGCAGAGACGTCACAGAGCTCAGAAGCAGAGGGGGATGATGGGAGGGGAAGTGTCAGCGGATGTTCCCTCTCCCATCAGTGTATTTAACTGTATCATCATTCAGGATGCTGAAACAGTTGAAAGTACAATGTGGGAGGCACTGGCCCCCCGACTAACGGCCTCATGGAGGCCGAGTGGTCTGCCGCCATTTGAGGTACGCCACCTACACACATAGTGGCTAATTCATGTACGCCTAGTAGCCACAACAAAGTGTACCTTTCTCTGGTAGGATCCTGAACCCAATATTTATCAAACATGCTAAGCTAAAGACAAACAAATTTAATAAAATGGCAGGATCCAGCATTGATTAAAAACAGACTCAGGACTCCTGCAGATGAGCGTATAACGGACATGTGAAGTCTGATTTTTAATCGGATAACACACAGATAGCACTTTTACCCATGTTATTTAATAGGACTGTTCAGATGACAGATTTTTTTCTCGGTCCGACCGTCCATGAGTAAAATCACAGCATGCACTAATTTTCTTCATATACCGGATGAGACTGGCCCATGTAACTCAATGGATATGGGACGTTTGATAATTTTGGTTCAGGATAGGTGTGCCCTGTAGAATGTATGTGACAAGCATAACAAAGAAGCAGATTGTTATGAATGTGAGGAACTCTTACAAATTTTTATTGCCAAATGTTTAGGAATAGGCTTTTTCGGGTTCCGTAAAAAACAATAAAAACAAACGCATATTGCTTTATTATCAATATTATAATGCATGATACAAATTGTGATTTTTTAACATTGTATTTTATTATTCTTTTTCTTTAAAAGAACGCTGATGATTACGTTCTCAAATGTTGGCACAGCTGTCACAATTAGTATCACCGAAAAATGCAGCAGCACGCCAAAAGTGCCTCTGCACCATTCATAAAGAGGCTCTACATGTAAAGCAGTTGAGTTTCCTTTTACAAGTGATGGACATGTGTGGTTAGGTTTCTTGCTTTGGGGCAAATTTTGGCTTGCTCCGACTTCAATGTATGTCCAGTGCAGTTGGTTGGGTAGAATGACCCAGTATTGAAGCTATGAAGATTTGTGAGTAAACAGAGCTTACATAACAACCAGTATTAACAATTATTAACTGAGAGTTGTTATCCATGTAATACCAGGATACAGAGTGTGGCGGCCTCAACACGGATATTCTTCTGATCCAAAGCACCCAAAAGTTGGAAAATTGGCAACTGGTGTAGAATCGTTCTGCTATCTTCAACTACTGTTATTCAGTTGGATAAGACATGAAGATGTTCTGCTGGGCCTAACTGACAGGTCACTGATCATTCAGTGACCTGCCTCCCATTTTAAATACTGCATATAATAGTGTTAGATTTGAAAAAAATTTTTTACCTCCAGCAAAAAGGTGCTGGTGCGCAGATTGAGAGCATCGCTTGCCAAAAGACGCTATGCCGCTGGCTCCATTTTGCTGGAGGTTATTTTTTTATGACAGTGACCTGTCATAAGCCCATACAGAGGAATATGCGAATAATCACCACATAAAGACCCCCTCACAGGCCGTGCCAAAGCACGAGAATCTCATTAACTGAAAACTACAAATACAGATTAAACAACCACAAGATGGATTTCATTACCCCAGGTATCATTTTAATCAGGATAATACCGCCAACCTGACACTGTAGTGTACTGCAAAATCCTGCTGACAGGTTAGCTTTAACCCCTTAAAAGCTCACAGACAAAGATAGAAAGGACTTAAAAATCCTAATTTTTTTTTTACCAAAACACAGCATGAAAAATAGCCTCACCAGATCTTGAAGGATGAACAGTGCACTAGCAGAATGCAGCCGGCTCCCATAGCTAAAGGCTGGAGCAGCACAGGTGCCCACCACTGATGAGGACAGCCACCCTATCACAAAAATAGTGATGATGAAGATGTTAGCTGCCTAGTGGAAAAACACACTAATAAGGCTTGCTTAGGAGGACAGAAAAGTGCAATGCATACACTGTGTTCCAAATTATTATGCAAATAATATTTTCTCTGATTTTCCCAAATTATCTATATGAATTACAGTCATTGTAATTTTCCAGTCAAATAACTATTAGAGTACAATTGAAAGGTTTTTGTAAAAACTGCCTATGATAACAGTATATTTTAAAAAAAATAAAACACTCAAACTGTACTCAAAATGCATGTTCCAAATTATTATGCACAGCAGAGTTTTCAACCTTTTCATTTTAATAAAGAACAAAAAAATGGTCATTTTTTAAATTATAAGCATTAGCAGGTTCTTACAAACTGAAATCAAACAGTTTTCAGCTCAAAACTTTATTCTAGGTGATGTTACATTTGCATATAGGACCCCTTGTTCGAAAGGAGCTTCTGAACTCCATTGAATTTGTCAGGTTTTGGATGGTTTCTGCTTCAATTGTTTTGCATGAGGACAGAATACCCTCCCAGAGCTGTTGCTTAGATGTGAACTGCCTCCCGCCATCATAGACACTCCTTTTGATGATGCTCCAGAGGTTCTCAATGGGGTTGAGGTCAGGGGAGCATGGGGGCCATACCATAAGTTTGTCCCCTTTTATGCCCATAGCAGCCAGAGATGCAGATGTGTTATGTGCAGCATGAGACGGTGCATTATCATGCATGAAAATGATCTTGCTGCAGAATGCACGGTTCTTCTTCTTGAACCATGGCAGGAAGTGCTGTTTGAGAAACTTAACATACACTATGGAGTTCATCTTTACCCCTTCAGGGATCCTAAAGGGGCCGACAATCTCTCTCCCCATGATTCCAGCCCAAAACATTACTCCACCTCCTCCTTGTTGGCGCCGTAGCCGTGTTTGCATGGGGTGTCCATCAACCAGCCATCCTCCACTCCATCCATCTGGACCATCGAGCGTTGCACGGCACTCATCGGTGAACAAAACAGTTTTGAAGTCAGTCTTCATGTATTGTTTGGCCCACTGGAGCCATTTCTGCTTATGTGCAGTGGAAAGAGGAGGTCGACAGGATGTCTTACGCACAGCTGCAAACCTCTGAAGGACCCTGCATCTTGTTGTTCGGGGGACGTTGGAGGCACCAGCAGCTTCAAAAACTTGTCTGCTGCTATGACAAGGCTTTTTTGCCGCAGCTCTTTTAACCTGACGTAATTACCTGTAGGAAAGAGTCCTCAATTTTCCCTTATCAGCACGCACATGTGTGTACTGTGAATCAGCTACATACTTCTTGATTGTGCGATGATCACGATGAACTGTCTTGGCAATGTTGATTGTAGTCATGCCTTGACCTGAACACTCCACAATTTGTTGCTTCTCAGCAGCCGACACATCCTTTTTCTTTCCCATTTTGGCAGAAAATGTAGGCTTCTTAATAATGTGGGAAAGCCTTCTTAAGTAGTCTTGCCTTTCATTGGACACACCTGCCAAACTAATTAGCACAGTTGTCTGCAATTGCTTACAGTGATATAAAGAGCCCTGACACACATCACCATCAATGAGTTTAACTGACAAACAAAAAAATGCTTACCTTATCACTCCTAAACAATTTTTGCATAATAATTTGGAACACAGTGTAGTGTCTGGATAGCAGCCTATTTATAACGCCCATAATAGAAGGCGGGCTGTTCAGCACTATATATGCATCACACAGAAAACCAGACCATCAAAAAGGAGCCTACCTGCACCCTGCAGAAAATGATAAAAAGTGCAAAAAAATGAATATGATAAATGCATCAAATGAGGTATTGGTTACTATTTTGGCCAAAGCAGATAAGCTCGCAAACCAACGGCAAGGTTCCCCATTATATTGCGAGTAACTAACTTACATCAATTCAAAGCTCACAGACAAAGATAGAAAGGACTTAAAAATCCTAAATTTTTTTTAGCAAAAACACAACATGAAAAATAGCCTCACCAGATCTTGAAGGATGCTACTGCACTGTTCATCCTTCAAGATCTGGTGAGGCTATTTTTCATGTTGTGTTTTCGATACGCCTTTTAACGGCGGTAGTTAGTTAAGGGTACTTAAACCACAGCGCCCCCCGAGTCGGACATGATTCGGGTCGGTTTTTACCGACCCCGCTTTTGCGATCGCCATTCCATTATTAACCATATAACGACGACCGCAAAAAAAAAAAGCCGCGATTCTCCATTTAATTTCTCTCTCCTCTGATGTGATCGCACATCAGAGGGGAGAGAAATAGGGTCTCTGGGACCAACGATCTGTCCCCCGTACCTCCCGGTGTCCCCCCCGTCCTCCCATTTCTCCCGCAGCTGCCCGCGTCTTCTCCCTGCAAAGAAAATGGCTGGCGCATGCGTAGTGCACCCGCCGAGTCGGATTTTCTCCCGGGTCTCGACTGCCAGGGGTAGTCGAGACCCCAGAGAAGATAATTCAGGTCCCCCGCTTTTGCAATTAACCATGTAACGGCGATCACAAAAAAAAACAGCGATTCTGCAATTCATTTCTCTCCCCTCTGATGTGATCGCACATCAGAGGGGAGAGAAATAGGGTCCCTGGGACCCCCAAATCCCCCCAGTACCTCCCGGTGTCCCCCCGTCCTCCTATGGCTCCTGCAGCTCCTGGTCTTTATCCTGCAAAGAAAATGGCAGGCGCATGCGCAGTGCGCCCGCCGAATCTGCCAGTCGACAGATTCATTCATTCAGTGCAGGACATTTTGATCACTGTGATAAACGCTATCACAGTGATCAAAATAAAAAAAAAGTAAATAAACCCCTCTTTATCACCCCCTTAGTTAGGCACATATAATAAAATAAAGAAAATATTTTTATTTTCATTTTTCCATTAGGGTTAGGGTTAGGGTTAGGATTAGGGTTAGGATTAGGGTTAGGGTTACAATTAGGGTTAGGGTTACAATTAGGGTTGGAATTAGGATTGGGATAAGGGTTAGGGTTGGGATTAGGGTTAGGGTTGGGATTAGGGTTAGGGATTAGGGTTAGGGGTGTGTTGGGGTTAGACTTGGAGCTAGAATTGAGGGGTTTCCAGTATTTAGGCACATCAGAGGGTCTCCAAACACAACATGGCGTTCAAAAAGTCAAGTGCTGCTCCCTCCCTTCCGAGCCCTACCGTGCACCCAAGCAGTGGTTTACCCCAACATATGGGGTATCAGCGTACTCAGGTCAAATTCCACACCAATTTTGGGGTTCTAATTTCTCCTGTTACCCTTGTGAAATTAAAAAATAGCTGGCTAAAAAATCATTTTTGAGGAAAAAAATGATTTTTTATTTTCACGGCTCTACTTTATAAACTTCTGTGAAGCACTTGGAGGTTCAAAGTGCTCACCACACATCTAGATAAGTTCCTTAAGGGGTCTAGTTTCCAAAATGGGGTCACTTGTGTGGGTTTCCACTGTTTAGGCACAGCAGCGGCTCTCCAAACGCTACATGGCATCCAGCCAATTCTGTTTTGAAAAAATCAATTGGCGCTCTTTCCCTTGCGACATATGCCGTGCACCCAAAAAGTGGTTTACCCCCACACATGGGGTATCGGCGTATTCAGGAGAAATTGGACAACAAATGTTGTGGTTTATTTTCTCTTTTAACACTTGTGAAAATAAAAAAAATTGGTTCTGAAGTAAAAAAATTTCAAAAAAAGTTAAATGTTAATTTTTTCCTTCCACATTGCTTCAGTTCCTGTGAAGCAAGTAAAGGGTTAATAAACTTCTTGAATGTGGTTTTGAGCACCTTGAGGGGTGCAGTTTTTAGAATAGTGTCACTTTTGGGTATTTTCTATCATATAAACCGCTCAAAGTGACTTCAAATGTGATGTAGTCCCTAAAAAAAAATGTTTTAAAAATGAGAAATCGCTGGGTCAACTTTTAACCCTTATAACTTCGTACCAAAAAAAAAATGTGTTTCCAAAATTGTGCTGATGTAAAGTAGACATGTGTGAAATGTTATTGATTAAGAAATTTGTGTGACATATCTCTCTGATTTAAGGGCATAAAAATTTAAAGTTTGAAAATTGCTAAAGTTTCAAAATTTTCGCCATATTTCCGCTTTTTTCATAAATAAACGCAAGTCATATAAAAAATTTTTTTACCACTAACGTGAAGTACAATATGTCATGAAAAAACATTCTCAGAATCAGCGGGATTCGTTAAAGCGTTCCAGAGTTATAACCTCATAAAGTGACAGTGGTCAGAATTGTAAAAATTGGCCTGGTCATTAAGCTGCAAGTTGGCTCTGTCACTAAGGCAGGGGTCTCAAACTCATGGCCCGCGGGACACTAGTTTGCGGCCCCCACCTCATGGGCCCTGTACCATACTTTGCGGCCCTCGGCAGGGATCTCACATGCGAGAAACACCGCATGTTAAATCCCAGTCACTCGTATTACCGGTCATTAAGGTCATGAATATGGATGCCACTCCTCTCATAGGCGTGGTGCCCATATTCATAAGCTTAATGAGCGGTACCACAGAGAGATGCCGGCGCCGGGCATACTCACCTCATCTCCTGCTGCTGCCGCCCCCGCTTCCTGTCTCTGACACAGAGAGCAGCGCCGCTGGATGACGTCATCATTCAGCGGCCTGCTCTGTCAAAGTGAGGAAGCGCGGGCACTGGTGATGCTGCGGACAGGTGAGAGGTGGTGTGTGTGTGTGTGTGTGTGCAGAAGAGCGATGGGGAAAAGCAATGGGGAAAAGCAATGGGGAAAAGCAATGATGGCAGTAATGGGGAAAAGCAATGGGGAAAAGCAATGATGGCAGTAATGGGGAAAAGCAATGGGGAAAAGCAATGATGGCAGTAATGGGGAAAAGCAATGGGGAAAAGCAATGATGGGAGTAATGGGGAAAGCAATGGGGAAAAGCAATGATGGCAGTAATGGGGAAAAGCAATAGGGAAAAGCAATGATGGCAGTAATGGGGAAAAGCAATGATGGGAGTAATGGGGAAAAGCAATGATGGGAGTAATGGGGAAAAGCAATGGGGAAAAGCAATGATGGCAGTAATGGGGAAAAGCAATGGGGAAAACAGTGATGGGGAAATGCAATGATGGGAGTAATGGGGAAAAGCAATGGGCAAAAGCAATGATGGGAGTGATGGGGAAAAGCAATGATGGGAGTGATGAGGGAAAAGCAATGATGGGAGTGATCAGGAAAAAGCAATGATGGGAGTGATGGGGAAAAAGCAATGGGGGGAATGAGCACTGGGGAAGAATGAGCGCTGGGGAGGATGAACGCTGGGGAGGATGAGCGCTGGGGGAATGAGCGCTGGGGAGAATGAGCGCTGGGGAGGATGAGCGCTGGGGAGAATGAGCGCTGGGGAGGATGAGCGCTGGGGAGAATGAACTCTGGGGAAGAATGAGCACTGGGGAGGATGAGCGATGGGGAGGATGGGCGCTGGGGGAGGAAGGGCGATAGGGGGAGGATGAGCGCTGGGGGGAATGAGTTCTTGCTGTTAACCAGTTAATGTTTACTTGTCCACCACACTGCAGTGTCAAAAGAGGAAGACAGCGAGACAGGCAGCAACATCACATCAGAGAGCTCTTGACCTCGAAACAGAAAATCCTCAGATCCTGGTATTGTAACATAATATTAAGGATAATATTTATTCATTGATATTGCGCTATTAACTCCACAGCACTATACATACATCATCAACACTGTCCCCATTGGGACATTTGATAACATTGGAATGTTTTTGTAAGAGCTTTTCTTGTGGAAAACCTGATGCGGCCCAGCCTCACCCAGATTCTACTTTCCAGCGGTAAATTGAGTTTGAGACTCCTGCACTAAGGGTTTAAACTTTAGAGTCATGAGCTTTAACCCTTGCTTTTTTTTTGTAATTTCTCTGAACATTCCACTTCCACTTCTGCGGAGATTGTTAACTGTCTTAGGTGTTTTCTACTTGTGAATAATCTTCTCACTGTAAAATTAAGGACTCATACTTATTTGGAAATAGCCTTCTAAACCTCCCCATTCCCTGATTGATGGACATCCACAATTGCTTCTCTAAGATCTTGTTTTGTCTTTGCTGATCTCGAGTATTCAGGTATGCATTAACACAATTCCAATAAGTAAAGTACCAAAACTTATGCTTTTAAAAGGTGAATGCATTTATTAATGATGAATCAAGGGGATTTGATTATCAACCAGTCACGGTTTTACCGCGACAGAGTGGAGCCAGAAGAACACAGCGTCTGATTTATCCTACTTCTGCACCGATTAGAAGCACTTCACATTCATATTAAACGGTTTCTTTTGCAAGGGTTAATCTGCTCAGTTGAGAGCTCCTGGACGCTTTTCTGCATTTAGGTTCTGCTGTTCACTGTTAGCCACTCACATCTATATATAATATGGGTCCTGGCAAGCACTCATTGTCAGAGTAGCTTATGCTGCATGGCTGGAGGTTGTAGTTTGTTATTGGAGAAGGCGTTTGGCGGATTTATCTGACTGTTGCTAATTTTTGAGTGTGTGATAATTCCCATTCTTCTCCTACTGTGGTTTAACCCCATCCTCCACTCCCCGATGCATTCCTCTGTTGCATGTGTGAGTATATTCGTACGTTTGCAATTTTTCGTTACCCCTGTTGACATTACCTTGTTAGTCTGGTTGGTGTATTTCGCTACACTACTACTCCCCTTCCATGGGTGGAGGAAGGGTACAGACTGAGGGCGGATTCAGGAGCTAAGGCAAGGTACATGGCCCCGGCGTCTTCACCATCAGAAGTAATCGGGGAACAGGGTGAGCTAGGGCACCCCTAGCATTAGGGACAGGGAAGGAACTCCTACCCCAGAACACCCAACAACAAAGTTGTGTCACAACCCTTGCCTTATTCTCTTAATTCTTATGGAATTTTTTTGTTAAATAATAACAGCGTAACTTGTAATTTACTGTTGTTCACTTAAGGAAGAATTTACAAAATTTTAAGACCTTCAAAAAAACCAAATGTTTTTATATTATGCCCAGATAAATACCATATTAACCCCTTCATGACTAGGTATTTTCACTTTGCGTTTTCTTTGTTTGCTCCCCTTCTTCCCAGAGCTATAACTTTATTTTTCAGTCAATATGGCCATGTAAGGGCTTGTTTTTGGCGGGACAAGTTGTAGTTTTGAACAACACCATTGGTTTTAACATATCATGTACTGGAAAACGGGAAAAAAAATCCAAGTGCGGTGGATTGCTAAAAAAAAAGTGCAATTCCACAATTCATAGAATCATAGAATCATAGAATGGTAGAGTTGGAAGGGACCTCCTGGGTCATCTGGTCCAACCCCCTGCTCAAAGCAGGATTCACTAAACCATCCCAGACAGATGTCTGTCCAGCCTCTGTTTGAACACTTGAAGGAGAACTCACCACCTCTCGTGGCAGCCTGTTCCACTCTCTGTTCAATTCTTTGTTTTGCTTTTTTACTAGGTTCACTAAACGCTAAAACTGACCTGCCATTATGATTCTCCAGGTCAATACATGTTCATAGTGTGAGGCAGTGTCTGATGTTACATGTGAGGGTCACTGTATGTTCCCCCCAGGATGCACACTGTGTATTGAGGCCATGAGAGGGCATTGCAGTCACAGGGTAGCTGTGGTTGCAATGCAGACTAAAGTGAGTATAGGTCTTGGACATGCTGATTGTCCAAGGCAGATTTAGGGAAAACCTGCTCTGGATTTTGGTGTTTTGAAACAGACTACAGATGTTAGTGTTGAAGTACATTTCATTTCTGGCCTGGGTTTTCCATGTGGCCCAAGGCCACAGGTTGCTAGTTAAAAACCCTGAAGTATAAGGTTTGGGTGTGTCACGTTGAGTGTCAGTCTGGTGTGTGGTAGAGGGCAGAGCAGTCGGCTCTGCAGTGCTCCATCTGTGTGAGGCAACACAGACAAGCGGAGCCAAAGCAGCCAAGGCAGCTCAGGGGCCAGGCACCCTCAGTGTACACAGTGGTGCAGTCGCCCATGGCAAATGGTCTCGGAGGTGGACTGTCTTGTGCTCGGCGGTGAACCAGAGGTAGACTGTCCCTTGTCCAAAGGAGGACTGGCGTGTTTAGTGACTGTAAACTGAAGGATATGGTTCCCGGCTGCGATCCGGAGGATATTGTGTGCTGTGTAATGCTTTGAGTAGAACAATAACACAGTGGTGCAGTCGCCCACGGCAACAGGTCAGAGGTGGACTGGTGTGTTTAGTGACTGTAATCCAGAGGATATGTGCCCGGCTGCGATCCAGAGGATATCGTGTGCTGTGTTTTGCTGAGTTGAACATTAAAGAAACGTTTTGCTTTGAACTTTGCTGGGTCACTGCCTCATCACTGCCAGTGTGCTACCGCTGCACTACAATAGACACCAAACATGTCTAGGTTTTTAGGTTCTTTATTATCTAAGTGGTGAAAAAAAATTATAAAGTTTGTTAAAAAAAAAAAAAGGTTCCATTTTCCGAGCTGACGTTTTTAATGATACTATTTTGGTGCAGATACGATCTTTTGCCCGTTATTGCATTTTAATGCTGACATGTGCCGGAAAAGATATGGGCACACCGCCGGAGCCCACATCAAAGGGAGGGTGTCCAACATCGGTGTATTTTTAATCCCGATGTCAAAAAGGGGTTAATAACTGTAGGATTATTTTTACATTTTGAGTGTTAATTCTTACCAGCAAATGTATACGTATACTAACTTTTCCTTTGAATATTATTATGATGGTAAAGTCTAATGAGCTTATATTCTTTCTAAAGTGTTTCTATGATCAAATACGATTACTAAAAGCATTAGATTAACCCCTTAATGACCGCCGATACGCCTTTTAACGGCGGTCATTAAGGGTACTTAAACCAACGGCGCTGTGGAAAAAGTGAATAGCGCCCCCCAGAGGCGCATTTTCTCCGGTGTCTCGGCTACCGGGGGTAGCCGAGACCCCAGAGAACATGAATCGGGTCGGTTTTTACCGACACCGATGTTGCGATCGCCGTTATTAACCCTATAACGGCGACCGCAACAAAAAAAAAAAGTTGTGCCATTTAATTTCTCTGTCCTCTGATGTCATCGGACATCAGAGGACAGAGAAAAAGGGTCCCCGGGACCCCCATGGGGCTCCCGATGTCCTGTATGTGGCTCCAGGGCCCTCCGGTGTCCCCCGGGGCCGGCGCGATGAAGAACATGGCAGGCGCATGCTCAGTAGTAGTAGGGGGTAGCTGAGACCCCAGAGAACATGATCCGGGTCGGTATTCACCGATCCCGGTGTTGCGATCGCGTCTATGCAAGCATAGATGCGATGCAAAAAAAAATAAAAAATTATTTCTCTCCCCTCTGATGTGATCGCACATCAGAGGGGAGAAAATGAGGGTCCCCCGGTCCCCCGATCGCCCCCCCGTATACTTACCGGTGTCCTCCGTCCTCCCGCAGCCCCAGGATCCCGGCGTCTTCTTCCTGCAAAAAAAAAATGGCGGGCGCATGCCCAGTGCGCCCGCCGATGTGCTTGGCGGCAGATTCAAAAAAAGTTTCATTCATTCTCCAGAAAGTGCATTTTGATCACTGTGATAAACTATCACAGTGATCAAAATAAAAAAAACAGTACATACCCCCCCCATTTATCACCCCCTTAGTTAGGGACATATAATAAAAAATAGAAATTATATTTATTTTCATTTTTCTGTTAGGGTTAGGGTTATAATTAGGGTTAGGGTTATAATTAGGGTTAGGGTTATAATTAGGGTTAGGGTTAGCA
Source organism: Oophaga sylvatica (assembly GCA_033576555.1). Lineage (NCBI taxonomy): Eukaryota > Metazoa > Chordata > Amphibia > Anura > Dendrobatidae > Oophaga > Oophaga sylvatica. The sequence continues at coordinate 281,724,439 of JARQOD010000005.1, forward strand.
TTAGGGTTAGGGTTAGCATTAGGGTTAGGGTTATAATTAGGGTTAGGGTTAAGCTGGGTTCATACTGCGTTATGGCAGTCCGTTAGACGGACTGCGTTACACCGCGGTATAACGCGGTGTAACGCAGTCCATTAACGCTGCCATTACCCCCATTTGAGGGTGCATCGCGACGCATGCCGTTAAAGCGGCATGCGTTTGCGACGTGCCATCATTCAGTGACGGAGCCTCGGAGCGGGCTGCAGCGTCTGGGCTCCGTCACCGCTAGCGCAGATGAATCATCTGCTGATTCCTCTGCGCTAGTGGGTATAGCATAACGCGATCGTGTTATGCTATACCGTTACCAGCCCGTCAACGCTATGTGTTGAACGGGCTGGTTAAAACGCAAAATGAACCTGGCCTTAGGGTTAGGGTTATATAGGGTTGAATTAGGGTTAGGTTAGAATTGGTTAGGGGTTAAATTAGGGTTGGTTAATTAAGTTACGGTACATTAAGGAGGGTTACAATAGGGTTGGAATTAGGGTTGGGATTAGTTAGGTTAGTGGATTAGGGTTAGGGTAGTGGTTGGGGTTAGGGTTGGAGTAGATTGAGGATTTCCACTATTTAGGCACATCAGGGGGTCTCCAAACACGACGTGGCGTTCAAAAAGTCAAATGGCGCTCCCTCCCTTCCGAGCCCTGCCGTGCGCCCAAACAGTGGTTTACCCCAACATATGGGGTATCAGCGTACTCAGGACAAATTGCACACCAATTTTGGGGTTCTAATTTCTCTTGTTACCCTTGGGAAAATAAAAAATAGCTGGCTAAAAAAATCATTTTTGAGAAAAAAAAAGATTTTTTATTTTTCACAGCTCTGCATTTATAAATTTCTGTGAAACACTTGGGGGTTCAAAGTGCTCACCACACATCTAGATAAGTTCCTTAAGGGGTCTAGTTTCCAAAATGGGGTCACTTGTGGGGGGTTTCCACTGTTTAGACACATCAGGGGGTCTCCAAACACGACGTGGCGTTCAAAAAGTCAAATGGTGCTCCCTCCCTTCCGAGCCCTGCCGTGCGCCCAAACAGTGGTTTACCCCAACATATGGGGTATCAGCGTACTCAGGACAAATTGCACACCAATTTTGGGGTTCTAATTTCTCCTGTTACCCTTGGGAAAATAAAAAATAGCTGGCTAAAAAAATCATTTTTGAGAAAAAAAAGATTTTTTATTTTCACAGCTCTGCATTTATAAATTTCTGTGAAACACTTGGGGGTTCAAAGTGCTCACCACACATCTAGATAAGTTCCTTAAGGGGTCTAGTTTCCAAAATGGGGTCACTTGTGGGGGGTTTCCACTGTTTAGACACATCACGGGGTCTCCAAACACGACGTGGCGTTCAAAAAGTCAAATGGTGCTCCCTCCCTTCCGAGCCCTGCCGTGCGCCCAAACAGTGGTTTACCCCAACATATGGGGTATCAGCGTACTCAGGACAAATTGCACACCAATTTTGGGGTTCTAATTTCTCCTGTTACACTTGGGAAAATAAAAAATAGCTGGCTAAAAAAAACATTTTTGAGAAAAAAAATTATTTTTCATTTTCACGGCTCTGCGTTTATAAATTTCTGTGAAACACTTGGGGGTTCAAAGTGCTCACCACACATCTAGATAAGTTCCTTAAGGGGTCTAGTTTCCAAAATGGGGTCACTTGTGGGGAGTTTCCACTGTTTAGACACATCAGGGGGTCTCCAAACACGACGTGGCTTTCAAAAAGTCAAATGTCGCTCCCTCCCTTCTGAGCCCTGCCGTGCGCCCAAACAGTGGTTTACCCCAACATATGGGGTATCAGCGTACTCAGGACAAATTGTACACCAATTTTGGGGTTCTAATTTCTCCTGTTACCCTTGGGAAAATAAAAAATAGCTGGCTAAAAAAAAATTTTTGAGAAAAAAATGATTTTTCATTTTCACGGCTCTGCGTTTATAAATTTCTGTGAAACACTTGGGGGTTCAAAGTGCTCACCACACATCTAGATAAGTTCTTTAAGGGGTCTAGTTTCCAAAATGGGGTCACTTGTGGGGGGTTTCCACTGTTTAGACACATCAGGGGGTCTCCAAACACGACGTGGCTTTCAAAAAGTCAAATGTCGCTCCATCCCTTCCGAGCCTGCCGTGCGCCCAAACAGTGGTTTACCCCAACATATGGGGTATCAGCGTACTCAGGACAAATTGCACACCAATTTTGGGGTTCTAATTTCTCCTGTTACCTTGGGAAAATAAAAAATAGCTGGCTAAAAAAACATTTTTGAGAAAAAAAATGATTTTTTCATTTTCACGGCTCTGCGTTTATAAATTTCTGTGAAGCACTTGGGGGTTCAAAGTGCTCACCACACATCTAGATAAGCTCCTTGGGGGGTCTAGTTTCCAAAATGGTGTCACTTGCAGGGGGTTTCTACTGTTTAGGTACATCAAGGGCTCTGCAAACACAACATGACGCCCGCAGAACATTCCATCAAGTCTGCATTACAAAATGGCGCTCCTTCCCTTCCAAGCACTCCCATGCGCCCAAACAGTGGTTTCACCCCAATATGGGGTATCAGCGTACTCAGGAAAAATTGCACAACAACTTTTTGGGTCCAATTTCTCCTGTTACCCTTGGGAAAAATAAAAAAATAGCGGGCTAAAGAATATTTTTGAGGAAAAAAATGATTTTTTATTTTCACGGCTCTACGTTTATTAATTTCTGTGAAGCACTTGGGGGTTCAAAGTGCTCACCACACATCTAGATAAGTTCCTTAAGGGGTCTAATTTCCAAAATGGTGTAATTTGTGGGGGGTTTCGACTGTTTAGGCGTATCAGGGGCTCTCCAAACGCGACATGGCGTCCAATTTCAATTCCAGCCAATTTTGATTTGAAACAGTCAAACGGCGCTCCTTCACTTCCAAGCCCTGCCGTGCGCCCAAACAGTGGTTTACCCCACATATGGGGTATTGGCATGCTCAGGACAAGTTGCACAAAAACTTTTGGGGTCTTGTTACCCTTGGTAAATAAAAATTGGGGTGAACAGATCGTTTTTGTGGAAAAAATATGATTTTTTATTTTCACGGTTCTATGTTATAAGCTTCTGTAAAGCACTTGGAGGTTCAAAGTGCTCACCACACATCTAGATAAGTTCCTTAGGGGGTCTAATTTCCAAAATGGGGTCACTTGTGGGGGGTTTCCACTGTTTAGACACATCAGGACCTCTACAAACACGACATGACGTCCAGCCAATTCTGCGCTGAAAAAGTCAAACGGCGCTCCTTCCCTTCCAAGCTCTGCCTTGCACCCAAACAGTGGTTTACCCCCACATATGGGGTATCAGCATGCTCAGGACAAATTGCACAAAAACTTTTGGGGTCTTGTTACCCTTGGGAAAATAAAATTGGGGTGAAAAGATTGTTTTTGTGGAAAAAAATATGATTTTTTATTTTCACTGTTCTATGTTATAAACTTCTGTGAAGCACTTGGAGGTTCAAAGTGCTCACCACACATCTATATAAGTTCCTTAGGGGGTCTAGTTTCCAAAATGGGGTCACTTGTGATGGGTTTCCACTGTTTAGACACATCAGGGCCTCTACAAACGCGACATGGCGTCCAGCCAATTCTGCGTTGAAAAAGTCAAATGTTGCTCCTTCCCTTGCAACCTCTGCCGTGCGCCCAAAAAGTGGTTTACCCCCACATATGGGGTATCGGCTTAATCAGGAGAAATTGCACAACAAATTTTGTGGTTCATTTTTTCTTTTAACAGTTGTGAAAATAAAAAAAATAGGTTCCGAAGTAAAGTTTTTGCAAAAAAAGTTAAATGTTAATTTTTTCCTTCCACATTGCTTCAGTTCCTGTGAAGCACGTAAAGGGTTAATAGACTTCTTGAATGTGGTTTTGAGCACCTTGAGGGGTGCAGTTTTTAAAATGGTGTCACTTTTGGCTATTTTCTATCATATAGACCCCTCAAAGTGACTTCAAATGTGAGGTGGTCCCTAAAATAAAAATGGTGTTGTAAAAATGAGAAATCGCTGGTCAACTTTTAACCCTTATAACTTCGTAACAAAAAAAAATTTTGGTCCCAAAATTGTGCTGATGTAAAGTAGACATGTGGGAAATGTTATTTATTAAGAAATTTGTGTGACATATCTCTCTGATTTAAGGGCATAAAAATTTAAAGTTTGAAAATTGTTAAATTTTCAAAATTTTCGCCATATTTCCATTTTTTTCATAAATAAACACAAGTCATATCAAAGAAATTTTACCACTAACGTGAAGTACAATATGTCACGAAAAAACAATCTCAGAATCAGCGGGATTCGTTAAAGCGTTCCAGAGTTATAACCTCATAAAGTGACAGTGGTCAGAATTGTAAAAATTGGCCCTGTCATTAAGCTGCAAAATGGCTCTGTCACTAAGGGGTTAACTGTAGAATTTGTTTATTGTATCTATTTATACAGACTTATGCAAACAATACACACAGACTTTGAATAATGATTCAAAAGTCCATAATATGAACATATTACATATTTTAAAAAGAAAAATACAAAAAACTGGAGACATACACTGTCAGGAGTCGAACCCAGTACCTCTTGTCCACTGGCCAGCAGCTCTACCATCTGAGCTATTCTGCTGGCTGCAAAGTTCCTTGCTGAACCCTGATACCATTGACTGTTCTTCCTGATTAGCTACACCTAGTGCTCTTTTGATTGGGCCTCTGATTGCCAATTACACACCCTATATAAACCTGGCCCTGTGGGTGTGTCATTGCGAGATTATTGAGCTCCAAGCCTTTAGTCAAGCGTTTCCTGCTGATCCATTGCTACAAACACTGCTCTCCTGTGAACCGACCTCGGCCTGCCTTCTGACTACGCTCTCCGCCTGATCCATTGCTACAAACACTGCTCTCCTGTGAACCGACCTCGGCCTGCCTTCTGACTACGCTCTCCGCCTGATCCATTGCTACAAACACTGCTCTCTGTGTACCGACCTCCGGCTGCCACCTGACTACGTTATCTGCCCGCTCCTCTGTTACCGAACTGCCTTTCCTGTGTACCGACCTCCGGCTGCCACCTGACTACGTTATCCGCCTGATCCATTGCTACAAACACTGCTTTCCTGTGTACTGACCTCCGGCTGCCACCTGACTACGTTATCTGCCTGCTCCTCTGTTACCGAACTGCCTTTCCTGTGTACCGACCTCCGGCTGCCACCTGACTACGTTATCCGCCTGATCCATTGCTACAAACACTGCTCTCCTGTGTACCGACCTCCGGCTGCCACCTGACTACGTTATCCGCCTGATCCATTGCTACAAACACTGCTTTCCTGTGTACCGACCTCCGGCTGCCATCTGACTACGCTACCTGCCTCTGCTTCCCCTAGTGTTTGCAGTAACATCGGCTCCAACCCAGACGGGATCTTGACAGAATAATCTCGCGCCAAAATGGAGTCCGCTGTGAACACCCTGAGACGGCAAGTTACGGAGCTTCAAAGTTTTTGTACTGACTCTCAAGGAAAATATGCCAAGTTACAAACTGATTTCACGGCGATACAACAGGAAGTAATTGAGCTACAAAAACAACTTCTGGACGTGCGCAATTCAGGGTCCGAATCAAACGCGCGGCTGCCGCTGCCTGCAAAGTTCAGTGGGGATCGCAAGCAGTACCGAGGATTCCTCAATCAATGCCGCATATACTTCCAGATGCAACCTGCTCCCTTTACCAGTGAGAGGAAGAAAGTTTTTTTCATGATAAATCTCCTGACGGATGAAGCTCTTGCTTGGGCTTCACCTTATGTAGAAAAGGACTATGACCTCCTTAATGACCTGGAAGCCTTCACCGCAGCTATGAATCAAGTTTTTGATGACCCAAACCACTGTGCCACAGCAGAAACCAAATTACATAATTTGCGCCAAGGACGTCGCTCTGTTGCGGAATACACATCGGAGTTCCGTCGCTGGGTGGCCGACACCACCTGGAATCCAGCGGCCCAGAGAAGTCAATTTCGACGAGGGTTATCAGAACCAGTGAAAGACGAGCTTGCCAGGGTTGAGACCCTGACCAGTTGGAGGACTTTATTCAACTATGTATCCGGATTGACCAGAGACTTACTGAAAGGAGAAAGGAGAGACTGCGAGCACTTGGGAATAGCCCTGGCTTCTCATTTTCAGCATCGGACCACCAAGAAAAGACGCAAGGCGTGTCTGAACCGATGCAGATCGACGTCATCCGAAGACCACTCTCTGCACAGGAGAAGGAGAGGCGACGTGCAGAACATCTCTGCCTCTATTGTGGGGACCCTGGACACTATGCCATCAACTGTCCTAACAAAAGGACTATAGCCTTTACCAACAACAGGTCTGCCAGCAATATGGACCTTTCTCAGCAGTCGGATTCCATCTTGCAGACTATCTCATCAGTAACGCCAGAAATAGACAAAATACATACTACATCATCTCATTTTGTAATCCCCATTCAGGTTGTAATGGGCACCCAAAAAATACAATGCTCTGCCCTGTTGGATTCGGGAGCAGGAGGGAATTTTATGGACTTAAAATTTACACGTGATAATAATATTTCCAGTAGGACCAAATCCACACCAATTGAAATGGAAACGGTGGATGGATCACCCTTGTCTTCTGGACCTGTCACGCATGAGACAATCGAACTGGAGATTTGTATCGAACCGGATCATCATGAAGCTGTCAGTTTCCACCTTATCTCATCTCCGAAATTTCCGGTTATTCTAGGGATCCCCTGGTTTTCAGTCCATAACCCTTCTATCAACTGGGCATCAAGGACCATCACCTTTCCATCTGACTACTGTAAGAATAATTGTCATAAGGAACCCCTGTTCTCCAACAAGTCCAAATCTCTGAGATTTCGCATGAGAAGGAAGAGAAACTACCACCTCAATATCAGCAGTTCTCTGATGTCTGCAGTAAGAAGAAAGCAGATCAATTACCTCCTCACCGTCCTTACGACTGTCCCATTGAATTGCTGCCAGGAGCAACCATTCCATTTGGACGGATTTACAATCTTTCCGAACCTGAATTGAAGGTATTAAGAAAGTTCCTGGATGAAAATTTAGAGAAAGGCTTTATTCGACCTTCCACATCTCCAGCTGGGGCACCCCTGTTCTTTGTTGAAAAGAAAGACTCCACTCTGCGGCCATGTATTGACTACAGAGAGATGAATAATATCACTGTCAAGAATCGCTACCCGCTACCCTTGATTCCTGAACTATTTGAGAGACTCCGTTCTGCGAAAATCTTTACGAAGCTGGATCTTAGAGGGGCTTACAACCTCATACGGATTCGCCCAGGAGATGAGTGGAAGACCGCCTTCAGAACGAGATATGGACATTTTGAATCTCTGGTTATGACCTTTGGTCTTAGCAATGCCCCAGCCACCTTTCAACATTTTATTAATGATGTATTTCGAGATTTCTTGGACCAATTCGTTGTGGCTTATCTCGATGACATTCTTATATTTTCAGACACCTTGGAAGAGCATCGCAGGCACGTCAAGTTAGTCTTGGAACGACTACAGGAGAACCATCTTTACATTAAACTTGAAAAATGTGAGTTTGAACAAACCAGTATCCAATTTCTGGGATATATCATCTCCCCAGAAGGTCTGAGCATGGATCCCGGCAAAATCAATGCTGTAGTGGACTGGCCTGTTCCAAGAAATTTAAAAGACGTCCAGCGTTTCATAGGATTTGCAAATTTTTACCGAAAATTTATAAAGAACTTTTCACGGATCATACTACCAATTACTACACTAACAAAAAAGACCAAAGCATTTTTCTGGTCTCCGGAGGCACAGGAGGCTTTTGACAAATTGAAAACTCTTTTTACGTCTGCTCCATTGTTAGTACACCCAAATCCTGAATTGCCATTTACTGTCGAAGTGGACGCCTCGGACTCTGCAGTGGGAGCCATTCTGTCTCAGCGAGTTGGGGACAAAATGCAACTTCACCCATGTGCGTTTCTTTCCCACACCATGTCATCTGCAGAAAAGAACTACGACATCGGTAATAAAGAACTGTTAGCCATTAAAGTTGCCTTCTCCGAATGGAGACATCTTTTGGAAGGTGCCAATCACCCTGTGACTGTCCTCACGGACCACAAGAATCTTGAATTCCTCCGTACAGCAAAAAGATTGTCTGCAAGACAAGCACGATGGGCCTTATTTTTCTCAAGATTCAATTTTATAATTTCTTACCGGCCTGGTTCAAGAAATGGCAAGGCTGACGCCCTGTCCAGGATGTGTTCGGAACCTCAGGAGAGGTCTAGTAATGACGATACAATTCTAGGCCCTAAAAATTTTTTGGGAATATTGCACTCTAGAGGACTATGTAATAGAATTAAAGATGGATATCAAGAGGACTCTTTCCTTAACCATCCTTCGGAAGACGTCAATCTTTCATTCAAAGAGGGGTTTTGGATGCAGAAACACAAAATATATGTACCTGAATCTTCTCGCCTTGAAGTCCTCAAAAGTGTCCATGATTCTAAACTGGCAGGACATCCTGGAGTTGCAAAAACACAAGACTTACTACTTCGTTTCTTTTGGTGGCCTAATTGTAGGAAGGACGTGAGGAAATATGTTTCAACCTGTTTAACATGCGCACGAAACAAGACCCCACGATCGTCTCCTCTAGGACTCTTGCAACCACTTCCAGTTCCATCCAGGCCTTGGGGATCTATTTCCATGGATTTTATTGTGGAACTACCCCCTTCCAAACAGATGACAGTCATCCTTGTCATAGTGGACCGACTCACAAAAATGGCCCACTTTATTCCAACTGAAGGAATTCCTACTGCTGAAAAAACTGCAGAACTGATAATCAAAGAGGTATTCAGGTTACATGGAATTCCTGACAGCGTGGTGTCTGACAGAGGCGTTCAGTTTACGTCAAAATTTTGGAAGAGTTTCTGTACAGCCTTGGGAGTCACGGTGAATCTTTCTACCGCTTTCCATCCTCAGTCCAATGGCCAGACGGAGAGAACGAACCAGACTTTGGAGCAATACCTCCGTTGCTTCATTTCCTATCTTCAGGATGACTGGGTGGACTATTTACCAACAGCAGTTTTCCTACAACAACTCCATACATAGCGCTACATCTCAAACCCCATTTTTTGCTAATTATGGAGTACATCCAGTATTTATCCCTAATCTGCCAGTGAACACTCCCATTCCTGCTGTAAATGACAGGCTTGCAAAATTACAGGAATCCCAGAAGGAATTATCAGAGATATTACTCAAGACCCAGGAAGTATATAAGGAAGCAGCAGATAAACATCGGAGAGTGCCCCCTGCTCTTCAGGTTGGAGACAAAGTTTGGCTGTCCACTAAAAACCTTAAGACACATGTGCCATCCTCCAAATTGGGTCAGAAATTCATTGGACCTTTTCAAATTTCTGCAAAAATTAACCAGGTTGCTTTTCGTTTGGAACTTCCCAACAATCTAAAGATTCATCCAGTGTTTCACATATCCTTGCTCAAACCCTTCTGTGAAAACCCGTTTCAGGAAGAATTCAGCACCTCCTCCACCAGAAGGATCCGTGGTGAAGAAGAATACATTGTGGATAAGATTCTGGACTCCCGAAAATTCAGAGGTAAACTGCAGTATCTGGTGCGTGGAAGGGTTACGGACAGAGGAAAATTCATGGGAACAAGGGACAACGTCCATGTCCTAGACTAACAAGAGCCTTTCATCAGAGGTACCCGGATAGCCAGCTCCTGAGATGTCCAGAGGCATCCTGGAAGGAGGGGAGTACTGTCAGGAGTCGAACCCAGTACCTCTTGTCCATGGCCAGCAGCTTACATCTGAGCTATTCTGCTGGCTGCAAAGTTCCTTGCTGAACCCTGATACATGATGTTCTTCCTGATAGCTACACCTAGTGCTCTTTTGATTGGGCCTCTGATTGCCAATTACACACCTATATAACCTGGCCTGTGGAGTGTGTCATTGCGAGATTATTGAGCTCCAAGCCTTTAGTCAAGCGTTTCCTGCTGATCCATTGCTACAAAACATGCTCCTACTGTGAACCGACCTCGGCCTGCTTTGACTACGCTCTCGCCTGATCCATTGCTACAACCTGCTCTCCTGTGAACCGACCTCAGCCTGCCTTCTGACTACGCTCTCCGCTGATCTCTTGCTACAAACACTGCTCTCCTGTGTACGACCTCCGGCTGCCACTGACTACGTTATCTGCCTGCTCCTCTGTTACGAACTGCCTTTCTGTGTACCGACCTCCGGCTGCTACTGACTACGTTATCCCCTGATCCATTGCTACAAACACTGCTTTCCTGTGTACCGACCTCGGCTGCCATCTGACTACGCTACCTGCCTCTGCTTCCCTAGTGTTTGCAGTAACATCGGCTCCAACCCGACGGGATCTTGACATACATTACTGTTATGGCCCAATATGTAGCGTGTATACTATTGTAGGAACTCGGGATTCTGATAGCGTTGGTGGCAATGAACAATCAGAGACGGGTTTCTTTGAATGCAATAATGTATTTGAACAGCAAACACCCAAAACAATATTCAAACAACCCGTGTGACTGAATGAGTCCTATTATTAACAAGTCCAGTTTATGAATGGATATATAAGTCTTTGAACTCTATAGCGAGGGTGGTAAAGTCTTACGACGGATCCTCACACAATGTGACACAAGGTAGTTGATGCACAGATAACGTGGCTGGATTTACACATGTGTGTGTGAGAGTCGATCAGGTATGCAGAAAACACAGGAGGTCAGGAACAAGTTAATTCAGTTGTGTTATTCAGTGAAGTCAACAACAAGTTCATATGTCAGTAGGTTCGTACAGTTCCAAAGCTCTCACCAGAGGTAATGCACAAGGGTTAACAGCAACAGTTCAGAAACACGTTCTTATCAATGGGTGAACAGGGTTAATTCCAGTCAACAGTTATGTAACACAGTACTCTGTGCAACTACATATGCAGAGAATGTCCGAGCATGGGTAGAAATGCTGTGGTGAGAACACCTGAGATAGGCTATGCATTTCCTGGTAAATACACAAAAGATCTGTGAGGAAAAAGCAGCGGGTTGCAGGGAAACGAAGCAGAATATTCCAGCAGTGAGCAACACTGAGCAGGCTTATACAAACACAACGGAAGTAGGGCACACAAAACGCAACTCCATTTTAACAAGGGCCCAAATCATTGACAAAGTTACCTAGAAAACCACGGATTACTACAGTAGCTGTGGTATCATATGTGTCCAAATGTCCCAGAAAAATGTAATGTGAATGACCCGAAAGGTTTGGGGTTGGGGGCGATTTAGTTTTTAAAGTAGAAGCCAGGGATGGAATTTTTATTTTTAATAACATGTCACCTATTTTGATAGCAAAGAAATACATGTGGGTTATCTTCGGTGTAATGAGCAGCTGCCATTATTTTCATATATATAACTGTGAGGAGGTGGTAGTCATGGCAGAGGAGCTGTTGCGTTGCCACACCCTGGCACCCCACAAAGGAAACACAAAGTCCTGTCTGCTCTGTGTGATATATACCAAGTAGAACACTCACATTAGATTCCAGGGTTCCTTTGGATTCTGCAATCCCAACTCCAGATTCACGGTTCACATAACTCCGGACTCCATGTCCATACTGAACAGTTAACTTTACTTGAAAACAGGGTTCTTGATACAGACGTAGCACAATTCACATACATTGGCATTCCTTGAGCTTTCGCTGGCTTCTCTGACACAGCTTCCATACTTAAGGTACTTGTATCCCTGTCCCTTCTGACAACTCCTGTCCTGCAGATACTCCTTTCTCTTCTGCGGCGTCCATGCCCCTAGGTTCACCAACTTCCTACCATTTCCCAAGTCCGGTTTCAATAGGAAAAGGTAAAAGGCGTGCTCAGCTCTGTCTTGTCCCGGCTGTAGGCCCCAGATCCTCTTTGAAATGGTTACTGCATAAGATGGTGACCACTCGCACGCTGCTCAGCCTGGGGTCCCTTATTGCCTCAGCAAACTTCACCCCCACGGTTATCAGACTGCCTTCTCTCACTGCTGCATCACTTCTCACTAAACAGGAAGTCTCATAATTATATCCCACTACACTGCACTACACCCATCCGTAACTTCTCCCAGTCTGAAAAACCCCTTATGCTAACTATGCTTGTGCTGGCACTCTCATTCCCTATCGCTAATATGCCCCACTAATCTACGCACACTATTGTCCTATTCTACTGCTACCCTTCTATTCTATACCTTTACCTAACCCTATACAAAATACATGTAAAGTACAAACACATTAAAATAAAAAACAAATATATTAACATTCATAAACTCTATGGAACAGCACATCTTTAATGTGAACACTGTTCAAGGAGGGGGAGGCATATGACGACCTCTGTCACCCCCTTACATAACCATATTACATTTATGGACTTTTAGGCTAAGTGCACACGTTCAGGAATGTTTACAGAAAATTCCTGAGCAAAAACGGACTTTTTCAGCCCCAAGGCTGCTGTGGATTTCCACGGACGTCCCTCTGCCCCGACGCCTCCAGAAGAAGCAGTGCGAAACGCGCGTCGGGGCAGAGGGACATCTGTGGAAATCCACAGCAGCCTTGTGGTAGGTCTTAAGAGACTACTGTGTAACGTTGTTATTTACTTTCATGCAGCCCTTTTTAGGGTATCAATGGTGTATATTCACTCCAATAGTGATATTATTGATGTTGCTACTATAGTCTTTGGACTGGGTACAATCACTGGAGATAGGGGTGTATTTATTCCTAGGGTACGAACCTTTTTCCTGCATGGAGATATATGTAAAATTCTTTTTGGCTGCTGTTGGTCACATTCCTATGGACTATTGTCCCTCTTTTTATGGTGCTTGAACTTCTAGGTTCAAGCAACATATTGTAATCCGATTTCTTATATTTTATTCTTCTTCGCGTTTTCTGCAATTAATGCGGCCCGAACCGCTCGGCGCAGAGACCCCGTTCAGGCGGCGTTTCGAAGCCCTCGGTGGGGACAGGTGTGCTATGTATTTTTGGAGTCGATCCGATTTGTAGTTTTTTAAAAAAAATCGCATTTTAAGCAAAAAGTTTCCCATAGGAATTAATGGCGACCTTTCTATGACCCCCAACTGACATGGATTGAAGCCACAGCACAGGTGCAGTGACCTTACAAAGATGGCAGCTATGCAAATGCAGCTTCCACACATGACCCGTATTAGCTAATAGAAGTACAGATCGCTGATTGAAGATCTTAAAGGGGCAGCGCAGGGCCCCAGGCAGCACACAGGGGCCCCAGGCAGCACATGGGGCGCCATGCAGCACACAGGGGCCACAGGCAGCACACAGGGCCCCAGGCAGTACACAGGGCCCCAGGCAGCACACGGGGCCCCAGGCAGTACACAGGGGCCCCAGGCAGCGCACGGGGCCCCAGGCAGTGCACAGGGGTCCCAGGCAGCGCATGGGCCCCCAGGCGACGTACTGGGACCACAGGCGGCGCACGGGGCCCCAGGCGGAACACAGGGGCCACAGGCAGCGCACGGGGCCACAGGCAGCGCACAAGGGCCACAGGCAGCGCACGAGGCCCCAGGCAGCGCACGAGGCCGGCAGCGCAAGGGGCCAAGGCAGCACACGGGGCGCCAGGCAGAGCACAGGGGCCCCAGGCAGCACACAGGGGCACAGCAGCGCACGGGGCCCAGGCAGAGCACAGGGGCCCCAGGTGGCGCACGGGGCCACAGGCAGCGCACGGGGCCACAGGCAGCGCACGGGGCCCCAGGCAGAGCACAGGGGCCCCAGGTGGCGCACGGGGCCACAGGCAGCGCACGGGGCCACAGGCAGCGCACGGGGCCCCAGGCAGTGCAAAGGACCCCAGGCAGCGCACGGGGCCCCTGGCAGCCACAGGGGCCACAGGCAGCACACAGGGCCCCAGGCAGTACAGGGCCCAGGCAGCACACGGGGCCCCAGGCAGGCACAGGGGACCCAGGCAGCGCATGGGCCCCCAGGCGACGTACAGGGACCACAGGCGGGCACGGGCCCCAGGCGGACACAGGGACCACAGGCAGCGCACGGGCCACAGGCAGCGCACAAGGGCCACAGGCAGTGCACGAGGCCCCAGGCAGCGCACAGGGGCCACAGGCAGCACACGGGGCGCCAGGCAGAGCACAGGGGCCCCAGGCAGCACACAGGGGCCACAGGCAGCGCACGGGGCCCCAGGCAGAGCACAGGGGCCCCAGGTGGCGCACGGGGCCACAGGCAGCGCACGGGGCCACAGGCAGCGCACGGGGCCCCAGGCAGAGCATAAGGACCCCAGGCAGCGCACGGGGCCCTGGCAGCGCACAGGGGCCCAGGCAGCGCACGGGGCCCCAGGCAGCGCACAGGGGCCACAGGCAGCGCACGGGTCTCCAGGCAGTGCACAGGGACCACAGGCAGCGCACGGGGCCCCAGGCAGCGCACAGGGGCCACAGGCAGCGTACGGGACCCCAGGCAGCGCACAGGGGCCACAGGCAGCGCACGTCACCAGGCAGAGCACAGGGGCCCCAGGCAGCGCATGGGGCCCCAGGCAGCACACGGGGCCCAGGCAGAGCACAGGGGCCCCAGGGAGCACACGGGGCCCCAGGCAGCACACAGGGGCTGCAGGCAGCGCACAGGGCCCCAGGCAGCACACAGGGGCCCCAGACAGCATACAGGGCCCCAGGCAGCATACGGGGCCCAGGCAGCTCATGGGGCCCAGGCAGAACATGGGGCCCCAGGCAGAGCACAGGGGCTCCAGGCAGCACACGGGGCCCCAGGCAGAGCACAGGGACCCAGGCTGCACACGGGGCCCCAGGCAGAGCACAGGGGCCCCAGGCAGCACACGATGGCTGAAGTGGCTACCGAGGTGCCGAATGTGCCAAAGTGGCTACCAAGTGGCCAAAGTGGCTACTGAGGTGCCGAATGTGCCAAAGTGGCTACAAAGTAGCCAAAGTAGCTACCGAGGGGCTGTGTGCACCAAAGTGGCTACCAAGGATTCTTGCATGCCAAAATGGCTACCAATGGGCCAAAGTGGCTAACAAGGGGCCCAGATATCAAAGTGGCTACCAAGGGGCCATATACAACCCATCCAGGTTGTGCCATCGCTATACACAACATTCATATTCTAACTTTACTTTCTTACAGTCGACACCTTATACACTGCTGTAAAGCTGGCAGCGCTGTTCAAGCACCATGTATTTCCTTCAGGAAATGCCCATCTAGTTATAATTGTGTTTTTTGTGCCTTTTTTGAATGTTTTTGCATGTATCAATTGCATTGTAATAAAGATTTTGCAACATTTTTATACCATTTTGTGGGATCTATTAGTTTAATTTGGGTCACCACTAAATGAAATTGATTGTTCTGTGGTATAGAGCCCCTAGGGGTAACTATAATTAATTGGGCAACTATTTGTGATTTTATTGCAGTAAAACGCAAAAACGGTCAATCAAAAGACTGTATCTACACCGATATGGTATCAATAAAAATCTACTTCTCCAGCAAGATGGTGCCGCCGGTGCCTGCGCAACAACAGCTATCTAATCTCTATACAAACCGATAGCTGCTATTGCACAGCTGGCGGGCACCATTTTCAAAATTGCTTTTTTTTCCTCACTCCAGTAAGTATGCAGAAGGGATTAAGTGCACGGTAACCATGCGATTATGCTGCAGCGCAGGTGCCACGGCCGGCCCCTGTCTGCAGAAGCGTTTTTTTTTTAATTCAGTATGTGTTGGTATTCGTTATGCAAACTAGGGGCAGGTCAGTGAGGGATTAAATATCTAATACACCAACATACTCCAGCCCCGCCTTAGGACACAAGCAGATCATTAACACAAAACTGAAAATAAAGATTAAGAAACAGCTACTAAACAGATTTCATCAACCAAGGTATCATTGTAATCAGTATAATGGCGCCGACCTGACACTGCATGTAGGCTACTGTGCACAATCCTGCTGACAGGTTCTCTTTAAGTCGACCATGTGCACGAGTTTCTAATTTATTGACATGAATACTTTTCCGTCCAATTATGACAAGAGCATTCTTAAGGTGATACCTTTATTGGCTAACCAGAAAATTATATGTTCGCTAGCTTTCAGAGCACAGTGGCTCCTTCTTCAGGCAAGATTACATTTGAAATAATAAGAAAGACACATCAGATGCTTACTATAGTAGGAAATTTGTTCAAGACCTGGGAGGTGTGATACCTTCAAAGGAAATCGAATTAGCATTATCTTACAAATGGAGAGCTGGTGGGAATGTGAAAGCTAGCGAACATATAATTTTCTGGTTAGCCAATAAAGGTATCACCTTAAGAATGCTCTTGTCATACACATTCCCACCAGCTCTCCATTTGTAAGATAATGCTAATTCGATTTCCTTTGAAGGCATCACACCTCCCAGGTCTTGAACAAATTTCCTACTATAGTAAGCATCTAATGTGTCTTTCTTATTATTTCAAATGTAATCTTGCCTGAAGAAGGAGCCACTGTGCTCTGAAAGCTAGCGAACATATAATTTTCTGGTTAGCCAATAAAGGTATCACCTTAAGAATGCTCTTGTCATAATTGGACGGAAAAGTATTCACATCGATTTTTCTGGCTAACACGGTACCACAATATAATTTATTATTATTGTACACCATAATTTATTGACAGAATTAAAACGGCTTGGTCGTCTGAATGTACTTTTGCCCAATGCCACTAAAATATTTGCAACCATGCTTAATTACCGTGTATATTGTCAAATGTAGCAAGAAGATGAAACTTACATGTGCTAACATGACAGTGATTCTAAAAATAAAATTTATTATGCTCACACCCTTGGGTCACTATCTTAAGCAGTGAATGTTGGTAATTAGCAATTACCTAGTGAATAAGGGTGATGAAATGCTACAGTATGGGTAAAGGGTATGCCACACTAAACGAGATCGCTAACGAGATCGCTAACGAGATCACTAAAACGTCACTATTTAGCGATCTCGTTAGCGACCTCGTTGTGTGTGGCATGTAGCAACGACGTGGCCCCTGCTGTGATGTCGCTGATCGTTCACTAGCGTTCTGGACCGTTTTTTGATCGTTGGCGTCCCGCTGGTGAGCCTATATCGCTGTGTTTGGCACCTTTTGCGAACGACGAGCGACCTCGTTTGTGACGCATATGACTGTTTTGCGTCACGGAGTGGATCGCAATATCTGTAAGTTCTCTTTTGCGTCACAGAGAGGATCGCAGAAGTTGCAAAGCAGGCTAGCAGGACGCAGAGAGCAGGAGCGATGCTGGAAATTCCTATGAATCAGAAGCGCTCAGTACATGCTAATGACAGATCCTAACGACCGCCAAAGTCGTTAAAGAGATCGCTGACCGCTGATGAGTTGTTTATGAGATCTCCTGTTTGGCAGCTACTAGCGACCTAAAAGAGATCACACCAACGATCTCGTTAGCTTGCGTCGTTATCGAGATCGCTAACGAGATCGCTAAGTGTGGCAGTACCTTTAGTCTACTAGCAGACTGTCTTATTAACGCAAACTCATATTTGAGACCATTAGGATTAGCTCCATGCAATGGCTATTGTTCTGGTACTTTAATAACTACAATAAGGGAGTATTAAACTGAGTAATTTGCAAATCCCTGCAAAAAAAAGATTTATTAAGAGATTGTAGTCATGTAATGAATACATTGAGCCATCATCTAACACATTAAGACCCTGAAACAAGCAGTAAATATGAAATAAATAACGGAGGAATATAACTGACTTACAGAAACAGTGTAGTTCACTGTGCTACATTGTCTATGGAATAAAGGAAACAGTTCAGCCACTTTGCACTGTTTCCATGGCCCCACTTCTTGCATTCGAGGCCTGGACTGAGTTATTCTCATCTAACCCATGAATGGCTGAAATGGAAATAAGTGTGAAACATAAATTCCCTCTAAAATTCAATTTTAATGATAATTGTAAAACAACACCAACCCAGTGCAGAAGGCATATCATATGTATACCTCAATATAAAAAATCTACCCTATTGTGTGTCCTATGCTAGTCCTCAATATTCCTACCTGACTGTGGAGGTTGGCACCACTAGAGATTCGACTTGGCGCCCCCACTCAGCGTAGGCTATCCCTCACTGCCCTATCAAACCCTATGATATAGGTAGGAAAACAATATTAATCAGGGCAGGGATGAAGAGAGTCTTTAAGCTAGGCACACACAAATGAAAAGAAGACAATAATACCCCTAAATGTAACTCCAAATCATTAGATAACCAGCAATGTATATTTTGGAAAGATTGCCATGATCAATTCGGCAGAGCATTTGTACTCCTCAATGTCTCCATATCACTCCATAGATAAACAAGTCCTACTAAATGATATTGGACCATATATACAAAAACAATGGGTTACAGACCACATGAATAGAGGAGTATCAGCATAAGAATTGGGCTAATATTCTAATCAACGGCCCACAAGACATAACATAATATTGCCATATTGTCATATATGCTCCTCCCAAAAAGGGGTAACTTATCGTCTCTCCGGTACACCCCGACGCATTTCCCCGTTAATTGAACGGTTCATCAGGAGGTCACAAAATGATGCGGACCGGCTGCCATAATAGATGATGGTGCGCCCCACATCACTCCAGGTGGATTTAAATAACCACCCGTCATTAATGCCATAATAGGTCCACCCACCTAATCATGAATGTATCTACCGGGTCATCCTATAGGTCACATTGCGCTTACCCCTTAGAAGTCAGACGCCATCCCTACTCACGGTACAGCAGCGTGGTGTGGATGCTTCAGATGCTTCCGGGAGCGCTCTGCGTTTCAGCCCCTGGAGCGCAGACGTCATTTCCGCCCAGTCCAGCCGTGCCCTGCGTTCCACCTGCTGAAACGCATTACTGCCATCCATTAGTGTGACATTCAGTGCGACTCAATGCAGTGCGAGCATAATCAAATCTATTTATCGATATTAAACGCCGGACTAGTAGTAAAAAAGCGATAACTAAACAATAATATTAACAAAATTTCAGGAAGCTGTGACCAAGGTTTGATATATTATAATTAACAAAGATATAAGTATCATCAGATAAACAATAATGGTAATAATAGCCACGATGGGTTTTGACATCAGACACATGTCAATAGTATGGATGTTATAAATCCTCTTTAACTCTTTAAACCACTAATCAATGGAGTATAGAATGCTCATCAAGTACACTTTTTTCAAATAAAGCATGTATACGAAATATATTCATTTAGACCCTTTGGAGACATAGATTGCAACCTGAAGGTCCATTCGGCCTCACGTTTTAGGATCATTTTATCACGATCTCCCCCTCTTGTTTTTGGTTTTACCAATTCTACCATTGTAAAGGTGATGTCTGATAAGCGACCCGAATGTACACTATTCATATGATGGGATATTGGTGTATCCCTTTTGTTCTTAATGTCATTGCAGTGCTCACCCACTCTAACTCTTAGTTCCCTTTTAGTTTTACCAACATAATCTAAGGGGCAGGTACAGGTGGCTTTATATACTACCCCCATGGATCTGCAGTTTCCAAAATCCCTAATGGTAAATATCTTACCATTAGCTGAACTACAGAATGTTTTTGTTTGATTCATCATGTTACATCTTGAGCACTTTCCACATTTAAAGAAGCCCAGAGGTCTTCTATCAAGCCAGGTATTCATCCTCAAACGGCCCCTCCTATATGTCACACTCGGTTTGGAAGGTAGAAATTTACTCACATTGGGATCTGCCAAAAGGATTCCCCAATGGGAGTATCAACAACAATGGGGTGGGCCTTAAATTTACCTATGAGTGTCACTCCCGTAGTATAAATTTTCTGGACTTGACTATTACTAAGAATGATGATAGCAAAATTTGTACTTATAGAAAACCGACGGCGACAAACAGCCTACTTAGGTGGAACAGCCATCACCCTGTCCCGTTGAAAAGGGGAATACCAAAAGGGCAATTTCTCCGTATCCGTAGAAATTGCTCTGATTTGGGGACTTTTAGAAGACAATCCAGGGAATTGTATGACAGGTTTAGGAGGAGAGGCTACCCTGAAAATGTCCTAGATGGACCTCTAAATTATGCCCTTGCCTCCAACCGGGAGGTTCTTCTCAACAATAATAAGGAAGGTGAGGAAGAACATCAGGTGAGGCTCATAGGTACTTTTGATGAACAATCTGAAAGGGTATAGCACATCCTGAAAAAACATTGGGGAATCCTTTTGGCAGATCCCAATGTGAGTAAATTTCTACCTTCCAAACCGAGTGTGACATATAGGTGGGGCCGTTCCATTGGGGACCGGCTGGTCCACAGCTTGTATCAAAGACCTTTGAGGACGAATACCTGGCTTGATAGAAGACCTCTGGGCTTCTTTAAATGTGGAAAGTGCTCAAGATGTAACATGATGAATCAAACAAAAACATTCTGTAGTTCAGCTAATGGTAAGATATTTACTATTAGGGATTTTGGAAACTGCAGATCCATGGGGGTAGTATATAAAGCCACCTGTACCTGCCCCTTGGATTATGTTGGTAAAACTAAAAGGGAACTAAGAGTTAGAGTGGGTGAGCACTGCAATGACATTAAGAACAAAAGGGATACACCAATATCCCATCATATGAATAGTGTACATTCGGGTCGCTTATCAGACATCACCTTTACAATGGTAGAATTGGTAAAACCAAAAACAAGAGGGGGAGATCGTGATAAAATGATCCTAAAACGTGAGGCCGAATGGACCTTCATGTTGCAATCTATGTCTCCAAAGGGTCTAAATGAATATATTTCGTATACATGCTTTATTTGAAAAAAGTGTACTTGATGAGCATTTTATACTCCATTGATTAGTGGTTTAAAGAGTTAAAGAGGATTTATAACATCCATACTATTGACATGTGTCTGATGTCAAAACCCATCGTGGCTATTATTACCATTATTGTTTATCTGATGATACTTATATCTTTGTTAATTATAATATATCAAACCTTGGTCACAGCTTCCTGAAATTTTGTTAATATTATTGTTTAGTTATCACTTTTTACTACTAGTCCGGCGTTTAATATTGATAAATAGATTTGATTATGCTCGCACTGCATTGAGTCGCACTGAACGTCACACTAATGGACGGCAGTAATGCGTTTCAGCAGGTGGAACGCAGGGCACGGCTGGACTGGGCGGAAATGACGTCTGCGCTCCAGGGGCTGAAACGCAGAGCGCTCCCGGAAGCATCTGAAGCATCCACACCACGCTGCTGTACCGTGAGTAGGGATGGGTCTGACTTCTAAGGGGTAAGCGCAATGTGACCTATAGGATGACCCGGTAGATACATTCATGATTAGGTGGGTGGCCCTATTGTGGCATTAATGATGGGTGGTTATTTAAATCCACCTGGAGTGATGTGGGGGCGCACCATCATCTATTATGGCAGCCGGTCCGCATCATTTTGTGACCTCCTGATGAACCGTTCAATTAACGGGGAAACGCGTCGGGGTGTACCGGAGAGACGATAAGTTACCCCTTTTTGGGAGCGAGCATATATGACAATATGGCAATATTATGTTATGTCTTGTGGGCCGTTGATTAGAATATTAGCCCAATTCTTATGCTGATACTCCTCTATTCATGTGGTCTGTAACCCATTGTTTTTGTATATATGGTCCAATATCATTTAGTAGGACTTGTTTATCTATGGAGTGATATGGAGACATTGAGGAGTACAAATGCTCTGCCGAATTGATCATGGCAATCTCTCCAAAATATACATTGCTGGTTATCTAATGATTTGGAGTTACATTTAGGGTATTATTGTCTTCTTTTCATTTGTGTGTGCCTAGCTTAAAGACTCTCTTCATCCCTGCCCTGATTAATATTGTTTTCCTACCTATATCACAGGGTTTGATAGGGCAGTGAGGGATAGCCTACGCTGAGTGGGGGCGCCAAGTCGAATCTCTAGTGGTGCCAACCTCCACAGTCAGGTAGGAATATTGAGGACTAGCATAGGACACACAATAGGGTAGATTTTTTATATTGAGGTATACATATGATATGCCTTCTGCACTGGGTTGGTGTTGTTTTACAATTATCATTAAAATTGAATTTTAGAGGGAATTTATGTTTCACACTTTGATATTATTTCCTATATATACATTATTGTTCGTCTGAAATGGAAATAAACCTTCAATCTCATATTGATACAATAAAGATATTAAAAAAGTTTGATTTACTGTAATCACTTCTGACTGAGGGAATGGCTGATGCTCATAGTAAGCTACTGAAAACGGAGATGGAGGTCAGACATGTAATTTGTGCATTTCTTTATTCTTTTACACAACTCTTACATTTTGACCTTTATTATACCAAGAGCTGAGCTGCTGTCATATTCAGTTATTTTTTCTTATGTGGAAATACTTGAATCAACGCAGGAAGAGACAATTTGCTTTTAAATATCTTTTTACACTATGCCCTCCTTCTGTATAACCAATCACAGGTTTTCACTGCATTTGAGCTATAGTGTTTATTAGTTTATATGCAGCACAATACAATAATTATAAAGCACACATTTCTGTTATTCAACATTAACCCCTTCCCCGAAGCCTGTTTTCACCTTCCTGACAGGCCAATTTTTACAACACTGACCACTGTCATTTTATGTGGTAATAACTCTAGAATGCTTCAACGGATCCCGCTGATTCTGAGATTGTTTTTTTGCGACACATTGTACTTTGTGATAGTGATAATTTTCTTTGATATGATTTGCGTTTATTTGTGAAAAAAAAACAGAAAATAGGTGAAAATTTTGAAAAATTTGCAATTTTCAAACTTAATTTTTATACCTTAAATCAGTCATGTTGCACAAAATAGGTAAAAAAAACATTTCCCACATGTCTACTTTACATCAGCACAATTTTTGAAACAATTTTTTTTTGTTAGGACGTTGTAAGGGTTTAAATTTGACCAGCGATTTCTAATTTTTACAACAAAATTTGCAAAACCATTTGTTTTAGTGACCTCACAATTGAAGTGACTTTGAGAGGCCTATATGACAGAAAATATCCAAAAATAACATTTTAAAAACTGCACCCCTCAATGTACTGAAAAGCACATTCAAGAAGTTTATTAACCCTTCAGGTGTTTCACATTTACTTTTCTTTCACAAAAAAAATCCTTTAGAACTACAGTTAGGTCCATAAATATTTGGACAGAGACAACATTTATCTAATTTTGGTTCTAGACATTACCACAATGAATTTGAAACAAAACAAATCAGATGCAGTTGAAGTTCAGACTTTCAGCTTTCATTTGAGGGTATCCACATTAAAATTGGATGAAGGGTTTAGGAGTTTCAGCTCCTTAACATGTGCCACCCTGTTTTTAAAGGGACCAAAAGTAATTGGACAATTGACTCCAAGGCTATTTCATGGACAGGTGAGGGCAATCCCTTCATTATATCATTCTCAATTAAGCAGATAAAAGGGCTGGTGTTGATTTGAGGTGTGGTGTTTGCATTTTGGAAGGTTTAGCTGTGAAGGAAACATGCGGTCAAAGGAGCTCTCCATGCAGGTGAAACAAGCCATCCTTAAGCTGCAAAAAACAGAAAAAACCCATCCGAGAAATTGCTACAACTTTAGGAGTGGCAAAATCTACAGTTTGGTACATTCTGAGAAAGAAAGAAAGCACTGGTGAACTCATCAATGCAAAAAGACCTGGGCGCCCACGGAAGACAACAGTGGTGGATGATCGCAGAATACTCTCCATGGTGAAGAGAAACCCTTCACAACAGCCAACCAAGTGAACAACACTCTCCAGGAGGTAGGCGTATCAATATCCAAATCTACCATAAAGAGAAGACTGCATGAAATTAAATACAGAGGGTTCACTGCACGGTGCAAGCCACTCATAAGAATCAAGAATAAAAAGGCTAGGCTGGACTTTGCTAAAAAACATCTAAAAAAGCCAGCACAGTTCTGGAAGAACATTCTTTGGACAGATGAAACCAAGATCAACCTCTACTAGAATGATGGAAAGAGAAAAGTATGGCGAAGGCGTGGTACAGCTCATGATCCAAAGCATACCACATCATCTGTAAAACATGGCGGAAGCAGTGTGATGGCTTGGGCATGCATGGCTGCCAGTGGCACTGGGTCACTAGTGTTTATTGATGATGTGACACAGGACAGAAACAGCCGAATGAATTCTGAGGTATTCAGAGCCATACTGTGTGCTCAGATCCAGCCAAATGCAGCCAAACTGATTGGTCGTCGCTTCATACTACAGATGGACAATGACCCAAAACATAAAGCCAAAGCAACCCAGGAGTTTATTAAAGCAAAGAAGAGGAATATTCTTGAATGGCCAAGTCAGTCACCTGATCTCAACCCAATTGAACATGCATTTCACTTGTTAAAGACTAAACTTCAGACAGAAAGGCCCACAAACAAACAACAACTGAAAACCACCGCGGTGAAGGCCTGGCAGAGCATCAAAAAGAAGGAAACACAGCGTCTGGTGATGTCCATGAGTTCAAGACTTCAGGCAGTCATTGCTAACAAAGGGTTTTCAACCAAGTACTAGAAATGAACATTTTATTTACAATTATTTAATCTGTCCAATTACTTTTGGTCCCTTTAAAAACAGGATGGCACATGTTAAGGAGCTGAAACTCCTAAACCCTTCATCCAATTTTAATGTGGATACCCTCAAATGAAAGCTGAAAGTCTGAACTTCAACTGCATCTGATTTGTTTTGTTTCAAATTCATTGTGGTAATGTCTAGAACCAAAATTAGATAAATGTTGTCTCTGTCCAAATATTTATGGGACCTAACTGTAATTATTTTTTACTTTTGCAAGGGTAACAGGAGAAAATGGATCATACAATTTGTTGTGCATTTTCTCCTGAGCATGCAGATACCCCATATGTAGGGGAAAACCACTGTTTGGGTGCACGGCAGGGCTCGGAAAGGAAGGCGCAGCATTTCACTTTTTGAATGTAAAATTTTCTGACAATTAATGTACACCATGTCATGTTTGCAGAGCCCCTGATGTGCCTAAACAGTGTAAACTCCCCACAAGTGACCCCATAGAGTAAACTAGACCCTTTACAGAACTTATATAGATGTGTATTGAGCACCTTGAACCCCAGGTGCTTCACAGAAGTTTATCACGTAGAGCCATGAAAAAATATATATTTTTTTTTTCCAGATAAATCTTTAGCTTCAAATTTTGCATTTTCATAAGGGAAATAGGAGAAATTGCTTCAGAAAATTTGTTGTACAATTTCTCCTTAGTACACTGATAACCCATATGTGGTCGAAAACTACTTCTGAGGCACAGTGCAAAGCTCAGAAGGGAAAAAATGTCATATTCCAGTGCAGATTTTGCTGCACTTGTTTGAGGGTGCCATGTTACCCTTGGCAGAGCCCCTGAGGTGCCAGAACAGCAGAACCTCCATAAGCAACCTCATTTTACAAACTAAAACCTCAATGAATTCATCTAGGGGTGGAGTGATTATACTGACACCACAGGCGTGTCACAGACTTATACCATTGGGCAGTGAAGAAAAAATAACTTAAATTTTTACCATCAAGATTGTGTTCTAGCCCCAGGTTTTACATTTTCATACAGGAAAATAGGTAAAAATGGCAACAAAATTGTCCCACAATTTCTGCTGAATGTAGAAATACCCCATATGTGGCAGTACAGTGCTACTTTGCCATACGGAGTAACTCGGAAGGGACAGAGTGCTATTTGCCTCCTGGTGCGCAGATTTTTCTAGACTAGTTTGCGGATTCCATATCAAGAGCCCCTAAGTGCTAGGAAAGCAGAATCCCCCCTCAAGTGACCACATTTTGGAAATTATAACCCTTTGCAAATTTATCTACAGATGTAGTGACGATTTTGACTCCATGGGCGTTTTCCAGAAACAAGGAGTAGTTGATGTTGCTGAGTAAAAATTGCAAACTGCCACTGTAGTGACCAGTACACTCTAGTGACCAGTACAATGCAGTCACCAGTACAGTATGCCCAGCTCATGCTTCTGGAGACACGTGCCTTTGTACTACCAGTAACGTGGAAGTCCCCTATATAACAGATGACAGATCTGAGTGAGGGCGGGCTTGCTTTTCTGTGGATTGAGTTGAAGCTTTTATTGGGAACATTTTACATAACGTTTGAGATCACATTTATCTGGCGCTCTACGCTGACCACTTTGGCGATTCCATCTAAATCTCTGAGTGATATGACAGATGAAACCCTGAGGGATCCATTCACTATAATGAGGCAGCAAAGTTACTCTGGACTCCTTCAGGCCTCTGTTCAGCAGAGTCCTTTTCAGAAGTGCACAAAACTGGTCGATGGCACTTTTATGCAATCCTAAAAAGACAGACACTGCAGGACCACAGGTCAGATAGCGTCCACAGTGCCTCCATCTGCCTCACTATAGGGTTCTGTCCAAACCATGCATTTCAGTGATTTACATGGAAACCCAGGTGTAAGCGCTCAGCGCAGTGTGCAGGATAAATGTGCACCTTACTGCGATCTTTGGGAGGCAGAATAAAAAAAAATAAACAGCATGTGAAGAATTGGTTTTATTTATTTTTTACGCCATTCCTTGTGCAATATAAGTGATTAGGTGACTTTATTCATAGTGTTAGTTCGATTGAAGCGATACAAGATTTATATCGGGTATTTATGTTTGGCTACTATCACACACTGAAAGACGCTTTTTATTGCGAAAACTAGTTTTTGCACCACCATATTTTTAAGAGCTCTAATATTTTTATATTCCGACCAACAAAGTCATGTTAGGGCTTGATTTTTGTGGGATGAGCTGACGTTTTTATTGGTACCATTTTCGGGCACGTTAAATTTTTTAATCACTTTCTATTCTGATTTTTGGGAGATAGAATGAACAAAAACCAGCAATTCAGGAATTGTGGTTTGGTTTTTTTTTTTTTTATACCATTCCACATGTGTTAAAGTTGGTAAGACAGCTTTATTCTTCGGGTCAGTACGATTACAGCAATACCTCATTTACATCGCTTTTTTGTGTTTTGGCGCTTTTACACAATAAAAACTAATTTATAGAAAAAAAATTATTTTTGCATCGCTTTATTCTGAGAGCTATAACTTTTTTATTTTTCTGCTGATTGAGCTGTATCGCGGCTTGTTTTTTGCGGGACAAGATGACGTTTTCAGCGGTGCCATATTTATTTATGTCTTTTTGATCACATTTTATTGCACTTTTTGTTTGGCGGTATGATGGTAAAGCATTGGTTTTTGTCTTGTTTTTTTTTTTTTTTTACGGTGTTCACTGAAGGGGTTAAGTAGTGGGACAGTTTTATAGAGTGGGTCGTTATAGACGCGGCGATACCAAATATGTACTTTTATTGTTTTTTTTATTTACTTAAATATATTTATTGGTAAAATATTTTAATTTTTTTTCTTTATTAAGGGATTTTTAAAAAAATATATATTTACACGTTCTAATTTTTTAAATCTTTTTTACATTGATCCTGGGACATTACTGTAAGGAAAGGGACGTCGCCATTTTGTATAGGGCCTATACCAGCCTCCATTTTGTCGGTTCACAGAGCCACAAACTTCTATCTACACAGGGCCTATTAGCATATCCAGTACGACCGGTTTTGATATCCACTATGAATCAAGAGGGCTTTAACATGCTAATTAATTTAGGCCAGTGTCTGAATGGGATGGTCATTGGTATGTTGAATGGCTCGGACTCAGGCCAGTGTTTCCTGCTCCATATGAATTGCAGGCCAGTTAATATGCGTGCTTCAAAGCAAAGGGGAAGGGCCTAGCAGGCTTAAGAACTGTAACCATGAACAGTCTAGTCATTCCATTTCACACACAGAAGCCAAGAAGATGGTCTAGGAAGGACCAAGGGACTATCCAGCAACTGAAGACTGTTACCTGGGAGAGCCCCTGCCTTCCCATGACTATACTACCCGGTAATATTGATCTATAGCTTATACCTTTAAGCCTTGTACATTATCGTTGTATTTTTACTCTGACTGCAAATCCATTGTAATTACGTTGTATAGCTTTACTGTATATTTCTGTAATTATCTAGTGCGCCCTTAAGGCAAATTAAACCATAAAATTAATCTTGGGCTGATGCTTTTACTCTGATCACGAATCTTAGAATACCCAGTGGGTAACAGGACACCTTCCCCGGCGGCCATTTGCTCTAGGTGCAGTTCCCTTACTGACCTGAGAGACAAAGGGGGCGCCGGAGAGCTGTACCTGTGGAGTTACGTCCCATTGGTGACGTGGGAGGAAAGGGGATCGTCCGTCACATTTGGTAGCGGCGGTGGTATCAGAAGCTGTGATACCCAGGCTACCATGTGGCGGTCGGCTTAGTTCCTCACAATTGGTGGCAGCGGTGGGATCAGAGTAATAGTGTGCGTGGGACCCCTACTCCCAGACACTAGAGACTACCAGCGGTACTTTCACTGCTGGGGTCTTAAGGTCAGCCCAGCACTAGAGGTCAGAGTGTAAATATAACAAGTTGTGTGCAAGGTCAGGGTTGCAGCTGTGTCAGTAACCAAAGGTTCCCAAGATGGCGGAAGGCACCAGGAGTAGGGCAAAGGGGGAGGCCAATGCTGTGGTCTATGAGGGGTTCGATACCGATGAGGGGGAGCTCAGCCAGGGCTCCCCAAGGAGCCCGACCCCCGTGCTCAGTCTCACAGCGGACTGTCCACCCCCTGCCTGTCCCAGCCTGTCCAGGTCGGAGGCCCTTTTCCAAGCGGCTATGGCACAGCTCGAGGCTGGTAATGACGCCGCCTATGACAGACTCCTGGTGGCGGCAGAGAGAGCAGCGGAGCGTGAGCAAGCAGCGGCAGAGAGAGCAGCGGAGCGGGAGCATACAGAACGCCGTGAAGCTGCGGAGCGCCGGCACCGACTGGAGATGGCTCAGCAAGGGCCCCCGCTGGACGCACCAGGCCCACTGGAGACAAGGGCTTCCAAGGTCCGGGCGGAGGACTTTCCCTTGCTTGAAAAGGATGGAGACCTGGATTCCTTTCTGCTGGCTTTTGAGAGGACCTGCCTCCAACATCATCTGGCCCCGGATCAGTGGGCAAGGTACCTGACCCCCCGTTTGAGGGGTAAGTCCCTGGAAGTTTTGGGGGACTTACCTGCCGGGGAGGAGCAGGACTACAACGGCATCAAGCGGGCCCTGATCCAGCACTACAACCTCACCCCGGAGTCGTACCACAGGAAGTTCAGGAGCCTGCAGCGGGGTTCAAAGGACACCTGGACTGACCACATGCGGGCCCTGCTGAGAGCTGCGGAGCACTGGACCTCGGGTCTAGAGCTCACTACCCGCCAGGAGGTCCAGGAACTGTTTGTCGTGGAGCAATTCTTGTGGAACTGCCCAGAGGACCTCCAGCAGTTCCTCCGTGACCGGAAACCAAAGGGGGCTTCTGCTACAGCCGCCCTGGCAGACGAGTATGCCAACAACAGGGCGCCGGAGCCAAAGAAGCTTGCCAGCAGCACCTGGAGAGGGGGTAAGCCCAATCCTGACCCAACCCCATATCCAGCCCCCAGAGTGCAAGGGGTGTACCCCCGGCTGCCCTCTCCAGGCCAGGAACAGAACCCAGACGTTGTCATAATTGCAATCAGCCAGGACACTTTAAGGCTGCGTGTCCCCAGCGCCAGAAGGCCCCATCCCTGTCCCAGAAACCGACCACTGTTTTGTGTGTGGGAGGGGGTGGTGGGAGGTCCCCAGACAATTACCAACCCGTCACCATCGGCCGCTCAGCGGTCATGGGACTGCGGGACACAGGCGCTGAACGAACCCTGGTACGCCCGAGGTGGTGTCCCCTCAAGACTTGGTACCTGGGAAAACCCTTTCCGTCTCCGGAATTGGAGGCGTTGAACCGGCGCTGCCCGTTGCCAAGGTGTATTTGGACTGGGGCGCCGGGAGGGGGATGCGGGAGGTGGGAGTAACGCCAAATATTCCTGCAAATGTGCTGCTTGGGACCGATTTGGGGCGGCTAGTGTCCCAGTATGTGGCCACTGAACCCCCAAGTTCAGCTCCCCAAGAATGTCATGACTCTACTGTGAATGCTAATGTTAATGTATTGAATGTGCCTCCAACAGTGGAGGAGGGAGTGAAACCTGATGGTAAGCCATGCACTGACACTACACACACAGGGCTCACAGTGAGGACAGGTGAGGAGGCTGTAGGGGAGAGCTCAGAGGTGGAGGGAGGGGCTGCTATGGGCAGTGTAGGGCCCCTAAGTGAACCCAGCCTGCTGAGTCTAGGGCCCCTGCAGGAAGAGGAACAGGCCATGGGGGGAGGGGGCGTCCGGGAGAGGAGCCGCCAGGTAAGACCCCAGGGCAGGAGTTCCCCACATCCGGGATGTCAGGAAGTCAGGGAAGTCTGCCTGACCCGGTGACTTGGTCAGGGGACGAGGGAAAGCAGGCGCTACCCGTGGTCTCAGCGGTCGTGGCCGCTGTTACCAGGAGTGGGAGCGCTGAAGCCCAAGGAGCCT
Organism: Oophaga sylvatica; assembly: GCA_033576555.1. Classification (NCBI taxonomy): domain Eukaryota; kingdom Metazoa; phylum Chordata; class Amphibia; order Anura; family Dendrobatidae; genus Oophaga; species Oophaga sylvatica. Next base: position 281,754,984 of record JARQOD010000005.1, read on the forward strand.
CGCGGAGGTCCGACGGTTTCACCCTCTCCGACCAAGTGGCTGCCGAGTCAGACAGTAGCCAGGAGACAGATCCCGGGGAACTGACAGAGGACATGGCAGTTTCATCAATTCTTGCCACATCAAGTCAGGGATTTCAGGCAGCGTTGGAAGCTGACCCTAGCCTGAAGACTCTCAAGGAACAGGCGGCACAGCCTCCCCTGGAGTCCGACCGCGAGCGAGTGGTCTGGGACCAGGGACGGCTGTACCGGGTAACGGTCCAGCAGGGTTCACCGGAGGCGTGGCCCAGGGACCGACAGTTAGTGGTACCCCATCCATTCAGGGCGGAATTGTTGCGGATCGCACACGAGATTCCAATGGCCGGACACCTAGGGATCACTAAAACCAGGGCCAGGCTAGCTCAGCATTTCTACTGGCCCGGAATGAGGACCGAGGTGATAGCCTACTGCCGTTCGTGTGACACCTGTCAGAGGGTGGGGAAGGCGGGGCCGCGCCCCAAAGCCCCACTGGTAACTCTGCCCATCATCGAAGAGCCTTTCTCGAGGGTGGCTGTGGATCTCATTGGACCTCTGTCCACTCCCAGCCGCTCCGGGAAATGCTTCATACTAACGGTAGTGGACTATGCCACCCGGTACCCGGAGGCGGTAGCTTTGTCGTCCATTCGGGCCGACAAAGTGGCCACTGCCTTACTGGAGATTTTCTCCAGAGTGGGGTTTCCCAAGGAAATGCTCACCGACCGAGGGACCCAGTTCATGTCGCAGCTGATGGAGTCTCTCTGTAAGCAGGTACAGGTGCAACATCTGGTGGCCAGCCCGTATCACCCACAGACCAATGGCTTGTGTGAGCGGTTCAATGGCACCTTAAAGCAGATGCTGAAGATGTTGGTCGACTCCCACGGGAGAGACTGGGAGCGGTATCTCCCACACCTGCTGTTTGCTTACCGGGAGGTCCCACAGGCCTCAACGGGGTTCTCCCCCTTTGAGCTCCTGTACGGGCGACGTGTACGGGGGCCCCTTGCTCTGGTGCAGGAAGCATGGGAAGGGGATTTAGCCACCCCTGGAGTGTCAGTCATTGAGTATGTCGTGCGCTTCCGGGACCGAATGATGGCCTTGACATGACTGGTGCATGACAATATGACCCAAGCTCAGGCTGACCAGAAGCGATGGTACGACCAGAATGCTTGTGAGCGGACCTACCAGGTGGGTCAAAAGGTGTGGGTACTGGTCCCCGTACCCCAAAACAAGCTTCAGGCGGCCTGGGAGGGTCCATACCTCGTGCACGAGCAGCTCAACGCCGTCACCTACCTGGTCACCCTGGACCACGCCCGTGGAAGGAGGAAGGCCTTCCATGTGAACATGATGAAGGCCCACCATGAGCGGGAGGCTTATGCCCAACCAGAGTGCAACCTTTCAGAGAACAGAGAGTCAGAAATCCTTCTGGATCTGCCACCCTAGCCAAAGAGAGGGTGCGGTAGGGCGCACGGGGGAACACAGGAATGTGATACCCCCTAGCGCCCTCAAAAGCAGGGAGGTGTAAGGAAAGGGACGTCGCCATTTTGTATAGGGCCTATACCAGCCTCCATTTTGTCGATTCACAGAGCCACAAACTTCTATCTACACAGGGCCTATTAGCATATCCAGTACGACCGGTTTTGATGTCCACTATGAATCAAGAGGGCTTTAACATGCTAATTAATTTAGGCCAGTGTCTGAATGGGATGGTCATTGGTATGTTGAATGGCTCGGACTCAGGCCAGTGTTTCCTGCTCCATATGAATTGCAGGCCAGTTAATATGCGTGCTTCAAAGCAAAGGGGAAGGGCCTAGCAGGCTTAAGAACTGTAACCATGAACAGTCTAGTCATTCCATTTCACACACAGAAGCCAAGAAGATGGTCTAGGAAGGACCAAGGGACTATCCAGCAACTGAAGACTGTTACCTGGGAGAGCCCCTGCCTTCCCATGACTATACTACCCGGTAATATTGATCTATAGCTTATACCTTTAAGCCTTGTACATTATCGTTGTATTTTTACTCTGACTGCAAATCCATTGTAATTATGTTGTATAGCTTTACTGTATATTTCTGTAATTATCTAGTGCGCCCTTAAGGCAAATTAAACCATAAAATTAATCTTGGGCTGATGCTTTTACTCTGATCACGAATCTTAGAATACCCAGTGGGTAACAGGACACCTTCCCCGGCGGCCATTTGCTCTAGGTGCAGTTCCCTTACTGACCTGAGAGACAAAGGGGGCGCCGGAGAGCTGTACCTGTGGAGTTACGTCCCATTGGTGACGTGGGAGGAAAGGGGATCGTCCGTCACATTTGGTAGCGGCGGTGGTATCAGAAGCTGTGATACCCAGGCTACCATGTGGCGGTCGGCTTAGTTCCTCACAATTACTATATTACCTCAGATCGCTGATCTGACACTCTGACATGCAGAGTATCAGATCAGGATCTGACAGGCAGGGAAGGAGGCATGCCAGCGCCTGCTGTCAATAGACGCTCACAAGCTACACTCCCTGCAGGACCCAGAAGGACCCCGCCACCATCTTGGTGCCGGGAGTCTCCATGGAGACCTTCAGGATCACATTGTGTTGTTGTGATGGAAGCACGCAAGGAGCTCCCTCCCTGCGCGATGCTTCTCTATGCTGCTGTCACTACTGACAGCGGCATCAGAGGGGTTAAATGTCCGCGATTGGTGCGAGCACCGATCGTGGACGTTGCTGCGGGGTGTCAGCTGTCACATACAGCTGACACCCGCACGCAATCACCGCTGCACTCAGCATGAGGCCACACGATCGCGGCGCCGTATATATACTGCTCTTTGCGGGAACGCACCTCCCTCACAGCAGTATATGTATGGCGCATGTCGAGAAGGGGTTAAACATGTTATCTAAAAGTTCATTTTTTGTCTACACGGTGAAAAAATTAAGGGATTGTTTGCTGTAGTGACATATTGTATAAAGGATTTTTGTTTCATCGTGATTTTTGATATGGTTGTATCTTCGGTCAGGTGTAATATGAGGACCATGCTATACTGCAACCTGCAAGTGAAAGTTACTCAAAGTAAAGCACCAGGAAAAAGCATCTGAATTGTTTTTTTTTCCATCACAAACAATCCTGGTTGGATTTTTATGCGACCATTGTAAGGTTGCTTGTTTAAATGTTATTTTTTGTTTTTACATTGGAATTTAAGGTGATCAATATATAGCCAAACTTCACAAATTAAATGTGCAATGGATTTCAAAAGCTATACAAAGACCACGAAAACAAATAAAACATAATTTCTTTACATAATCAACATACATTACATTTTACTACCTAAATTCTGTTGACATTTAATGTAAATTTATAAAAAAGATTGTAAACTCTGACATATACATATAGTACATAATATTATAAATTTACAAGTCTGTGTCCTCCTCTACCCCCTTAAGTATTCAGATCCAAATAGAAGGTGATCATATGCCAGGTGGAGCGATATGGGATGTTATTAGCATAATAACATTAATCCCATTGGAATCGTTTCATCACCTGGCAATTCTGTGCACAACAACTCGAACGTACTGTTTGCAAATATTATGAAATCTTTACAATGAAGATCAATGTAGATCAATTTTTTACTGCTCTGGGATTGGTATATGATGACCCAGATCGGGTCTCTCTTGCTGAGACCAAATTACGTAAGTTACAGCAGGGAGATCGTCCGGCGGAGGAATTTGCTTCTGAGTTTCGTAGATGGGCCACGGATACTCAGTGGAATGACCCAGCTCTTAGGAGCCAGTTTTGTCATGGGCTTTCTGACAAACTAAAAGACGTTTTGGCTCAGTATGAGTCTCCTCCTTCTCTGGAGGCTGCTATGGCCCTAGCTATCCGTACTGATAGACGGCTTCGGGAGAGGGGTGAGGTAACTCCACTCCCTGTTGTTTCTCCACCTACTACTAAAGTCCCTTATGTTGAGGTTCCCCTTGTCTGTTCGGATGAGCCTATGCAGTTGGGAGGGACATCTTTTCGTAGTAGGGGATTGGCGGCACGCCGCAGGACTAGAAGGTGTTTTTTCTGCGGGAAAGAGGGACATTTTGTTGGAGAATGTCCATCCCGTGTCTTGTTAAGTAAAAAATCGCCGGAAAACTGCTAATCCCAGGTTGTGTGGTGGACGACAACCTGGGAGTATGTATTTCATCCGCCGGTTCTTCTCAGTTCCTTGTACCAGTGGAGGTGGTGGTTGGTACTAGAGTGAAGAGATTGTCTGTTCTTCTGGATAGTGGTTCTGGGGCTAATCTGGTTGACGCTCAGTTTGCTCAGGCTCAAGGTATGCATCTGAGAGTATTGGTCAAACCGATCCCTATTTTCTCCATTGACGCCAGGCCTCTCGGCCAAGGTAGCTTTGTTCATGAGGTTCATAACATTGACCTTCGGGTAGGGGCAATACATAGGGAACAATTATCTTGTTATGTGTTGGAGGGTCTACCTACTCCCATTGTGTTGGGACTTCCTTGGCTGGTTAAACATAACCCTGTGATTAATTGGCAGTCCAGAGAGATAAGCCAATGGGGTGAGTTTTGCAAAAACAACTGCATGAACACAGTCATCAGTGCGGTCGTGCCTAGTACATTGCCTCCTTTTTTGGAGGATTTTGGGGATGTTTTCTCTGAGGAGGGGTGTCGGGAGTTGCCTCCTCATTGCGTGTATGACTGCTCTATTAATCTACTTCCTGATGCTAAGTTGCCTAAAGCTAGGTTGTATAATCTTTCTGGTCCTGAAAGACAGGCTATGAAAGATTATATTTCTGAAAGTCTGGCCAAAGGGCATATTAGACCTTCATCTTCCCCTGTGGCCGCGGGGTTCTTCTTTGTGAAGAAAAAAGATGGAGGCCTACGCCCTTGCTTGGATTTCCGCGAACTTAATCGGATTACTGTTCGAGATCCGTATCCACTCCCTCTTATTCCTGATCTCTTCAATCAAATTGTTGGCGCCAAATGGTTCTCTAAATTGGATCTCAGGGGGTGTATAATCTGATTAGGATAAAAGAGGGGGATGAGTGGAAAACGGCGTTTAACACGCCGGAGGGACATTATGAAAACCTGGTCATGCCTTTTGGTCTGACTACTGCTCCAGCAGTATTCCAACATTTTGTTAATGACATTTTTCGTCACCTTGTGGGGGTGTTTGTGGTCGTAAATTTGGATGACATTTTAATTTACTCGCCAGATCTTGTGTCTCACCAGGAGCATGTGAGACAGGTGTTGCAGATCTTGCGAGACAATAAACTATACGCCAAACTGGAGAAGTGTGTTTTTGCCGTACAGGAACTTCAGTTTTTGGGTTTTTTGGTGTCAGCCTCCGGTTTCCAGATGGACCCTGAAAAGGTGAGAGCAGTGCTTGAATGGGATCAGCCAGGGGATCTTAAGGCTCTGCAGCGTTTTTTGGGGTTTGCTAATTACTACCCGAAATTTATTTGTAATTTCTCGTCTGTCGTCAAACCTCTCACTGACATTACGAGAAAAGGGACGGATTTTTCTAAGTGGTCGGACAAAGCTTGCCAAGCCTTTTCCTCTTTAAAAAGATGTTTTGCTTCGGCACCCGTTCTCATCCAACCAGATGTATCTCAGCCGTTCATTGTGGAGGTGGACGCGTCTGACGTAGGGGTGGGTGCTATATTGTACCAGGGTCCGTCCCCTGGTAAATGGCATCCGTGCGCTTTCTTTTCTAAGAAATTGTCGTCCGCCGAAAGGAATTATGATATCGGCAATAGGGAACTTTTGGCCATTAAATTGGCTTTTGAAGAATGGCGTCACTTTTTGGAGGGGGCAGTCACCCGGTCACCGTTATTACTGATCACAAGAACCTGCTGTATTTAGAATCCGCTAAGCGTCTGAATTCCAGACAAGCTCGATGGTCGTTGTTTTTTACCAGGTTTAATTTTGTCGCCACTTATCGTCCGGGGTTTAAGAATGTAAAGGCTGATGCCTTGTCTCGCAGTTTCCCAGGGGCCGGGAAAACGGACGACCCAATTCCTATCCTTCAGGAGGGGGTGGTAGTGTCGGCTGTATGTTCTGAGCTTGAGGAGGAGGTGTTAGAGGCTCAGGGGGACGCCCCTGCAGGACCTCCAGGGAAACTGTTTGTCCCGAATCAGTTGAGACAAAAGGTTATTGAGGCACATCATAATTCTGCTTTAGCAGGACATCCAGGGAGTAAGGCTACTTTAGATCTCCTTTCCCGCCGATTTTGGTGGCCTAACGCTAATAAAGATGTTATAACTTTTGTCGCGTCCTGTGGGGTTTGTGCTCGCTCTAAAACTCCTCATACCCGTCCGTCTGGGACCCTTTTACCCTTGAAACTTCCGGAGCGTCCATGGACTCATTTATCTATGGACTTCATTACGGACCTTCCTCCGTCGTCTGGGAATACTGTCATACTGGTGGTTGTTGACAGGTTCAGTAAGATGGCACATTTCGTTGCTCTTCCGGCACTCCCTAATGCTAAAACTCTGGCGCAGGTGTTCATTAGGGAGATCGTGAGACTTCATGGGTTGCCTTCTGATGTGGTGTCAGATAGGGGGTCTCAATTTGTGTCCAAATTTTGGAGGGCATTTTGTTTACGTCGGGGGATGCAATTGTCGTTTTCCTCGGCTTTTCATCCACAGACCAATGGTCAGACAGAGCGTCTGAATCAGAGTTTAGAGACATATCTCCGGTGTTTTGTATCGGAGAACCAGGAGGACTGGTCTTCTTTCTTGCCTCTGGCAGAGTTCGCTCTTAACAACAGGTGGAGCGAGTCCACTGGTAAGTCCCCATTTTTTGGGGCATATGGTTTTCATCCCCAGTTTTGTACTTTCAATGGGGGGGTCCTTCTGGGGTTCCTGAGGAGGAGCGTTTCTCGTCGTCACTTGCTTCTGTGTGGCGAGGTGTATTGAATAATTTGAGTAATATGGGGAACCGTTACAAACGTATGGCTGATAGGAGGAGAGTTTCTGGTCCAGATCTGAATGTGAACGATCTGGTATGGTTGTCTACCAGGAATATAAAACTTAAAGTGCCCTCCTGGAAACTGGGTCCCAGATTCATCGGGCCGTACAGGATCAGTTCCATAATTAATCCTGTGGCATTTCGTCTGGAACTCCCTTCTACGTTTAAAATTCATAATGTGTTCCACAAGTCATTACTTAAAAGGTATGTGGCACCAGTCATACCGTCACCTCTACCTCCTCCTCCAGTGTTGGTCAATGGTAACTTGGAATTTCAAGTATCAAAAATCATTGACTCTCGTCTGAATCGCCGGTCCCTTCAGTACTTGGTGCATTGGAAGGGGTATGGTCCGGAGGAGAGGACGTGGGTCCCTGCGTCTGATGTTAACGCAGATCGTTTGGTTCGGACCTTCCACAGAACTCACCCGGGCAGGCCTGGCCCTGAGGGTCCGGAGGCCCCTCGTAGAAGGGGGGGTACTGTCATGTATGCATTGCCACGAAGATCGTCGCGGTTGCACATTTTGACTTCTCACAGCTGAGTTGCTGTTTCTTTGTGTTTGGCAGCTAGGGAGTTAATTCTGTCTGTGCTCGGTGCTGGGACTGGGTGCAGTTTCTCCCGGCTGCAATTGATTATTTGTTGATTGGTTTCCTTTAAATTCCTGGTTGTCTGCTTTGGGAGTTGCCAGTGAAATCCTTCATGCAGACCACAGATAGGAATGAATCTGTATAGACTTAAGTTGAGAGCTCCTTAGCTGTTTTAAGCTCAACTTACTTAGAGTTTATTTCCCAGACCATTTATGTTCCTTCGGTGTTTGAGTGTGTATGCAAGTGAGTGCTATCCTGTCTGTCTTATATGTCTAATCTGTGTATTTAGCTGAGATCAGCCCATATCCCTTTGGTGGTAATCAGGATCCTTCTTAGGACTGATTACAGGGTTCAGGGTCTGACAGGAGACAGGGTTAGGCTGGAGACTTGGACCTCTGAACCATTATCAGTACCTCCAAGGTAAGGGATTAGTTAGGACCCCAGTGTAGGGTCAGGTTAGACCCCGGTCCTCCTCTTTCCTGTTACAGCTCATCAAGTCCTCAAGATTAACTCTGAGTTCAACTATATCGTTTCTGCACATCAAGTCCTCAAGATTAACCCTAAGTTCTGCAGAGATTGTGTCAGGTAAATCTATTTTATACTTACATTCAGATGTTGCTAAACTATATGTTGTATAGAGTGTGGTTCCTGTATAAATAGTTTACTGACATTGTATTCATATCATTAGACAGCGTGACAGGTGTGTTGGGGTTAGGGCTATGGTTAAGGTTGGGATAGAGTTAGGGGTGTGTTGGGGTTAGGGTTGTGTTTTGGGGTGTGTTGGGGTTAGGATTGGAGTTAGAATAGAGGGGTTTCCACTATTTAGGCACATCAGGAGGTCTCCAAACGTGACATGGCGCCACCATTTATTTCAGCCAATTTTGCGTTCAAAAAGTCAAACAGTTTCCAAAATGTGGTCACTTGTGGGGGTTTCTATTGTTTAGGCACATCAGTGGCTATGCAAACGCAACATGACGCCCGCAGAACATTCCATCAAGTCTGCATTCCAAAATGGCGCTCCTTCCCTTCTGAGCTCTCCCATGCGCCAAAACAGTGGTTCCCCCCACATATGTGGTATCGATGTACGCAGGACAAATTGCACAACAACTTTTGTGGTCCAATTTCTCCTGTTACCCTTGTGAAAATAAAAAATAGCAGGCTAAAAAATCATTTTTGAGGAAAAAAATGATTTTTTTATTTTTACTGCTCTGCATTATAAACCTCTGTGAAGAACTTGGGGGTTCAGAGTGCTCAGAACACATCTAGATAAGTTCCTTAAGGGGTCTAGTTTCCAAAATGGTGTCACTTGTGTTTTTTTTCACTGTTTAGGCACACAGGGGCTCTCCAAACGCGCCATGGTGTCCGCTAAAGATTCGAGCTAATTTTCCATTCAAAAAGTCAAATCCGCTCCTTCCCTTCTGAGCACTGTGGTGCGCCCAGAAAAGTGGTTTATGACCACATATGAGGTATCGGTGTACTCAGGAGAAATTGCCCAACAAATTTTAGGATCCATTTTATCCTGTTGCCCATGTAAAAATGAAAAAAATTGATGCTAAAAGAAAATTTTTGTTGGAAAAATTAAAATGTCCATTTTTTCCTTCCACGTTGCTTTAGTTCCTGTGAAGCACCTGAAGGCTTAATAATCTTCATTGAATGTATGTTTTTGAGGAGTATAGCATTGAGGTGGGTGTCAAGTTTGTTTAGAAATCGCTGGTCAACTTTAACCCTTATAACTTCCTAACAAAAAAAAAATGTTTCCAAAATTGTGCTGATGTAAAGTAGACATGTGGGAAATGTTATTTATTAACTATTTTGTGTCACATAACTCTCTGGTTTAACAGAATAAAAATTTAAAAATTTTAAAATTGAGAAATTTTCAAAATTTTTGCCAAATTTCCATTTTTTTCACAATTAAATGCAAAAATTATTGACCTACATTTACCACTAACATGAAGCCCAATATGTCACGAAAAAACATTCTCAGAATCGCTAGGATCCGTTGAAGCGTTCCTAAGTTATTACCTCATAAAGGGACACTGGTCAGAATTGCAAAAAATGGCCAGGTCTTTAAGGTCAAAATAGGCTGGGTCATGAAGGGGTTAATGGGGTGGAGGTGGCGTTAGAGGCAGTGGTGCAGGGTGATCGCTGCAGGAAGCTGGCGGTGGCAGGAGTGAGGCAATGCTGCGGGCCATGGGCTGGGAAGAGGGGGTGTTCCACTTTGCATATTGCTCTCCCAGGGGTGGGTTTCAGGAAAATGACCACTGCAGAAGGCACATGCGCAGATTTAGTTCTCGGGTCAATGATCAGCTGAAATCTCAATCTGCACATGCGCCACCCTTGGAGGCCATTTTTCTGAAGCCCACCACCGGGAGAGCAACGTACTGAGCGGGGACTCCGCTCCTGCCTGCATTGCCAACATTTTCTTCAAGACCACCACCAGGACACCCCCCTTCTCCCATCCCATTGCCCGCAGCACTGCCCCACTCCTGCTACTGGCTTCCTGCAGCAGCGACCCTGCTTCCTGTGACTACGCTCAACCGCCCCCCTGGTAAGCTAAATTCAGACTATCAGACAGATCCCCATTTGACACATTAAAATTTGTTTTCTATTTCCCTCCTGAAAATTTGGGGTGCGTTCTATGGTCCGATGCATCTTATAATCCATGAAATATGGTACAATTATCCCACAAAAATGTTGATTTTTCCAAAAATTTTTCATTTTCACAAGGGTAACATGAGAAAATGGACCATACAATTTATTGTGCAATTTCTCCTGAGTACACCAATACCATTTATGTGATGGAAAACTACTGTTTGGGCACACAGTTTGGCTCGGAAGGGAATGAGTGTAAACTGAATTCTGGAGCTCAATGTTGGCTGGAATAGATTGCGGATGCCATGTCACATTTGAGAAGAGCCCCTGACATGCCAAAACAGCAGATACCCCAACAAGTGACCCAAATTGGAAACTAAACTGCTTGAGGAATTCATCTAGGAGTGTGGTGAGAATTTTTAACCTTTAGGCAGTTCACAGAATAGTAAAACAGGCTGAGTAAATGGAAAATTACAATTTATTCTAGTAAAATGTTGATTTGGTCTAAAGATTTTAATTTTCAAAAGGGATAATAGTAGAAAATGAACAGAACAATTTGTTACGCAATTTCTCCCGAGAATGCCAATACCCCTTATGTGATCAAAAACTACTTTTGAGTTACAGAGCTATGCTCAGAAGGGTAGAAGTGCCATATTGGAGTTCAGATTTTGCTAGAATGGTTTGAGGCTGCCATGTCACATGGGCAGAGCCCCTGATGAGACAGAAAACACCCCCCAATAAGTGACCTAATTTTACAAACTACACTCACCAATGAATTCATTAGGTGTGTAGTAAGCATGTTGACCTGGGCCGCCATCAGGGCATTACAGCCCTTACTGCTGTATGGAGCCCGGTGAGCAGAAGTGAAGAGGCGGGGTCCGGACCCAATCCAGCCCCCCTTGTGCTTTTGCTCAGCAGGCTTTTGGAGATAATACAGTATTGTGTGCCAATGCAATGCCATGGCAGTACACATTTAAATACATGAAGCCTTCTTGAAGCTTCACGGCCATCAAAACAGAATGGCCGTGCAGCTCCAAGGGAGTCCCTCCGCCTCTTCTGTGATGCGCTGGTAACTGGCATGTATGTGCACCACTCGCCAGGATACCAGTCCATTAGTGGAGCTGCAGGGATCATATGAGTGAATGAAAGTATGACAAGGTTCGACAACCAAAAACCACTAATCCCTCTAATCAGGAATTCTAAGTTGACATATGTGTCCTAAGAACAAGGGAACCTTCTTAATCTAGATATATGCAAGAAATTACTGTCTCTATCGCTTGCCTGTGTGAATCAGCCTGTATGAATCAGCTATAACAGCAGCCCCAACACATGTTTTGTGTGGGAATCCTCGGAGGTTTAGAGGATTAGTGGTTCTTGGCAATGTGGAATCTTGTTGTTATGTAAGGTGGCCAGGGTGATAGTCTTGGCAACTGGTTGTTCTGTTCCCACACCCTGACACCTCACAGATAAAATACAATGTCTCTTCTGCTGCATGTGCAGCAGTGCACTCATGGTTACTGTCAGAGTCCCCTCTGCTTCTGTCACTCAAGCTCCGCATTGCCGAGCTTCACAAACCATCTTAGAGACATTACTCTTTTCTAACAGTTTAACTTTCCTCAGCAGTAGGGTAGTCATCTCACATGCAGCACAGTGTATGCAGAGGAGCATCTCTCTAGCTTTCCCTGCCTGCCAGGCAGCTTCTATTCTTCCTGATAACGCTCTCTCTTCTGGCAATTCCTGCCTCGCTTCTGGACAATCCCTGTCCCATTCGTGTCTTCAGTCCCACCAGCTTCCTACCATCCCCTCATCCAGCTTCAATAGGAAAAGGTGCCAGGTTCACCATCTCAGCTTCACCTGCCCTGAGTGTAGACCTCGGATCCTTCTTGGAATGGTCCTGTCTTTGTACACGACTCTCAGCCTAGGGCCCCTTCCTGCCGTAGTAGCTTTATTCCCACGGCTAGCAGACTGTCTCTGACTGCTGCTCCTAACTCCTTGCCCTGGGCAAGGCTGCCCGGGCTCTGCTGCCTAACGAGAAAGTGCCTGTCCTATATCCCCAATGCTCTGCACCACACTAATCTAACTCCTCTCCTCTGGAAACCCTTATTGTTATGTTTCGGTAGCTGAGGAGGACAGGAACAACAGCAGGGCAGCCGAACACCTGAGATGTTGGTAACTGATGGGTTGCAGATTCCTAAACTAATGACACAACTAGAGGTAGCCGTGGAGCGTTCCTACATTGATCCTAGACGCCTCGTCACAGCCTGAGAGATAACTACACCTAAAGGCAGAAAGATGAAAGCTATCTGCCCCGGAGCAGATCCCCAAAGAAAATAGGAAGCCCCCAAACATATAATGGCGGTTAGACAAGATGAAAATACAAACATAGGCAGAAAATAGACTGAGCAAACGCTGGGGCTACAAGCTGACTAAATAGGATTGGACAGGAGAGATTACTTTCTGCAACCCAGAAAACCCTACAAAAATCCAACAATTCTGATTACAAAAATACTGAGATCACCCGCTATGTAAGGTTCTTTGTCTCTGTTGACATGTTCCTTGAAACTCAGTTTTCCGTCGGCCATTTTGCTTTCTGTCTTTCTGCAGCTCTTGCCCTCAGTTAATATGGAGTTTCCAGTTTTCATGTTCCCGCCCTGATTCTTCCCTCTTGCTTCTTAAGCAGCCTCAGCTGAACAATCAGTGCTCCTGAATCAAGCCTCAGTCAGTCTGTGACCTGACTCCTGGAAACCTTGGACTTGTACTCCAGCTATTCCCTACTGAGGAACCTTGGAACACTTTTGGACTCTGGAAACCTGCTGTTTGGTGAATCCATGTTTGCAGAGGAATTACGGTACAGAGAAGAGATCCTGAACCTGCTTTGGAGATTTATTGTAGTGCTTGAAGTTACTCTGGCCTGCTGTGTCTCCTGTCGCTGTTCCTGCAAACTGTGTGAACTTTTCAGCATGCTTGTATGAAGTAATACAAGTCATTTCATTTCAACCTATGTCTCCTGTGTTTTCCTCGCACCCAAGCACAAGACGCTATAGGAACTGTACACTATACATGACAAGATTCAGGAGCCAATGTTTAGTGTCTGCTGGGTCTGGGAAAGCCGTGTCTGCTGTGACTGTGGATATCAGATGTCCGTTTAATACCTTATGTGATGACAGTGGTTGTGACTTCTCACAACCATTCCAGCACTTCTGCCTTAAAAGATCTGGAAGATGGAGGCCCGCATAAAGGAACTTTGCGGAGTGACTGATACAATCCTTTCAGATGTACAGACTTTAAAAACCCGTTTTGCAAGCCTACAGGACCTCACTAATCATAATTTGCAAGTGTTTGGACAGACTACCCAGGAATTGCGAGCCAGGATTGAGGCTCTAGAGGAACGAGCCCAGGCTCCTGCCATAACCCCGAGTTCTGGGATCCCCAAATTACCTCCTTTTCGTTTTGGCGGTGAACGTGAGAAATTCAGGGGATTTATTAATCAATGCAATTTATTTTTCTCTGCACATGCTTCACAATTTCCCACTGAACGATCCAAAGTGCTTACTATAATCATGTTGCTTACCAATAAGGCTTTGATGTGGGCAAACCCTCTGATTGAGACTGAGGATGATTGTTTGAATCACCTTGATGCTTTTATTTCAGTCATGGGGCAGGTGTTTGATGACCCCAATCGAGGTGCAACAGCTGAAGCAGCCATGTTAACTTTGCGCCAAGGTAAGCGTTCAGTAGCCGAATATGCCCTGGATTTCAGGAGATGGGCTCTTGATACCACTTGGGACACTTCCGCTAAAAAATCTATTTTTCGGAAAGGGTTGTCTCCACTGTTTAAGGATGAACTTGCTCGTGCCGACCCTCCCAGTGCGTTAGGTGACTTTATTAACTATTGTATCCGTATTGATGCTCGTCTGACTGAACGCAGACAAGAGAGATGGTTCGAAAATAATCGCACTAACCTTTTACTACCTCCCTCCTCAGCTAAGGAACCTTTGAGTAGGATCACAAGGGAACCAGAACCTGAACCCATGCAGGTGGACTCTTTACAAAGACGGGTTAGTGATGCACGCAAAGAACATCGTATAAAGGAAAATCTATGTTTCTACTGTGGTAAGTCAGGGCACTTCATTATAAACTGCCCCAGCCGTTCTCGTAAGACTACTGCAGCAGTCATTCACTGTGAGTGTTGCGAGAGGAGCTCTGTCATGTCCGAGCCTCAGGCTCCAGAGAGATCTGCTGCAAGAGATCTTGATTTCTCGGACTTAAACTCTGTTAGTTCTGGGGACGATGACGGTATAAACGCTGCAATTTTTCAAGTTTCCTCAGCGGTGTCCCAGCTGAGTTGTAAAAGAAACAATTCTCATTGCTTCCTTTCCATCAAACTCTGGGTTGACTCAGTCTGGGTGTCTAGCTCTGCTATGATCGACTCAGGAGCAAGTGGAAATTTTATGGATATCTCCTTTGCTCTGAAACAGGGGATACTTCAGTGAAGAAGGCTACTCCAGTACAGATGGAGACTGTGGATGGCTCTCTACTGACTTCTGGACCAGTGGATCAAGAAACAGAGCCTTTGAGGGTCCTTATGGGTAAAGATCATCAAGAAATGTCTTTTTTGCTTATCTCTTCTCCCCACTTTCCCATTATTCTAGGGCTACCATGGCTGCAGGCTCAGAATCCTACGATTAACTGGGAGACCAAGGAATTACACTTTCCGGAGAAACAGATGAGTCAAGGAGTTTCAGCTTGCTCTGTTCCTAAAGGAACCATGTCAGTCCCTGAACTACCAGCTGTATACCAGGACTATGTGGATTTATGTGACAAGAAGAACGCTGATCAGCTTCCTCCTCACCGTCCATATGATTGTCCAATTGAATTATTGCCTGGAGCCGAGATACCTTTTGGTAAGATCTACCCCCTAGCAGGGCCCGAGCTAAAAGCTTTGAAGGATTATATAGACGAAAATTTAGCCAAGGGCTTCATACGCCCCTCTTCATCTCCTGCAGGTGCACCCATCTTCTTTGTGAAGAAGAAAGATGGATCTCTGAGACCCTGCATAGACTATAGGGAACTCAATAAGGTTACTATTAGAAACCGTTATCCATTGCCTTTAATTCCTGAGTTGTTGGAGAGAGTGCGGCATGCCAAAATTTTCTCTAAATTGGATCTCCGTGGGGCCTATAACTTGGTCTGTATTAGACCTGGGGATGAATGGAAGACTGCTTTCAGGTCACGCTATGGACACTTTGAATATCTAGTTATGCCTTTTGGTCTGAGTACCGCCCCAGCCACTTTCCAACACTTCGTGAATGATATCTTCAGGGATCTCCTAGATACATTTGTGGTGATTTATCTGGATGATATTCTATTTTTTTCTAACTCCACAGAGGAACATCATAGACATGTGAGAATGGTCTTAGAACGCCTAAGACAAAACCATCTCTACATCAAACTTGAAAAATGTGAATTCCATAGGACCGAAATTCAATTTCTGGGGTATGTACTATCTACACAAGGGATTAGTATGGATGGAAGCAAGACCCAAGCCATCAAGGATTGGCCAATTCCTAGAAATGTGAAGGAGGTGCAGCGTTTCATCGGGTTTGCCAACTTCTATAGACGTTTCATTAAGAATTTTTCTGAGGTAGTGTCACCTATCACCCAACTTACCCGGAAACAGTCTAGGTTCTCCTGGACCCCGCAAGCTCAGGAAGCATTTTCCTGTTTAAAGGATAAATTTACCACCGCACCTATCTTAGTACATCCCAACCCCGAGCTTGCCTTCATAATAGAGGTGGATGCTTCAGACTGTGCCGTTGGAGCTATACTCTCTCAGAGAACAGGTGAGAAGAATGTCTTGCATCCCTGTGCCTTCTTTTCCCAGCAGTTGTCTTCGGCTGAGAGGAACTACGATGTGGGCAATAGAGAATTGTTGGCCATTATTGCCGCCTTCAAGGAATGGAGACACCTTCTTCAGGGAGCTGCACAGCAAATAGTCGTCCTGACAGACCATCGTAACCTTGAATTTATCAGGTCGGCTAAGTGCCTGACTCCTCGCCAGGCTCGCTGTAATCTTTTCCTAAACCAATTTAATTTTGTCATTTCTTATAGACCAGGATCGCGCAATGGAAAGGCTGATGCACTCTCTAGGATTCATTCAGCAGAGACACGTCCACTTACTCCTCCTAAGACTATTCTTCCTGACTCTAGATTCCTGGAGTGATTCATAATCAAGACCTACTTAAGGACATCAAGGAAGCATACCATGCGGATTCTTTGTTGGCTCAACCCCCAAGGGACGTAAGTCTTGTCTTTAAGAATGGTGTGTGGATTCAGGGACAACGTCTGTATATACCTGAAACAGTCAGATTGAGAGTATTGCAACTCATCCACGATTCCAAGATAGCCAGGCATAGGGGAATTCTAAAGACACAAGAATTTCTTTCTCGTTTCTTTTGGTGGCCCACTTACAGGAAAGATGTCTTAAACTATGTCACTTCATGTGAAGTCTGTGCAAGATGCAAAACACCTCGCTCCTCACCAACTGGTCTGTTGCAACCTCTTCCCACCCCGTCCCACCGTGGGGATCCATTTCTATGGACTTCATTGTGGAGTTACCAACCTCTCAAGGGAAGAACACCATTCTAGTGGTGGTTGACCGTCTAACAAAGGCAGCTCATTTTATCCCTTGTGTCGGCTTACCCACTGCAAAACAGACATCAGACTTGATGATGAAGAATGTGTTTCGCTTACATGGAGTACCGGATGAGGTCATTTCGGATCGAGGGGTGCAATTCACTTCAAGGTTTTGGCAAAATTTCTGTGCAGCATTGGACATTAAAGTAAACCTTTCATCTGCTTTTCATCCCCAGACTAATGGACAGACAGAACGAACCAATCAGACCCTGGAGCAGTATCTCCGCTGTTTTATCTGCCACCTACAGGATGATTGGGTGGATCTACTTCCACTGGCTGAGTTCTCTTATAACAACTCTCAGAGCGCCTCCACTAAGCAGTCTCCTTTTTACTCCAATCTAGGTTATCATCCTAACATTCTTCCTCGATTTCCCATAGATACGCCCTTGCCGGCAGTGGCTGAAAGAATCACTTCTTTACAAAAGAATATGGATCTTCTAAAGGAAAATCTAGAATTGGCTCAGGAAAGGTACAAGAAATCAGCAGATAAATTTCGTAAACCTGCACCAGCTTTCAAGGTAGGAGATTTGGTCTGGCTGTCAACCAGAAATCTTAAATTAAAGATTCCATCGTCTAAATTGGGACATAAGTACATTGGACCTTATAAGATCAATAAGATTATAAGTGCTGTTGCTTGTCGTCTTCAACTGCCCAGAACTATGAGAATCCACCCTGTCTTTCATGTATCCCTACTAAAGGCTGCAACACCCAATACGTTTCCTGGACGTTCTTCTCCTTGCCCTGACCCATGCTGGTCGATGGTCAGGAAGAATTTATGGTGGAAAGGATTCTAGATTCCAGGTTGTACAGAAATCAGTTGCAATATTTGATTAAATGGCAGGGCTACCCAGTGGAGGACAACTCATGGGAACCAGTCAATAATGTAAATGCTCCTCGCCTGCTCCGCCAGTTTCATCAGAGGTACCCTGACAAGCCTGGTCTGAGGTCATCCGGAGGTTGTCCCTAAGGGGGGAGTAATGTAAGGTTCTTTGTCTCTGTTGACATGTTCCTTGAAACTCAGTTTTCCGTCGGCCATTTTGCTTTCTGTCTTTCTGCAGCTCTTGCCCTCAGTTAATATGGAGTTTCCAGTTTTCATGTTCCCGCCCTGATTCTTCCCTCTTGCTTCTTAAGCAGCCTCAGCTGAACAATCAGTGCTCCTGAATCAAGCCTCAGTCAGTCTGTGACCTGACTCCTGGAAACCTTGGACTTGTACTCCAGCTATTCCCTACTGAGGAACCTTGGAACACTTTTGGACTCTGGAAACCTGCTGTTTGGTGAATCCATGTTTGCAGAGGAATTACGGTACAGAGAAGAGATCCTGAACCTGCTTTGGAGATTTATTGTAGTGCTTGAAGTTACTCTGGCCTGCTGTGTCTCCTGTCGCTGTTCCTGCAAACTGTGTGAACTTTTCAGCATGCTTGTATGAAGTAATACAAGTCATTTCATTTCAACCTATGTCTCCTGTGTTTTCCTCGCACCCAAGCACAAGACGCTATAGGAACTGTACACTATACATGACACGCTAAATCAGATCTCAGTGTGAACAAAAACCAAGCTGCAGCCGCTGAAAAAACAGGAAAAGCAAATGAGCAAATAACAGTGGCTGCAGACAAACCGTAAGGAGCCCAGGCCCCAGGAGGGGACCTGGCTGACCTCCACAAAAGTGCAGAAAACAATGCAAAAAGCAAGCACAAAAAGAAAAGCAAAAATATCTTATCTGAAAGCAGGAGATGCAGGCAAGACTCCAGCAAACTTCCAAAAGAACCAGGAACCACAATTGAGACAAGAACAATTGATCACCGGCAACCATCATGGGAGGGAACCTCCCTTATATCAGACCAGTCAGTGAACCCAGATTGCCACTCCTCGCTGAAAGGTTCAGTACTGTCTGTAACCACCAGAGGGAGCCTCTGCTCAGAAACCATCTCTAGCACATTCATAACACCTTATGCTGCCTGTATGTAAACTAACACTCCTATCTCTACTATGCCCATCTGTTCTAACCCCACTATTGTCCTATACTACTGCTAGTTCCTATTCTATCCCTAATCCTATACACAACACATGGTACATTTACTTTACAGTACATGACACATCAAATACATTCACATTAATGAACATTAGGGAACCGCACACAATTAATAGACCAAAGAAAAGGGGAAGCATAGGAGGGTCCACGTCACCTCCTTACAGTTATACATTCACTCAATTAGATTGTTCTATATACCAAATATGGCAACATAATGCAAGCACTAGCACTTTATGTATTGACCCCACATCATCATGAATAGACTATAAATATATAATCATATGCATTCTTTGACCCAAATCTCCCCTAAATGCAGACATCATTGCTGAGTGTAATTTCTTTCTAGATGCATTGAGGAGCTACATTACCCATGCCTGTGATGCGATTGTGGTTCTACAGTGGGGAGAAAAGTATTTAGTCAGCCACCAATTGTGCAAGTTCTCCACTTAAAAAGATTGAGAGAGGCCTGTAATTAATACCATAGGTAGACCACAACTATGAGAGTCAAAATGAGAAAACAAATCCAGAAAATCACCTTGACTGATTTGGCTAGATTTATTTTGAAAATTATGGTGGAAAATAAGTATTTGGTCGTTAACAAAAGTTAATTGCAATATTACCTGTACACTTATACTATACACTGTATACTATGTACAGCGCTCCCGTGTATAATGGCACTTACAGTAATATTATTGTGGGTTTTATATTAATGAGCAGTATTGCAGCATTTGGTCACTATGTGGTGGCAATATGTGGTCTGGTCTTGGTGTGGTGGTATTTGTTTCTTGTATGTGGTATTATTTGGCCACTATGTGGAGGTAATATGAAGGGTGGAGGTGGAGCTATGGCCTGAAAATTTTGACAGTATGGGGCCCTGAAATTCCTGGTGGCTGCACTGATGTTGACACCACATGACACCACTATGTGGTGGCAATATGTGGTCTGGTCTTGGTGTGGCGGTATTTGTTTCTTGTATGTGGTATTATTTGGCCACTATGTGGAGGTAATATGAAGGGTGGAGGTGGAGCTATGGCCTGAAAATTTTGACAGTATGGGGCCCTGAAATTCCTGGTGGCTGCACTGATGTTGACACCACATGTGCCTTAAAGAATTTTATACCATTGGGCAGTGAGGACAAGTAATTACATTTTTAAATAGTAAAATGTAGTTTTAGCCTCAAGTTTTTAATTTTTATGAGGGCTTATATGAAAAATTGGACATTACAGTTTGTTGTGCAATTTCTCCTGAGTGCGCCAGTACCCTACATGTAATAGGGAAATACTTTTTTTAGGCACAGTTGAAAGTGCACCATATTATAGTGCAAATTTTTTTTAGGGTTTGAAGGTGCCATTACCCATAGGAAGAGTCCTAACAGTGCCAAAACAGCAGAACCCCATACGTGACCCTTTTTGTAAACTACACCTCGTAATAAATGTATCTATGGGTGCACGGATCATATTGATACCATGAGTGTGTCATAGAATCTTATACTATTGGACAGTGAAGAAAAAACAATTGCATTTTTACCACAATTTTGTTCTACCTCCAAATTTTACAGTGCTACATGGGGAAATAGGTAAAAATGGCAACAAAATTTATCACACAATTTCTTCAGAACGTGGCAATACCCATATGTGGCTGTACAGTAGTGCTTAGTCACATGGTGAGACTCAGGAGGGCACATGACATTTAATTGCTTTCTATTCCAATTTTTGGGAGGCAGAAGGAACTAAGACCAGCAATTCAAGAATTGTTTTTTGAGGTATTTTTTATGCCGCTCACCGTATGGTAAAGAGATAAAATAGCTTTATTCTTCAGGTCAGTAAGAATACGGCGATACCACATTTATATAATTTTTTTATGTTTTGCCGCTTTTACAGAAAAACTATTTTATAGAAAAAATAATTGTTAATGTATACTATTATATTCTCACATTAATTGTCTTTACTTCAATATAATTTCCCCCTGGCATGCAACTCTTATTTCTATTGTGCATATGTCATTATGAATTGATTACATTTTATCCTTACAACTTGATTTATTATAGTATTTCCAGGCATTTTTTTCTCTTTGGCTCACCCACCAACACGTGTCAATTGTGTCCTCTGTGCTGGGACAACTACCATTACGAACTCTTTATTTTCTGACAAAAGAAATATCTTTTATTGCAATGATAACAGCCGGGGCTGGGAGGGGGTCACACAGATCCCACCACTTTTTCACAGATGACACTGCAGAGATCACCCAGATTTCACCACTGACACCAATGTGTTAAGGAAACGCAACTCCGCTGCCTCCTGTCGTCAGGACAATTACGCAATTTAGTGATGGACGAGGCCACAACTGCTTTCACAACTAGGCTGGTTATTGGGGAACTCAGTCTACATATGATATATACACCTCTTTTTCCACTACATGGAAATTAAATACACACTATTAACAAAATACACATATACATACCCCCATGTGGTCACTGCCAGCTTCACAATAACAAAAAGCTACTAGCTGCCACCATCAATTGTTTATACGAGTTTATACGTATAGGCCTATTGGAAACCTGTTACAGGTAACGTATGGCTTCAGCGGTTAGGTTACAGATTAAGAGGAACGAAGCAATTACATTTTATATATTTAGTCTAGAAAGATAGGCAGTGTTTATAAAAATATACGAGATGTTACAAAATGTGAACAAAACAATATGATATATACAAATACATAAAATAAAAAGGGATAAGGAAAAATAATAACTAAACCTGGTAATACAGAAAATACTCAGAACTTAGAGGGACGTACTTGTTAGGAAAATGAACCGAACCACAGCAAGTTGTACCCTCCAATAGTGAAAAATGACCCAAACCCAACCACTGCTTTTTATTAGTTCAAAGATACACCCACACACCTTCCCCTTTTGATCATATGGGGCTGATTGTTGTCTGTTAGAATTTTTGGAGAACCCTAATGTACAGAATATCTTTGCCACTGGCGATCCCAGGGGGTAGATAGTCATATTCATTATCAAAATTTTATCTTTTTATAGCGATGAAACACTACATGTATAGCACTATCCCTTAGACAAGTATTAAGTTGGAAGGGGTTCTGCTGTCCTTACGGTGATATGAGTACATTTGTGCTGCTCGTCCCTTTGCTACGATACCAAAAATACATCTCCTATAAATATCGGAATGATGCAAACTTCAATATTCATCAGTGAACACTGGAGCTGAATAGTTTACTGCAATTGTCCAGTTTTCTTACATCATATTTAGCTCTTTCCTGGGTAAGCATACTTCTACTCCTATGTGTAGCCAAATCTCTGCCTGATTGTCTGTTTCCCAGAGAAACTTTTGTTTAATTACCCGGACACTGCAAGGGACTGCTGCTTCAATGGAGCTGGAAGTGTCAGCTCTTTCTCACTTCCCTTGTTTTAATTAGTCCTGCTGTTCCTAGGTCTAATTAATCTCATATGTTTTATGTGAGGAGGGGATACGT
Source organism: Oophaga sylvatica (assembly GCA_033576555.1). NCBI lineage: Eukaryota > Metazoa > Chordata > Amphibia > Anura > Dendrobatidae > Oophaga > Oophaga sylvatica. The sequence continues at coordinate 281,777,342 of JARQOD010000005.1, forward strand.
CCCCTCTGTGGAGATGTCTTATGGATTTAATTTTTCTGTATGACAACCTTGATCAATGTTTTGCTGGCCTGCATTTAATCATTATTGGCCTCTGCTTTATGCTAGTATTAATTGGGACTTAATACCCCTTTCTGGGTTATGGTTTATATATTAGTATACAGTGAGCAGTGGCTGTAAACACACCCTGGAACATTGACTGACAGCCAGGTCTGTACTGATAAGTGTTTGGGGACAGGTTACCTTTAAACACTAAAATGTCATACACAAAGATTGTAGAAAAAAAAGTAAATTCAGTTACTTTGTGTCATCTGTGACCATTCTATTTCTGGATACAAGGATCTAGTTGTAAATAATTATTACACACGCTCACACTGGCCATGAATGTTAGTTACTCTTCAAAAGCAGCTGTCCCTTCCAGCCCTGTCTCTGTAATTGTCAGAAACCACCAGCTAGTTAATAAGTATTTGTTGGCAAAACAATAGCTCATCCTTTTACCTCTTCCAAAGCTTAGTAATGCAGGGGACAAGTCCAACACAACTGGTCATGATCGAGCTGTGGCCTCACTTTCTTACCAAGCGTATTTACAGGAATGTGCCAAGAGGAGTATGCACCAATGCTGGCATTTCCTATTGCAGCAGCTGCTTATCTTTATCTGTCATTTTCCTATTTATCTTCTACTTACTTTCATTTATCAGTTGCAGTTCTACAAGTCACATTATCATGTGTGTGAGATACAGTGGGAAACATGCACTTGTTACAATGACACTAAGGCCGGCGTCACACTGGCGACAGAATCGGACGACTGCAATGCGATGAAAAATCGCATTGCAGTCGGACCTATGTTAATCTATGGAGCAGCTCCCAGTATCAGATTTTTTGTGGTCCGTTTTAAACGTCCGTGTACAATCGCAGCATGCTGCGATTGTCACCGATTGTCTGTCGACAATCGCCAATGCAAGTCTATGGGAGCGATGAAAAATCGGATTACAAACGGACCACACTGTGTGACTTGCGATGAAATCGCATCGGTGTCCTTTAGAAAAGCCGGCAATTCATCCCCGGCTATACTGTAAAATCACACTGACAGCTTTAATAAAGACTAGAAAGAATAGATATATACACATAGAACACATATATATATATATATACATGTCATTGTGACATGTATATATACATATATTTATAGTTCCTAGACTTCTACATACTGTTATAGCCGCTAATTCAATTGCCGGGTTTTGTGAAATCACAGAAGCCGACATGAAATGATACATTGTTTCCACACAGTTAACCATGTCATTTCCTGTATTTTGATATTTGTTTAGAACTTACAATTACATGAGTGTATTTGTGCAAAATTTCAGACATGTAGGGGTTAATTAAAGGTGTAATTTCGTTGAAAAAAAATGCGTGGGCTCCCGCTGTATTTTCTCCACCAGACAGACAAAGCAAGCGAGTGGGGGCAGATAATAACAGCCTAGGGAGGGTATATTTTTTGTGCCCCCCCTGGCTACTAACATCTGCCCCCAGACACCCCAGAAAGGGCAAATCTATAATTAGATTCGCCCTTTCTGGCACTTTGCCCGTCTATTCCCATTGCCCTGTAGCGGTGGCGAATGGGTTAATAATCTCACCTTACTGTCACCTTGCAATTGAAAGGTGACCTTAAGGTAGGTTAATAATTGAGAGCTGTCAATTAGACAACTATCAATTATTAATCCTATTGTATGAAAGAAAAATCAAACACACACAGTTTAATAAAAAATAAGTTTAATTAAATAATCACACAGTTTTTGACCATATTTTATTTTCCTGCTAAAACCATTTCCTGTAATAAAAATAAAATAAAAAAGCAAAATTATACTTACCAATCCGATGTACAGTCAGGTCCCACGGTGTAATCCATCAGAAAGGGTTAACAGGTTACAGGTCGCAGAGAGCTAATAATGCTGTCTCAGACCTGTATTCCCCTGAATGAATAAGTTCCTCTCCCAGCGAAAGTAGAGGAATAGATTCATGAATGGAGCTTAATTGATTTATTGGCAATTTAACTTTAGTGACCTGACCTAAAGGGAAAGTGGACACAATCAATTAAGCTTCATTCATGAAACACATCCTCTCCTGTCGCCAGGAGAGGAACTTATTCATTCAGGAGCTTTGAGCTGAGCATGCAGGATTACTTGCACTGCTTGGCTCAAAGCTAGTTAACCCTTTGTGAAGGATTACAGCGTGGGACGTGACAGATCGGCGGAATAGGTAAGAATAATGTTGTTTTATTTTTTTTTCTTTATTTTAGGAGATCAATGGCTTCGCACGGATTAAGTGTAAAATAAAATATGGTCAAAAAAATGTGTTTTTATTTCATTAAAATTATTTATTCTTAAAGTGTGTGTGTGTTTTTTTATTTACTTCAATAGGATTAATAATTGATAGTTATCTAATTGACAGCTCTCAATTATTAACCTACCTTAAGGTCACCTTTCAATTGCAAGGTGACAGTAAGGTGAGATTATTAACCCATTCACCACCGCTACAGGGCAATGGGAATAGACGGGCAAAGTGCCAGAAAGGGCGAATCTAATTATAGATTTGCCCTTTCTGGGGTGTCTGGGGGCAGATGTTAGTAGCCAGGGGGGGCACAAAAAATGTACCCTCCCTAGGCTGTTATTATCTGCCCCCACTCGCTTGCTTTGTCTGTCTGGTGGAGAAAATACAGCGGGAGCCCACGCATTTTTTTTCAACGAAATTACACCTTTAATTAACCCCTACATGTCTGAAATTTTGCACAAATACACTCATGTAATTGTAAGTTCTAAACAAATATCAAAATACAGGAAATGACATGGTTAACTGTGTGGAAACAATGTATCATTTCATGTCGGCTTCTGTGATTTCACAAAACCCGGCAATTGAATTAGCGGCTATAACAGTATGTAGAAGTCTAGGAACTATAAATATATGTATATATACATGTCACAATGACATGTATATATATATATATATATATGTGTTCTATGTGTATATATCTATTCTTTTTTTTGTGATTGAAATACTATTCTTTTAGATCCATTATATGTCAGTTTTGCAAGCCTGCGAGAAAATCTCGCAAGTCGGATGAAAATCGGATGTTACAAGGTACACACACATGCGATTAAATCGCATCTTTGAAGGAAAATCGGATGCCAGAAGGATGTGTGATGTTTGCATTTTGATCCGACAATCGACCGTCTAAAACGGACCGATTTTTTGTGGTTGTGTGTGACTCCAGCCTAATACTGGGATATGCCAGTCTTGTTGGATTAGTCAGGCTAATGAATGGAGAGTGCAGCAACAGGCTGCAGCCTGGAAGTATGCTGTATAGAAGAGCAAGCTGGTCTGATTCTTCCCATACACTCTATAGTGACTGAGGAAAAAGCTCAGGTTAGTGCATGCTACACAATAGAGAAAACAGATTTTACATCTGGTTCCATTTATTTATACATCCATTCATTTACCTTTGAGATGCTAATATCAGTCACACATACAGTACGTAAATGTTTGTAGAAGTTCTCACTATTGAAGAGACAGTTGCATCCAGAAGTAGACAGTGACTGAGTTTTACTAATTTAGCCTTTGTATCTATAATATAACGCTGTAAGCGTCTCTCTGTCTGAAGCCTTTATAAAGTCTGGCTCCAGGCAGAAGGCATCCAGCGGTACAGGGAGTGTGTATGGCACCGGAGATCGCGGTACGCGTAGACACTGAATGCATACCGCGATCTCCGGCGCCATACTTACATACTTACCTGACCGGGAGGAGCATTGCCACAGCGCTTCTCTTCTCGCCGGAGACCGGGGCAGGAGTGCGCGTCAGAATCGCACATGCGCATAGCGCTATCCGGCGCCATTTTACTGAAGACACATTTGCAGTGTGTCTTCAGCAATATGGCTCCGGACAGCGCGTACTCCGGCACCACACTCCTCACCCGGCCTCCGGCAGAATGGGACAGCACTGGAGCACGGGAAAGAAAGGTGAGTATAAATGTTTTTTTTTTTTTGTATGTGTGCAGTTTATTAGGGATAAGGGGGACCATATATATCAGGATAGGGGGTCAGGGGACCATGCATATCAGGATTGGGGGGTGAGAGGACCATGCATATCAGGATTGGGTGAGGGGACCATACATACCAGGATTGGGGGGTGAGAGGACTATGCATACCAGGATAGGGAGGTGAGAGGACCATGCATACCAGGATTGGGGGGTGAGAGGACCATGCATACCAAGATTGGGGGGTGAGGGGACCATGCATATCAGGATTGGGGGGTGAGAGGACCATGCATACCAGGATTGGGGAGTGAGGGGACCATGCATACCAGGATAGGGGGTTGAGGGGACCATGCATATCAGGATTGGGGGGTGAGAGGACCATGCATACCAGGATTGGGGAGTGAGGGGACCATGCATACCAGGATAGGGGGGTGAGGAGACAGGGCCGGCGTCAGCACCAGGCACACCCGGGCAAGTGCCGGGGCCCTGAACAGGCGGGGGGGCTCACTCGCCGTCGGGCACCCCGGCGCCCGTTAGCGGTGCCAGCGCCGCCACTGGGCCCCCCCGCTTGCTCAGGGCCCCGGAAGCAGCTGGCGTAATACTTACCTCTGAGCCCTGTGCCTCCGCTGCCGCAGCTCCGAGCTCCAGGGGGCGCCTGCGCTTCCTCTCACAGCAGCGCCGCTGAATGACGTCATCATTCAGCGGCCGGCTGTGGCAGAGAGCGCGCGGACGCCGGACAGGTGAGATGTGATGTGTATGTGTCTGTGTGTATCAGTGTGTGTGTATGTAGTGCGGTGCTTTGTGTATGTGTGTGTGTATGTATGTATGTGAGAGAGTGCTTGTGTGCTGCGGTGCTGTCTGTGTGATAGTGGTGGGGGAAGGGCAGTGATGATGATGGGGAGGCATTGATGATGATGGGGAGACGATGATGATAATGGGCAGGCATTGATGATGATGGGGAGGCAATCATGATGATGGGGAGGCGATGATGATGATGATGGGCAAGCATTGATGATAATGGGCAGGCATTGATGATGATGGGGAGGCCATAATGATGATGGGCAGGCATTGATGATAATGGGCAGGCATTGATGATGATAGGGAGGCAATGATAATGATGGGCAGGCATTGATGATGATGGGGAGGCCATGATGATGATGGGGAGGCAATGATCATGATGAGGAGGCAATGATATTGATGGGGAGGCAATAATATTGATGGGGAGGCAATGATGATGATGGGGAGGCGATGATGATGATGGGGAGACAATAGTAACATAGTAACATAGTTATTAAGGTTGGAGGAAGACTTTAAGTCCATCTAGTTCAACCCATATCCTATCCTAACCTGCCCTAACATGTTGATCCAGAGGAAGGCAAAAAAACCCCAAGTGGCAAACAGTAAGCTTCACATTGGGGAAAAAAATTCCTTCCCGACTCCACATACGGCAATCAGACTAGCTCCCTGGATCAACGCTGTATCTAGGAAACTAGTGAATATAGCCTGTAATATTATACTTTTCAAGAAAGGCATCCAGTCCCCTCTTAAATTTTAGTAAGGAATCACTCATTACAACATTAGACGGCAGAGAGTTCCATAGTCTCACTGCTCTTACAGTAAAGAATCTGCATCTGTGATTATGGCTAAACCTTCTTTCCTCCAGACGTAGAGGATGCCCCCTCGTCCCCGTCACAGGTCTAAGAGTAAAAAGATCATTAGAAAGGTCTTTGTACTGTCCCCTCATATATTTGTACATTGTAATAAGATCACCCCTAAGCCTTCGTTTTTCCAAACTAAATAACCCCAAGTGTAATAACCTGTCTTGGTATTGCAGACCCCCCAGTTCTCTAATAACCTTGGTCGCTCTTCTCTGCACCCGCTCCAGTTCAGCTATGTCTTTCTTATACACCGGAGACCAGAACTGCACACAGTATTCTAAGTGTGGTCGCACCAGTGACTTGTATAGAGGTAAAATTATGTTCTCCTCATGAGCATCTATGCCTCGTCTAATGCATCCCATTATTTTATTTGCCTTGGCAGCAGCTGCCTGACATTGGCCACTAAATGTGAGTTTGTCGTCCACCCATACACCCAAGTCTTTTTCAGTGACAGTTTTGCCCAGTGTTTTACAATTAAGCACATAATTATACATCTTATTTATTCTACCCAAGTGCATGACCTTACATTTATCCCCATTAAAGCTCATTTGCCATTTATCAGCCCAAGCTTCTAGTTTACATAAATCCTCCTGTAATATAAAATTATCCTCCTCTGTATTTATTACCCTGCAGAGTTTAGTGTCATCTGCAAATATTGAAATACTACTCTGTATGCCCCCTACAAGGTCATTAATAAATATGTTAAAGAGAAGCGGCCCCAATACTGACCCCTGTGGTACCCCACTGCTAAACCGTGACCCAGTCCGAGTGTGCTCCTTAATAACCACCCTTTGATTCCTATCCATGAGCCAGTTCTTAACCCACTTACACATATTTTCCCCTATCCCCATTGTTCTCATTTTATGTATCACCTTTTGTGTGGCACTGTATCAAAAGCTTTGAGAAGTCCATGAACACCACATCCACTGCATTCCCTTGGTCCAGTCCTGAACTTACCCCTTCATAAAAGCTCATCAGATTAGTCTGACAAGAACGGTCCCTCGTAAACCCATGCTGATACTGTGTCATGAGGTTATTCAGCCTCAGATACTCCAATATAGTATCCCTTAAAAAACCCTCCAGGATTTTACCCACAGTAGATGTTAAGCTCACTGGCCTATAATTTCCAGGTTCAGTTTTTTGCCCCCTTTTTGAATATTGGCACCACATTTGCTAACGCCAGTCCTGTGGTACAGACCCAGTTATTATGGAATCTTTAAAGATTAAAAATAAAGTCTATCTATAACTGTACTTAATTCCTGCAGTACTCGGGGTGTATCCCATCCGGACCCGGGGATTTGTCAACTTTAGTGATTTTTAGACGCCGCCGTACTTCCTGCTGGGTTAGCATGTGACATTTAATGGAGAAATTTTTTTATCTCTGATCATGTTATCTGTCATGGGATTTTCTTGTGTAAATACAGTTGAAAAAAGTCATTTAGCATATTGGCTTTTTCCTCATCCTCATCCACCATTTCACCCAGACTATTTTTAAGGGGACCAACACTATCATTTTTTAGTTTCTTGCTATTTATGTAGTTAAAGAATATTTTGGGATTATTTTTACTTTCTCTGGCAATGAGTCTCTCTGCCTCAATCTTTGCTGTCTTGATTTGCTTTTACAGAATTTTATTCAGTCTTCTGTATTTATTTAATGGCTCATCACTACCTACTTCTTTAATTTACTAAACGCTTTCTTTTTGTTACTTTTTGCGCCCCCTTTCAGCTCTATTTTGCCCAAATTTTTCCTCCTAA